>CM077878.1:112605700-113807700 GCA_039720435.1 Amazona ochrocephala | reverse complement strand
TCTTTAGGAGTCTACCTTGATTTGATGCCATGTAATGAAAGTGCTATTTGCTGGGCAAGCAAGTAACAGGCTGCCTTTTCAGGGCACAATCTTGAATATGAAGTGAGGGGATGTTTGTTCATTGCTATATTTCATGCTGAGCTTAGATGTCTATGTGTAGGGTGCCTGCATAGCCTCTGGATGTTAGTGTCCCGGTGCCTTAGCTGCTGCCTTCTCTTGATCCTATGGGTACTCAATTGTTACACAAAGAGGAGGAAGTCACGTAGCTATTCAAGTGCAAGGAATTAGTCAGAATGGACTATTGTAGGTATGCAGTATAACATGTCTTCTCTTTCTGCCTTGTAAATGAGAGATCTTTCCTCTCCTCTTGTTTGTCTGATAACAGGTAAATAATGCAGGCTTTTGTTGAGCTGGGTCACACTTTAGCAAGGTGTCTCTATCTGCTCACCCTGTTTCTATGGCTGACAGTGCTGCCAGTACAGTCCTACCAAGTGTCCTGTATTGCTTCAGTGGATGGTGATTTCTGAAATACCTAAATCTCTATAGAACAGCCAGTCCCATCCCAAGCACTTGCAGAGCAGCCAAAGGGCCAGCAATTGCTTTGTTTTCCTGCTCCAGCAATCATGGCCTGTAGTGCTTTAGCAAAAGAGTAGCTGTGGAAATGAGGCTCTTTGGCAAATGGTACTATTGGTCATTTTGCTCCTCAACAACTGGTTAACTGGGTGTCTTTTTCCCCCTAAACTTTTCCACTGGTGCAGGCTTTGCCAGGGCACAGGCAGGTGCTCTTGGCTTTGTGTCAGAAGTGTGAGCAAGAAAGTTACTCCGCAGTTATTTTCTTATGTCCGAGCCTCTTAATATTTAGCTGCATCACTCTTTTATTCATCATCTGCTTCATGGTGAAGTCTGAAAGTAGTTCAAAGCTAACTGTAGTAATATCTGAGAAATGATTAATTCTGGAACAAATGTGACAAATTTCATCTTGTGTTTGGCTGAACTCTGAGTGACTAACTGCTCTGGGAGAACTTTCCAATTGTCCCTCTTGAAAGTCAATCTCTTTGAATTAATTCAGTATCCTCTATTTTGATTAAGTATGTGTCAGCTTATTGTTAGTGTGACAGAGAGATATGGGGCTGTTTGTTTTCCTTTTAGTATTATACAAACAAGCTAATTATGACTCATGCACAATACGTGCTCTCGGAGCATGATAAGGGACATGAATGATAAAGCATTAACTGGACTATGTGCAAGCTTCTCTTGTGGGTTAAACAAGGAGGGACTAAGTAAACAAAACACAGTACTTTTTCTTAGCAATTACTCCTTTTGAAGGGAAGTGGCATTCTTTCAAATCTTATTTTATAACTGAAATAGGAAGAGATAAAACAAAGACAAGTTCTCTATGCAATAAGCATCACGAGCCCAATCTCATAGCTCACCCTGGCTCTGATGTTTTCTTACAGATTCCCTTTTTTAAGCTTATTTGCAGTACAATTCTTTCCTATCCCCAGTACTAAAATTAATTTGACATCATTTGGAACAAATGTGTATTCGTTCTGTCCTACCACCCTGAAGCATGCTACCATGGCTCTTTCTAATGGGCCAGAAGTTGAGTCTTTCCTGCCATGTCCTTGTAAGGAGAAACCATCAAGACATACAAGACGTAGAATATCTTGTGAGCCACAGAAGAAGCTTATGTTTTCTGGAAAAGAGTGCTGTCACTTGGTGCTAATTTATTTGCTTTTCCTTGTAACCGTTGAACAAATGCTTTGACCATGGCAATCCATGTAAGATAACAAACCTACCACGGGGTGTCTGAATATATGGAAGAAAAATAACACAGGAACTTGCAGAAAGAACAACCAGGTGCAGATGGAGCTGAAGCAGAACTATTGGTGACAGATGTTCTTCCTGGCTTGCTGGAGGAGTATGCACCAGACAGCATCTTCATCATGCTGCGTGACATCTCCTGCTTTGCAGAAGTGAGATGTTACATGATGACTTTTACAACTGCGTAACACTGCCAGAGGAGGTAAAGTGCTGCAGCACCTCTTCCTGTAAACACCTTCTCCATAGCACCACTGACTGGCAGGGGGACTATTAAGAGAGGGAAGGCTCTTTGGAGAAAACATGCACCAGCAGATTATGCTGTTGACTTGTGAAGCTTGGCAGCTATCCTCCTTATAAACACCTTCTCCACTGGGCAGTAGGCTGTAAATAGTAAAGGAACTGAAGGTGATTTGACCAGAGCAGAAGATGAGACAGATATCCACACCTGCAGAAAAAGATCTCTGCTACTACATGTGACATTGTGCAGAGTGGGCTTGTTGCACTTCTCTGTACCCTCATTAGCAAATAATGTACATACCTTAAAGGAAGGGTAGCAAGCACCTCCCAACACCCCCAATACTTTCTTCCTTATTTCCAGATCTCTACAGAGTAAAAACCAAGAGCTGATGACCCTAAACTTTAAGAATTTTTCTCTCTTATAACTGCCATAGGTTTTTCATTCCCTGCAGAGCTATTGCACAAGTGTGCTCGTCCTTTGGTGGGTATCCAAAGCTGCTGCTGAAGTACAGAATGTACATTTTGGTTCGGTATAAACAAGAAGATTCTGACCTTGCAGATTGAAAGTTTGCCTAGATGAGCATTTGTATGATGTAACCCTATGTTTCTCTGTGGATATTAGTATCAGGTGAAATAAGATGTTTCAAAACGTTTTAAGTTAATATTTGCATTAGCAATGAAGAAGCAGAGCTATGCGCTATATGTAGTTTCCCTTCTTAGTTCAGAATCCCTCTTGCGCTGTTGGAAAACCTCTGTGCTCATGATCCTTCATTTTGGAGGGAGATAACTCTGGAATAGGTGGACTCAGTGCTAAAAAACTTCAAGATTAAACTTTCAAAAGCCAGCAAAATAAAGGAGACTGCAACACGGCTCAGACTGCCTTCATTAGAGCTGGAGCTGAGAACCAAACAAGAAGCTGATGCTTCCACCTCTTCCTATTGCTATTTCAGAACAGGAAAGCCTTTATCAGTGTGCAATCCTCTGCAGATCAGCCTCCATCACACAGGCTGTTGGCAGTCTGCATTTTTCATTGGGATTTTCCCTTTTTAATGAATTTTCAGTTTTTGAAGTTAATAAGAAAGAATGCTTCATCCATCTCGAAATTAGTAGGCATAGGGTGCTGTAGGTTTCCTTGCGCTGCTCAGCAGTGCTATTTGAAGATCCAGCAGTAGTTTTTAAAAGGAAAGATTAGCAGAAATTATGAGGAATTGACAAAACATTTCATGAATGCCAGAGAAAAACATGGAATATCTTGTCACCAGCTTTGGACAAAATTGCTACTCTTCTCCATGAGAAGCAACCACTTGCAAGGTAAAAAGCCACTTGGTTGTTAAAGAGGGAAAAACGTTTTTCCTTGCTGCAAACCAAAAGCACCACGATAATCAAAATGCTGCCATTTCACCTCACTGTTAAAAAGGTCACAGTTTTGGCTGGAGGCAAAGCAATCTGCTTTGTCACTTGAATAGCTTGGCTTAGATCATGAAAAATCCTAAACTTGGGCAATAGAGGGGAAAAGGGGAGAGCATGTTACAGCCTGGGAAAGGAACAGAGATCTAGTAACACTCATTGCTTGTTTGTACAGCATTAAGACAAGAAAGGGAAAACAAAGCCCCTTCCAGAATCCCCACACTAACTTGGAATGCATTTCCACGAGGCTAGTTGTGCTTTTCTGTTGTGCCAGTCCTGACCAGTGTGAACTGTGTGGTGAGGATGTCCCCGCTTGCCAAGAACAACAGAATGGATGTGCAACACCATGCTCAAATTTACACCAGGCTGAGACACACATTCAGACTCAGCTGGCTGCTCTTTGGGAGCCCAAGCTGAACCGTCCATGCCATTCAGTTGTTCCCATTGCTTTACAAAGAGGAAAAACAAAGACCTTTGCTGGGGGAAGGAGGTGATAGGAGTGTGGAGCAGGAAATGTTCATGTGTATATGTGTGTGTGTGGAGCAGAAGGGAATGGTCCATTTTGTGCTTAGCGGTACGTAGCTGTATCTGAGAGAGAAGGGAGCTGTTATTTCTGCATATGAGCTGGAAACTGCTGGGGTTTGCATTGCAGATGGCTTTCCCATGGCTGTCAGGGATGGTGGTGATGACCTGCTGGGTCTGGGGGGTGACCAAGCCACTTGGAGCTCACCTTTGAGGGAAAGGGAATGAGAAGTTGTGCGTACTCTGATGAGGAAAAGCCTGCCCTAGGAGGGAGGGTGACCCAGATCCCAGATCTCCTGCGCTGGGCAGGCCAGATGTGTGCTCAGGGCAGATGAGGAGGGTGCAGCGTCATCCAAAAGCTTTCTTCATACATGAAAACTAAGCTGGGGAATAACAGAAAAGCAAATCCTGAGGGATGTACTGAGAAGAATTGGGACTGGGAGGAAGGAGGAAGGTTTGTGTCATTGTAGCCACGTCAGGCTCCTAGTGCCTCGGTTCAATCAACACCAGTTTCTCGAGCCACTGGAACTCATCGCCCTGAGCAAGGAAACCTGTGCTTGAAAGGGGCTTCAAAGCTGAGGGGACCAGCTAGGGACCCTACCAGGACTGGGGACAATTTGGCCTATCCAGCTGGGATCTGTCAGGTGGGGGTGAGGGGTGAAGACCTGCATATGAGGGAAAGAGATAGAGAATAGACCAAGAGCTGGGCATTGCAAATGGGAGAAGGAATTACAATAGAGAGATTTGAAGACATAAGCCATTCTGATTTCAAATGGATTTAAAGGGCATTGCGTTCTCTTGGACATATTCTTTCACATCCCTTCTTTTCCTAAGGATTTCCCAGCTCTTCTGTAGTCCAAGTAGATCTAGAAACTTGGGGGAGGGTCACCAGATAAAAAGAGACCTTGCCTGGATCATACCTGTGGGTCTGTCTTCAGGGAAAATAGAAGCTTTTGGGGGGTGGGTTGTTGGGGTTTTGTTTTTTTCTCTTCCCATTCCTTCTCTGAAATGTACTAAGTTTCTCCTCCTGCTCTTTAGGCAGCTGCCTCTTGGGATAGGAAGAGGAAATTAAACAGCTAATGGTTATGCTTTAATTAGGCTTTATTGGATTTAACACAGCTTATGCTCTGCATATGTGCTGCAGAGAGTTAGATACTTCAAAAATCCTGTCTTTGCTATTATGAGTTTATGAGAAAGGAAGCCCAAGGAAGATCAATACATCCTCTGTGTAGATTACAAATGGTTCATGACGTACGTCCACAGGAGCTGTTTTTAGTGAGGGTAGTCTAGTTATTATGGGTTTGACATGAACTTGGCCTGGTGCCCTGAGGGAATGCAATGTAGGCATAATTTGGTCTTCCTGTAATTGTCTATTTAACTTGGCAATCCAGAGTAATTTTTTCCTGTGAAATGAGACCGAGACGTCACTAAAGCGGCGGTCAGATTAATTAATGAGACATAATAATACTCCTAATAAAAGCTCATGAGCTGAGTCCTCTTCCCTCCTCTTTCCTGTCCTTCCCTGCTGTCCTCCCCCTGCTGAGAATGCAGCTTCCCAGGAATCCATGAGTCACACTTCGTAAAGGAGTTTCTTTAGTTGACGCAAACAATACGGTGGAGAAAAATAGTAAGTGCAGAACCATCTGTTTGATGAAGTCCTTGACATTTTATTTCATTTCCCCCTATTGCATATTAAAGGAAGTAAATAGAAAAACATTTGCTAATTATACCACTGTTTACTGATTGCTGGGGTGGCCTTTATTGTGTTTATCAGAAGTGCTAGCCTGTCCTGCAGTCTCAGCTTCAGCATCCTCCTTTCTGCTTTGTGCAAGAGGAACACAATAACAGCCATGGGTGCTCAGTATGGCTTTTGAGCCCTTCTGTTCGAAGCAGCTCAGACAGGGCTGGAAATGTGCCTCTTCTGTGCAGGTGGCCAAGGTGATGAGACTGCATGGTTTTGGGGTAATGTGCTGAGCTAGTGGCAGAGCCTGAAGTTGAGGCTGAAACCCTGTCCCTGAGGTTGGATGTTGGGAGGGAATGGCTGCCATTTCCTTTTGAGGGGCCAGGATTTTGTGCTTGGTGTCTTGGCTTTGCGTTTGGGCTAAGTAAACTTGACAGGGAGGCTTCACTAAGACTTTGATAGCATGAACAGCAAGCAGCTCCTGCCTGCTGCTTTGACAGAAATCTGAATAGGCTGCTCTTGCTACCTCCTTCCCAGTGTGTTGGACCATGTGCTTGTTTCCCTGTCTGGTTCCCTTTGTAGGTAGTGTTATGGCTTAAAAGTGGTCCCTGATGTACAAGGGATGAACAGTAAAATGCAGAGCCTTATCTTTCCTTCTGTCTGGGATTTGAATTTGGCTAATGGTAAAAGCAAGCCAATGCTATTTGAGAACAAGTTGGCCAAAGGCCAGTTATATTAGGCAGGTATTTCCTTTGCAAAACTTAAGCTATTGGCACTCATTAAAAGTGATAGCAGTGAATCAAATGGCTGTGAACTGAACCAGATTTTCTCCCACCATGCCATGTAAGGCCAGCGTGAGAGCAGCTTGGCCTGGCCCATTGCTAGGAAGGGAAAGATTTACAGCGCTAAGGAGAACACGGTGGCCTTATCTAGGGATGAGGACACTAGGAAATTCACAAACACCAGCTTGCCTTTGGATGAGAATTCAGTGCTGATGAAATAATCTATTTCTGGTTATTTCCTTGGATACAAAAGACTTGATGAATTTTCCAGTCCACCGTTTGGCCAGATTTAAGCAATTTTTGTTATAATTCCATGAAGATTCTATCAGTAACACTGATTGTCCTGATCGGCTGGGTGTTTTGACTCTCTTCTTTAACATCAGCTCATTCGGACATGTTTATGTTCCCTGTGCTGTAAAACTCTCAGTTCAGAACACAAATAGTGGAAGATATATTTCTCAATGTCTCTAACCTATGATAACACACATGCTAACTTGGCTCCAGCGGGTGTGCATTGTACACTGGTGTGTTCTCTTAAAAGTAATTATGAAAGGCTTTATTTTTAAGCTAAAGGAAGAAGTCTTTCTGATTGTGAAGGAGATACCTGGGGTTCACATCACCACTTGAAGCACCCAGCATGTGGAAACCATTCTCTAGAGCATTCCCCAAATGCAAAAGTTGTCTTCCAGAATCCAGGATAACAAATGTGGGGAAGTTCAGAACTGACTCACTGGCTGGAATCCGCTTATTACATTGACTGTTGACTACACAAAATAACACAGCTTATACAGGTAACTTCATAAAGCAGTTATATCCTCTGCAAGTAGAAGTGTGCAATATGGAGAAGCCCCTACTGGTTCCCAGTTTGTTTTATTTGGATGGATTTTGGTGTTTGCAGCATTGGTCTTAGCTGGTAGATGAAAGTGCACGTGTGCTTCTTTCCTTATGATATCATTCATTCTGTCTGATGGTCTTTTGTGGCACCCCATCCACAAATCCTCTTTTGAAATGTGTTTATGCACAGCAAACAGCTTTTGGGTTGTTATGGCTGATTTCTATTTTTGGTTTTGAGGTGTTTTTTTTTATTATGCTAATAATGTTCCGTTGATTCCTGGGGAGGAAAACATATCTGCTTCTTGAAGTTACCTGTAAGGTCTAATAGTCTACTACTAGGTCTTCTGCTTATTTATTTAAAGCCAAAAATGGAGGATCTATGATGCAATTTCATCCTATACTTCTCATATGCAAGAATCTTAAACCAAAAGATATAAATCTTGTGTATTCATTCAACTTCCAGTTTTTATCCTACAAAACTATGGGCTAAGGCTGAACACTGAGCACTTGGAGCTGGAGCTCAGGGAGCCCCCGAACAGACCAAGGATGCATCCCACCTCAGCACACCACCCTCCTCACAGGGCCTTTTGACTCCTTTCTTCCCTCAATCTGATCTTTTCCCTATGTTGTGTGCTGTGCTATGGCTTCTCCTGGGGTGCCTCTAGCTGAGTAGCAGAGGCTGGAAGACACTGATGAGGCCATAAACCTGTGCTACTAAGAGAGCATGGTTGCGCCTAACGGCTTGTTTAAATCTCTTTTACCTTCAAATCAGACCCATGGAATGTTAGAGGCAGATTGATGTGAAATTCAAATCCTGAAGGTAACCTTTGAGAGACACGTTTTAGACCCATCAATGTAGTGTATTTGCAGTCAGATTTTGTTGCTAAGAGCTAGTACTGCTGCCTAAACTATAGAAATCCCTAGCAAATTAATGGTTTGGATTTGTTTTTTTTAAGTCTCAAGGATCTTTCACTTGTACATAATATCTGGAGTGAGACCCAGACCTCGTTCTAACATAGAATTATAGAATAGTTAGGGTTGGAAAGGACCTTAAGATCATCCAGTTCCAATCCCCCTGCCATGGGCAGGGACACCACACACTAGACCACGTCACCTAAGGCTCCATTCAAATGCATCCAAAGGTGCGGTAAAAAGGTGAATGAGACATCCACTGTGAGCAGAGAGCTGATTTTCAGAACTAATCCTTTCTTTGTGAGTGCCTGATGGCTAGCAATGGTGGAGGAGACAGGTAATCCCTTCTTTTCATCATCCGTGCCTTACTATTTCATTTATAAGAGAAGCTGTGTACCTTTCGCTGCCTATCAGCTTAGTCAGAGGTGAGGTTCTGTAGAGAGAAGCACAAGGATGAGGTGCAGCCTCGAGTCGTGGGACAGACAGAGCCAAAGGGGCTGTGGGAGAGGTGAGGAAGAATCGCTGACAGCTTCCCCGCCCGTTGATTAGTAGTGCTGGCATGCCTTCAGAGGAGGTCAGCCTCCGCTCCCATGCCCAGAGGAGAACAGCCACAGGCACTCCCAGCAGAAGGAAGAGGAGGAAGGAAGGGGGCTTTATTCAGCCACAGCAACACTGCAGGCATTCTGCGGACCAGCTGGATCCCACTTAGTGATGGACAAGGGCTGTATCATTCCTGCAAAAATGCTTCACTTGCATGGGCTTGACTTGGATGCATTGGTGTAGTTCCTGGGTTTGACATTCTTCTGTTTGTGAGTTAACATAGACAAATCCATTCCTTTTGATCTTCCATACAGCTTTGTGGTGGTATACATGCAGCTCGATGCTTTCTTTCACAGATGTCAGAATCAGCTGCCACATGGGATCTCCGGGAGAAGCTGTTTTGTGTGTTTTTAAAGGAAAATTACTCAATTATTTTGATGGAGTTAATGTGGAGATGGTGACCTTTACATTCAAAGCTGTTACGCCGCAAATGTTCCAAATACATTATGTGCTCTGCTAACGCTGCTGACAGGTTCTGCATGATTAATAGTGTTTATAAAACATGTACAAGGTTTTGGGAACCCTAGGACAGAAGAACTGGTATGGGATTTATTTTGCACTAAACATGATAAATATACAGTTGGACTTGGAGTATTTTCTTTTCTTTCTAGAAATGACTTAATGATGGAAGAGAGAATCACAAATTCATTAAATGAGATGTTGAATTTTTCTTGTAAGAAAGTAGTTGGTCCAATATGTACATTTAGATTGATAATTTTTAAAGGAAGACTAATGTTTTTAATACATGGTTTTTACTGGCTGGTTCCTGCTTCTCTGGAAAGCCATAGGAACTCTTCCGTCAATTGCACAGGGTCATGGTATTGCCAGGGGCCACACATGGCTTGTGGAGGAAATTTCAGGGTGATCCTGACATGTAGGTAACAGAGGCAGGTGTTTAAATAGGGGAAAAGGTATAAGGTTTCCTATTTGTGCTACCGTGAGGATTTATTCAATAGGCAGACAAACACAAGTTGCTCTGCCAACTCAAGAGACATCTCTGAAAGACTCTTTCTCAGCTTGATTATGTAACAAAGCATCATGGCTTGTTCTTGAGCTGTTTCGCATTCTCACAGCACATCCAAGTACAGGATTCTCTTCTTCCCTGCCTGGTGCTGTGACAGGGCTCCCTGCCCTCCTGAACATGCTGTGCTGTCCTGCTTCAAGCCAAGGGCCTGCATAACTCTGAGCTGCTGAGGAGCCTTTGCTCACTGTAAGTGGCATAAGCTGAGAAGCAGCAGCCCCTGTTATGCAGGTCAGTGCAATGGGGAGAGGGGCTCTGAGTGCCGATGCAGGCACCCACTGAGCTCACGTGGAGCTCTCCCACATGCCTGGATGGATGGACTGACTAGCTAGTTGGACCCTAAATTGTGGTAATGTAATGTTTACAGCCACAAATTTTCAAGTCAAGAAATGGGATTTCTGCATCACTTCGTGCTAACACTGCACCTGCATTGAGACACTTAATTGAATTCAATCGTTTGTTATTCACAGGGTAAGAATGTGAGTAACATTAAAGCTCCTTTATACTGTTCTGGCAAGGCAAAAGCACTTAGAAACATGGGCAAATTTCGTTTACACTCACTCCATAGCGTCTTAGGGCTGCCTGAGTTAAAATGAGGAGGCCTTTAGGTAAATGAGTAGGGTATAAGCATCGGTCTTGTGCCTTTCATTCTACCACACACATTAAAAATAATAATAATCCACAAACGTTTTTTGCTTCAGCTTTTCACTGAGCCAGAACTTGCCAGAAGTACTCAGTACTTTCACTGTTAACTCTGCATTAGCTGCCATACTGATTTTAGAAGGCTCAAGGGAAAAACAAAAGCATCTATAAAGGCATTCTAATTTTTAACATAAGCTTGGGCTTTGATTGTAAAATGTATCTCATTTGGTCATCTTGGTTTTTAAACTTCATACCATTCCCTAAATTCATCACTTGTTGCAGCTGCTCAGCACTTAGCACCTGTACATTTACCCCTGAGAGACTCCAGACTGAACCAGAAGATTTTATTGGCGTTGAGGCTAATGGCTAAACTTCCAAGATTTGTTTTTCAAATAAATGTGCTTTTTTCCACATTATACTTTCAGCAAGCTGAAATAGTTAGAGGTTGCTTATGAGAAACCCACCATAAGGCCCTTTAACGTGGGGATCTAAAGAGAACCAGATTGAATTCCCTTTACAGAGCGAGGTTTTAGAGCACAAGCATTTAATGAGTATCTCATTTCTGCATTAAATACTGAGGGTCTTTTAAACACAGGTTTTGACTGATCTTAATGAAGAAAAGCAAGGGAGGTGTGCCTCTGTATTTCATTCTGTGCTGTGAAATGTGGAAATAGACTTTGTGTCCATGATTTTTTTATTTTTGAAGGCATTTGAATTTTGTTTTTCCAGTCTGTATGTGTTATTTTATAAACCTTCTTATCCTGGCAGTTGGGGACTATTTAGATCCCTTCTCTCACATGCAGAGATATTCTGCTTATGCTTGAGTACACGGTAAAGACCTTTGTTATAAGTGAAATAAAAGGCAGTAGGAACAGAGTGGCAAAGCAAAGTCTAAAACACTGCCTGTTCCAAATGTCAGGAACACTTGGAGCACCAATCTGTAGCAAAAGCCTTGTGGAGCTGATCTGGGTGAAGAGCTGGATCCTAAATGCCTGTATAGGATGAACCATGGGTGGGTGCTTGGCCTCCAAAGCTGCTTTCATCCTTCTGTCTCTCTATCCTGGAAGTTCACTGAAGAAGGAGTGAAGGAAGAAATACGGTGGAGGTTTCCCTGGGTCTCTAAATATAAGCAAGGGGAGCCTAAATCTCAAAGCCGAATGGCTGAAGTCAGGCAATATGGGACGTGCCAGTACTTGACTCTTTCTAGTGCGCAGCACATGCCAGCATCAAGACAATTGCACATTTATTTGGGGTGGGACTAGAATTAAGGAGCCCGAATGCAGATGGACTTCCACAAGGGCAACTGTACAGGGTAGATATTTTCCAGTTAACCAAAATCCTCCTCTTGGGAAAAATCACACACCAGGAATAAACAAAATCAGAGCTAATAACTATTCAGGCTTCTGGGTAATATGCAGGTATAGTTTTAGTATCCATCTAAATATAAACAGCTGCATATTATCCTTAATGTAAGCAACGGTAATAATTTTTCATCATTTTAGTGAAGTTTGTGTTTGTTTTTCCCAGGTCTGCTCAAACCTGTCATATATCAGTAACAGCATCCAGCGAGTTTCCTGGTCTTGTTCGACTAAAATCTTACATAAGATAAAGACTAAATGCCTATAGCTGTATCTATTACCTTTCAAATATCAGTATATGCAGCTGAAATAAAAGGCAATTTCTCCATAATGTAAATATTTTATGTTCTATGTCTTATTATTTACAGCCTTTTCCCCTTGTGGCTTCCATATTTTTCACCTGTATGTGCTTTTTATTGCAGAGAACAGTGCTTATGAAATATTGAAGTATTTACTATTTATCTTATTAACTCCTTTTTGTGTTTGAGCCAGAACAATACACAGTACTAACATTTTTAATTGTTATTCAGAGATCCTTGGATGACTTCATCATGTAGTATGAATTCATCATGAATCATTGCAACTTAAGGGAACACGAGGGAAGAGGAAACTATTATTGGGCAATATATTATCAAATGAACTGTAACGATTTCCAAGATCTCTTCAGAGAATATTCTGCACAAACCATACTTCCTTTCAAAGAATTATGACAAGTGTTTCTTTTTTTGTGTGATCGTGCTGTAAACCGTTGTTAGAATTTTCTATAGAAAATATTTTTAGCTTTATTCTTGGTATAGTTGAAAATCTGCTCTCTCAGGTTTGCTTCAAGGAGAAAAGCAGCTCACCCTGTCTTGATGTGACTGTGAGATGAGGTCCCATTCCAAATTCACGCCGTTTCAGACTTCTAGGCACATTTGTGCAATGTAATTGTATATGAGTTTCCCTCTCACCCTTCAGAATTTCTGCTGTCCTCCAACAGAAATACCTGAACTGTCTTTCCCACAGAAAACCATACAAATTTTGGCTTCCTCTATGCATTGAAAGCGCCTAGCATACTTTCTGAAAGTAAGTGCAGGTTAGGGACGTGTGTGTGAGATTAGATAACAAGATTTACTGCCTCCCCAGGGGAATTAATTGAAGAATGTTCCATAACAAATGCATTAGTCATCATTAGCCCCACCTCAATCTCAGCAGCAATTATTGCTTCTTTTCTTGAGTCTCTGGCTTTTCCTGATTGACGTGCACATTGAAAGGCCTTGCAATAACATTTGGGATGCTTTGTGGGATGGTTAATTTACTGATATTGCATATCCTGTATTCAGAATCCTGTAATAGATTTTTCTCAACTGTTGCCCACATGGGAGCTCATCTGGTAATATTTTCAACCCTTCCTCAAGAGTGGACTATTCACTCATGACTGCTCAAAAGAGACTTCTGTAAAACAAGGAAAAGTACTCTTTCTGGGGCAGTGCAAAGGGAAAATCCGGTGGGTTGTGTGGCAGCTTGGAGAGAGGCAGTTTTTAATGGGATATAATGGCCCACTAGGGAGATGTCTTGTCGCTTAAGCGACTGCATTTTCTAGCATATTCAGAACCAAAACTGGGTCAGGGAAGACAGAAAGGATTTTGAAAGGCTGTTTTTTTTTGGACTTTGTTGTTGTTGTTATGATCAGTACAGATGAGGTTTGATGCCAGTTAAGCCAACTGGATGTACCTCAGTGCAGAACTGGTGCAAATGGGAGTTCAACAGAAATAGTTTCCTTCTGAGGCATCCTTATTCCCCTTGGAATTAGCCAATACTTTTAGAAAGAAACCTGCTGTCACTGTGCATGGAGAAAGAAGGCAAAAGACAGCTGCCAAAAGCTGTGAAATCCTATCCCATGCTTCCCCATACTCTGCTTCTAAATGATATCTTAAAGACACTGTTTTAGGAGAAACAGCAAACAGTCCCCCTTTTCCTCTTGTTTTCTTTCTTTCTGTCTGTGGCAACAAACTTTTCCAGGGCAAGACCTGAATCCTCTTTGACCTCTCCCATTTCCAGATTCCACATTTTGGTGGTGTTTTGAATTTGGGGTCTGAATGTTTTTATTACCCCCTCTTCCATCCTCACCTTCAGCCCCAGCCTTCCATTTGGAATCCACTTTTTAATGCAAATCTAGGTTTTGTTTCCACCTTTAATTAGTAGAAATGAGAGTTTAAATGTTTATTTTGGGCTTATTCTCTCTCACCTCCCCTCTTTATTTTTTGGAGACCCTAGATTGTCTTTTTGTGCAAGTGACTGTGTTGCACGTACCTCTCTCTGTTTGCTCTGACTTTTAATATTATACACTAAGTACTAAAGTACTCAAGGGCCTTATTGAAGGTAGTAATTCAAGGTGATGCTTATCAAGATCAGGACACTGACTTAAGCAAAGGATTCATGCGCGGCACATGAAGAATACACTGAATTGTGGCAAAAAATATTCCTCTTATGGGAAGACTTTGTGAGTCACAATTACGTGTGAGTTAGCGTCATGGTGCAAAGTCTCAGCCTGCACCTGCAGTGCTGGCAGTTTGTCAGGATCTTCAGTATTGCAGCTAAGTATCAAACAGTGTCTGTGTGCTATTGCCAGGCTACTGCCTTAATTCATCCACTCATCTGCCTTGATGCTGGAAGCCTTGCCCTGGCAATGTGCTTGTTTTTACCCTCTAGGAATCAGTGGAAAATCTCATATCCTATTTGCTCGGTCGTTTGTCTTTTCTATTTTGATTTATTTCCCCACTGCTGCTTGACTTTTCTGCATATCATTTTGCAAAGGTGTTTTCCTTGTTCACTTCTTCTCAATCCTCTTGCTGCCTTAGATTGGGAAGCCTGCAGAGTGGAGGGTCTGGGATGCTGCAGGTCCTGCCTCAGTGCTGGCTCACGTGCAGGTTGCCCTCTGAACACTACTGCCACACAAATAAATACTGTCTTCTTAACACAGTTTGACAGCACATCTTAACTTCAAATGTGATGGGGCTGCCACTTCACTGCCTCATCTCCATGCAAACACTGCTGACTGTGAAGCAGAATGGTGCTGGTGCCTCTACACCAAAGCAAAGCTGTTGCAGCTGTAGTCACTCCTTCCCAAAACCCAACAATAGTTTGGACCAACTCAGGCATTAAAGCAGCCACTCTGGATTCTAGAGCAGTACTTGACCACAGGCATATGTCTGAAAGAGAGGTTTATCATGTGGAAGTCTTGGCATCGCATTCTTTATAGTCACTAAATTAGGTTTGTGCCTTGAAAACTGAGCCACTTCTTCAGCAATAAAAGCAAACAGAAGCACTTCTTTGCAGGGATTTTAATTTATCAAAGTTTCTCATAGAATCAGTGTTGTTTGTCTTGCTGTGTGTGTTTGGGGTTTTCTGATGGTTTTACCCATGTAGGGTAAGCTCTTTCATCTTTTGGTGTCAGTCTTTGCTAGCACTCTTCTCCCTTTCACTTTTATAGCATATATATAGCATGATATTTTATATCATAGTAAGAAAAGCTAAGGAAAGGGTGTGTCATCATATCTATAGCCTCTATTTTGCAGTCTTTGGAAATCTACAAAAGGGAGGTTAATTTTTTGTTTGGTTGGTTGGTTTGATTTCTTTCAATCTTTCATATTCAGGTGATGAACAACACCCACCCAAAGCTGAAGTGTAGCTCAAATATTGCTATGGTACACAAACAGATATACTCAAACTATACCTCTTGCATGCAGCAGGACTTTGTAGACGCAGTATGTTTTCATTGCTGTTTTCTAGAATACATTAATGGAATTTAAAGCTGCAGTAGACCCTTGTTATTGCTTTGACCTTTTTTATTACAAAAGCCACAGATTCCCTCCAGTGATTCTGGCCTTTATCCTAATAAATTGTTTCCAAGCTAGGGCATGTCTCTTCAGAAATGCATTTGCTTTTTAGTTAGAGACTCCAGCAAATTGAAAACTTACCGCAGCCTGTAGTAATCTGTTCCAACTGACTTATTCACACTTTGCATAGGATGAGCATCTTCTCTCACTGCTGCAGGCAGGCAAAACTGAAGCTGGACTGCAGCAATCTTCTCCAGCTTTCAAGAGCACCTCTGCTGCTCCTGTAAATCAGGGAGCAGCAGCATTAGGAAGGTGACCTCCTCTGCTAAAGGAAGAGGCTGACAGGGAAGGTGTCCCTGCAGCATCTTTATCATACTTTGCTGGTGTGAAAGCAAGGGTTGAATGCAGAGGAGGTCTCTGGAATAGCCATATCCTGATATTGTGTGTGTGGAGCAAGGAAAAAAAGTAGGACCTTTGTGCCTAGGAGTTGACTAAGGGACTGGTTTCATTTTGAAACATAGCAGTGATGAAGCACAGCGTGGGGCAGGAGAGAATTAGACTGATGCAATGAGAAGGGAAGTAGGAAATCAATTGGCTTGTGCATCCCAGAAAGCAGGTGCAGAGTGTGGATCCAGAGGGCAGGGTGGGAGACTGGGAAAACAAGTCTTGGGGAAAGGGTGGTAGGTCTTGGGGAAAGGGAATACTAATGGTGAAGAAGAAAAAGCATAGGGAAAGAAAGGACGGAAAACCTACACGATTGCTGAGACCAACATGTGGTTCAGCAGATGGTGCTGCAGCCTTTGGAGGCCCTGCTGGGAGGCAGGGAGGGATGCAGGTGAGGGGTGTCAAGACTCAGCAGTGTGGTGTGTGCTGGTGGGTCTCTGCTCATCCTTAGCAGAATAGGGGTTTAAGACCCCTTGCTGTGCTTTCTTTTAATTGTAAGTCTACCTGCCATCATCTCCTGCAGTAACAATGACATATTACTACAAAAATAGCCTTTCATATGTTTTTTTCTCCTTCCAACTAAGCTGCCACTTGTGTTTGATGCACTAGTAAGTAGGTCTCTCCCCAGAAGCAGGTGAATATTCGGGGTGAGTGAAGTGATTTTGGTGTAGGACCTAGCCTTCCCTTTACAGTGCTTTGGCATTCCTTGAGATAAAAGGCAGCGTGTATGAGTAAAATGAGCATGAAAGCTTGCTTTCTGCATAGGCTATCAGCTAGCTGCAGTGTGCTTAAGGCATGCTCACAATTTCTCTTGCTGTCTCTCTTACTTTGACATTAAGCACAGATAGACTCTACTTTAAGGACTTACAGAGAGCTGTTAGGTGATCTGGCATTTTCAATTTATCCTGAGCGCCAAGAACCCTGTCCCGAGTTGCTTAAGATAACCAGATGTTGAAGTGACCTCAACACTTTTATAAGTAGTACTGTAGTTTGTTCAGAGCTGCGCGACATTCTGGGTGTCCTTTATTCTGCTTTGGCTCATGTCCCTGGAGATTTCCTCCCGACTTCAAAAAAGAGAAATCTGGCCCCATTGGTATTTTGAAATTGTAGTTTTATTCCTTGGCCTAATAAATGCAAGGCTGATTGACCAATTTGATGGTAATTCATTTTCCAGGCAGCACTTCCTAGCTCTTTCGTATGCTACTTGGCAGTGTGCTCTTCTTGATAAAGCGTTTTGGGTAAAGCTAAATAAGAAGGGGGAAAAGAAGGAGGGCGGGAAGCCACTTGCAAAGTGCTGGAAGATTTGGAGGAATTCTTCTGCAGGGAAAAACAACAAAGGAAGGTACCAGGAAACCAAGTATTAATTTCCCGCAGCACCATTAGCCTGACACCTGTTAGCCCTGACCATTACCCAGAGCTGAGGGGGGAAAAGGCTAATCTCTACCACATTTATATCAACAAACTCAAACAAAAAAGCTGCCTAATTATCCCATCGAACCTGTGTCAGCTTTAAGGCCGGCTCGGTTTCCCAGGCTGGCTGCCTGCCAGGACCAGCAAGCTGGGGTTCATAAGCTACATGCTAATGACAACGTCCTTTCATTCCAGCAGCGGCATAATTGCCAAAAGCAGTTTACAGGCTCATTATTTTTATGGTCATATTTCAGATGATGAAGTCAAAGGTCAACCCAGGGTTTAGTTGGCGATGCATTGGAAATAGTTTGTTTAGCAGAGATTGCATCTCGGTGATAATGAGAGAACACCTAAAATAGATGCCAGTTTTTCCTGGGCTGGAAGGAAAGATGGCTGAGGAAGGAAGCAACACTGATGATGATCAAGTGAATATGGCCAAATGTTTAGTGCCTGGTTTGCTTTCGATGCTGCTGGTGTTCTGCTTCTCAGTAGTCAGCCTGGCTTGGTGATGTGACACTCAAAGCCTCAGGATTTGTTTGCTGAAGATTTGAGGTCCAGGTCTCACAGCTGACATAAGATGCAAAGTTGAATTCATAGATTTTGGTCCAATTATTGATTTCCCCCCAAGGATTTCATCCGACAAGAGTGAGAGGAATGGTTGTTGCAGTAACTTCCTTAATTACAGGAGCTTGATATTTGTATTTGAATTAACCTCTCTCCAAAACTCAGAGATGTTTTGGATTCTTTGCTTCCATTTGGTCAGTGGCTGCACCTGGTTTCAGTGGCAGAGATCTGGTTTGGACAAGAGCTTTCCCACAATGGCACTGACAATGGCTCAGGTCAATTGTCTTTGTTCAAACCAAAGTTAATCTCCTCTGGCCATCCTTCCACTCACAATAAATCACACTTACCAAGTATACAGTTTTTCTTTTTAAAATAAAGTCCCAGCAAAGGCAACCAGAAAAAGGAGGAATTTGATGCCTTCAGGTTTTTGGCCAGTGAGAAAATTTGGCAGTGAGACCTTCAGAGAAATGTGGTGAGGAAAAGAGGCAAGTCAACCCTCAGCTTGTCTCCAAATGCCTTTGGAAGAGTGCACAAGGTCTGAATTAAGGGCATGCTTAGATTTCTGGCTGTTTGTGCCAGGATTTCCTTGCTAACTGTGTTCTGTGTGAGCAAGAAACTCAAGCAGGCCATCTCTCATGAGATGGAGGGCATGGCCCAGGGCAGCTGTGAATAAAGGGCATGTTGTGCCCATAGTGCTCCTGAACCACAAGCAGCCACTGTGAATTGCTGCTGGAGAACAGGGAGGCCCAACACATTTGCACAATACTAAAGCCTCTAACTTTAGTACACGTGTACATGTGTACAATAAAAGTGAATCCTTTAAATGCTTGTCTGAATACACCAGCCTGAATGAGTATCCCAGGCCTGGGTTTTGCCATAATACCCCTTGGCTGCAGGGGCTGACTACTGGGATGCAAACATGTAAAGCAGTAAGAATACAATTAACAATGACACATGGAGAAAATCACTGTCATTTACCATTAGTTTGATGAATAATGTGGATTTATTATTTTTTGGTAACTTGCTTTCTCCCCATCCATGCTGGAGCTGTGTCATCTCAGCCTCTCGAGGAAGAAAAGCAAGATCTACAGACTTTTCTGCTTCTGTGGTTTCTATGTCTCTCAGTCTGGCACCAGCATGCAGTTCCCAGAGAACATCACACTGCCTCTCTCTGGGTGGGTATGTAAAGGGAAAGGAAGTGACTGCAGAGGGAAAGAGCTAATATGAGAGTATAAATGTAACACCATAAGGAAAAATAGGCATCCTTTTCCTTACAGCCCATTCTTCTGTCCTTTAGCATGGCAATTTCCACGTAGGCCAAATGACTACTACCCAGCAAGCTCTCATATAGAAACTTCAGGATGAAGATTGTGCAGAATATTTGTATTTCAAATGCAGAAACCTCCATATCTGTCTGAAATTGGAATCCAAACATTGCCGTTTGGTTTGTCTCTGTCTCAAATCCTTGTGCTGCAAAAAATCGCTGAAGGTGGTTTCTGATCCTAAGGAAAGCACAAGCAAAATGAATGCAGGGATCACACATTCAGATACAGGTGTATGATGCAAAAGTAAAGGAAGGGCACAGAAGAAGTGTTACTAAAACACTTCTTCCAGCTTCACTGTGTGTATTAAAAAAGCAAAGGAAAGCAGCAACTCTCTTTAAGCTATGGTTGAATTGTATTTACTGTAGTAAAACTAAAGCAGCTTGGTGCATTATATAATAATAAAAATGCAAGTTTATTAAGTCAAATAGTAAAACTCTAGTCAGTCTCTGCTCTAACAGTCACATGGCAAACCATGCTGACTGTTGGTTTATAGTTTCTTTAGCATCTGCAGTTAGTTACAGCAGTTTTACTATCTACATTTCAATATACTCTTCTGATTGAAACTCCTTATAGTATTTTTTATTAGAATTTCTGTCTACATGTTTGATTTACCGAGACATTGTGAAATACAGAAAGTTGCTTTGAAAGTTTCCTTGATGTCTTGAGCTGTTGGTGAAATAAAGACATAGGAACAGGACAACAGGAGGACGTGAAAATCCTCTTGAACCTCCACTGTAGCATATCAAATTGTGGGGGCAACTTATGCACAGTAGATACTATGTCCATGGTAGAAACCAGTTTTGCTGGGTCTGGTGACTGAGATGAAGGAGCCAGAGTAGTCTTGGCTGGGGACAGTTGGATAATTTTCCTACTTTGGTGTTGCAACTCACATAGCCCTGCAAGTGTTGTAAGAAGGAATGGAGCAATTCAGTTGGGATTAATGGCTAGAAACCTCTACTGACTTCTCTGTAGGGACAGTTGACTTATGTTTGAGCTGAGCATGGTATTCTGGCTGAAAAACTGGAGGCATGGGTTAGTCGGGGAGGTAAGGAGCCAAAAATATCCAGATATATTAGATCGCGTGGCTACAGAGTTGGAGACTCCAGTGAGGATCACTCATCTCTTCCAAAGTCAATACATGGACATCAGTGCTGTATTGCCGATATTTTAGGTAAGGCCTTGAAAAGAGGGAGCCAGTGGACAATAGGAACCTATTACTGTGCTTCTTATTAAGTTATTATTTTCCTGCCTTTCATCAAAGTTTCCCTTCTCTTGGTTGCTGGCTAGCTGTCCTCATCCATCAGCATATTTAGTGCTCTTGTTAAAGTGCCCCACACCAAAGTATCTCTTCTCTGCTTCAAATAAAAGAAAAGCCTTGGTTTCAGAGAAGCAAGTGGAAAATATCCTTTTGATGTCAGTGGGCAGGGAAAGAAATGGGTCAAATACCAGCTTGTAAAGGTGTTGCCTGTGAAATGGCCCTGATACGTAGTGAAGCTGCCCAGGGTTTGTGTAGGTTGCCATGGTTGGAGCATGCAGAAGGGACTGCTCAACCACAGTCTTACATGGATTCGTATCTTGGGTTATCATGCAGAGATAGCCCCCAACTTCTATTAATTCCACTTCTCATGGGACAGCACAAACCCCCAGAAGCAGAAGTCAGTCATCTTTCTCCTTTACTTCCCAAGACACTTATTGACTGTGTGTGGCTTAGGGCAGATGCAACTTTTCCAAGTTTACAGCCCTCTGCTTGATCCTTATGGAGCGCACCCATTCCTCGCTGCCTAGCAGAAAACAGTAATTATGGGGCCTTCCTCTTTTATATTTCCCTCTTTTTCACCAACACTCCCCCAGGTTGGCAGGAATGAGTGATGAGACTCCAGTGCTTGTCAGCCCTCCGCTGATGAACACCACAAGTGATGCAGAGAACTGTTTTGAGGAGCAGGGTATGAAGAGTACATTTCAAAGGACACGAGAACCTGAAGACCATCCACCTGAAGGAAAAGATAAGAGCTAAACTGAAAACTTAAAGGGTGCTCTGGCTCTAAGAGGCTATCAATCCAGCATTAGCAGAAATACCAATTGCACAGTTTAGATACTCGTTTCAAATCATAGAGAGCTATTCCAGGAACCTGTCTGCCTTTGTTTGATACCTTTTCTCTGGGGACCTTCTGGTTTTGGCAAAAATAACAAACTAGGGTTTTTATGGGTCATGCTATAGCTTTGTAAAAGTCAAGATGTGTTTTCTAACACCAATGTCATGTGATAATTATGAGGGATCAAAGAAAGTTTCCCTGGTTCTGTGTCAGAAGAACTTAGATGAGGTAAAAAGCCTCATTTGTATCCTTTCTTTCTACCTTGCTGCAAAACTTCTGAAGCCCAGTCACTCTTCCCATCTGCATTGTTGCTTCAGGCTGAAAAAACCCAGTACATGGTGCTTTTGGTCTAGTTCTAACAAAGAGATACAGAGTGACAGTGGAGGTCCTGTCACATGTTTTCTGCAGATAAACAAAAAGGGGTGTTACAACAATGTAGGATGCTTCCCTTTACCTGCAATACAAGCTCTGATAAGTGTTGGGTTTTTTAATCATTTCCCATATTTTAAGTAAAACATCTTGGTTTTTTGAAGGTAACTGCATTTTAAGCAGCTGTATTTTCATTCTGATTTGAAAGAATCATGCAGCTGTATTCAGGTCAAACATTTTCTAGGTTTGGACCCATTTTGTTTTATTGCAGTACAGGTTTTAGTTGGGCCATATGTCAGACCTTAATACAAATAATGAAAATATAGGGAATTCTAAGTTTAAGAAACCAACCCCATCCTAAGCCTGCTTAGAGTGAAAGCTAAGTTTGATCACAGACATAGGCACAAACCCCAGTCTGGTTGCTCTTAGACAGCAAGTGAATTTTTGGGGGGAAGGTGGTGTTTTCTGCTTCTTGAGTCGTTTCATTGACAGGCAAACTGATACCGGTGATTTTCTATGGGTCATCTATGAAAATTTCATCAAATCAGGCTCCTGTGAGATTTCTTACAGGATGGCCATGTCGCAACACCTTCTCTTCAGGTAATGATGGTGGTTTTTGACAATTGCAGTAAACATCTTAAGCAAAATTTTCTAGGGACAGATAAGCTGATGTACTATATAGGGAGTTTAAACAGGCAAAGGTGTGAACTAAAACTCATCTTGGTGCTCCAGATAATGATGATAATGCAAGATAACCTTGCTGCCAGGTTTTATTTGAAGAGAACGTGCTACGTGTCCCTCTTCCTCTCCATCTTTGAGGAATGTTTACAACTGTTTCATGAAAAGCCCAAGTCCCAAAGCTTATCTGCAACTGAATCTTTTGTTTGCAACTGCTTTAAAATGGAGGGGGAGTCCTGTGCATTGACACCAGTAAAACCATTAGATAAACAAACCTTTATTTCCTACATTTCCTTAAGACTTCAGATCCTGTCTTATTTTTTTTCTTCCTCCTAATGCTCTGCTCATTAACAGGTTCATTTGATTCTTTCCTTGGGAATTCACCAGAGTTTGCCCTCAATCTCAGGGCAAATAGTTTATAAGTGACCTGCCGGATGGTGTTCGTTAACTGCTTTAGTCCCAAAGGGACACTGATATACCCTTAATTAGGATGTGAAGGAAAAAACCTCCAAGTGCTCCAAGATGACTTGAGAAAGTTAGATGAGAAAGCCTAGCTGTTCATCTTCCAAGGTTCAAGGCAAAAGTGGAAACGGAACAGGAGAAAAAATCGGATATCAGGACTGAAAAGGAAAAGCAGAAACATTAGAACAACACTTACATGCTCTGGTATGTTTTTTCTTTTGGTCATTTAGTTTTCTAGTGCACTGTAATATAAATGTAAAGTTGAACTCTCCTAAGAATTAAGGCACAGCGTGAAAGCACTTTCATGTCTTTTCCATTCCCCTTCAGATATAGATATCTGATACAGGTGCTGAGCATAGCAGCAATGCTCCTTGCCTTGTGGAAAGTATTTATTCAGACTGGTCCTCTTGAAAGACAAAAGCCACAAAGTGCCTTACGCTGCCAATAGGGCACCAGTCTGCTGAACCAGCTGCAGTTCAGCAATGCACAAGGTTCCAAGCCCTAATACCCCTTTCCTGTGAAAGGCTGGAGAACTGGAGTGGGAGAACTTTACTTTGGAGCTGTAGCTGAAGAAAATGAGCCCATTCAGCAGAGCTGCAGGGAATTTGCTTGCCTTTAAGCACCGTAAGAAGTCCTGCACCCTCATAGAAGCACTTCACTGAACCGTGTTTGTTGTTCCAGCCATCAGTGATATTACATGTCTCTCTTGCGCTTGTTACATTTGGTTGAGATTTAACACACTAGTATATATTAATAAGCCTGTAATGTAATAACATCAAGGTTATTCCCCATAACACAGAACAGATGGTAGCACCCTGGAAAATAGTGCTTTTTCAAGTAGTTCTGTAAGGGATTGATTTTTCTTATTGTCCTTTCTTCTTACGAAATTTTCTTCACCTCCCAGTACTTTTGGAAGATGGTGATTTGATTTCAAGGGTCTCTCTGCAAGGCTGCTCAGTGGTTATGGTGGAGGGGTCCCCCAGCCAGTGCTGCATGAACAGCTCAGGAAGCAGGGTGGTCTTGTGGGCATGGGGCTCTGTGGGGTCCATTACTTACTGGCTTTCTTATTATTCTGCAGATAACATTGCTTTACTCTGGGCACCTGAAGTATCTCAGATGCCCACACAGCATGCATTTAAGCAACACCGTTCTGTCCAAGCCCAGCTTAAGTGGCCCTCAATCCTTTTGCAGATCTGAACCAAGTAGAGCTCAACCATGAAGGTCTCCTAAGCAGGGAGGATGGTTGTGGTTTAGCTTCATCTGCTCAATTCTCATCAGCATTAAGCTTTGCAGATGTAACCCTAAATATTAACACTGGGCTGTGGAGAATCATCTTCTATTTAGGGATCTTCATGTGTTTCTTAAAGATTAATTTACCTTCCTATCTAGCCTTGCACCCAGCACATTTCTAAAGGCTTGTCCCAATTGCTTGTGTGCTTTGCAAGCATGCTGAAGACCTGACTGCATGCTATGCATTAGTTTTACGGATAACTTAACATATATTTGATCTGCTTGCTCTCTATTTTCACTCTTCAGGTTTCCCAGAGAGGGAGAAGTAGCCCACCCTATAACCTTTGCACCTTCACCCTCTCTTCAGATATTACTAATGGTCCTCATTCTCCTCCTTCCTCTACTTGAGCCTGGTCTTCCTGGATGGGAATGACCTCCCCTCCACCCCCACCTCTTTTATTATATCCAAGACACACTATGCATGAAACTGCAAACACCTGGCAGACATTCCAGAGAGCGATCTGTAGTGCGTCTCCTGCACTGCACAGGCATCTGAGCTGAGCCTCATTTTAGGGATCCCAGAGGTCCTCTCAATCAATAATCCATGTATTTTTATGAGAGCTAGATTACAGGGATTTGCGAAGAGGGTGATTAAGTAATGCTTCAAAGAGCAGTTACTACTCACACCTGCAGCATTAATAGGGATCTATTAATAGAAGCTGCACGATTTAGTAATAATCCCTTAATCACAGAAATGCCCCTTGATTTATGCCCTTCAAAATAGACAGTACTTTCCATATATCCAACCGGATTTAGATAGATGTGACTTCAACATCTGGCTGAGTGATGACATTTCAGCTATGCAGACGTCATGCAGGGGGCCCAGAACAGTTAGCTAGAAAAGGGATAACAATCATGCTCCTTCCACTGCTCACCACCTGCATGTTCACGCTGTGTGGAAACAGTTTCCTGTGCTGATCTATCTCAGGTGGTTATCTGCAGGTGCCCCAGTGAGACAGTCTGAGCGCTGTCAATCACTGCCCGGGCACTGGGGAAAACAGTATTAACCCTTGCTGATATGATGAGATTAGACACAGATTCAGTGTTTAGGATGCAGCCTATCCTACCACAGTCCCAGAAATGTAGGGCTAATGATTTTCCTCAAAAGAAGCCTTTGAACTTAATATAGGATGCACATAGACATCACACAAGTGAGTGCAAGCTGTCTGAAAGGTAGATCTCTCAAACCGATAATATTTTGTACTTAACCAATACCTCTACTTAGCTCTGTGCTGCCATCTGAAGCATGTAGAGCCATCCAAGGGTTGAATTCATCCATCGCTCTTGGGCTATACTGGGGCTTGTCTTTGATGTTTATCATCCTCATGTTGGTGACTTGGAGGCTGTGTAAAGCTCTTCCTCTCAATAAACTAGCTCTTTGTTAAGGTGGCTTTGCTCTGATGCATTGCTCTGTGCTGTACAAGTAATATGTGACCAGAAAACAGACTTGTATAGATGGCTTTCAACTTTTCTGAAGGCAAAATATTAGTGTTGCAAACAAATAACTGTGCCAGATTCAGCCCAGCTGAGTCCAACATGTCCATCGCTCTCCATGAGCAAGGTGCTCTGGGTTCCAATGGATTTTGACATTGGGAGTCTTCTCCTAGCTCAAGAAATAGTCTCTCCCATTCTTGTTTGGACCTGTACTTTGCACTTCAGTGGGCTTGCTCTGGATTGATGCCATCATCCCTGAGAGCAGACTGGTTACGCAGCAGCCCCTGACAGCTTAATTAAGGGCTGGAACTGAGCATAAATCCATGCAAAACTCTTTATTGTTTGCTTTTGTTTT
Organism: Amazona ochrocephala; assembly: GCA_039720435.1. Taxonomy (NCBI): domain Eukaryota; kingdom Metazoa; phylum Chordata; class Aves; order Psittaciformes; family Psittacidae; genus Amazona; species Amazona ochrocephala. Next base: position 113,781,638 of record CM077878.1, on the reverse strand, counting down.
GCTTTCAAGGCAGAGATCATGACGACAGGTCACTCCTGGATATGCTATAAATTATCTGGGGGGAGAAAGTAATTTCTCAGTGGCATGTAGCTGTTACTCCAAACCAAACTCTGATATACTTCTGGGTAAAGCCTGTTGAGAATGTCCAGGCATTTCCAAGCCCTTTTTCTTATCTGTTTGAGTGGGAAGCAGTTTTGTTTCGGGACATTCCTGATTCCAGAGTACTGCACAGGTCCCTCCCTCTGCAAGGCACCACTCCAGTACTGCTTTTCTCGAGAAACACTGAATTTAGCCTGGCTGTGTCTAATGCAGTCAGTGTCAGGGATGAGTGAAGGTTCACACTGATTCATTCTGGACCCAAACTAATTCTTCTGTCACTAACTAAGCCCCAGTTACATTCAGCTCATGTGAACAGCCAGCATGGGTAGTCCCTGTCATTAGAGATCCTGTCCATGTGCAAAGGCAGAGCTTTGCTGGGGGCTTATGGACCTGACGGCCAGATCTCAACCATCACAAGAAAGAAATTATATTGGTGTGAAAATGAAGGCATAATTTGGGAGCTAAAATGAAATGAAGTTAGCCTGGGTATATCTGTCCTGTTCTCAAGGCTGGGAGGTATTTAATCAAAAAGTGATTTCTAATGCAGTCGAGTTTAAACATAAGTTAAATGGGCTTGCTTGTTTTCCATCACTTACTTTGGCCACAAAGTGAGGAAGCTTATCCACTTCTTCCTCCCCCATGCCTCGCAGCACTGCATGCTTAGACATCTAATACTATCAGTGGGAGGCTATTCTACCCTTTCTTCCACCCATGATTAGTCATTGTGAATGGCAGAGACACCAAAAATGTCCTGTTTATTAGCAAGGGCTTTCTGACGAACACTTTGGTACATAAAATAACGTTGTGAGAGACTTTTGGAAAACATCTAGTCTTTCTCCTGTGCACAGAAAGCTCAAGCATACCTGGACTACTTTTGTCGTTTAACCCATTGCTTCTTAAGTAGGACAATCTCAGGCTGTATAGAGGGGCCATAATGTGCAAGGGAACCCAGAATGGATTAAGCTAGCCTGAAATATACATAATCATGAGATCAAGATCCTATGCAAGAAATACGCAACAAAGTAACATAGAAGAAAGGTACTCCTCTTCTTCAGGACACATCCTACTTTACTTTCCAAAAAGGAGGGAAGAATTAGAGAGCAAGGAAAAGCTATCCTTACTCTCTGGAATGCAGAACATAGGCTAATAATTTGTATCCTCATCAAACAGAATTTGCTGGTGGCTGCTGAGATGGCTTTTTTTTTGGTGAGGTTTCTTAAATATGGGTTGTCTTTCTGTTCCTGCTGGATTGTGCTCTTAGCAAGTCACTTGTCAGTACTTTATGAACATCTGTTACAGGGCTGCAGAGCTGCAGAAATTCAGTTTTTACAAATCAGGTAAATCATAAAGGAGTTTTGTTGGTCTGTGGGTTTTGAAACCCTTTAAATGGTTCTGCTTTTTTTAGTTTTTATTATTTAAATGACTTCTGTCCAGACTTCTCACTCCATGTCGGTCATGAGACATGTGCTGTGTTTAGCAGTGATGACTGCTGGAAGAGTTTCCGTTTGCTGCTTGTCATTATAAGTGATGTGCTGCCAGGCAGAAAGCTGCAATTTGGCTGATTGGCATTTGTCACTGCCTCTCAGAGGAAACATCTTATCTAGAAGCTAGGGGGAGAGCTTTCCAAATTCACTGTCTTCCGCAAGCCAACTGTAGCTTATCGCTCCCCGTGTGTCTTGCTGTGTCTGTGGAGCCAATCCACTTCAGGCTGTGATCTGTTTTCATGGAAAACATTAAATATTCTCATGGATGAAGGAAGGAGGGTCCTTTTGCACTCTGCTTTTTAGTAGACCTCTCAGGTTCCAAAAGGCTGAGCAATTACTACTAGGAAAACCTTAGTATAAATAAAATGACAATTTCCCCTGCAATCTCCTACCCTTCCTTTAGGTGGGACAGAAACGCAGCTACACTAAGTTAGAATGCCCAAGAGGGATGAGTCTTGGGTGCAGAGCTTTTAACAAGTCTATTTTTAAACAAGACCCCTCTGGAAGGTGGCAACGGGTTCCCCTGGGATACAGATGGTATCATAGAGGCAGGAAGGAGATCTGCAGCCACACAAACATCCCTCGGACAGCAATGCCCCGAGGGTGGTAGGTGGGAGAACAGCAAAGGCAGCAGTGTCAGCCCCTGCATAAGGGAAAGCTGCTCTGTCCTGCCCTCGAGTAATCGATTCCCCTTACCTGAGCCTAACCCTCCCTGAAAGAAATGCAATAAATGGAGAGGAAACAGGATCCAGCCCTCCCAAGGGGCAGCAAGTATCCTTGTAAAACAGGGCCTTTACGAGATGAAGGGAAAGAAAGTTGTAGGGGCTCCATCTGTGCAATAAAATGTTTAAATATGCTCTGGGACCAAATAATTCTTCATTTAAGCCAAGCTTGCTGCTGTTTTTCCTTTTATTAAAATTACCCAGTATTAAAAAGGCAAAAGTTAGTAATCCAGCCAGCTTCTCTGGCTTTCTACACAAGTCAGCCACTGACCCCCAAGTCAGTCTTCTGCCCCACCAGTTCATGCCTCAGTTTACCTAGCCCTCGACAGGACAGAAGCCTCATCTAACTGAGAAGCAGTGATTTTGCAAAAGGGCTTTAGATAGTTGGATATTGTGCATTGGAAGCACACTGGGAAAGGACTCCAAACATTGAGTCAGTAGAGGTATGGTGGTTAAGGCAAGCTGAAGATCTGCCTTTTTTGATTGCTACATCACATCCATTTAGACTGGATTTTCACCTTATCTTTACTGTGACCAGAGCCTTCTCTGCTGTAAAGCAGCACAGCTCTGTTGGCTTTTTTCTTTGTACCAATTGAAGATCCTGCCAATGAGAACAAGGCTCCAGCCTCTTGTACTGTAGGGTGAAGGCAAAAGGTGCATTACAAATTATAGGATTGTTCTAAGGGAGTTGTGTCCATTTCTGAAGCCTCCTGTCAGCTTGGAAGCCACCATTGGTAGCTAGAGACTTATTTCCAGGAAAATCTCTCTCGTTATATCAGTTTATGTCTTGAAGGCTCCTGAATGTACTTGATTTTGTTCTCTTTCTCAAAGCACAAGTGCAGCCTCTCCACTTGCATTTTCTTCTTATACCTGGTTTGGCTTTTTTTTAAGCCTAGCTTTTCTGAATGACAAAACAGAAGGTCAAATAACATGATATTTCCTATAATACAAAATTTAAAAGGGAGTTGAAGCATTCTGTGTCAGTTACTACAGGAGAACCAGTGTTCACAGCTCAAGTCACAGGCATTTAAGAGAGACACCACCAAAGAAGTGCTGTGCTCACTGCTCAGCTCCTTTTTGGATGATTGTGACCTCTCAAAAGTTCCTCCTCAATTAAGGTTTAATCTACTTGTTGACTTGAAGAGCCAGCTGACTAAGGTTGCAGGGACAGCACTCTAAGTGTGGTTCCTTTTTATGATCCAAGACGTTGCTGCATTGCTTAGGACAGCATTCAACTTCAAATTTCAAATATCCCCAAGCTTGAGGGGGCTTCACTTCAGGGGTTTTATTCATCTCCTTCTCTCTACAGAGCTGCTAACAAATTTTAGGCTCTGTTTTTCTGGTGTCTTTGGCTTTTCCTGAAAGGAGGACTCCAAGGAATGAGGACTGATGTTATTCTGCACACAGGTTTTCCAAGAACATCATAACATGAGGAGGCCTTTCTGTTAAGGAGTACAGGTTGCCTGAACTAGAGGTACTCTGCCAGCTGTTACTGTTGTGTAGTCTGCCCAACACAGAAGGGGATTCTCATTGCTGAGCCAAGGTACACACCGCTGCCAGCAGCTCCTCTTCCTCCTCACTCTGTTCCCTTGATTCAAGTCGAGGTTTCCAAGTCTCATGCTTTCTTATGTATGCATGCATATACTTCTACTTGCAGTTGTGTCTGGAATATGTCAGTCCTGGAACTGTTAAGCCAGATATGGGTGAGATAAATATAGCCATTGTAAAGTTATACCAGACTTCTGCCAGCTCCTGCAGTGCAGGTGAGAATGTGAATGGTTCAGTTGGACCCTGAAGTTAAAGTAAGAATAAGTTTATTGGTTTCATTCTCACTTTTTGTCTGAAGAAGCATTTTCTAAATTAAAATAGTTATATTGCTAAGCTCTTCAGAGTATAAAATAGGCTTGGACAACAGAACCTAGTAATACTACATGTTTATGTTTACTTAACTGTGTACTGATCCTTGTCCCTCCTAAAATAAAAATGTCACACAGTTGCTCGCTAAACCCTAATACATTTTAATATTAAGCAACCCAACCTATTGCTTTGGCTGCTGCTGTATAAAATGAGATCACTGTTGGCTGCAGATGCACACAAGAGTAGGACTGTTGAAGAGTGTCTGCTGATAATAAGGATATCTATTCACAGCTGATAATACTAGTTAGCACTTCTGCAGCACTTTTGTGCACGCTCTCAACTCACTTCACTTGCAATACTTTTCAGTCCCCTTACCATACGAGGGAATGCTGAAAGAAATCTTATTTGAGTCACCCCTGTAATAGGCCATGTAGAAGCCAAGGAGAAAATTCCCTGACATCGATTGGACAATACTGTTGATTTTAAGCTTTTATTACAATGCATCCAAATCACCTCCAACATTTTCATGGCATTTCATTTTACAACACTTTGCACAGATCTGCCTGCTAGAATAAAAACCACTTTAAGAGACTCGGTACACTGCAAAGTTATGTTCCACCTACAGCACATCAATCAGTGTTTTTGTTTAAGCCTAAATGCTTGAAATGTGCTTGCCTTATCAAAAGTGCGCTGACTATGCTAACAAATGCCTTCTTCTGGAAATATAACTCCACAAGGCCCATATGACCTGCCAGCAGTGCCCATTCTTTGTACTAATTATGGGCTCCTCTCTAGAGGTTGGAAGTTGCTTTTAGTTTGCTTCAGGATCCAGCCTTCCAGATGCTAAACCAAACCACCTGTGCCTGCAAAACAGATAGAGATCTCAGACAAACTGGTCATCTTTCATGATCTTTCCATTCCTTTCTCTTTGGCCAGAAATACAAAGCCGTTAGTCTCTCCTGGACTATCGTGGTGCCTCTAGCCCCGGAAGAACAGAGGCATTCAAGCCTAGAAGGATGTACTGAGGGAAAAATGCAACTGAAAACCTGTTTTCTTTTTAACTGGTTTCAAAAAGGGTTTGAGCTCTGACAAAACTGTGTGGAGTTATTTTACTTTAACTTGCATGCCTGTGGCACATGGGTAAGGGCTGCTACCTCTGCAGCTGATGAAAAGAACCTGATGTTGTGTTAATTGCAGCATTTCTGTTCCTATGCTGTCAGAAAAGTAGATCTAATGGAGGTCTTGGGGGCTGGTTTTGGTTTTTTTAATGGTGATTTGCCTAAAGAATTATTTTGCAGAAATACACTGATCTTGATAGGGGTGTACTTGGAAAGGTTTCTTAGGGACATCTTTATCCACAGTCACTCACAGATTTATGGAATCTCTATCTGCAGTCACTCACAGAACAAGAGACATCCTTATTTCCTATTTGCTCAGAGTGAGCTCTGACATGTCACCCTCTCCCATCCCTATGCAATGCCTTACTGACAGATCTTCTACTCTTTGCCTTCTGCTTTGTATGCAAATGTTTGAATATTTTTGTTCCCTGTTCCACAGTAGGATTAAATCTGCTAGATAGGGAAAAGCACTTGTTACCCAATGCTGCTTCAGTAGGCTGTACAAGACCATCTAGGCAGTCAGAGCCCTCAAATCCCAGCTCTTTTAGGGCATACCCAGTATGACCAAGGAGTTCAGAAGGTTTGACTTACAGCACCACCATGTTTGCTTCAACGCCACAGCATTAGTGTGTGTGCTTTCAGCATCATAGAGCCTTGTCTTTGCACTCCCAGCACACTGCTGCAGCGAAGAATGGGGATTCTGGCCCATAACCAATGTTTTTCTCATGAAAAGTGCTAAGGGATCATTAGGGTCCACCCAGACCAGACAAAACTCTCGTTTTTAAAACTTCTTCTGAAACACCCACCCGCTGTGAAGTGAATGGGACTGAATTTATCTTGAGGAAGATAAAGGCTGAGTCAGCCCAGCTGGGACTTGGACCTGTGGTTAGAGAAAAGTTAGGCACACCACATTGGAAGGTTAAACCACTAAGACATCCCCATGAGCTAAGGTAAACATACCATCATTTACCCTTCCGATCTTTTGCTTGCCAAGCTATGTATTATGTGCATAGCAAAATACGCATATAACTCAACTGCTGGAACAAACGTGGGAGACTCAAAAAAAGCCTAAGGACACTCTACATGCACAGCAGAAGCCCACCCTTATTCTTGTAAAAGGCAAAGCAATGCAGCCTCAGTTTCCTAGAAGGGTCTTCCATCTTTCTATCTCCATGATAGACTGAGTTTGGGCCCCTGCCTCTAACCCGCTTTTTCGGTAGAGCAGACTCCTTTCACCTCAGCAATGCCAAGCATAATGCAGGCTGTTTCTTTGTCTGAACCATCTGATGGGGGAGAAATACAAGGGCTGAGAAGATTGTTCTGAAGGGAATACAAGTCAGCTACATTTAAGCCCGAGAAGAGAAGCTGTTCAGGGTTAGTGCCTAATATAACAGGAGAAGAAACCAGATCAGGAGCCATTGCCCTCCAGAAGCTCAATCCTCCTACTTAAGAAGGAAATAATCATTGGCTGCAGTGGGACAGTAACAAAGCCTTGGAGAGAGAAAAGGAGAAGTACCTTTTTCAGGGCTGGCGCAGAAAAGCCTCCTGCTTTCTCCGTGTTGTGTCTCCAAGCAGCTCTGTCCGCCAGCAGCTGTGTTTGCTCTGTCGGGACTCACCCATCCAGAGTAATTCACCTTCATCCCATCACTGAGGAACTGATGGGAAAAAGAGGTCAGGCGGTGACAGCCATGAAAAGAAACAGTTATCCACAGATGGAACTGCATTCCCGTATTTTCCATCTGCCCTCCAATACCTTGGTCTTTCAGCTTTCATTCAGGAGCCAGTATCGGTGATGTTCTTTGCATGCTCACCTTTACCCCGTTTCCTCCTCCCTTCCATCCACTGCACCAAGTTGCCTTACCTAATTTAATGTCTGTGCATCAGATTCAAAACACTTCAGCTCAGGAATATCAAACATGCGCTGAATAATTTAATTCTGGTTTAACACCAAAACGGTCTTTATTTTTAGGCAAATTATCAAGTTCCAGGCTTTGTTTTGTTTTTACAAGACATTAATATACATTAAAACTGAGTATGTTTTCCAGGTGCATGGTTTCCTCTCTGAAAATGATTTCTTCTTTGAGTGTATGTTTAAGAAAAGTCCGCAGTTCCAGCTCTGCTCACAGAATCCTTTCTCTTTAAATGCACATGAATATGTTTGCATTGGCTGCAGAGACCAGGCAGTATACAAGACATATTCTATAACCTGTGCTTTGCCAGTGAACTTGAGCAAGTTCTTCCCTTACCCTTGCTTTCACTTTTCTGAAAGTGAAATGGGATAATAAGGAAAATGGCTATCCAGGCTCGCAACAGTCACCTGAAAGCATTGGGTTAGGGTGTCAAAATGTACATTAATCCCTGTCCTTTACCATGTCATGAGCTGCAATGTAATGCATGAGAGCTTGCCTGCTTTTTCAAGGGATACATATTTGCTTCATGAATCATAGAATGGTTTGGGTTGGAAGCAACCTTACAGATCATCTAGTTCCAACCCTCTACCATGGGCAGGAGTGCCTTCCACTAGATCAGGTTGCTGAAGGCTCTGTCCAACCGGGTCTTGAACACTGCCAGCTTCCTTGAGCAACCTATTCCAGTGCCTCACCACTCTCTCAGTAAAGAATTTCTTCCCTATATCTAACCTAAATCTCTGCTGTCTCAGTTTGAACCCGTTACACCTTGTTCTATTGCTACAGTCCCTGATGTTCTATTGCTACAGTCCCTCTCCAGTGTCCTCATAGGCCCCTTTCAGATACTGGAAGGCTGCTATGAGGTCTCCACGCAGCCTTCTCTTCTCCAGGCTGAGCAGTCCCAATTTTCTCAACCTGTCTTCATATGAGAGGTGCTCCAGTCCCCTGATCATCCTCGTGGCCTCCTCTGGACTTGCTCCAACAGCTCCATATCATGTTCATGTGCAGTAAACTGCAGAGGGCTATCAGTGGGAAAAGGCCAACCTGGGCAGCCTCTGTGGATCAAATGTGCTGCCCAGCTGGAGGTTTGGTTTCAAAATCACCTGCTCAATCTGAAAATATGGGCACTCACCTGTCAGCCACTGCCCTGTAATTGTGCCAGCTCATCTGCACCTTCCCTGCTGCATCCTAATTGAGGTTTAAGAGGTTTTGTCCTTGGTGTTCGAAAAATAGGCTTCTCTCAGTTAAGAATCAAGCTGATTAGTGTAAAATCTGTGTCAATTAATAATCACAAATGCTTTACCCACCGTTGGGAAGTCTGGCTGCACAGGTTAAATAGCTATACTCACAAGTTCAGTGCACACCTCTGCAGAAGCCTGACACCACCTTGCTCCAGCAGCAGAAGACTGCAAAGGGCAGCTCTGAGCTCGATCACCAAATATAGCTGTGAGATACGGTGGCATTCCTTGTGCACTTCTCAGGTGCAGCCCCCAATGCTTCCACCGCTCAACAAACCCAAACTGAGCAAAAAGAGCATTGAAAGTTGTCTTGGGCAGATTGCAGGTCAAGCTTTATCCTTTCTTTAAGTCTATTTCTCTTAAAACCCCCACAATTTAGGACACTTGTACAGTCAGCAGAAAACAGGAGAGGGGTATTCTCCTCCTTGCCTGCTATTAATAAGAAAAAGATTTCCTAAGCATGAAAAGCATTAGTCTCAGCATAATGTTTCTTTTATGCAAGCATCCATGATTGCAAGGGAACTATGGTGTAATGCTAATGCAGAAGCAATGACCAGAACAAACCTTTAGAGTAATGGTTCCAAAGACTTTTCATGGCTTGCTGTAAACTATGTATTAATATGGTTAAGAGACAGCCTTGTGCCATATCCTGAATATGGATATGTCTAAGAATTTCCCTGGATACTCCCTGGAAAGATTTACCATTTCCATTTCATGGTAATGGGACAGCCCACAGACTAAAAGATGGGCATTTTCAAGGGAGAAAGTGCTTTGTGAGACTGCGGTCTTCCCTGCTTTAGTCATGGCCACATACAGCAGAATTAACTCTGGCCTTCAGGTTGCACTTGGGACTTTGTTTTTTTCTGTAGTCATTTGCAATCTTGAAAAGACATCCAATTTATTAAGCGGAGGCTGTTTGTAACTGGTGGAAACAAAACTCATTTCTCCATTGAGGCTGATTCTTCTGTGCCTTCACTCTAACCACTTCTTGGTTTGCTGCTATTTTTAACCGCAATGTAGCTAAAAGAAATCAAAAGTTTGCCTACAACAGAAAAAAAGGAGATCTTCAGCCTCCAAAACAGAGGTGTCTATTGTCATTGTGATTTACTGGTCTGTGGGAAGCTGAGACGACAGTTCTGGCACAGCCCAAATCTCCTTGACTTCTTTCGACCAGAAGATTCCCCCTTTATGCCCACCCGTGCCTGCTGATAACTAGACATCTTAAATGGAAGCACACCAGAAAGAGCTGCCTTAAAAGCAGTACTTCTGTGAACAAATTTACAGCATTAGGCCACTCGGGTAACTTAGACCAGGCCTATCAATTATGAACTATCATCCTCCCAAAAGAGACTGCACAGAAAACATTAAGTATTCAGCAATACATCAGCAAAGCTAGAACTGTTTCAGTGTAATAACATGAATCACTGTTTGGCCGTACACTCTAGTGTCTGATACTTTCTTAAGAAGCCTGTTGGAATGTTATGGTATTTACAGCACTGGGAGATATGACTGGGTTTGTATTGTGGCTATTACATGATAAGTGGCTAACTATAACTTTGTAGAGCTATGCACTGCAGCAATACTACACATTGACTTCTATGTTGGCAGTTTTTCCAAACAATTACCAAAGGCCCAGTAAAATCCTGCAGTAGTAGGTACCAGCAGAGCCTGAATGACAGTAAGCCATTGGTGTTTCTATATAGAAACACATATCCCTTTCCTAAATCCAGGTTTCTACATGCTGGTTTGCTCTAAATCAAAGCTGTGACCACAAAGGGTTGGCAAGCAGTACTGGTGTTTTTCCATACTCCCACTATTCACTGAATCTTTATTTGCTATCTGTTTTGTTTATGGTTTGTTGCCCTAAGAGCTAACCTCTAATACTTGTCTTAGAAGGTGGGAGCATCTCACTTTTATGCCTCTGAAGTCAGTAAATGGGGACCTTGGCTGCTTCTTTATTAGTGTTGGTTTTGTCATTACTGATAGCACCACTGAAAAACAAGGCAGAGTTAAATGACCACTGAGAAATGAGTTCTTTTTCTTAATATAACACCATTCTACAGGGACTTGGAAAAGGATTTAGATGAGTCATGTAAAGTAACACTGAGCACCTTCCAAATGCAGTGCTTTAGTGAAAGTTGTTCATTACTTGTTTAATAAAGATCATGTGCCCTGTTATAAGCATCAGAACTGCAGTCCATTAATCTTGGGAGAAATTTTCCCTCCAGTTCAGATCCTGACTTGAGGTGGGGGGGGGGGGGGAGGGCAGGGAATGGCCATAGAGGGTTTTTTTCCACTTTCAGGAGAATGGCATGTTCCTCAGGGAGACAGTAAATTGAAATTAAGGCTGTTTCAGTTGGCCTACAGGATATGCCTGCAAATGTAGACATATCGGAATGGTGAAAAAGTCTGTCTGTGCCCATTCATATAAAGTGAATGGGTTGTAATGTTCTCCAGCCCTTGGGAACGGTGGCTAGATTGAGGAAAGAAGGCAGGAAGAATGAGATGGATTTGACATAAGTATATTTAAGTGCACTGAAGGCTTTCTCTCCTCCCTGTGGTTTAATGGTATATTCCACTGGGGTCTACAAGGAAGAAAGAGAGTGAATCCCTACAGCTTTCCTTTTTAAGGATAACAAATCTTAAAACAGGTGTGAGCACAGCAAGATCATCTTACTTGTTGTTTTTAAGTCCTTCTCAGCCAGCCGGCACTCCGTGTGTATTATTATCATTCCACAGAGTGAGCGCTGGGGAGAAGGGACCACGAGGGGAAGAGGAGCTGGAAAATATAAATGACTGCAAATGAATAATATGAACTAAGTATGCCGGTCATGCTCTATGAAATTTATTATACTGTGGTTACCAAGAAGACATATTAGCCAGAGTAAAAAGAACAGAAAATAAAAGGTTGCAGTGTAGGGAAATACCTTCTTGCCTCTTGGCAACGTGTGAAACATAGGAACGAGCATGAGGGGAAGCTCGGGCTGCTGAACAGCTTCCCTAGCTGAGGGGGCAGGCTTAGGCCGTCTGAGCACAGAAAAGCATTCTCTGAAGTCGCTTTCAGTAAAGTGTCAAGTGGGTGTGAATGGGCAGGGGGGACCCCTTAGATGCTTTGTCTGTGGCCAGTGAAGCAGTGGCTTTTCTTGTGAGCAGTGGCCCTGGCACTGCCACCTCCAGGTTGGGCACAGCAAAGGCAGCAGCACTATCTCAACTTGCATTTTCAGAAGCCCCTAAAGGAGGACCCAAAATGGGATGCTCATTGATCAGGGCCTGCTTTCCAGGATTTCCACTTGCTGTCCACCCTGCTGGGGATTTCAGAGCAGATGCCTGAATGTGGGTTCCTGCTTAGAAAGAAGAGCTAAGCACCAGCTGGCATCTCCAATCCCTGCCCACCTCCTCCAAGGAAGAGTTAGGCAGACAGAACATGCTCCAGTTGTTGCTTTGAGGGTTCTAGCAAGGTTTATAGGTCTTTCTCACCTGTGAGAGGGTGTCATCTCAAGTTAGGTCACAAACATTAAGGGGTATTAACAGCATAGTAGGTATCACTGAGTCTTTGGGTGTTTGGAAATGTTTACTGTGAGACTTTGCCTCTCATAATCAAGGTGAGGACTAAACAGTGATTTTAAGCAGAGCAATCAGCCGAGCTGCAGAGGTTCACAATATAGTAACTCTTAATAAACTGGAAATAAAATTAACTTTCTTACTCCCATTCTGAAATGTTTACTGAAAGGAGGAGAAAATAAGCCCCAAACTCCAGAGCAGACTGCCCCAAGTGGTTGGACCTTTGGAACTTGGAAGGGAACTTTACAGCCTTTGCCCATATGTTTCTGCCCCTCCCCTTCACAAGTCTGGCAACTTCGCAGAGGTTTCCCCTTATAGCTGTGAATTTCACATAGAAATGTAATAGTTTCATCAGGAGTTTTGCATTTCAGCTGTAATAAAAGAAGAGATAGGAATCAAAGACAGTTGTTCCAAGGGAGAGGAGTCTGTAGTGTATAATTACGAGTCCCTCAGCCAAGGGCAAATGCTTGAACTGTTTCAATTCTTTTATTACTCTCTAGAATACAGACAGTGAAATGTTGCTAACGTACAAGGCTGCAATTGCCTCTCTTGTCTTCCCTTCTCTTTTTCCCTTTTGTTTGTCTCTTGGACAGGCAGGCAGAAAGCAATGCTCTTTCCCTGGATATAGCCCAGCAACACTATTTTTCAGTGAAAGGACTTTTCACCTCTAGAAAGTTAACACCATTTTAATCCCAGGTAAGATTACATGGGTTTACCATGAGCTACCTGAGAAGATTTTTGGCTATGAATAAGAAGGACCACCATGATTACCTTGACTGCAAACCTGAGGAAATATGTCACAGAAGCTAAAAACATCAGTTTCGTTGGACGCAACCCTATTTTATTACACATCATCTTTGCTAATTAATTGGTCTTTGTGCTACCGTTGACACAAATATAAAACAGCCCACCCGTTTAAATTTCATTGTTGTTGACACAAGTGGGAAGACTATTCTGAGGCTGGGTTTCTAATGAGGATTTGTCTTAGGCCAGCTAAAGTGGACCTGGATTTCATTGCTCTGGTTTGTTTCAACAGTTGTCTCCATTACATGCTGTAATTCCTGCATGTAGCTCTTTCAACCTGGCATAAGGACAATAGGTAATTCAAATATCCATATTGTCCCTGCACCCTGTAATGGTATTACAATGACAATTTTATTACCCTCATAAAATTTTTGCAACTTCCCCACAGCACATTGTAATTTCACCAATGGTTGTAAAAGGTCTTAAATTATATTTGTACAAAATTGAGATGAATGGGGTTTAGTATTAATGCATTTCTCATTGTGTAATAAGAATTTTTGTCCCTTTCTTTTTGCCAAGTGCAGAGAAAAAACAACTCAGTTCAAGTATTTGTCAACTCCCATTAGAAATATTTAATACTAATAAAATTTATGGATTTAGTTTCCAAAGGATACTGCCAGCGAAGTTCATGATTACTAAATCAGTACTTAAATACAACCATTGTTCACCTTATAAATTTATATATGTTTTTTGACATGTGTAAAGTGCAGCTCTGGAGGCTGAGTCAGCAGTGGAGGAGCTTTTTTTCTTAATTCAAGCTTATAAAATGAAAGAGCCTTATTATGAACAAAGCAGCAATAATATGTAAAATGTTCCATAAATGTTTTCTAGGAATGGTGGGCAAAGTACATTCAAATTAAAGAACAGGTGGAGCTTGCTCTGTTCCTCCAAGCATGGCATCGTAAATTAAGCCACAGGTAATGAGATTGATTGTGTTTTCATAAAGGTTGCTCTGCTGATTTTAGAGAAATCAGCCTTATTAATGCTAAAGAAGTGAGGTGTGAAGTGCTGGTGTCACCAGTTTGAAGTTTCAGTCTGCCTGATCAGTTATCTGCGTTAAGAAGTCTTGTCAAATTGAAAGTGCAGCAAAGTTCTAAGCAGTGAAGTGAGAAGGTACAGTTTGAGTTGGCTGGAGTCCATGCAGCTGTGATGAAACAGGAGGGGAAAAAAAAGATGGCATCAAGGGAAGGGTAAACTCTGCTCTTGACATCTTCAGCACTGAAAAAATATTGCAGAGGAGGAGAGGAATGAAGATGAACATCTTGATTTTTATTACACAGAAATGCAGCACCATTTCAGAGGCAAGAGCATGAAAAAAGGTTTCCGTTCATGCTCTACTTTTGCTTGTCATTTTAGTCCTTTCTGGAGGCTCTGAATTCAGGCAAATCCACCTGCAAGGCACTAATGAATTTATCGTTCAATATATAGTCAAAGAAAATTGACTCTAGTAGACAGGCTTTAACAGAAAAAGAATTGGCTCAGGCAGGACAGAAGATAACTAAAAATATAGAGAGCAGAGCCCATTTTATTTGCAAGAGAATCTTCTGCAGACTTTTAGTGCTTTCAATTTTGACTACATTTGTTCAGCTGGCTGCAGCTTTTGATTTCTGGATGTTTTGATACTCTTTTATTATTAGTTTGGGTAGTAACTCCAGCTTCTCTGGCTGGGATGCTCCTTCAACTTTTTGTTCCACATATGAGGAGAAAAATAATTGATGCTGTAATTCCCTGAGGCTCGCTGAGCGCCTGGGAGAAAACCGGCAACAGCATTTCATCTGCAGAAACATTGCTTGAATGAAAAACAAAAAGCTGAAGCCACATGTTTGGAGCAAATGTGCTTTAACTAATGGATCCCAGCATATTATTAACTCACAGTAACTCATAAATATGACAAGTGTTTTTTTCACTTTACACCAGCGTCCAATTAGGGCCAAATGACGAACCATCATTCGCGGCTGAGCCTGTGTCCCTGGGCAGTACTTATCTCCTGAAGGATTGTCTGCAGGCGTGAGGGAGGTGAGCAGGGAAGAGGGTGGCAGGAGCAAGCTGTGAACACGAGGAGACATTACAGCAGAGCTCTTGTGCACGAGGTGAAGAGCAGAGCGTCGTCCATCATGGTTCCTGGAGCTGGGACCTGCAGCCATAAAGCTGACAAGGAGGGGGAGAAAATAAGGCTTGTGGGGCTGTGTTGGGAGCTGGAGGGAAGAGCTGAAGAAGGAATTATAGAAGGAAAATTTCCTGACAAATTAGCTTGTATTTTCTGGTTTCATTTCTGACACGCGGAAGGAAATGCTCTGTGTTTTCTTAAGGAAGTGCAAATTTCTCCACTTCATCCATTTTAAATCCTCGCCCTTAGGCCTTTTGTACTGAAGCATAAAGTTTGGAGGCCTTAAATGGTCATAACGTTTCCCTGTAGAATTTGGCTTGAGAAACCTACTAACAATTCTGAAAGGCTAAAAAGGAAAATCATTTTACAGCAATTTGGCAACATCCATTTATAGGGGGGTTCATATGGAGCATCAATTTATTCTCATGGTTTCTTTACCATATTTGATGAAATATAAGATGCAATTGGAACAAGCGGCTAAAGAAAAAAGGCCATAAACTTTGAAATGGTGTTGTAAAACACACAGTGTGTTAACGTGAAATAAGTTACAGACTTAAAAGAATTTACAATGGCTTGCTCATATAATAGCAATACAATGGGCTTGCAAGTTGCAGATGTTTTCTGGTAAATCTGGTATTTTAATACACGTTCTCCTTCAGTGAAACTGAGATTTGGATCTGGATAATAATAACTCAGTGACACTGGAAAGCAGAGTTAAAGGAAAACTAGTAAAAGGGGGAGGGAGAGAAATCAAACTGAAATAGAAAGCTTAGCAATTGTCCACCTAAGTTATTTCTCTGTGAAAAAAGTGTGAAGTTTGCAGGTCAGTCAAAAAGTCAAGTTTCTTCTGCTTTCCCCATCTCAGTCAGTGGCCCTTGTCCTGTTGAGTGGGATGTGTGTTTCCCAGGACTCTCCACCCTTAGGATGGGGTGGAAAGTTTGGTATGAATACAGCGGGAAAGATAGAGTAGCTGGAAGAGGAGATGGACACTCAGCCCCTGTGCTAACATATATTCCTCCTCTGCGCAGGTCCCATTGCAGCTCTGGAATGCCACAGCAACCAAAGCCTGTTGCCAGGGGCTACCTCTGCCTCCAGAGGGGCAAGTCCCGAGGCCACAGAATTCTTTTGCCGCAATTTTTATTCATATTCAGGGTCTTGGATGAAAGCATGGCCACAGCCTTATATCAGTGTGTAGTAACAGTGATTTAAAATTAAATCTGCAGAGCCGTGGCATGGAGGAAAAATAGCCGCACCTCATCTGCATCTGTCTGTATATTTCTCTGTAATGAGAACCAGTTAGCCTTAAAAAAGTACAGGGTATTTCCTTAGAGATTTACCAAAAGATAGAAGATCTATACTTGTGTTGCCTTCCTAGAGACATCTGTTTGGGAATGAACCATTGCTACTTGTTGTAGGGCAGAAGTATTAGTGCCTTGTGACTTGCATAAAGGGGTCTTTACAGGTTGCACAGACAGGTTGTAGCTGCAGACATTCACAGTCAAGTTCAATGGGGGTCTGAGCAATCTGATCTAGTTGAAGGTGTCCCTGTTCATTGCCGAGGTTTTGGACTAGATGACCTTTAAAAGTTCCTTCCAACCCAAGCCATTCTGTCCAACCCAAGCCATTCTGTGATTCTATGATTATATCCTACAAGGATCAAAGTGCTCGAGCTTGTTTACATCCTGACAGTGGACAGATCAATTTGTAATTGGCAAGGATTGCAAGATGGCTTACATGTGCTGTGCCTGACAGCATCATTTCCCAACAGTGCTGGTTTAGAGAAGAAAGGTAAGATTTATCTGTTTCATTCCTTAGAAACCTGGGCTCAGCCCAAAGTTTGTGTACAATAAGCTGGCAGAGAGAATGATGTGGAGCAAGGCCATTGGCCCTCAGTAACCACCAGATTCTCTCTGAGGGCTGTATCTGCGGGGCACATGGTGGAAATTTTGTTCTCCTGTGTCAATCTCTTCCACAGGAGAGCAGAGACCATTCCCCCATGCTGCCAGTATGCAGCTAGTCAAAGGCCTCTTTCACCCTAGCCATGACTACAACATCGTGTCGATGGTAAAGGTCAGCAGCAGAAGCCATCTACAGCTTTCAGCCCAAGTACAATCAGTCTTCTTTGCGTCGGCTCCAGGCCCATGCAAAGATTTCCAGTTTCAGTGCTCTCCCTTCTGCCTTTATCAGTGTAGGTCCTGCACGCTGGAGCTTGCGTTCCCTGAAATGGGGAGTATTCCATTTCTGGGTATATTTACACTTTTCACTAGCAAAATGGGGATGTTCTGCTGAAAGAAAAATATAATTTGTGCTTAGTTATTTGCTGACACTTCAAAATTTGTCATTGGTTCTTCCCTCTTGCTTAGTCTGGGTGTAGTACAGATGCACACACATTGTGCAATGTGGATGCTTCAAAGCTGGAGGGAAGGGTCATTGCACATATTCCTCAGAGAGGGAGCAGGCAGGCTCCTTCCACCCTAGCTCTAGTGGTTGCAGATCACCTTACTCAGATTTCCTCTGCCCTCAGCAGAGGCACTTTGACAATATGATTTCCCTCACTCCGTCTTCCTTTGGCAACACCATGTTTCCAATGTGACTGGGGCAGATCTTATCCAGCAATATGTTTTCTGCCCCAAGAACTTGTTTCTGTTGCATAAAGACCAGGAGAAGCAGCTATAAGGAAACCCAGGGCAGATCTGTGTCTTCGCCCTTGAGAACAAAGCAACCTTTTGATGGAGAAGAGGAAAATCAGTGCAGTTGACTCAGGCCAGCATAGGTACCCAGCTGAAATGTTGTCAGGCTTCTGTTAATGACTGCAGTCTGGGCTTTCAGGTAGCTGTGGATGGCATCTTTTCTCTGAGCCTATTAGGTGACTAGTTCCTGCAAAGAAGACAGTGCAAGAAGGCTTAGTGCACTGTTTTACATAATAGCTCTATTGAGTCTGTTTTCTTATGAAAGGAAACCCTTACATTCTGGAGCAAACCTTCTTTTTGAAGTTGAAAGAAAATACTGGAAGCTGCTGAAATTAAACTGCGGAGAAAAACACCCCCCATTATTTTCTTTGACCACATTGTTTTGCTTTTTAATAGACGTTTGGAAATGTTCTGTTTCTAGACTTAACATTCGTATGAATCTGCTACCGGAAACAAATGTCACAGAAAATCTACCACAGCATTAGGGAAGTCAGGAAAAGGGGAATCAGTCAAGTCGATATTGATAGGGACAAATCTCTGTTTGGTTTAGTTTTATGCCCCACAAAGAAGGGGAAGGCAGGAGGGAGTGCCAGGGAGGCACACAGAGAGAGGGAAGCCTTTCTGCACGTAGAGTAGAATCCTTATGGGAAAGGATTTCCAGGATTAACGTTCCCGTCCTGGTTCCTGAAAGGAGGAGAAGTAAAAAAAGAAATGTGATCTATAAGCGTCTTCTCGCAAACACTCTGAAAGGCAACCACATACTGGAGTCATGTGTTGTGTGTATATGGATATGTTAAGTAATCTCAGCCACCTGATTGTTTTGCAAATGCCCTTTTGCATGGCTTGGAGAGAGGGATACTGAGAGGAAACTCATACACCAGAACAAAGTGAGCCTTAATGCTACAAGGCTGCTCCTTGTTTGCACCAGTGGGATGAGATGAGAATTGGGCATTGCATTTAATTGTACATCAGTATTATATGAATCATGTGTACGCTCTGCTTTTCACACTCTCTCTACAATCTGACTCAAGCACATGTGCTCTCTATTCAACAGAGACCTATTTTTTTCCCTCATATAGTTCAAGCCTGAGGTCACCTACGAGACAATATGAGACAATGCCAATACAATATTTTTTTGACTCAGACTTGCCAAAACACCACAACTCTCCTCCGTGTTTAAAAAAGAAAAAAAAATAATAAAGAAACCACAAGGAATTTTTATTTTGTACAACCCCAATCAGAAGGCAGAAGAAGCTGCCAAATTATATGATAGGAACTCCTACGCACAGAACCCAGTAGAGCTGTAAACTAAACTTCTGTAGATTTCAATTGTAAATCCAGATGCTTTTATCCGCAATTCTTCTCAGTGACCTTTCACTTGAAAGTCAATTTGTCAGTCTACTCACAGTGTCTGAAGAAATCATCAAAGCCACAACACCAAGTTGTTCTGAAGATGTTGTTCCCTGCGCAATGGCAAAGATGCTACACTTGTTTCCTGAGCCCACATCTTGCTCCTGCGTGCAGGACTTGCATGTGTTCCTCACTCCAGACAACAGCAGCAGCAGAGTCTTGCCCTTTTGTAATCTATGTAGAGGAAGAAGGGAAGTAAAATTACTAGGAAGCATAAAATCAAAGGTACTTCTAGTCGTTATGCCTGATCTTCATCAAAGGAGTCCCCATAGATAAATCTGCTCCTTTGTGCAGTTGAACAACGTCAGTTACTGTGAATCATAGAATCATAGAATAGTAAGGGTTGGAAAGGAAGGCAAACACAGCTTGAATGCAATGGAAATAGCTGAATAACTTCCATACTGCTATAACACAGATTAATTTGGGCTCTGGTTTCAGGGATGGGTACACAGCACAGTGCTGGGCTTGGTTCCCCGAGCTGAGTGCTGACTCTAAAATCCCCACCCAGCCAAGGGATACTCATGTCAGCCTGCACACCCAGTCACTGCAGCACCCGCTGACAGAGAAACCACAGAAACATCCATTTGGAAAAAGAATCCAAGAGCTTGGTCAGATGTTTCCTACACCTCTTGGGCCTGAAAAACAGGCTCCAGAATTTCCAGAGTTCAGGCTCAGTTATATTTCTGGTGCTTTTTAAGTTTGTATGAGCCAGAAATATGGGAAAGCAATATTTGGTGAGGGTTGGATGCTCTTGTTTGTTTTTGTGGCCAACTCAGGACCTGCCAAACTGTGAGGATACAAGAAAGAACAAGCAAAGTTGCTTGCTGTGGGAGAGAGTTTTAATGTGTGTTTTCTAACATGGAGGAAATCTACATATAAGTTTCAAGAATAAGCTTCTGGCTGGTTCTAATTATCACTAGCCAGCTGATTCCATCAATCCTAAGGGTAGTTTACTCCCAAATGTCAGTTATTTTTACTGTTATTAATTCCTATTAGAGTGCTGACAATGTAATCAGCCCGATGAAGAAAACAGAACTTAAACTCCTACACTGCTGAGGTCACGGGCTACAGGACAGGAATCAGCAGATGATCTGAGTGGGCTTGAAGAAAGTGCTGATATTTTCAGAAGATATTTCCCTCTTCCCCTTTTTAGATAGCACTTGGGGAGGGAAAACACATATAATGTGTGGGAGGTGCTGTTCATGTGTCACGAGAAGAGAGGACTCAGGGGCACAGAGAAAGGAGCAAGAGTCACGAAGAATCTCCAAATGAAGAAGATTGGAGAGATAGAATCAAAAGTGTCAGCTAGTGCAGAGCTGCCCAGGGTGAGGGCATATCTGCTAAGGAGGAGAGCAACAGTTAACGTTTGGAAAGCACGATCTTCAGACTAATTCTCCAGTTATTGATGAAAATATTTAACACTGGATGGGGAAAAGGCCAGCCAATATGACAGTTACCCCCAGAGATGCAAAAATCAGTCAGGATAGAGCCAGACCTGCCCTCAGCTGTCATCCAAGTCTTATATGGAATAGAATGAAAAACTCCTCAGGTTTGGAAAAGGAAAGAAAAACTGTGTGAGTTTGGAAGCAGGAGTACAGGAGTATCGTGAGGAAATCTGTTCTGTTGCTGGCTCAGTCAAAAACAAGCAGTACTGGAAAGCTCATGAGAGAGTCTGTGTTTGTATTCTAGTCTGATTCCGACAAGAGAGGTCAAAAGTTTATCCAAAGTTTAGCCACTACCTGAACTTTCCAATGCTGAGCTGAACTGAACCTCTAATCCAAATCACTCCTCCAAATGCGATACTGTTTAGATCACTTTTTCAGTTAACGCACTTCATGCTCAGCTATTGGACTGCCTTCATCCTGTCTGCTCTTGCTTACTAACATGCGTCTTTGGAGTTAATATTCCTACTGTGGGGATGCAGAAATTGAGGCCAGGGTCACTGTGAAAGACATTAAACCTTGCCCTCCTCCTGCTTGCTTTCCTTGTACTCTTTCTATGTGGTGCCTTGGCATGCACATTAAACCATTTTATATGTCCTTTACACTCAGGTACGTGACTCAGCAGGGGTGATATGGGCTGGACTATCATCCAGGCTGCTGCTTTCCCTGCCAGACCATAGATCTCACTGCTACGTGGTGCTCTCCTGGATTGCCAGTGAGTCTTATCCAGTGCCTTTGTCTTTAAACTGTCCAGCCTTGGCGACGGGGCAAGGGGGTCTCCATGTGTGCCTCCACTCCACGAAGAGTCCAGCACGAGACAGCTATGGTGTCACTGCAGTATTCACTGCAGTATTAGAGCACAGTCATGGTGCCTAGTAAACAAGCCACGGTCTAAATATGGGAGGAAGCGTGAAGTCCCAGGGGAAGACTGGGATGGGGACGTTGCTACTTTTACCTCAGAGTGGCTCCACTGGCACTCACAGGTCCCACCTAGGGCTTTTAATCATTAGCTATACACCACCAGTGTAAGGAGAGCAATAAATTCCACCTCTTGCATGTCTCAGTGCAGATACAGTTCAAAATAGCAGAACTGTGCTGCAAACTAGCCAGGCCAGCCTAAGAAGAAAAATAAGTTCTTGTAAAGCAATCCGCATATAGCTTTGTCAGCTGTAGGGACTTTAGGCAGCAGTTATATGTGCTGAGGTGATGCTTCTTTACAGAAGCTACATACTCCACAGTAAAAAACTGATGGGGTTCCACATAGCCATGAGATTCAAATAAAATCCTCAAAATTATTTAAGCTGTGAGGAAGTAAAAGCCGAAATGTGGACTCTGAGGCTGTATAAATTCTGGATCCCAAAGTCACCTCAGAATTTAATCCTTAGGCTTAATGTGTAGATTGACACTTGTTACATTGGAAGCAGAGAGGCTCTGAAATTTATTCCAGCAGATATTGGAAAGGTATCTCTTTATACACGAAACTTCTCAGGTTCCCCCAGGCATTTGTATTTTCCCAGCTGACTTTTCTGTTTCAATAGCAAGAAGAGATGCAACCTCCATAGAGAGATGCCACTTCTGTCAAATACTGCACATTCCAGAGTGCTTGCTCATGCTACATCCTTCCCTATGGAGCTGCTGCCTAACTTTCCCAAAGTCGATATTAATATCACAGACCATTATAATACAGTTATTTTCAAGGAAGCCTGGGAGGAAGTCACGTGGCATTAATTGGTCCCTGGTGTCCATAATGTCTCCATTTAGTTTGTTTCTACTCACCTAAGCAGCAATGAAGTGAAAAGCTGAGGAAGTAACAGTGATTGTCCTAAATGAGTATTTTTTTAGTACCTGTTTTGTTACTGAATCATTGTTCCACTTAATTGGGTGAACATATTTATTAGGCAGTACAAGGACACATGCACACACATTCTCCACCAGCCAAAGTGAGTTTTCATAACTTCTCTGTGCATGCAAGGGCTGGTCTGCCCTAGGTACTGGTGGCAGTGTATTCTGTCTAATACCCTTGAACCAGGCATCAACCCAGGAACGATGCCTGGAATTCTGTGTCAGGAAGGAGCACATTGCGGTGGCCATACAGTCATCTTCCTCTGTCTCTGTGCTTTGCTAAGAAGGTCAAAAAGGTAGCAACACACATACACACAAGATCACTAGAAGTGTCTTTCTTGACAACTACCTCTGCTCCTGTTACCTTTCAGTTCAAAGCAAATAGAGCTCTTCCACTGGTGCTGCCTCATATTAACTGTATGTGCCTGATTTCGAGACAGCTAGAGCCAAGAATGTAAAACTGGTCTGGTTATACAGCTGCTATATACAGCTCAGGTGCAAGTGTGTACACGGGAAAGCAGGGCTGTCTGTGTCTGACTATGTGTGGCAGAAAGAAGAGCATGTTCCTGCTGGCAAAGGACAGCTCTGAGAGCTCAAAGAGCTGTAGTCTCATTGGTGACATGTAACTTCTACAAGAGTTTGTTAACTCCCTTACTTCAGATGTCTTATAATTTGTGGTGCTGTAAGGATGTGTTTATAGCTATTTTGCTAGAGATGGTTAAAAAAACCCATTCCTGTCAAACATTTATTTCAATAGAAGTTATGTATGGTAACAGTGTTTTTGTCACAATGTGTGCTTTTTGTCAGATTTTTTACCTTTCATTGAAGAATTGAAAACCCTCAGAACCAAAACATTTTGGTTAAAACCAGCAATAGTTAAATTCAATTCAGAAATGCTGTTGTAGTACCTCACAGGAATAGCAATTTGGCTGCCCCATTCTTCTTCAGGATTTAGAATCCCCAGCTAAATACCACTTCCAGTATGCATCTCAGGGAGCACAGTTACCATGCGCCATTCACACAAATGAATACCTGAGGCAACTAATCCCCACAAGGTGTCACAGCAGCATTTCCTAATTGGAAGTTTCCTCTTTTCTTCTCCCTCTCCTCAGAAGTTTTCACCTTTTGAGGTATTTTGAATGAAAATCCAGGTTTTCAAGCATCTCTGAGAAAGAAAACATTTTTCCACCATTTTTAATGGAAAAAACATAATTTTTGGTATTTACATATTTTTATGCCCACATTTCTTAGCCGACAATGTGAAAGAAAACCTCTGGCAGAGAGAGTGAAAGACTACATCCCTCTAATCCACTGAATTTAGAAACTATCCTGATGTTTTGAACAATGACATTGTGAGGCATGCAGTGGTGGATGTTTCAGCAATAGCACACAGCTTTTGCCATGCTCACTTCAGCTGCTTCCAAAGCTCTCCTGTTGCCAAATTCTTCAGCTTCCCTTTCGCCCAGTCTCATCCTTGGCAAAGCTTGTATACTACAGTCATGTCCAATCAATACAAAAAATCTTAATAGTATTAGGAACTGTATGGAAGTGCTGATGGAAATGTTTTCACTAGGTTGACACTTCATTAAGTGTCAATATTCAATATTCATTAAGCATATTGAATAGGCCTCTGAAAAGTTGCAGGTTATCCATGGCTCAGTCTTCCTGCCTTTTTCCCAAAGCCCTGCCTATTAGAATGGGGAATTGTTTAAAAAAAAACATCGTCAAGTCCAGCCATTAACCCAGCACTGCCAAGTACACCACTAAACCCCGTCCCTTTGCCACATCTACATGTCTTTTAAATACTTCCAGGGATGGTGATGCAGCCAGTGCCCTGGGCAGCCTGGTCCAATGCTTGACCACCCTTCTGGGGAAGAAACTTTTCTTAACATCCAGTCTAAACCTTCCCTGGCACAACTTGAGCCCATTTGCTCTCAACCTCTTTTGGGTGACCAAGGAACCCATTAGAAGTAAAAAAGCTTCACAAAAGGGAAGTCTGATTTTTTTTTATCTGAAATCAGCCATTTCAGTCCAGTTCCGTTCCATAAAGGACAGAAAGGCTTTTTTGTTTTTATTCCAAAGCCAAAGGAAAACAATTTTTGAACTTCAACGGTTGTTGCAAAGTGGAATTGTCATTTTGTGGACAGCGCCACTGAGCATATGGTGTTACTGTCAAATAAATCTCGTTTAATATCAAAATGAATAATGTTGCACTGATTAAGTTCTTTGGTGTATTTTTAACTCACTTAAATCCTATCTCTTCTCATCTAAACAGACCTTTCAGAGAATCAAGGAGTTTTGTTGCAGAATTGAGTCCATTTTGCTATGCAACATATTTTTCTATGCAAGCTATCCATTTTATTGTGGCCTTTGCTTTGCAAGGACCACCACAACAGGAAAAAGTCTGTTTGCTTCTTCTTCCTGGGAGCACTGGACATCTTGCAAGAAAGCCTGTTCACCAAAAAAGTTATAGTTCAGTTTTGCTGCTCCGAGTAATATGGATAATCTGGAGAAGTATTCTTAATTTTTTCTTAAGGGAAAATATTCCCTCTAGGTCTCAAATATAGCATAAAAAAAGTATTTTAATATATTTGAACTCATGACATGTCTGTGATGTACAGCGGTGTAACTACATCTGTTATACCTAAGGGGGCTGAGGTTCCGAGGTGTGAAAACTCACATCCGTGTGTATTTTGGTGCAAAGACCCTTGACATTAAGGGTCTTTGTACCCTTGCATTTCTTTATTTTTAAAAGAGGTATAGGTTTGCTTGCATTCAGTTTTATTTTGAAACTTCTTTGTTCTTTCTGGAGTAGGAGCTGCACACATACGGATCAGGCTGAACAAGTCATTTCACCCCGCTCTGTCTCAATTTCCCTGTCCGTACAGTGAGAATGATGAAACCTCTATAGAAGTATTGAGTACCTATGGTCAGAAAGAGTGGTTCAGTCAAATTTCACCTGACACAGAACAGACTGAATGTTTTTTTCTCTGTGTCCATGTTCCTGTCAAAAGATACAGGACAGTTAGTGCTCATAAACTAGCATCGTACTTTGAAGTGCTACATCTTTGTCTGGTATTAACAGGCATAGCTCCGTCCACAAAGCTGCACCAAGTAACCAGCAGAAGACACAGCTGTTTCAAGAAGCAAAGGCAGGCACAACACTTCCCAGGGTTTTATGCTGACTTGAGCTCTTTTTGTCCAACACTTGACAAGGGGCCCAAGCTAAATAGGAGACCATAGGGCAAAGGGCAAAAGAATGATACTAATTCACAAACAGCCTCTTAAAACTACTCTTATTGGCTGTTTAAAAAGTTGTAGCTGTCTGCCAAAAGAACTGCACATGGATGAGGTCACCATGAGCGGTCAGCAAGCCCTGCTATGCAAGAGAAAGATCTTGTTATATTTTGTTTGAATTAATAGAGAGGTAGGTACAACAGAGGGGATCATAACCTGGTTAGCTGGCCACGGTCCCCCTATTTCTTTGTCAGGCGGCCACCAGAACTGGACAAATTTGTGCTTCAGTCTTAACTTAATGGTGTCCATAGGTTAAAAAAATACATGTGATCCAGAGAGTGTTTCTGTAAGATGCTGATTCCCAATCCAGCAAACCACTTCAGGATGTGAAAGTATCATTGTTTTCATTTGTCATTACCTGCTGTTTCATACAGAAAGGACCTACCTTGCACACAGGAAAAGAGCCTTTTGTACTACTGTGGGTCAGGGTACTCTGTGTTTCCTTTTCTTCACATAAACTATCTCATTAAATAAATAGAAAAGATTGCTGAAGACCACCACCTGCTTTTCTGGTTTCAGTGGGGAAAAAAAATCACTTTTCTCCCCACAGCTTTTTAAATCTCATAAATACATCATTGGAATACCAGATTACTGCTCAGTTCCAGATCATATTTTATTCAAGTATATCTTAGGCTTTCATTTTTGTCTTTTGTCATAACTTCCTTGTCCCATATTTATCAAACAAAGCTTAACTAACAGCTCATTTTTGTTTGTTTGGTGTGGTGTGGGTTCTTGCCAACCACAAACATTATTTATTTATTTATTTGGTTTGGCAAATGAAAAGGCTTTTTTCTGACATAATTTTCCTTACAGTTCTCTTTCACTCTTGCTAAACACATCACTCCATTAAGCAATGAAGCCTGCTACCTCTATATACTCACCTCCCCCACAAGGATCATTTCATTTATCACAAGGATTCAGCAGTGAAACAGTCATCATTTTATTTTGCTGCTTTCTTTACAGGACTAAGAAGGATAGTTTTATGAGGTTGTTTGTGAATTAGCATCTATAATTTTCCCTTTGCCCTCTGATCTCTCTGTCTGAGACCCTTGGCAGGAACAGAACAAAATGAGTGGAACTGAATACAAAACCATGGGAAATGCTGTGCCTGAATTTGTTTGTCTCAACAGCTGGAAGAAAACAACTTAAGTGATGTTAAGCTTATTAATACCAGGTGATAATTAAGGAATTCAACCAATCAGATAATTAGCATTTGTATGCTCTGAAACAAATAGAGAAAACCAGGCTAACCTAGCTCTTCAGAAACACTGGTCCACTTCAACAGGCTTAATCCAAGCCTTGGATGCTCAAGTTTTGATGTGGTAAACAGTTGAGCAAGTGAATCCAAGAGGATCAGAATCAATGGAGTCAGGTCCAAGCAATCCTTGCCAGTGCAAATTTTCTGAAGGCTGCAAGAAATCAGCCTATTAGCCTTTTTCTCAATAAGAATGCTAGCATGGTGTCTGCAGGAGTTTCATCTCTTTTAAACCTCCTGCTTTGCAGTCTGAGATAACTGACACATTCAAAACTATTTAAGGGAAAGGAAAAACAAATACTCATACACTCACGCACACAGCCACTCACATGTACACACACAGAGAACAGGATTGCATAAACTCCATTTCCTTAGGAAGTAGGACTAAAATTGAAGTAAGTGTTTACATGAAATAGCAAAGCAAAGCAGCCAAGGCTTTGGAAGGCTTTCAGCCAGATTCTTGTCTTCTGTAAATCAGTGTGGAGGGCAATGGAGCAGTACCAATTTGCACCAATTTGGGGCATCTGGCCCTTATTCTTGACTAGGCCATTGTATATCCAGTCTTCGCAAAATGAAAATGTCAGGTTTTTGAGACCAGGATCAAAGATGTGCTGGAAAGAAAGTTTACTAGGGAATTGAAAACCCACAAGGGATTGAGCATGGAGGCTAAATAATATTATTTTTAAGTAATGGCTACAACATTTTCAGGAAGCTTGCTTTCCCTGGATACATCCCATTTTAAGGCATCACTGTTCAGTCTCATAAAGAACGCTATTGCTGACAAAATAACCTCCAGTTCTTCTTGCTGTTTCAATTACTGCACTGATCAATTTGAAGTGTCTGTTTGCTTGACATGACGGGGAGTGCAAATGATTTGAAATGTGATATGGCGTTGCAAGATGATTTGAACCACTTTTTACATCTTTCTTCCTTTATTCAGAAGGATGACAGTAAGCCAAAAAGTAAATGAAACCTGATTTAGGGAAGCAGCTACCACAGCTATGGCCTGTCTTGATTCAGTGTCCTAAGTAAAGTTACTATGTTCTGTTTCATTCAGTAACAAAACAAAACAAAATACAGAAAAGGAACCACCAACTAAGTTCCTCTGACCACAGTTTATTAGGCCACTTTTGTTCCCAAGTGATTTGTCTATCTTTGCAAGCTGCTGAATTTCTGTATGTATAGTGTTTCTGTCCTAGAGCAAACTATTGTCAGGCAGGAGCCTGAGACAGTGGTCCAAGTTACACTTATTTCTACATTTCATGTGCTTCCAGGAAACTGGAAGCTTCAGCTAGAGTATTCATAAAGAAAGAGAGAATGAGGTCCAAGGTGAATTAAGATTCGTGCCCTTTATGGCACAAAACCTAGTTCATTAGAAAAATACTATCATCTAAGATGTCAAGGAAATGTGTTTATAAGAAGTTCACTGTACACTCCAGAAGAAAAAGATTAAAAAGCAAAAGACCTGACCTTTAGGTCACTCGTAAAGAGTGTTGAGGTGGGTACCCGACTATTTCTTTCTAAGTTGTCTGTTAGTATTGGCATACCATACTATTATCTTAAAAAGTAATTTGATTCACTACCACTACCTGAAAGCAATTCTGTTGTGTGGAAAACAAGGCACCTTTCCTCCAGTCAATGAAAAAAAGACATCTAACATACAAAACCAAAACCAGCTGTTTTGGTGCCACCTTTGTCCTTGTCTGATGAACTGATTTGAACCATAGCTCCCAGAACCTGCCCACTGTAGGTGAGACTTTGAACAAGAAAACAGGTACTGTTACGCATGTGCTTTCAGAGAGGCCAGGCACCAGATTTAGCAGAAGTCGGTCATCTGAATTGCATGGAGATTGTCTAAGCAGGCATTAGTTGTTCTGCACAGGTCAAACATATCTCCTGTAATGCCAAATAGAAACATAAATCATAGTCAAAGTATGATATGTATGAAAATAATAACTCACTCTCACATGAGTTTTTGTTGACCAACAGGCTATAGGCTCTTCTCGGCTCATTCTTTGTTTTTTCATGGTTACAAGAACCACAGCAGATAAATTAAGATCATACCCACTTGGCCAGATTCTGGCCCAAGAATTCAAGGGCTGGTTGGGAATGTAACGCTCCAGGGCAGCCTTGATTGCAGCGATCATGAGATGGTTGAGTTTGAGATCCTCAGGACAGTGAGAAGAGCGTGCAGCAAGCTCACTGCCCTGGACTTCAAGAGAGCAGACTTTGGCCTCTTCAGGAACCTGCTCAGTAAGGTTCCATGGGATACAGCCCTAGAGGGCAGGGGGGCCCAAGACTGTTGGTTGATATTCAAGGATCACCTGCTGCAAGCTCAGGAGCGATGCATCCCAACTAGAAGGAAGTTCAGCAGGAGGGCCAGGAGACCTCCTTGGATGGATAAGGAGCTGCTGAGCAAAATTCGAAAGAAAAAAGAGGCTTATAAAAGGTGGAAGCAAGGTCAGGCGGCCTGGGGAGAATACAGGGATGTTGTCCGGGAAGCTAGGGACCAGGTTAGGAAAGCTAAGGCCCATTTAGAATTAAACTTGGCTAGGGATGTTAAGGATAACAGGAAGGGATTTTATAGGTACATTGCTGATAAGAGACAGGTTAGGGACACCGTGGGCCCTCTCCAGAAGCTATCGGGAGAATTGGCTACCCTGGATTTGGAGAAGGCTGAGGTTCTTAATGACTTCTTTGCCTCAGTCTTTACTGGCAAATGCTCTGACCACACCACCCAAGTCTTGGAAGGCAGATGCGGGGACGGTGAGGGTGGGGACCCTGGGCCCACTGTGGGGGAGGATATTGTTCGGGACCACCTTAGGAACCTGAATGTATACAAGTCCATGGGACCGGATGAAATCCATCCAAGGGTCCTGAAGGAGCTGGCAAATGAAGTTGCTAAGCCACTGTCCATCATATTTGAAAAATCATGGCAGTCAGGTGAAGTTCCCGATGACTGGAAAAAGGGAAATATAACCCCCATTTTTAAGAAGGGGAAAATGGATGACCCAGGGAATTACAGACCAGTCAGTCTCACCTCTGTGCCTGGCAAAATCTTGGAGCGGATTATCCTGGAAGCCATGCTAAGGCACATGAAAACCAACAAGGTTGTTGGTGACAGCCAGCATGGCTTCACTAAGGGGAAATCCTGCCTAACCAATCTGGTGACCTTTTATGAAGGGGCTACGGAACTGATGGACAGGGGCAGAGCAGTTGATGTCATCTACCTGGACTTGTGTAAAGCCTTTGACACTGTCTCCCATGACATCCTTCTCTCTAAGTTGGAGAGACATCAATTTGATAGGTGGACCACTCGGTGGATAAAGACCTGGCTGGATGGCCGCACGCAAAGAGTAGTGCTCAGTGGCTCAGTGTCCAGCTGGAGACCAGTAACGAGTGGTGTCCCCCAGGGATCGGTGTTGGGACCGGTCTTGTTCAACATCTTTGTGGGTGACATGGACAGTGGGATTGAGTGCGCCCTCAGCAAGTTTGCCGATGACACCAAGCTGTGTGGTTCGGTCGATACATTGGAGGGAAGGAATGCCATCCAGAGGGACCTTGACACGCTTGTGAGGTGGGCTGATGCCAACCTGATGAAGTTCAACCATGCTAAGTGCAAAGTCCTCCACCTGGGTCGGAGCAATGCCAGGCACAGCTACAGGTTGGGCGGGGAGGAGATTGAGAGCAGCCCTGCGGAGAAGGACTTGGGGGTGTGGGTTGATGAAAAAATGAACATGAGCCGGCAGTGTGCGCTTGCAGCCCAGAAGGCCAACCGTATCCTGGGCTGCATCAAAAGGAGTGTGACCAGCAGGTCGAGGGAGGTGATCCTGCCCCTCTACTCTGCTCTCGTGAGACCTCACTTGGAGTATTGTGTGCAGTTCTGGTGTCCTCAACATAAAAAGGACATGGAACTGTTAGAACAAGTCCAGAGGAGGGCCACGAAGATGATCAGGGGACTGGAGCACCTCTCGTATGAAGATAGGCTGAGAAAATTGGGGTTGTTCAGCCTGGAGAAGAGAAGGCTGCGTGGAGACCTCATAGCAGCCTTCCAATACCTCAAGGGGGCCTATAGGGATGCTGGGGAGGGACTCTTCATTAGGGACTGTGGTGAGAGGACAAGGGGTAATGGGTTTAAACTTAAACAGGGGAGGTTTAGATTGGATCTGAGGAAGAAGTTCTATACTGTGAGGGTGGTGGGGCCCTGGAATGGGTTGCCCAGGGAAGTTGTGAATGCTTCATCCCTGGCGGCGTTCAAGGTGGGGTTGGACATAGCCTTGGATGGCATGGTTTAGTGGGAGGTGTCCCTGCCCATGGCAGGGGGGTTGGAACTCGATGATCTTGAGGTCCTTTCCAGCCCTTACTATTCTGTGATTCTGTGATTATGTAACCAGTTGATTGTTTATTATAGTATAACATGAATGTATCTAATTCCCTGCCTCAAGCACATATCAGATCCAGAGTACTCAAGTCCCCACGCTTTGGTTTTTTTGCTGCTCACTAGATGTGTACTGGAATCTGGCTGACCAAGAAGTGCTGGGAACATCTTCTGAAAAGATATTTCATATGCTACAAAATAGTTAAGATTCAGCCAAGCTTCAGGAAAACACAAAATAGAGCTGACATTAGCTTGAAATCCAGGATCCATGCACCTTTAAACTTCTGGAGAAGTTCAGGCATGGAGCCTAACTTTGGCACTTTCTCAGCTGCTTCATAACAGCAAATTTATGCTGAAAGTGCCTCTGAGGAACTTCATATGACAGATGGGCATCTTTGAACTGTTCCTCCTCCTGCACGTGATGCCACCAGCCTGATAGAGCATGAAACAGCCCTACTGTTGTTCAACCCTCCCATCACTGCTGTTTCCTCATGAATTCAAGTACTACCTCTGCAAGGTCATCTTGTTGTCCACACCAACTAAAAGGTACGTATGTAAGTGTGATACTGAGGAACTACTTGTGCAGGCTGTTTCCTGTCTTTCAGAACATTTTCAAAATTTCTGTCCCAGTTATTAGAAGAAAATGAAGCGTTACAGTTAGGAAAACTGTCTGAAGCGATGCAATGTTTGGCTTCTTTCCTCAGATCCAGAATGTACTATGTGTTCCTTGGATAGTGGACAACATGCTGGATAGTTCCAGATAAGGTATCCAATAACTTTATTTTGTGTCCCCACTTTTCTTGCCCTTGTTCCAGAGAAAATTGGAGAAGTGCCTGAGAAATAATTTTATTGTGAGGAGAGTTCTTATGAAAACGTCCTGTGCTATTTTTCATTGACCTCTAAAATGAACTCCCTAATTAAGTGCAAATGGGAAACGGACTTGGAGCAGGTTGTCTCTAATCTTGGACAAGACAGACACAGCAAAGTTTATGAACCTGATAGACCGAACCTGCCAAAAGTCAATTTTGCTATTCTTCCACACACTGCACATAGAGTATCTATAACATGTTGCTGAAAATTATGAAAAAGGGGGATTCCTGAGACAGCTGTTTGCACTGAAAGTTAAAAAAAAGGAAAAGCAGTGCTATCCCAGATGATAAACATTTGTGGAGATCGATCTTTTATGGAGTAGCTTTTATCTTCTTCTTAGAGAATCTTTTCTTCTTACTGAGTTGCAATATAATTTAAGAAATTGCACTCATATTCAAAAAAATTATGTTCCTATGTACCATGGAACTTATTTCTACTGAACTTACATGTAGGGAAACTTGGTTAACAGAGAATAAGAAGAGACTAAACTTAGTTTGGTAAACTGCTGTATGCAAATTTCAGTTCTTGCTGGAAGTGAACCTAACTCTTATGATGGAGTTATAGGAAAATATAATTACATTGGAAATGAGTATTTGTATGAATGCAGATACAGCTACCAGACATTCGCCACTTTAAAAACAATGGACAAAAATTTATGACACTGGCTCTCACTGATGTGCCAAGCCAAAAGGGAAGTGATATAATAATAAAGAACCTACTATATGGGTTCACTCTTTCTGCATGGGTCTGAACAATGGCTGTCCATTATCAGAGAACCTCTTGAAGTGCAAGGTTGCAAGTTAGACTTGAGAACACCCTAAGAGGTAGGGCAGGTAGCCCTATAGGGTGCAATGAGGTTCACTTGGGTGCCCTGCACCCATGGCAGACACCACTGCAGTGGCCAGAGCTGGAGCCCCTGCAGCTCAGTCTCAGACTGTAGGGCGCTGAAAGTAATGTAAAACAAGAAGACTCCAAGTACAACTGTGAATGCTAATATAATTGAAATACAGGCTATAGAATGAATTCAGATACTGTATGAGAATTTCCATGAGTTTTTTTCCTGGACCTCTGGCTACTGCTATGTGACTGTGTTTCTGTTATTTCCCACAGCAGTGAAAACTAGTAGTAGCTCTTCTGGTATTGGTGTACACCTGATGGAAGATCAGACTCAGACACAAGAGATTTATTCATCTGTTTTATCCAAAGGTATATAACCATCATAATCTGAAATGTGTTTTGTACCTATTCACATACATCCAAGTGCTGTTAAGCAATACACATAGGAAGTCTCTTCACCATCCCTTGTAACACATCTGCTGGAAAGATCACCTTTCATTAGAAAGGAGCACTTTCATTATGAGTGACTAAGCTCCTTTGAAATCCTTTTTTATTTCCCAGGGATGTATTTTTCCCCAGCAAAAAATATGCTCTTGCCCTACAGGTCTCTCTTGATAGGATCTTCATTTGGCTCTTTGACTTTACCCTTCATTAGTGACTTGTCATGTTTCTAGGTAGTAAGAACGCAGGGCCATTTTCCTCTTTGGGGTCTGCAAGCAGAGACAAGCTAGAAAGTATGATTACAAATGTGTGAGGAAACTGATGCTCCCACTATTACAACAGGCTGCTGTGATAAATGACTGATTTACAACATGTCACCAATGCAAGTGACATGAAAAAGAATATCTGCAGTATTTTAAGATGAAGAAGTAGGGCAAGAAATGTCAAGTGATAAGGTCATTAGAGTACATTCTGGTGTTTGAATTTGCTCACACTTCTGCACTGCAGCGCATGGAAATGGTTGCATCTTTCCTTGCACTCAAGTGTAAAGAAGCATCCAAACATGAATGCGTATTTTATGTAGCATGTCTTAGGACTGTGTGGGTGATTTCAGAGTGTTCTGAACACAAGGGGTGCAGGACTTCTTCTCTAACACAGATTTACTACCTGCCACTTGGCAAAAAAAAGTAACTTTCCATTTTTAGCTCTCTCTCTTGCAAAATACTGAATGGCCTCAATTCTCCTGATGCCTAGAACTTTGCACCACATGGCCCTAGCTATGGTAATATGATGTGCATAAAGCAAATGGTACCTCACAAGTATACAGATGGTACTTTCACTGAAAGTCAATAATGGCCACACACATGCAGGCATGCGGAGATATTGCTGTGGAAGCTGCATATAGAAACTACATCTAAATTTTACTATTCTACAAACCTGCTCCTTGAAACTACTTTCAATAACAAACGTCATCATTTAGTCTAGCAGATCAAAACACTGTGGAAGCCCATCTGTGCTATTCAAAGTCCTCATGCTGCCAAACATCTTAAATCTAATCTAATTTGTTTTATGTGTACTTATTAGCACCTACATCTGGGTTACATCACTAAAATCTTTCTTAGGACATTGGCATTTCACCAGTAAGTCTATTTTAGCTTGATTTGTCTTGGCTTTGTCTTTCTTTTGGTTCTATTGTGATCTTTCCCTCCAGATTTAATATAAAGGGGTCCCTGACA
The DNA here is from genome assembly GCA_039720435.1 of Amazona ochrocephala. Classification (NCBI taxonomy): domain Eukaryota; kingdom Metazoa; phylum Chordata; class Aves; order Psittaciformes; family Psittacidae; genus Amazona; species Amazona ochrocephala. Next base: position 113,747,044 of record CM077878.1, on the reverse strand, counting down.
TTTATGGAACAAACACCTGCTGAAGTCCCTTGGGATTTTGAGTCCAAGAAGAACAATATAAAAGGCTTATCTTGAATGTAAGACTTGGTAAACTGATTTCTTGTAATAGACAGGAGTGCATCATGATTCTGAATTCGGGTTGTTTCCCGGAGAGAGCCCTGAATGTCAGGTGTCATGAAAGCGTGAGAACACTTACTTAATAGAGACCCCTGTGTCAGTCTCTCCATTGATTTTTTTCACCTCATAAATATGTCACTTTAGCTCCGTGCTCTTCTTGAGAAACTTTCCACCTACTATGATGGAATGGAACTACCCTGGAAGTATTTAAAGACAGAGTTAGGCTTCCATTTAGGCTTTTCTGGAGAGAAGAAATATTAATTTAAAAAACAAACAAAAAAAAAAAAAAAACACAAAGCAGGTTTCATTTTGGGCTCAGATATATTGGATCATTGTGTCCCATCCTTATTTTGTCCTGAAGAGGCCAGTCCATGGTCAAGTGCTGCCATGTGGGAAAGTTCAGTCACAGTTTGTCTCTGGGCTTTCAGAGCTGCATATGCTTTGGCAGAAGAGTAAGAAGTGGAATAGAAGAGACTGGGAATCTATTGCAGGCTCTGCTACAGATTTCCTGTGTCACTCTGTAGGCAGTCTTTTAGGTCCAGATTTTCAAAAGTCATCAATTAGATACTGGGCAAATTGCTTCTGAAAAAGTGTTGGTTTGTACAGGATCCAACTGCTAAAGTTGCACACCCCTAGTTCATGGCTCTTACGGAATTCTGCAACATGCCCTATAAATACTGACTTTGAATACCAAATAAATATCTTCTTAATCATTTTTTATTAATATGATCTTTCCTTCACATCATAGTAACGATAAACTTGATGCTGAGTGTGCAGACATTCTTCAGAGCAGGGATTACTGAAAGGGATTACAAGCAGGGATTGCTGAAAGATTTCCAAATAGGAAGGGCTGAACATGTGAAACTGTTCGGTTTGGAGGAGAATGCTAATACAAAAGAAACACAATGAAGAATTTTAAAAACTAATGTAAGGAATAAAGAATACTGCTGCCTTTTGCACTTCTTTGTACTTCAAAAGGGCCAATGGATCATGTTCTGGCAATTAGATGTACTACTGGGCTGAATGAACTTCTTGAATCCCACTGGGCCATTCCCACAGCAGACACTTAAATGTGATGTGTGATGCAGGCCAAACTAAGGTCCTGCAAATGTGCTCTCAGTCGTTACTCATCTTAGGGGAGTGCAGTGCACTCTTCAAGATTTGTAAAGTGCTTGAGATTCTCTTATGCAGAGTGTGAAAAATCATAAGTGTGTGTGAGTGCATGTGTGTCTGCACATGCTTCTTTGAGAGGGTTTTAATTTATGGACAGAGACTTTTGCACACAAATAAACACAGTCATACGTAGTTTCATGTCCTTTTGAATTAACCCATCTGTCCAGACTTCACTGGCATGGACTGGATTCATTCAGATAATGAGAAAGAAAAATAGAAGGATTAGTAAAGCAAAATAGGAAGAGCAAATGATCTTAGGGAAGATGAAGGTGTCTGGACCTAGTCTGTAGAAAGTGTATTCTAAATGTCAGATTTTGCTCCGGTATCTACCTAGCACAACTGTCAACACAGTTCTAGTCACAGCAGTATCTATGGGCTTGGTTCCATATGATGTGGAAGCTTGCACACCCTAACAAGTGGTTCCCTGGGCACCTATTTTCTCTTTTCTTTGCTTTTTCAGTACTGTCAGCACAGCAGCAGTTATGCTTGAGATTACGTGTCATTTTGAGTTACAGCTTGATCATGTCACGTTTCTGTCATACCTTGACATTGAGTTCAAATTCAGTGATCTTCTATGGAAAATCAAAGTTATAAAATGAGGTCCTTCATGTGAGTAAACACAATAAATAGAGGATATTGATTAAAAAAATGGGAATGTAAAGTTAGTTTAAATATTGCTATCATGGGAGTTTCGCTCTGTGTTTAAAGAGCACTTGACAAAGCCATTTCTATGCTTAAACAAGCTCTTAGCAAATGAGGCAATATTTCATCAGGGTTTATTTATCATCATATTCAGTCTGATTGAGTTTAGTAACGGAGATAAATACAGGGTCTAATTGTTCAAATATTAACCAGCTGGTGCACAAGCAACCTTTTCATTGCTGCTTCAATAGCAAAAATGTGACTCCTTTTGCACACAAAATATCAGAGCAGCTCACAGAAACAGTATCACCAAAGCCAGCTTACTAACTGCTTGCCAAGAGAATTCACCCTAACGCCTAGGAGATTTTGGTCCCCAAGCTGCTGTTGTCAGCAAGCTGTGGAAAAGCATCAAAAGGAAGGTGTGCACCTAGAAATTGGAAATGGACCTAAACATCCTCAGTTGGTAGCTGGTGAAGACCAGACCTGCCATCAGATATATGCTAATATGAAAGCTGTATCACCCTTTTTTTTCACCTGAAGTTTTTCTTTTATATGAATTAAATGCATAGATTCAAGCAATAAGAAAACAGAGTTGAAAAGTGATGCTTGACCCTTACTCAGAAACTTTAAGAATTTATTCTGTGTCCTTTCCTTCAGATATAATAAAGTCTCTGCCTTCTAAGCACAGGGAAGCTCAAATTTTGATGATCCTGTCTTTAACACTGTAATCTTCAGCCAATTCAGTTGGGCTCCTGCTAGCTTCAGCAACGCCAGTGATGTTTTCTTAAAAGCCATCTTTACTGTGTGCTAATCTGTTAACCTCTTCTTTCTCCTCCTAGTGGCTATTACAGTAAGAAAAGTTAAGAGTAAGGACAATAATTTTTAAGGGAAACTGTATTCTTGGTTTCACTTGTTGGTACATGAAGTCTTGGGAGGGTGGGAGTGTGGCTAGCTTGATTTCCAAGTACACAAACCATCTGCCAAGGTCTGAGTAGACTTTATCAGGGAGAAGGCTCAGTTCTCTAGTTCTCTGCCTGTGTCTGGCTAGTCCAAAGTCTTTTCTCTAGCCCAGATCAGGATCTGCAACAATTTATAGAGCTATTCAGGAAATCCAATTTCTTTTTCTCTGAAAAAAAAAAAAAAAAAAACAACACAAACAACGAAACAGATTTTATTTCAGTAAAATCATTCAAAATCAAAGAACAGAAAACACAGCCTATTAAATCCTTCTGTTTGAATTACTGAAAACAAAACAAAAACCTCCAGAAAAGCAAACCCACATTTCACTTAGTGGGGACCTCAAGTACTGCTCCTAGGATTGAGTTTGTTTGTCTCAGAGTTCCTTTTCACCCAAAATTTTCAGCTAGCTCTTCATGAGCAGAGCCTTGGACCTGCTGTTGTTAAAGGCAACAGGAGATCTGGCACAGGATCAGCCCTGCAATGATCAAAATCAGGGTTTCTCTAGATAATCTTTTGCGTAGGAATACTCTACACTAAAGCTACAGAACTGCAATAGAGCATAATGGAGGAATCATCCAGAAGACCCTGAATAGCAGGCAGGAAATTATCTCAGTGTAGGCATTTGCACATTAACAGTGATGCAGTTAAAACACAGCTTACAAGAAAGACCCTTTCCTGTTACATACTCGTTTTGGCTTTGGACAATGCAGATAAAGACGTGATACCTGTTGCTTTCCACAGCACTCAGGGCAAACAGTGCTCACCTTCCCCAGAGGTCTCATGCATCACTATTAACCTGTTCCTCTTAAACCACTAATCCATGACTACTTCTGAATGAATAGAATATTGAAAGAGATTTCCTCCTGAGCCCAGTAAAGAGCTTGAAATTCTTCCAAATCTGCTAGCCTGCTAATCCTTAAATTATAGATGTTTTTTTAATCTGGTCTAAGTGGGTGTCTCTGCATTTAGTCACTGACAGACATGCCCTGATTTTGGTGACTGTTATCCTGGAATTCCTTCAGCTGTACAGTGAAGGATAAGCTACATCGCTAAGCTCATCATATGGCCACCATAAAGAAGAAAAAGAAAAGTGACTTAGATTGTGAAAAATGGGTTCTTAGGAACAGTTCTCTAGGTTGGCTCTGCAAAAAGACCTTCCAAAAGCTTAGACTTCAAGTGGCAATAGCTCTGTGAGTCTTTTAGAAGCTATTGACCTTGGAGCTTTATTTACCCTCAAATTTAGTGCCTGGATTTTGCAAGCTTAATGATCTGCTTGTGGCTTGCAGGGCCAATACTGGGAGCCAGCAGGCATTCAGTCCATTGGAAAATTGGGCCCGTTATCTAAATCCGGCCCACAGAAATCTAATCTTAGCCAGGAGTTTGTACCATTTGTCAGCACACAACTCTTCCTTCTCCCCTCAGAGGTTTTCCAGATTGCTTGTATCGCGTTTCATTGGGTACTCCTCTTATTTTCTGAGCAGCCTTATGCCTTTTTTTGGTTGGTTGTTTTTGTTTTTGGACAGCTCTGTCAAGAGATTTCATAAGGTAACTTCATTAAACTCAAGGAAGTTACCACACTGACAGTTTGCAGTGTGTTGTGAAAGGTGTAGTGACTTGGAAAGTCTGACTCGTTGTCAAAATGAAATGTGCTAGTGCTGTGTGTAAAAACCCACTGGCCCCTCAGGGAAAACAATGAAAATATTCAGCAAAGACACAAGCCTGCCTTTGTATTGTGTGTTTTCTGTTTCTCCTCTTCTATCTTTTTGCTGCGGAGGCCCTCTGATAGAAAGTTTAGGCTTTGGGTTTTTATTTCCTTGGTAAAGCAGGGCACAGAACTTGTTGCAGCAGCAAATCAGCCAAACGTGGGAGTGTAACGACTCATAGCAGTTAAATCTCTGTCATTTGCAAGATATCTGAAGCGTCTAAAGGAATTGGGTCACACAGCAGCCTTCTATGCAGAGTCCAAACATTGGCCCATGCAATGACTCAAAGCAGGGCCATAATGTGCTCCTAGCAATTTTCAGGATGTTTGGAACTAAAGAGCATATGTGGTAGAACAAGTTCTCCAAGGACCTGCATAGAATCATAGAATCATAGAATAGTTAGGGTTGGAAAGGACCTTAAGACCATCCAGTTCCAACCCCCCTGCCATGGGCAGGGACACCTCACACTAAATCATGTCACCCAAGGCTCTGTCCAAGCCTGCCTTGAAAACCGCCAGGGATGGAGCATCCACAGCTTTCCTGGGTGGCCCATTCCACTGCTTCACCACCCTCACAATAAAGAACTTGCTCCTTATATCCAATCTAAACTTTCCTGTTTAAGTCTTAACCCGTTACCCCTTGTCCTATCTATGAAAATGTTCACTATCACTGAACCTGTTGTAAGAGGTTTCTTATATCATATGCTTTGCTTGATCTACAAGTGATTATATTAGTTCCTACAGCTTCCAAGCATGTTGCATGGGAATGAAAATCACCTTTTATAAGCCAATGAAACTGACAAAGAAGAGAGGCAGTGAAATCATCTAGCCTGACCCATGCTCGTCACCACCACCGTGGAACAGAAGTTGTGTTCTGTTGGTGTATTGCTTGCTCTTCAATGTTCCTGATGCTGAGATGAAAGCCAATTTTTCTAAAGAGCTTGCCTTTTTCTGTACACGATTCCCTAAATCCAAACAATGCACAAGTCCTTATGTAAGACTGAACTCCATTTGAGTGTGCCTGAAAGGTATAAACACCACCAGGCTCCAGGTGTTCCCAAAGGAAGTAGTTACTTCCTCTCTTCCAGTTTCATGGTAGATTTTCTCATACAAGATCCATGGTGTTGATCTTTGTGATAAGTGGTTTAGGAGGGACCGTACACAGTTCTTCAGAGGACCATGTCTCACCTTTAGTTGTACATTAAGCCTTCAAGAACAAGCTGAGAGACCTCCTGGCCAGAGAAAGGAGATGCTGCATAAGCTCATTTCTCTCTCTTCCTGTCACATTTCTATTTTGTAAGAAGACTGATCCATGCCTTCAAAGAGCAGGAAAATCCAGACTTCACTGAAGCTAATGGTAAAGCATTCGTTCTTAACAAAACCAGGGCTTCTCTTTCCAGTTTCTACCTAAGTGTATGGGGTACATTGGAATTTCATGCTGCACTTTGAGGGGAGAAAATCCTTCCTACCTGCAGTAGCTGATCAGGTTGGATCCTGAAGAAGAAGGGTTTGCTCACTTGACTTCTTTCTGAAAAGCTGCCATCCTTTTCCCTGACTGACAAGACCTCATTTATTTATGTCCAGTCTCATTTGCTGTCATGGCAGCTCTCTGGAGATGGGGATGGTGCTGACTGCACCCCTGAGTGAAGTATCGATCCATACATTTTAGCTCACGTATGCCTCTGATGCATGATCCACCATTAAACAAGGAGACTGTGCCAACTCTTGAGAAAGGGATTAACAGGTAAAAGTTCAAGATGTCTGTGTCTGGCAACACTTTCACTGCTGGGCCATTAACAGTAACACAGACAAATAGCAGCACAAAATCTTCAGCAATAGGGCAGTGTATTTTATGAAGGAGGAAGAATAAATTACACAAACATAACAGCAGACGTTTAAAAGGCTGCATTGTGCAAGCCATTTTCCGTACTCAAAATGCTTTCTCCTTTCAATTTTTCATTGTCTCTTCAATTTGTACTCATTGTTCTTAACAAATAAAGAAGCAGTACCAACAAAGTTGCATTAAATGAAGTTAAAACCAGTACGAGGTCAAACCAAATAAGCTTGTTTGTTAGAAATTATTTGTCCTTTTTTTTTATTATTATGAAATCAATTATCCTATATTGATACAGCAAGAGGCTAACGCTATAACCATCTGGGATCAGATCGTGTGTACCCCATGGGGGTGCATCAGGCCCTGCACAGCCATGCCAAGCCCCAGGGGGGAGACGGAGCTGTCTGTCAGTTGCTGCTAATCCACTAGAGGCCATTGTGACATAGAGTAAAGGGTGCCTGGCAGAGCATTTCACACCAGTGCTGCTCAACCATCCTTTTTGTCCCATTCAAAATGATGAGCTAAGGACTTTAGTTAGTAGATATTCAAGGGGCAGTGGAGTGGAGAAATGGTTCCTCTGGATGTTGTGAAATTTCCCATTTATTACAGAGGAAATTCTGCTAGGCAGAAGCATAGATTTGTGCATGTAGTTCATGTTTCAGCAATACAGAGTGTATCTTCTTGTGGCATTTTGAACAGGACGTGCAGTACTGTGCAATTATTTGCAATCTAGAAGAAAACATCCTAATGATTTCCTACTTACAGCATTTTCAAAAACCAGTTGCCTAAGGGTTGTTGAGGAAATACTGTGATGGCAGTTAGAAGTTAATTAGTTTGCACTCATCCATGAAAATGGGAGAAGAAAAGGGTGATTTTTTGACAGAAAAATGTGTTTCTGATGAGCTATCAGGAAACTTCAATTTGCTAGTGATGCAGCTGGGGAAAGGGGAAAAAGAATCAAATAAGGGCAAATACAACTGTCAGGAGGATAACACAACAGTGAGAAAGGAAGGAAGAGATATCCAAAGGGGCAAGGCTCCTGGCCACGCAAGCCTGTATATCTGAAGGCAGTGCGATCATTTCTGACAAGACTTAGGCTTGCCATCAGAGGAAAGATCTGATTTCAGTTGTCACTTGTCATTTCCATTTAGCTCTGCAGCTACCTGAAGATACATCTTCAAGGTATTTGATGAAATGGTGTAAGGAGGTTAACCAAGTCTGGTCTTCAGTTGAAAAGAAACCCTGCAAAATTAGCTAATTAGTATTAGTGAGATAATTCTTCATCTCTTTCTTGTTATGTACTATACAATATACATCACACAAAATTTTTAAATATATATGTACATATATGAAGATACTATTTCAGAACTCAGTACAGGAACATTTAACATCTGCATGGAAAAGAAACACCAAAAGTTCTGAGATAATGCGGTGTCATCATGTCAAACAGTTTGTTTCTTGTGGCTGCAATATCATAATCTTTCTTGTGCCGGGATTTAGGGATCGGTAAACTAATAAGCATTTGTCTGATCTTCCTGGTGCTGAGATAGATCAGGGAACAATTCCACTGACATCAACCAACTTGACAGTTACCCAAGTTGTGGTATGTGCAGGATCAGGCTCCTCATCTCAGGGGAAGCATGAACATTGCCTCTCTTACCTTTTACCTGAAGCACCTGGAAACACATTCATGTGTGGAAAATACTTCTCTGGAAAACAGGACAGCTTCTTGCGTGTCTGAAGGGACTGATCCCACCTGTTTTTAAGGCAGTAGCTGCTCTTTTTGCGAGGGTGTTGGGGAACTTGGACAGAGAGTGGCTGTCAGCATCGAGTCTAAAATTAAGGAAAGGAGGAAACACTGATTTATTACCCAAAAAGCAAATCTTTTATTTAAGAAACAGAAAGTTTGCACACACATGTTTTCAGACAAGAGTTTTTCAAGGAGTATGTGAAAGACAGGCAGCAGAAAAGCAATGCTTGCTGGGTAGGCAGGATTTTTTAAACAGAAATACATTCACTTAATGAATAAAGCATCAAACCTGCCCTGCAAACCCTGTGTTTTTAAAGGTTTAGAAAGCTAAGATAATATGAATCCAGCCATATAATCCTGTGTTCAAAAAATGTGAAATAATAATAACAATGTAACCTCATCCTCTGTATTTCCTCATTTCCTCAGGGCCACGGTTTCAAAAGGTCTTAGAAAACATAGCAACAATACATTCCAACACTTCCCTCTGATTATGGGAAAGCACCCTGCCCTCCAAGCCTAGGTAAGTGTTGACGTGCTCAGTACCTCCAACCTTTTCCTCTACGAGCAGTTAGAGGAATGGGTCACATGTGTGTGTGGTAGGGGTCAGGTCTTTATTTCAGCTTTTGGACCTGGCCCAGCAAGCATTTAAAATTAGGCTTGGGGTTTTGTTATCTGAAGAAGTTTCATAGGTCTTCACTGAAATACTGTGTCATATGTAGCACTGCTACCAATGAGATTCTGGGGAATTGAGCTCCCTCTGCAAACGTAGATATTAATCTGCATTTACAAGAGAGTGCATTTCCTTTCAGGCTAAAAAGGCATCCCCCCAAGTTGGTCTTTTAAATGACCTGTGAGGCCCTCATCCTGCGATAACACCACCCTGCCTTCCCCAGCAGATTCCTCTATCTGCTCTGCAGCCTCGGACTCTTTCTGGGGTTATGCACGACCTCAGGGACCTATCAGCATGGAGCTCTCTGGAAGATGGATGGCTCCAAAAAAAGTGAGGGAAGAGTCAGACTTGGTTGGAAATGTTTAGCAACTTCTCTTGGGAAAGCTGGAAAAAGCCTGAATAACTGACAGGAACAGGAGCAGGCATGGATAGAACTCTAATGCAAACCCTGGCTAAATTTGAATAGTCCTGTGGACGTCAGTAAACCACAAAGAAAACACTGTCTTTTAATAGTGATCATGAGCATCTCTACTTGTGCTGAATATTTAATTTGAGATTCTTGGGTAAATTTATAGGTATTTACTTTTTTCAATGCATGAGTAAACTGCAGTATTACGGAGGATTTGGCTGCTGATTCTCTGCAGATAACAGCTGCAGATCGGGATCCATAACCTCGGAATTCTGATCACTGGATAACTGCTGCACAGTGCATCCAGAGCATTAAAAAAAAAAAAAAAAAAAAGAAAAACAATAAATCATCTATTTTTAAGCAATATAAACTAAATTGTGGTGGTTGTTTTGCTGTTTTGCTTTTTTTGAAGGTATTTGGATCTGGTTTTCTCCTAGTTTTGAATCTTCTAGGACAAAATGAACTCTTCTCTAGTGCTACCATACTCTAGCTGTGGGAAACCAACTGAATTGCATCCATTCCTTGATTTTAAAATAAGGGATGCAAAATTGTTTTGAACTGTTGTTTCAACTGACTTTGGTTCAGGTAAACCCTCTGAAAGATTTGGCTATGTTTATAACATTGTAATAAATATTCAATTACTACCCGAACAGCCCCTCCTCAGCAGGGACAAAACCACACCATCACCACATTTTGGTGACTTCAGCAGCACATGTTATGACAGAAATGCTTCAGTCTTGAGCATAGCTACTTCCCTATTTTTTTTAATCGTCTATTTATGCCAAGTATATTTGCCTTTCTTCTTCTTCTTCTTTTATACACATGAAACAGAGTTCTCCATTACATTGAGCTTTTCAAATCTGCATTTTCCAGCGCCTGGAGAAGATTTGTTCTCAGCCCACGCTGTAACTCTCTTGGGTAAAGCTTTTAGTACACAGTGAGGAGTGCATCACGCTTCAGCCATAACTGGAATGCACACAGCTTTGTGAAGTTTCTCAGAATGACTCAAAGAGTGGAAGCAAATAAAAAACCACAGAGATATTTGTATCTTAAATGTGCTTCAAGTAACTGCGTTATTACCACAGCACCTCGTCGGCTTCCCATTTTTTGCAGATTGCACATTGTCACCACTTCCTAAATAGCTGTGTTTATTTATTGAAACTCAAGGGTTATATTAATTCCTCACATGAAAAACACTTCTCCTTATCTAAGTCATTTAGGTCAACATCTGCAAAGTTTGGTGCCTATAGCAACCCACCTTAATTCTTATTTAGACATGCATGCAAGTAGCTTTATTTTTAAGGAATATGAAGCATTTCTGGAAACCATACTTCTAATTTCTTTGGTTGCCTGGCTTCGAAATTAGGACCCAGCTCACCAATGCATCAAAAGCCCAGGTGATATGAGAGTCCCGAGTTATGACAAGGGCTGCAATCAGAGCACTCATATAACTAACTTTATAAGTGAAACATAACCTTGAGTAAAGTGCTGGACTTGAGACTATTGCCTATGACTTGCACACATGGAGTTGAGGTGAGACTGCAGTAGGAATGAAAGTCATGTGGTCATGTCTTACTGGGAATGGGGGACCCAGGGTATAATTCCCATCAACCTCTTCCAGGATCCCAGCACTGTCACTTAGATTTGGAAATGTTAATGTGAACATCATCATGTGCTCAGTCATTAAATTCCATGGCCAGTGAAGGGAAATGTTTTGGGAGAAGCTAGGAGCTAGTTGGAAACACTCTGTAAGAAATACCAGAGATCTCTTCCCTTATGAAAGGAGAATGTGTTAAAATTACTTTTTGTCTGTGACAGACCACACACTTGCTCCCGTCATATTGGATGCGGTGTAACTGGGTTGGAGGCTGGAAGGCTGTGTCCAGCGGACCTGAAACTGTGTCTCAGGAAGCTGATGGCTGCTGTGTCAGAGAACCACAGCAGCGCTCCCAGTATGGGCAATGAACAGCAGTGAGCTGGAGAAGTGGCAAGTTTTAGATTGTAATTTTGCAGGTTTAAGCCCCTGCCAAGTCCATAGTGTCAGCCAAAACCACAGCATTGCAAAATGTGCCTGAACAGCAAGCCGAAAAATCAATATGCCTTCCTTATTTTCCTGGAGCATGACAGAAAGCCCATATAGTCAATAGCTGTCTTACTGTCAGTCTCAGTGGGCATTGAATAAAATCCTGATGGATAAAAATAAACAGAGGGAAAATAAGGAATCCACTTGCACCCAAAGGACACCTTTATTATAGGAGTTCCTCTGTGAAGGAAGCAGATGGGGTTTATGCCATGTAACTAGATAAAGCAGTCTTGCATGTAAGACATCAGTAGCAGCGCATGTTAAGGACTATCTACTTAAGTTTGTTTCTGCATAGTAGACCAAGTAAGAAAATGCTGAACTGTAAACCTCAGCTAACTTACAAAAGGACACAACAGTAGGTAAAAGCGTAGTAAATTAGGAAAGATTGGATTGACAGCACTGTATAAATCTTGGTTGGTAACTGTACTTAGATAGCGAAGATCCTAAGAGCACTTACATAATAAAACTGTGCTCAAGGATACATTTGCAGATTGAAGGGAAATTATAAGAGAGCAAATTATTTACACAATTTTATTCAGCTATCTATAACTGTGGTTTATAATGACAATAGGAGGCCAGATTTGATCTCTAAATGAGCACAGCTCCACAGATCTGGTTTGTAATTTACAAATAATGTATCTGATGATAAATGACAATGTATAAGATTACTCATTGTTTGCATGGATTGATGTTAATTCATATATATACACTTTCTTGCACTTTCACACATACAATGATGGAAGTTCTGCAGACAAAACCAAAAATGTAGTCTCTCGAGTCAGACTGTTTCTACCACTGTGTTACTGAAATTTCTAATCATCATCTCATGACAATAGTTTCAAGGGATTTATGAAAAAGTAGCAAAGAATACACTTTTCTGTAATTTACTATTTCCTGTAATTCATCATACCATTTTTTCCCCAAATCGCTTTGACTTTTTTTCAGGAGTATCATATATCACAGTCCTACTGCTAGTGACCCTTTTTCAACCGATATTCTCCTGCCTTTGTGGATTGTTTATTAATTGCTGTTTCATTGCAAAGACAACTGTGAAACTAAAAGACAAAGCAAGAGACAGTGTGATAGGACAGTTGACTAGAAAGCTACCTCTACAGGGCTTTCTTGGTTTATCAAACCAAACCAAATCAAAGAGATTCAGATAACTTGAAACTGCAGTATTACTCATCGAGTATGTGAAGTTCTGTAGTCTGGGCTTCACAGCAAGTCAAACTAGATCCATTCTGCTTGTATGGTATCTACTCAAATCTGTTGAAACCACTGATAAATGTTAAGGGTAGCCACACCAAGTACATTTGGAATGGATTCACCTTTGAGAACCATAACTAATGATGTTAAAGTAAAATGAAAATAATTGTGGCAACATCAAGGAGGAAATGCAAAGTAACATATAACATAAGAGCTGGCCAAGGTTGGAGTCTGCAGTAACTGCTTCACCTATGAAGCTGAGAGGAGCGTCACAAGCTCTCACTTTTTGAGTGGTTTATTTACTAAGCTAGAAGATGAGAAATAATCATTTATTTAGGTAGGGTTGCAGGACATAAATAAAAAGTATACCACAATTTTATAAGGACAGGAATTACTGTCCTTCTACAGACGAAAATATGAACATACTAAAGGCAGTATTCCAGAGTTTTTGTATGCTCACCCATGGGTTTTGATATGCAGCGTAAATTCCTTTACAACTAAGCTACTTGAGCCCAAGGACGAGAAAAGACAGATTAAGGTGCATGTCTTTTTTAAATCTATGCTTTTGTAATCTGGTTATGTACACTTGGAATGATCTTTCAGGATTCCCAGCAATTATGTGAGGAATGGCTGCACTCTCAGTAATTTTTTTATTGTAGCAGAAGATGATCAAATAATGAAGCAGCTGGCTGGGAGCTGGAAATTTTTCATTCAGCTTCCAGCGCTGACACGCTCTTCCTGTATGACCCTGGCTAAGTCACACAATCTTTTTGTCACCCAGTTCCTCATCTGAGCCTTAAGTATGTGAAAAAATGAAGGACTTTTGATTGTTTATCTCTCTGAAAAAGCCTCTCTGTCGCACCTCCCAAGGGCATCCTGATCCACAGCACAAACATTAACATCTCTTTGTGAACTGCACATTAAACTGCAGTCTGATTAACCAGATTCACCCACAAAAGTTTTTAGCAATTTGTATGCACCAGCAAGGAGCCAAAGTAGTCCTGATCTCCCATTCAATAGGCTCATGTTCCCCCGGTAGGCAGTAGCAACCTAATGAAAGTTTTACTGGTTATATTGCTGGTTTTATGAAAAGAAAATTACTCTTAATTCAAGCAGTTCTAGGAAACGGGAAGTGTTGTCAAGCATGTAGTAATTACACAGCTAGTCAGAGATAAGTGTGGGGGCAGAGTATTCTGCTGGGTGAGAAAATACCATGGCAGAAATTACAGCAGAAGCCCTTACCCATCTTTACAGCTCCTCATGAGTATATTTGCTAAGCATATTGGAGCTATGCCACACAAGGTCTTCTCTCTGCCCATGTTAAAATGTGGAGAATAAAACCAACAGCTAGAGGAGCAATACAAACATGCCTTGGAGTCACCTTGCTTTAAGTGTGACTCCACATTTTAAGGAACACCTGGAATAGAACCAAAAATAGCAAAGGCCTCCACCAAAAATGTTGCTTGGAAATACTAGCAGAATTTCTGAGACAAGAAGACTTTCATCCTTTATTGTCACGGTTTTCCTTTTACATGTCTTAATGTCTCAGTGATAGTAGACGCATAGATCATCACTTCAGATTTGATGAGAACCATGAAACAGACATCAAAAGTAAAGCACTGCATTTCAAGTGCCGTTCAAGACCTTTTTCTGTATTAAAAGTCAAGATCTGTTTTTCATGTCTTCACAGGTATCCAGGCTGCTCTGGTTTGAAAGTGACTCTTCTCCAGGATTATGTGACCAATGCACAGCGAGCATTTTTGCTTTTCTTTGTTGTTTAATTTGTGGAATTGCCTGAAGTCAGAGCACAGTTTCCTCACAAGTACTTTGTGTTTTGTTTAGGGAGCTGAATCTGACTCATTGCACCAGAAGGCAGACAATTGTCTACACCCCTAAATGGCTCATGAAGGCCTTGAAGAGGCATCTTGCTAAATTGTGAAGTGCAGTTGATATTCTGTCAACATGTAAGAACTTCCAACTGAAAGTACAGGACTCGTATGCTTTTTCCATGTCCTTGGAACTTCGAGGGGTAAATGCATTCATTTCCTTTCATTTTGCATCCGTCTGATAGCTTTTAAACATAGATAGGATCAAATCTTTCCAACACTGATACCTATGGCCAAACTCCCTCTGACTTCCATGAGACAAGGATTTGGCCCATAAGAATTAGTGTCTGGGGAGGATGCATTGAAATAAATTGTGATTGTCAAAGCACATTGGAATTTAGAGCACATTTGTTGCAAAGATAGAAGCTCAGTGGGGTATGTGATTGTCAGAATCAATTTTATTTTCCTTTACTACACATATGCACATATTTGAACCTTGTCATGCTGCAAAGGGAAATACCTCATTAGATTTCACTAGGGTATCTTCAGAGATGTTTATACACTACGGTCAATAAAGATATTTTTTGTTTAATAAATGAAATTCTGGAATAGTCTGTTCTATCAGGAAATCGAAGGAAGTGCATTTATCCCTGGTAAAGATGAAGTTCTACTTTAGAGGGTGCAGAAAGCCTGCAATGTATATTATTTTTCAAATAGTTGAAAGATTTATAGTGGTAAATGGATCCTTTTTCAGTCTCTTGATCATATTATCTGCAACAAAGCAAATGTTGCAAATAAAAACAAGAGTAAACCCAGAGCATTCCTACATTCTGTATTTTCAATGATGATTTTAACATAAATGAATCACTTGTTCTTTTTCATTTGGAAACAGTTTTACTTCCCTTTTCCCCCCTGGACATATAATTTTGATTTATAAACGCAGCAATCTGGAGCAAAGGGAAGTTTTAAGCACAGTACATACTCCTGCTGAGGACTAGTTTTATTTTGCTTTGAATTTTTATCTTTATTTCTCAACATTTTCAGATTGATTTTAGATTTCTACTTTGGAGATGAAAAACATGGTTGCAGATGACATATTTTGCCCTTTTCAAATTCACAAAGGCCTAAGGTTTCATCTTACACCCAAGGCCTCATTTTATAAACATGGTGAAGAGTTCTTCCAGTTAAAATGTGCTTTTAACTGGGATAAACCTGTCTCCCCATGTTAAGACTTATAAATCTTCTCCACGGTGCTATTTACAATCCAGCTACTGCATGCTTACTTTATTGACTATGAATGAATAAGTCAGTTTTCCACATCACCCCATTTTCTTTGCTGATGTTTTGATTTGGTGTCTATCCAAAAGTCTCTGATCATAGACACATGATTATAAAACCATCTCTCGCACTGAAAACTATTCAAGAAACAGGCAATGGAATTAACTTATTTTAGATATTGTTTCACATCGCACATTTGAACTTGGGGATATACATTTTTCACAGGGCTCAGTTCTGCTGGGCAGAACACTCTGATAAGACTGCAGAAGCCAAGAAATTAAAGAGGAGCTTTTTTTTTCATCATTCACTACTTGACTTGAGTTTCTACAACGCAGAATCTGTCTTTAACTCAACTGGGGCTCTCTGAGCGGATGCAGGTGTCTTGACCATTTAAAGATTTTTAAGTCCTTTTTAGAGAGCTTCATAAGTTTGTTTGGATAAAACTGGGATTTTTTTGTTTGGTTGGTTGGTTTGATTTGATTTTTTATTGCACCGCTCAGGTGGAATCTTGCAGAAGTGCAAGGGGAAAGGCTCGGCTATCAGACATTTACATGAGGATTTTTTCCCATTCCATTCTTTAAGAATCTAGGATATATAGAAAAGTATTTTCATTCACAACTTATGCTTGAATTTTGAAAACACCATGTATAAAGGCTGTGGGAGATCCCTAGAACTACTGGAACGCATTTTACATACTAGGATTAGAGACAGGCTGTGTTCTCAGCAACAGCATCTGCAATTCTTTCCTTCCCATTACTGCAGGCATAAAGGAACTGACATGGGAACTTCTAGATCTGGATTACTCCTTTCCTTTGAATCCTGAGTGGAATTCAAAACTAGAGGGAGCTGGCAGAGTGCAAGCAGCATCTACTGACGGAAATAACTTCCTTGGAAGGCAGTTGATCTCACAGTAAAAGAGCCCCTGAGAGTTGAGCATAATGGAATTCAAACTCCATTGAAGCCTTTGCTCGTTTTCAAAGCTAAAATCCAAATCTTATCCCACATCTCATCCTGAGGTGAAAGTCCACTGCAATGAGACACTTAACAAGTCCCCTTATAGGACAGGTAGAACACAGTTTGTAAATTGAGCCTTATAGAAGCACCTTGTAACCAAAAGAGGACACTTGTCCTTTTTAATTTTAGAGAACAGGAGATAGCTGAAGAGAATGTGGCATATGGAGAGACCAGCAGATGAGCTGTCATGGAAGATCTTGTTTTTATTACTCTTGATCTTGCAAAGATCTATGGTATCAATATTGTCTATTCCAAACAACGTGTCTTTTTGTTTATATTAAGTCCTGGGCATCCGAAAAGGTTGCATTACATCTCCGGAAACCAACTTCTCTATTTTATTATCTGGAAGAGAAGAGTACCATGCCTGCCCACATTATTCTTCAATCTTATTCTACTGGAATCAGATTTTTTTGTCATGCACTGACATGTGTGCCTGGCAGTTGTAGCTTAATTATATAAAGCCCTTCATAACATACTTGGAAAAGAAATCAGTGTCTGTATCAGTCATTGACACCCAGGCAATATTTCAGTGTACATGTCTTGTTCAGGTCTTAGTGGTAGCAGTTAAGGTGTCAAGGAATTGGACTGAATTCACAATTTAATTTCAAGAAAAGAGACATTTAAAGGTAACACAGGGCTGACTCAAGCTGGTGACACTTGTGATTTTATGTTCTTTTGTCTCTGCCATTTCCCCTCTTTTCCTTTACTGGAATAAAACATGGAAGAGATAATCTCTTGAGATACTGTGCTGATCAGCCCCTCGATGGCACCCTTGTTAAGGCTTCCCTCTGCGCTTTGACTTCTACTCATCTAACTCTAACCCTTTTCCTGAATTGCCTCAGTTAAGAGCGCAGTTGTGCTATGGTCTCACTATGTAATCTGGTGGTGGTTTAGTCAAAAGAGAAATGAGGACAATTTCACTCACTTAAGATCTCTGTTGTCCTCTTTCCATAGGCTTTGTGAAAGAGTGACAAGGCACTTAGAGAAGCAGCATACATCAGATGAATATGGACCTCTGTTTTGTATTCAGTGTTTTCCTACAACAGCCATCAACAAAAAGCACCAAGACACCAATAATACAGGTCAGAAAAACTAAAAACCAAGCCAGAGAAAGTCCAGCAATTGTCCATTGTAGAAAAAAACCATAAAAGATTCAATTCTGAGGCAGATTATCTCTCTAGGACTATTTCAGATGGGAAAAATTACTGTGGAACAAGAGAATAGAACATTGAAATCCCAAAGAGCAGTAACAGACAAGGCATTAGCTTAAACGGCTCCTAAAAATAAAGTATGAGACTTTGTGCTGGAAAACACTGACACCAGCATGTGATCTATCACAGAGTCAGGGAGATACAGTACAGAAAGATAGTGGGGATGCAACAAGAGCTATGATATTGCAAGTAAAACAACAGTTACAAGGAAAGCTGAAGACAAATGGTAAGGGAGCAACAGCAACAGATGTTTTCCCTTTAGGTCATAAATGAAAACAGAAATCCTGATGCACAGGAGCTTTTCCTGAGAAATACATCTATATCAGGGCACGAAACACTAGTGAAACAGAGAAAAAAACCTACAAAGAATAAAAGCAAAACAGTCTCCTTTTTACAAAGAGAATTAGGGCAAATACCAGGTAGCTGGTGATGGGGTGTTGTTTCAAGGAGAATGCTCACATCTCTTCCCACCAAGACATGCTGCGTTCTGGTGATATCTTCATGTCTTGCTTGCTTAAGGGCATGGTAAATGGCACAAGGTTTGGCCTGAAGTGGTTGTGCCATGCTCTAGCCAGCAATGATAAGCAGGACATGAAGGACAGTAGCGCTGATTGCATGTCCTGAGGCAGAGAGCAGGGTTAATACAAAGGGTAGGAAGTTGGGTCTCCTCACCAGGATGCTCCCAGAGCTTGTGAAGTTAGAAATATCCCAGCTGAGCTCAACCATACCTTACTGGTGAGCAACTATCATGTTCTGGTACACTCCCTTAGAAATCTGTAACTGCCCATCATGAAAGAGCTGAAGCAGCTTTGGTTCTCAACCACAGTGTCTATTTATGTAGCCCCGCAATGAAGTTTTCTTGAGCACATCATGATGCTCACAATACATTGTGTCATGGTTTATGTGCAGACAAGTTAATGCACCCACAGACCAGAGATGACTAAAATTTGAGATCCCTGCAATTCTCATATTTATTGTGGATTTTCTTGTCAAGTATAACACAATTCCCCTTTAATGGGGCAACGTTTTTTAGACAAGGAGGGCCAAACACCATCTCTGAAATCAGCCACCTTTAGTCCTCTAATCAGAGAAAAACTAAAGCATTCTCCAACTATTCTACCGTTGCTAGAGCAGGCTAACTCTTCCCTATCTCCCCGTACCCACAGCCACTGCCAGCCCATCCTCTCCAAGGAATATGGTCTGCTGGAGTATTGCTGGATCTCTGTATTCTCCATTCTGGGCCATGAGGTGCCCCTTGGAAGTCATAACAAGTTGTCTATGAAATGCCAGTGCAAACACTGTGCTCAAGTGAATGCTAATATGTTATCCCATCCTAGCAGGCAAGCAGCTGTGGGGTGAGTGCATCCACAACCCTGACTTTCCACATGGATCTCTGCTCTTTATTTTTCCCCTGGAACGTCCACATTTGATCTCTGTTCAGGAAAAATGCAGTGAAAAGTGTTTTCTCAGACCACCTCCCTTTCAAGGCTGACATTATCAGTTTGGAATATTCACAGGGCTATTGGGTGTCCGGAAGACGGAATGGCTGGGATCTGAATGTACCATTCAATCCTAATCCAAACACCTCCCCAGATTTAGCTCAGCCTATCAGGAAAGGTAATTTAGCACCTGGGGAAGATAGAGTTTGGAGCTTGCATTTGGCACCCCAGCCAACCACCTCTGAATGGACCTTCCAGATGAGACATTCTGTCACAAAAAAGTTCATGGAGGTGTTAAGTGCAAAAGCATTCCTGAACCAATAGCAAATAATAATATATAAAAAAAAAAATCCTGCTTTTGCAGGAAAGAATATCTTTCTTTCTTTAGTGTGTTATTCAGAATGTTGTTTGCATATATAGCTGGGAAAGAAGGAAAACAGGGAAAAAAATAGAAGTACCACTGTGATTTTCACAGTTCTAATAAATGTGGTGCAAATGCAGAATTGCTCTGGAAACCATCTGGTTGTGCAGTCAGTGTAGTGTGTGCTTTGCTGGGCTATAGACATGCCTGTTGAGTACAAGAGGCTAATAGAGGTTTATACTATACAGCCTGAGTGTCAGTGGAAACAAGGGTATATGCATGTGTGTGCATATATGCCTGTGTGTGTGTCTGGATCATTGAAAGAGACAGTAGATACAATTTCAATGGACCCAAGGGAATTAGAAGCCAATGTCTCATTTTTATAAGTGACTCCTTGTTGAGGATTCAACATAATGTCATGGCAACACCTTAGGAAGTTGCCACTCCTCAGCCAAAGCACTGTAACTACCTTTGGACACTTGAGCTGAGAGCTCATCCTACTCATGTGGTGTAACCCTAACCTCAGGACAGACCCATCACAGTCACAATGAGCAGACATCAAGCACAGACAGTTCATGAAGGGGTAGGTTGTAAACTCTTATACTGCCATAATTCAGCTCTCTATGTCAGCACATGGGGTCTTGTTTTAATTCCACGTGCATTTCTTACTAGGACTCCTAAATTACTTGTATAACTTAAATGTTTTCTGCCTAATTGGAGGGAAAAAAACTAAGAGAAAAAAATGGAAGTCTGAAAAGCTGAATGCTCACAGCTTGAACCAACAAGAGAGCTGGCCATGAGCAGATTTGTGAAACATTATAGCACTGTTATTGTGGGTTTCCAATTGCAGAACCAGGAATAAAACTGACACAAGATATAATCAAAGAAGAAATAAAGGACTGGACAAGAAATAATGCTAGGCAACATTGTTTTATTAACAATCAGTCTGCTTGGGCAGATCTGATTTCATCCTCTGGTGAGATTATAAACTTACTTGATAAAAGTGACTGCATAAATGTAACAGACATCTTAAGGCTTTTGACTACTACTAGACGACATTCAGACTTTCAAATATTATACATTATAATAGTGAATACAATGTACTTAATGGTGTAAAGAACCAACTAAGCATCAGGGACCAAAACCCAACCATCTTCATCATATAGGCATGGACAGGGAGACGAGGTACTATAAACTCTTTTGATTAACTATTCTGTGATTCTATTTTAATCAGGAGTAATGGCTGACTGCAGAAACCTTTGTATTTCAGGAAAAAGAACTAGCCAGATCTGTATGCAGTCTATTATGTATCTGCAAATAATATTAGTCACCCAGCTCTAAACTCGTTAGCCCGCAATAGCAATTAAACTCTCCTTTGCATGTTTCCAAATCAGCTATTTGGGAAGATATTGAAAAAACACTGTTTGAGGAATAAATGTTAAAGAACACAAATCGGTTTGGGTTTGACCTTAGACCTGTTCTCCCTTAAATCTGAACTTCCCAAAATCAAACGTCAATAGCATTTGAAAACTATTCTGCAAAGCTATATCTCCCTTGCCATTCTAATACCATTGCACTGATGCTCCCTCGTTTTTCTCCAATATTTCACAGTAAGCAGGCTTCTCTGTTGATTACACTTCTTTCACAAAACACCTTGAAGTAGATCTCTGTTTAACAGCTTTCACAACCTGTGATTCATGAGCTTCTTTCATTATGTTCATTGTTAATTACAATGCAAACAAAATGAAGAGTTTTTTGGGGAGAGAAGTACAGGAGGCCCCTTGTGATTTTAAGCTTATGAAAGGTCCCTCCCATAGGAAAACTGCATCAATGTGGGAATAATGAGTATAAACTAAGATGAAAGAGAGCTGAGTATTTCTATCAGAAACAGAGTAGCAACCTAAACAAAAAACAAACAAACAAACAAACAATTTTTCCCAAGAAAGTTATTTATTTTTCTGAGACTATTTCGATTCATTATTTCTGCAGCAGAAATGCTGGCTTTGTAATCTATGACGTTAGTGTAATATAGATAAAATTTAATTGATTATTTAATACACCTCCTTGATGTTGAATGCTTCAGTGCATCAGTTTCCCTTACATATCTGAATGACATACCACCATTTGTCATCAACCACACGGTCTCTTCCACTGAGCATTAAACTGATTAAGACCCTTTCTTTCAAAACAGCTCTCCTCTGTCCTCCTTCACAGCCTGAGTCTTAGGTGCCATGCTGAACCCCATCAGACCATACCTCAAAGAAAATTGAGCAAACCCATTCAGTTCAGCAGAGTAACCTCACATCCCCTTGCCAATGCCCGTGGCACAGCCATGCCACCCTTGCTCCAGCTAACATTCAATATTAGAGCCAAATCTTCCTCTCTGTAACTGCTGCTGGAGATTTAAAATGTTTCTGCTTTCCCTCTCACATCCCTATGTGCTAACTGCGTGCCCTTGTAATCGTCTTGAAAAGAAAGCAATAGAAAGAAAGAAGGATCAGAAATCCCCTAACTAATTTTATCAGCTAGAGAGCTGACTAGCAGAAGTGTACGTGCTGTAGAACCGAAACAGGTGTGGTTTGAGCATTTTCCACATTTGGTCTTTGCAAAAACATGAACAGAGTGTATTAATTCCACAGCACTGATAATGCGAGTTTGGAATTTGTTATCTGAAATAAAGATTCTTGGCAGAATTCCTCACGTACTCAAATGGGCAAGAAAACTAATAATGATGTTTTTCTTCCTTTTTTTTTCATTAGGAACCTTTTCTAAGTACACCAATCTGTGTGTGAATTTTACCGAAGGATTTTTTGCTTAGCATGCTTTACATGTGAAAACATCACTGCCCCTCTCTTGAACAGTGAGATGCATCCCATGACTCCATCTCGTACAAATACTACACTGGCAGGTTTGCACCTTTGTATGTATGTGCGTGTGCCTCTGTGCTTGCACACTTGCCTGTAACATGTGCAACACAACCAGGTTTGGTGCACTTGCGCAGTAAGAATAATCTATTATCAATCACCAGCATCTCTCTGCACATGCAAGAAACCACACGTAAACTGGAGTCAGAGGGAATGGATAAGTTTTGGTAGGTAAACCAGACAACATGGTATCCCTTTGCCTGGTTGCTTGATCAGGTCATTTTCTCTGCCATCTTTTTTGATGCTACGTAGTGCTGAACATGCAGACTTGGGCACCCCTAATTTTGGGAGAGACTGCAGCTGGCAGGGCATACACAGTACAAGATTTAAGACAGAAGAAGTGAATGAAGGGCTGGCTTGTTTGGCATTTTACCTGTCTGATTCCACCTGTCTCTTATTCTTCACTCCCTCTGCTCTGTGTAGCCTCCCATAATCATCCTAATCCTGGGAAGACGCAAAATCCGTTAGGAAAATACTGTAGCATCTATGCTACCTGTGGATGGCACAGATAATGTACTATAGTTTGATGACTGTATCGCACATGTTTCTGCTCAGCAGAGAACACAAGTTGCTCCTTTTCTCAAACTCTTCCAAAGACCTTCTCAAGATTCATTGCTTCCATGATGCAGAGAGTAGTTTGGTCAGCTAATAACGGATTGATAATGCTCGCAAGCATGCCTTCAGCAGTGACGTATAAGTGAAACAGTCACTGAAAAGCATGCAGCCAGCTTTCAGAGCAGGGGTTAGACTTTCCCTTTACATGCCCTAGCTCTTTGGCCAGCCAAACTCCCGCACTCTCACTGTCACAACAAACCTCAGCATCTTTCTTGAAGTTGCTGTCACAGTCTATAGGAGGCAAAGGTTTGTGTCTTACACAGGTGAGGAAAGCGCACAGTTGGAGGTCTCCTAGTGTGAGTACTCTGCTATTGGCTGTTGGAGCAGAACACTTCTTTTGACTGTGTTTTAGAAGCAGAAAAGATGGCTCGTTTCTTTTATGAAACACCAGGTTTGCTGCTGAGCCTCAGACACTGTCTCCCAAACAGAGAGACGGCCTCTGTGTCATGCCAAGTGAGAGATCAAGGTTTCTTCTATAAGGTCTGTGATCCGTGTGTGGCCTTTCACCAAAGCTGGGGCTTTAGTGCTCACAGAAACCAGGCAAAGCAGTAGGATGTTCATAGATTTGCAGATACTCAAGAAACATCGTTCTTCAGACCTAAACTACGTTTCAGTGGTTTCTTCCTGTTACATTTTTCTGTAAGGAGATACAGTACAACAGTAGTAAATTATCTTTGGGGTTTGGGGTTTAGCTTTTTTTTTCCCTATTTCACCAGTTATTCTTTGGTAAATAGGACCATATAATTGAAATAGTCAGATTGAAGTTTATACTCACTATGATATTTATCCCAACCTGAAGTCTGAATATTTGAGACATGGATTTTGTACCCAAAACATGTCATGACTCTAAGTGCTTTATAGACATTATATTTCCATCCTATTTGAGATCAAACTTCTCCAACTCATTTCTGGAGTTCGAGAAATCCTTGCATTTCAGCTTCCTTTTTCAGCAGCATCATTTGCTGCTTCCTAAGACTGAGGCCTGGGCTCAGTTCCTTTTAGGTCTTCAGCATTTTAACATTGTCTGCCTAGTTTGGTTAATTTAATACTCTTTAGTTTTGCCTTCAGACTTGAATTGATTTCACTGTGCTTGCTTTGCTTACATTTTCCAGTGGCAGTATTCTCCTCACTGGCTGAATTCACTTCTGTCAACACAACAATGTGCGTCAATCAATCACTTATACCCAAATTCGGTTTCTTGGTAGCAAGTCCCATAGGAAAAGCCAATGGTAAATGAGGGGAATTTTCAGTGAAAAGCTTAGACTACTTTTATTTCTGCATGTACAGGCTTCATTAACCTTTTTCATTTGTTGGCCAAACAGAATGCACTGGAAAGCCCGTTATCCATAGATGGCCGAAGGATATGGGCTTTTTCAAAGGCAGCGCTCAGGAAGGGTGGGGTAATGCCAAAGGCCTAACGTAGTGCTTTACAGCTCTGAAATCCCAGCAGTTTTTGCCAGCTCTAGCAGGACTCCACTGTGTGTGCGCCAAGCCGCGGGGCCACACACAGGCTCCGTGGCTCAGCACCCACACAGCCAGCGTTTCCCTAAAAATAAGTGAAAAAAAGGAGAAATGCTGAATCAGACTCTCAGAGCTTAACCAAAAAACATGCACATAAACTATAATTTTTATTATAAAAACTCTGGTTGGGAACAGAGATATTGTAGGAAAGCTGGAGAAGAGGGGAAATATTCCTAGTGTTAAAAGCAAGCTAGAGTTCATGGCGTTCAACCACAATAGTTTTCTTGGCTGCTATGGTTCTATGACTGATTTAAGAGGGTTTAAGGTTAGTAAACCATACTTGCATGTTATTATCTGTGCAAGTCTTGCACGTTTGCTAGCAACGCCATTAATTCATAGATTTATGATGATCACCGTTGTAGTATGGAGGTTATGGGTTTTTTTAGAAACTTTTGCTGGTGGAGGGAAAAAATGAGAGGGGAAGAGACAGAGGCTTATCTTCTAATCTATAGTGCTGCTGCACCCATAACAGGCATTGGTCCACAGCCTGGCCCAAAACCTAGAATGCACAAAAGAAACCCCAAAACTCCCCCTTTCCTAACCAGCTTGACCATAAATTTAAATATATCAAAAAGCATTGCTGGTCTAAAAATGATTGACTGATGGGTCACAAAAAGTACATGTAAATAGAAGAAAAAATAGCAAAATTAAGATGTCCTTTGACAAAAAGCGTAGACTTTGATTTTAATAGATTTTACAAACATTATTTTTAAGAGAAAAAGCCAAGGAGATGTCATTTTCTTTCTTTTTCTTTTAGTCTTTCATTGCTTCATACATTGCAAGACTTTAAAACCATACTATAAAAGCTGAAGGATATTAATCTGTCATAAAAAGCTTAACGCATGACGACATAAATGACAGGAAAATGATCTACAACAGTGTTAAACCACAGAATAATTATTAATTATTAAAGCCTCAGCTCCCAAACATTCTAAAGCAGTTTTCCTGCTTTCTGTTAGGTCAGGAAGAGAGAAAGTAAGAAAGAAAGAAAAGCCTATAGTCAGTTTCCAGTCTCTCATGCCTTCTGAGCTGAACTCTGCATACAAATCTATATTTGTAAGACACCCTCATCTACCAGTTAATCAAAGCCCTGGAAATTCAAGGAAACCTGTGTTTATGGAAATCTGGCATTTCTGTAAAGTTTTGAATGAAAGCTAAATAGAGCAGTTCATCTCATTGAAACTAATGGCTTCTGCCAAGTGGTTTTGCAGTGCTGGGTCTTCTGGAACAGTCAGCATTTAGGAATTCATTTATGAGCTGGGTTAGCTGGAGACTCTGGAATTCAAATTTATGTCTAAGACTTAGTGGTTTATTCCTGATAGTTCTTTATAAAGAAATTGTAATCAATTTACCAAACTCGGACTTTGTAATATGCAGAATAGAAAGCTGGCCTTTTTTTCATGATTTAGGGCTTGGGATTTTTTTTCCCCCTTTTCCCCAGTGGACAATTGCAAACCGTACACATGTACATTGTGTAGCTGAAGGGGGCTTTTTAATCACCCATTCATGCTTGCTTTTCAAAAAGCTTTGTCCTTGTGCTCTTGACTTGACTTCCTATGGGCCTGATCCTGCTCCCGCTGGGAGTGCTCACATTTTCCTTTGGGGAAACAGAACTTCACTTCAGATGAAGTCACAGTTGCACATAAAGAGCAGAGAAAAGTGTGGCTTGTCACACGAGCTGATTTCATTTCAATCAGTACTTGCATGAACATGCAGTCAGGCTCCATTAAGTACTTGTTTGATTTGCTTAAAAATTATACGTCTCCAGGAGCTGACCAGCATAATTGAATATTGGCTTTTTTTCTGAGTCATAAAAACCTAGACATTTTTAGCAAGCAATGAGCAAGAATTGCTCTACCCTTTTAATGCAACCATAAATTTGCTCCGTTTTTCCCCTTTTACAACTCCTTTGAAGAACTCATTGAATAAATTAACAGCTTGGAAAGCTGCCTGCCGTTTTTGTTGGCTTTGGGTTTCAGGGAGTTGCTTGGTAAACAAGTCAATGGATTCAAACAGTAACAAAGTAATTTAAATGATTAATCAAGTGTTAAAACTAGCTTAACCTCTCCTGTTTTACAAACTCTATATCACCCCCACTAAACTAATAGAGGAATAAGACACCCGTCTGGAAATCTCATCTGAAATATTAGATTGAGAATCAAAAATTCAGCCAAGCAGTGTGGTTTGTAGGGATATCCTGGCGGATAATAAATTGCATTAATCTTACTTAAATTTTCCATCTAAATCATGTCTTGAGACTGTATTGCACTGAGGGGAATGTGCCTAGCTTTGAATGCATTGTGCTACTGAAAAGGTTATTAAAGGTGGGGGGGGGGAACAGATAATGACTTTTCTTGGTTTTCTTCTGACTACTTTTTCCAATATTGAGGAACCTATGCTAAATATTCTGGCACCTAATGAACAAAGTCTGCTTTCTCCTGTCAGTGCTTATGTTTTCTAATAGAAGATAAGAAACTCACATACTCAGAACACTTGAGGCATATACTTTTTTTTCCTTTCTGGCCAGAAATTATACGTGTAGACAAAAATAACCCCAGAGTTTTCCCAGCATCGTCAGAGCTAAGTATTTTCTTCATCTTGCTCATTCAGAAGAATTTCACTTTTCCAGCTACACGGAGTATGAAAATAATATGGAAAAACTCCCCTGGGTTTTTGGTCAACTTGGAAATCTGAAAGAAGTCCAAAGGTTATGAAGTTCTACCCATCTTTTCTGCTTCAGTCCACCATCTACCACAACAGTGTCATCAGTCTAAAATGAAATGAAGGATGTTGCAAGGAAAGGAAGAGTTTCTTAAAAAAGCACAACCCCTTGGAAACTGTGAGTGGTGTTGTTGGCAGGAACATTGTTCTACATGGTGGGTTTGTCCTCAAACCTTATGAAAGGGACCATGCTGATGTCCGGAGCATGCACAGGCACTGTCTGGATTGGGGGTGCAATGGGCAGGAGAAACCATGGGGCTCCCATGCAACTCAAGCATGTAAAAGGGGTGATGTCAGTGTCATGATGAGGAGACCGGGTCAACTGGTGACCAAGGAAGGTTGCCTCCATGAGGCTTTGATGTTGACCGGAGGTCTTTATTCAGCTGAAGGATGAGTAAGTACAAATTGAGGAGGAAACTGCTGCCAGTTGGCACCAGAAGAGCTGTAGATGGTAGTGCAAGACACAATCATGGTGGTGTTTCTATCGGGCAAGGCAAGAGGGAAAAGAGAGATGATGGAAGCAGTAAGTCAACAGAAATCAGCAGGATGGAGCCTGACATGCTGGTTAGAAGAAGCAGCAGTGTGGCTGTTGCCAGAGCTGTCTACAGACTATCACCAAACACGTCAGCAACCACATCATTCAGAGCCGAGAGGAGGATTATTTCCAAGCAGCATTGCACAATATTATGCAGTGTCACGCTGATGAACAATAATATTCTCTTCCTATGAAAATTTATCCTTGGAAACCCTGAGAAGTTTTCAGCAGCTTCTGTCGGTATTTCATCCCCAGTCCCACGTCTTAGAGCACTGTCAGAACAGACATGCACCAGGCTGGTCTTAAATGAGTGAGAGAAATGGTCCCTCCAATGCCTCAGGACCCACTCGGCTTCATATCTGATTTGTGTGTCAAGAAGGGGAAGAGGTGGATGAAAACATGTTTTGGTTCTTCCTATCCATGCCCAGCTCCTCCCAGTTGTGGTCCTGCAGCCTTAGGCTAACCAACTGTATAAGAAATAGTCAGGGTTGTCTCCTCCTGAAAACATGAGCCCTACTGTGTATCACACAATGCTGTCTGACAAACTTGCTTGCTTTTGCACGTGCTGTCAACTCTGCGAACGCTGCAGTCATTGCAGTAAAGGGCTGCTGACTTTTCCAAGCCATGCAACAAAGGCTGTCCCAAAATATGTTTTTCACTCTTTCTGCAGCATCAAAAGCCCAAGTAAGTCCAATCTGTTTTCCATGCACATTGGTTTTGCACAACTAGGAAAATACTGGACCAGCAAATTCTTTTTGGTAAACAAATTCCCATTAAAATCAATGAGGCAAGCTTCCCACTTGTTTCCATTGTTAGATATTAAACAGCCTTATGAAAAGAAAATACTTCAGTTCTGTTTAGAAGCCTCAACACTTTGATATGCTGCTGCTAAATCACAAATCAAGCATCAAAGTGAGTCATCTGAGCTCAAAGTTTGTACATTTCCTTACACAGTTGTTGCAATCATCCCCAAACTGACATTTAAAAGTTTGGTAAATCAAAACTAAAGTTATACTTCAGAGGTAGTAAATACTTTCAAGGCACCTGAAGACTCTTAATTCTTCCCTGAAGTCCGGGCACACAGAAAGGGAAAAGGGGGTGGAATTTAAAAAAGCAATGAGGGCTTTAAAAGTCAATTCATTCTTATTTAAGGTCATAAACTCTGAAATAGCAGTCTGAGTCGTTTTCAGGAGAGGATTAATGTTGCCTGGGTAGTTTTGCCCTTCCTTTTTTCCCTTGGAGCATTTGGATTTGTTGTGAGTGCAGCCTTGGCTGGGGTTTACAATGCTTGGGTTAGGCTAATTACATGACCGTGTTGGGTTTTTTTATTCTTTGAATATGGATGGATACATGTTCTTAGTCTTGGCTTCATTTTGATGTAAGGTTTTGTTCTTTTTCCTATCTAGGAAGGTATCACAGATATATACTTAAAAAGTTGAGACAGTTCTGAACTTCTCAAAAAATTCAGCAAATTCCAGTTCAGAATTAGAATCTATTCCCTTATGAATAACACCATGAGCAGGACCCCGTAGCCAAGCCGCCTCCAAGCTTGCATCCTGTGCTTGGGATTATCTTTTCTTTGGCAGGGCCAGAAAGAACAGCAGGAATGCTTTCCACGCCTGGATGTACTGCCCATTGAGTTTAAGGGTGAGGTACCAATCAATGTGCAGGCAAAATCATCATCTGGCTGGGGAGTTCCTCCTTCTTTCCGGCTGGCAGCTTTGTCAATGGCTCAGTCCCATCCCCTGGGTGTGACACATGGATTGGGATGAGTACCGGGAGCTCAGCTCCTGCATCTCCCACAGCACAGGGCTGCTCTCGCATCTAGTGGTGGAGATAACAAAGCTCCCATTGATCTCCAGGCCACAGGATCAGCTTCATACAGGCCTAAACCGCCCATCTGTTTCTAATGCTAAGAGCAATTTGTTTTCTTTATGGACAGCGTGGTTGCAAAACTATGTTGTTTAAGATTAAACTTCTCTCATCTGGACAGTGACAGCAACAGCAACAACAAAGAATGAAATGCTTTTGAAAATAATGACAAAATCAAGTCACTCTTTTTTTTTTTTTTTGTATAAAAGAAAGTAATTACATCCAGGCATCCAGGCTGACCACAAACGCCAAGTTTGCGCTCAACGCAGTTTTAACTGGCTGAAATATTATTTCTAAACAAACAGAGTTGAAAATGGAAATTCTGACGAAGCTTTGACTATATTGCTATTACTATCATGTTAAATCATTGTTATTGTCCTAGTGGTGTCAGTGCACAGCTACAACTGCTTGTGGAACGATGAAAGCTCAAACCCAAAGAACTCAGCTTCTCTATATAAACTTCAGAGTATTCAGCTAGAGAATTACACTCACGCAACTTTTTAGCATGAACTCATACTGAATTCATTATAATAAACACGTTATTGAATGTAGCTTCTCTCCTGAATCATTTACATGCTATTCGAGGAGGTCTGATTTATTTTTAGTACCCACTCCTTATCTAGGGTGCTCAACAATAATGGTGCAGTGATTTAAAAGGCTGCTGTCTACACTGACCTTTATTTCTTGTTTTGCTGCAATTTTTCACTGGAGTCTTTCAATGGGGATTTTTTTGGGGGTGTCAGCTGCTGCAAGAAAGCTTCAGCAAGGTATAAGTGGTTTGATTTGGTTTAGGTTATTTATTCGGGTATTAGCACATTTCAGAAACCATGGAATTAACTCAGTGAAAGCATGATTATAGTAAAAAAACTGGACCATGCAGAGCTGGACTGTCCTAACTGAAAAGAATTTTTTGTTTCTCACATATACTCAGAGATTGCTATTAACAAAATGAAGTTTACACTCCTCTCACACTCTCGTAGTGTAGAATATATCACTAATATCTATGATGGTGTCCTCCTTATAGTATTCATGCAAGCGGTACAGGGGAATGCCCTCTAGTTTCTGCTGAGAAAACATTTAACTGGGGCTAGTCACTGAGAAGCACCACGCTTAAAAGGAAAAAAAAGCAAAGTTTCTGCCCTAAAGTGCTCCCAGTGAAGGGATTTTAAAACTATCTGTAGGTTTAGGCACTTCTTTACCATTAACAGCCAAATCACACTGTCTACCCAGCTACTTGCAGACACCTTTTAAAATCCATTAGGACCAGGTGGTGCCTATTGGCATGGTTGTTCTGGGAACAGCAAAAAGAGAAGAGGCAAACCTGCCCCAGCATGAATACGTGCTGTAATCCATCTTGCAGCAGCACATGTGTGTAAGCTAGCCATCATGCTCTGCACAGTTGTGAGCTAAGGTGCTTGTTGTGCAAACTCATCATTTTAAGTGGAATGCTGACAGGGGCTTACTAATGGAAACCTGTATCTGAGGAATATGTGTGTATATATTTAGTGCAGCACACAGAAGGATACATACACTGCTGTCAGAGCACGAAATCACCCAGAAGGCTTCTTACAAAGTCAGTCTTTTTGTCTTGGAGGAACAATGGTCTGAAAGATACTTGGCAGTAGCTTGAAAGATCACTTACTCGTCTAATCACTGGTGAAAATTACTGTGGTGCCCAGGTGTTACAGTTGGACAGTTTGTCTTGTTCTATGCATTGCTACTTCCTTCCTGTGATAATAACAAAACCATATTGGCCTACTGCGATGACCACTAAGAGGAATTTTTCTTCCTCTTCTCTGTCAGCCAGTTCTTACTTTTTTGCTAGGTTCGTCACCTTGTATTTACTACGTTACATCCCCCCTTTTGTCTAAAATAAACACCCTGTGCGAGGGCCAGAGAAGCGGTCCAGTGCTTGGTTGCCCCAACTGTAGAGATTACAGGGCAAGACAGAGCACAGGTAGGGTGGGCTCCTAGATCCCTTGCATATCATAACCTAGTTTTAGCAAGCTGTCTGTCAGTCCGTGTATGGCTTGTCTAAAATCTCTGAACTCTCTGGTTTCTTAAGCCAGGGACCTTAAAAAAGCGCTTACTTCCAAAGGTGCCAGCACCTGCGGTTTTCTCAGAAGTTATTTGTTCTTACGTCTTTTTCCCCTAACTGAATGTTTTCTTGATTAATCAGTTCCATTTTCCAGCATTCATTCTTCTAATTCTGTTAAGAAGGAAAAAGGTGGTGCTCTGAACAAGACAGAGATAGAAAGCAAAACCCAAAAAAGGGGAAAAAGGAGTTGAATTTCCAATAACTCAATTTCAACTTATTTTAGTGAAATAATACCAAAGTTGGGTTTCCATTTATGTCTGAAAAAATGGGCCTGAGTTCTCATTAGCATGGTGCTATTCATGAGGTGCCTGGTTCTTACTAAATTTGCTAGAGCCTATATATGAAGTGCAGTGAGGTGCCAAACTGAGGGAAAACATGCTTTTCTGAGCAACAGCGCAGTTAGGACTACATGCAGAAGAGCTGGAGGGCTGTACTTCCTGTACAAAGCAATTGTCCCTTGTCCCAAAGCAGTGATGTCCTCTATCAAATTCTTCTCCAAACTTCCTATCTTTTGGGCAAAGTAGACTTTGCTTTAATCCTGGCTGCAACATCACAGGGCTGAACTAAAACCTAGAAACACTTCTGAACTGAGAGACAGTCTAAATGTAAATCTGGACCTAGCTTTACAGTTAGGATATGTCTGTGGTCCCCACTGTAGAATCACAGAATCACAGAATGGTTTGGGTTGGAAAGGACCTTAAGATCATCTAGTTCCAACCCAGAACACTGTAATTAATAATAGCTAGGGGAGGGGGTTTCACTGATAGGTCCAAAGGCACTTGTAAGAATAAACATACTGTTTCTCCTATTCTGCAAACGAGGAAACTGAGGCACAAGGTGACTTGTTTTAAGCCGCTTATCTTATAATCCATAGCTCAACACTGATTTTGGTGGGCCACACTCAGCCCTCGTAGGAGTCCTGTGCTGGCAATAAAGCCACAGCACTTTATGAGAATTAGTACTGGAATGGCAGCCTGATTTACAGACTCCTCTGCTGCTGGGGTCAAAAATTA
Organism: Amazona ochrocephala; assembly: GCA_039720435.1. Taxonomy (NCBI): domain Eukaryota; kingdom Metazoa; phylum Chordata; class Aves; order Psittaciformes; family Psittacidae; genus Amazona; species Amazona ochrocephala. The sequence goes on along the minus strand of CM077878.1, from coordinate 113,714,070 downwards.
AGTCACTTTTCAGCCGTGGGAGCAGACCTGCCAACTGTAATTAAAGGCTTTCCTTTGAAATATGTGTCAGACTTTACACATGGTGAAAAGTGCTTCTCACAATATGAGCTTTCAGGCTGCTGCACTGAGCAACATACATGCAGCTAACCACTTCTCTGTTGGGTCCCAACAGCATCTGTTCCTTTGCCAACATTTTACTGGCATTCCACCAAAGTCAGTGCAGTGTGTAGTTCTGCCAGGTAGGGCAAGAAGCAGTTAAGAGGTTAATAGACTCCATCCGACTTCAAACAACAATGCAAACCTCAGAAGTGAACTGAACAGACTGCTATCAAACGAGGAAAACAGATAGGCTTTGTGATGATTCGACTAATTGCAGGAGAGGTTGTCTCATGCTGATGGTTCTCTTCCCACCCCTTCTCCAAAAGGATGCTGGCTGGAAGGGAGTCATTGATCACAGCTTGCATGAGAATCTTAAACCCCCTAGTTCAGGGAATCAATCAAAGGTAACTGTGTCCCTAAGTCATCTAGACCCTTTTGTAACCCTAGTGTCATCTTCCTGGTCTGGAAAGAGCTATCTCCAACAGCTCCTGCTGGGCAACTATAACACCATCCTGCCTGCCCCTCAGCAGCATGCTCTGACTGTAGCAGGGGCTTTTCCTGCAGCCACTTTTCAGATTGATTAATCTGTCTGTAGAAAGTCACACAGGAGCCTTTCTTGTGTTCCAGAGCACCTTGTCTCCAGCCAAGCCAGAAATACTGCTAGCACAGCCACCTTGTGGCATTGGAGTATCTGTGTTTTCAGTCCCTGGAGACAACAGGAAGCTCAGAGTCAAGCCAGAATTTAAAATAAATACATAAAAGTTAAGCAAATATTTTTGAACCTCTTGAGCAGGTTTGGGTCTTGTTTGATTCAAAGTAATAATAATACTTAGCACTTACAGTGTACTTTGTAGCTTGAAAGCACTATGCAGACTTTAACTACTTAGGTTTTGGGCAATGGTCTGGATCAGCGAATTTGATCTGCATTGGTTCTCCCATGCCTGGAGGGTGTATTTGGGAAGTCAGAAGAGAGAAGCAGGAATATCCTTTTTATCTTTTGGGTTCTTCTTTCAGTTTTTGCCATTGAGCCCATTTGTAGGAAATCATTCCACCTCTTTCTATCTTAGCTTACCCAACACAGAACGTGTTTTCCAGCCTCACTTGCCTGCCTGGTGTGAGATTTAACTTCAGGGATGCATCTAACGTACTCTGACGGCTGCATAGATGCAGATGTTTCTCATTCTTACCCTCTTGCCTGGTGAAAATTAAAGCCGAAATTGTGGATGAAATATGTACTGGCGGCTAAAGAGCTCAAACCATCCCTGATTACCTATGTTGGTCTAACAGTAATCTCATCCACTGCCCGAGGCACAAGGCTTTTGAAAAGGTTACAGTAAAATATGTAAATAGATGAACCATATGCATGTGAAAAATTCTCTCAGGTCCTAGTGTATGTCTATTGTGGCTTGAGCTCTCCTTCCAAGCCTTGTTTTTCCAAGAGTCAGCTTTAAAGCTCAGCATAGCTACTGGACCAGTTTATGATCTAAAGACATATTTACAAGTTCAGACCACTTCAGGAGCTAATTATATTCTGGACATGCTACAATATTTGGATGCCAAAACGTCCGCATTCTGTGAAGTTAATGTTTGGTAGCTTTCTCAAGAAGACCTCGTTTCACAAACTCCAGTTACAACAAATGAACACGTTCCTCTTTTTGTTTCCTCTTTTTTGCTAAATTTGAGAAAAAAAAGAGAGTAATCATACTGCAATGGAAAACACTTCATTTTCTCATTAAAAAGTACATTTCAGCAGCTTTTCATCACACTGTCCTTCCACCCTCAGCTTTCTGTGAAAGGAGCTGCTGGGAAAGACCTCGAGCAGCATGGAGAGGGGACACAAACAACTGTGATAAAGCAAGTAGAACTCTTCTCCACTGACTTAAGTGGGTGCAAGGAGAGGCTCAGTTTAAGCGGAGCAGCAGCCATTAACTAAAGATTCTTGTTCCTCAACCAAGTTGTTTATTCTCTCAGTTTGACATTTCTAATGGAGCCAGCAAGTGGACCACCCGATTGGAGGTGGATGGTGTTGGTTTCGCTGGACCTGGTCCTTGTTCCTAACACTATATAGGGCTAAGTCAAGTGCTGCTACCTTGATTTCCAGTATTGTGTCAGCTGGGGAGACTGCTGATCTCTATGGACATGAAGGTTGCTGGATGCTTTGCTGGACATCCTCAGGCCTCAGCAGAACTAGCACAAAGCCATCAGTGAAAGGAATCAAGGACCACAGGAAATTCCTCACCCACTTCAGCACGCATTTGGTCAGGTTCAAAGTGTGACAGAGCAAGACAGGACAGCACCAAAAGTGGGAGCTCAGGGAAGAGACTGTACAGCTGGTCATGCTCCTGTGACAGAAGGCTAAAGCTGATTCTGAAAAGGATTCCAGCCCTGGCATGCAGGAATGCGACATGTCTTTGCATGGTGCTGCAGGCAGCAGCTGGTGGAAAAGCAGGAAGCTGCTGGTAGGAAAAAGCTGGAAGCCAAGCTGCTTTTTGTTCCCAGGACCTAATGCAGTGTTACTAGGTAATGAGAGGCTACAAGCAGTGGGTGACGAGCCAGCCCAGTGTGTACATGTCAGAGCCATGTCCGAGTGCAACCTATTTGCTGTATCTAGAATTAAGTTTTTCAAGTTTTCCTTCTCACAACTGATCATTCACCATCCCTATGATTTTTCTTGCTGCTTATTCTCTATAGACATTGCCACCTCTTTGATCTCTACATAAATACATGCAGCTCTTGAGTGCACTGTTTACATAGATTAAAAGGAATCCTAAACCTTACATGTACACACTGATAACCCCAAATCTGATTTGTGATTGAGTACCTGAAAATGGCTTTTACTCTCTGGAATTCTAAGGTTTACAACAACAAGCCAGATGTCTTAAGCCCTAGAGAGCACGGGCTTTCCCCTTTGAATATAGCAATCGCTGGCTTCCATGGTAAGGTCGGATCTGCAGAAGCGGTGCCTCTGAACACCAGAATGGCATTCAAGCCTGTGAATTTCACTGTGATCCACAAAGCCAGTTTATCTTGTATGAGCAGGATCAGTTTATGCATCATCCTGACAGTGCAAGTATCTTGAGAGAGGTGTGCTGTGCTCTTAAACTCTTCACTGAACCAGAGAAACCCGACCTTAAAACTTAATGTGGTATGGCATGTGAAGCCACTTGAATACTATTAAATCACTGTTGAATTGGTACAATTTCTGCATATGTTCAAAACGTGATGAATTCTATTGCCCACAGTCCTTCTCAGTCAGATGGCCTCATCTTTGCAAAAGAAAGTCAAGAGAAATATTAGCACAAAGCTCAGGATTATGAAGCTAGAGAACACTGCATAGAGATAACGCACACATTAAGGCTAGCAACTTTCCCAGCTTCTTGAATTCCTTGATTCATTACTTACTCCAGTTGAATCTTCATAAGCATCACCACTGATTGTTAGCACGTTAATTATAGCTTAATATTTTTTCTCTGAGCAGTGTGTTTGCCAGTAAAGCTGCATACCCATGTAGACTGCAGTAAAATGAGGAAACAGTTTGTGTGTCTACACCAACACCAATACCAAAACCACTCCAACTTACTAGACAACCTCACAAACATTCATAGGTCTGTTAATTATAGGCTGTAGTCATTAGAGGCTATTTTTCTCATGTACACTGACCACAGGACTTCCCTTAATTAAATCTTGATTGAGTTAATGTAGATCCTTCAGGGAAAATAAAAGCACTGTAAGATCAAGCCACAAAGATTTTTCTGTAGTACCTGTACTGGGACTTGGGCTTTTAGAGAAGAACTACCTGACAGTGCTAGTATTGACCTAAAGTTCCAGGAGCCTTTGATGTGTAGGGCATGGAGACTCTTAGGTGAAGAGGAATCTGTTCCCTCATTGATGAGGTTAATCCTGTACTACCACATCTATGTTGAACACTGCTCTGCTTAGCTCAGCTCATCTAAGGCAACATTAGCTTCAGGGAGCCTGTGGTTATTTTTCAAAAGCCACAAAAGCTGTAAAGAGGCTTCCTTGTATACATTTGTAGAAAAATCATGTCAATGCAGGCACAGGAAAGATCTTATCTGCTGCACAATGATTTTCAGGAATGAGATGCCACAAGGCACTGATTCAAATTATGCAGAGATCATTCCTGAAGCTGACAGTGTTTGAGGAAGTTCATATATACACTGAATAAAGATAGGCTGTTTATGGCCTGAATCAGCACATGAAGTTGCCATACAGTGTGTCACAAGTGCATGGAAATTTACCTCTCCAAGAAGAGATACTGTGATAACATTTAGCAGATATTTTTTTCCACCTGGCACTTGACACTTTAGTCCTTTTCAAGTGTCTGGCCACCTCCATGTGCTTCGGAAACCTCTCTGCCAATCCCAACAAGGCTTGAGAAGATCACAGGAGTTTTCACATACTTGGCTGCCCCAACTTATTAAACAGTCTCCTTATAGGATGTTTTTATTTTTCAGCCTATATCCCAAAAACCTGATGTTCTTGGACAAGGAAATGTGATTGCGGGTGGGCTCAGGAGTTTCTGCCCTTGCTGCTTTCCTACCTGATCTAAGGAAAGTTCTTTGGGCTGGAAAGAGGCTTCTCTCAGACTTCTCTGGGAGGTGATTTCACAGCCCTAACTCACACTGAATGGCTCTTAACCATACATACAGCCAGTTCTTTGGGTGATAAAAATGGGTAGAGTGCCAGGGTTTTGCCCCTTCACGCTGTGTAGGACGACTCATGTCATCAAAGGCTGAAAAACCAAGCTATGAATTTTACAGCAGTAATGTATGGATCACCTACTAAACTCTCCAACTGGGACCTGTGGATCTTTAAAAGCACACTCTTTTTAGCGAATATATCTACGTTGATCCAATGCTGACTTTGAAAAAAGGAATTCCCTCTGACCCACAAAACCTCACACCTTCCTTGCTCAACCTTATTTTCAAGGGAAGCCAAGGCAAAGAGAGAAGCCTTGTAATGTGTTGAAGGTCAGAAAAGCCAGACATTCATTCCTGGTAATGCCTTGCCCCAGAAGATGCCCTCTACACATCTTCTGATGATGTTTCCTACTGGTGTCTTCAATCCGCACTCCTCCTGCTCTCTTAGAGTCAACTGTGGATAAATTAAAGCAATTCTGAGGACTGATGTCTGGTGCATCTCTGCAAGTATGGGGAATTCTAGGGAGGCACGACTTGGTTATTATAGCTGCCCATTTTTCACAGAGCTGAATGAATTTCTTCACCACTTACCTTATTCTTCTGTTCCTTCTTGACTCCACTAGCCAGCATGTTTGAAGCACAGAGCCAAGACTTGAACTATCCCTACCCAGCCTATTAGTCTCTGTTCCCATCCATCTGTCTGGGAGGCTTAATGGTCTACACCATGGTGGCTTCTCTTCTAGCTAGTTTGTACTCTTACCTCTGAACAGAAACAAGGTACAGGAGCGAGAGATAGCTCTCTCTGTCTTGCTACTGCCTTATATCCATATGCACCAAGGTCTGAGTTCTACAGCATTTTGCACCATGAGTCTGAATGTCGCAGAAGAATCAAAATACACAGTTCAGTCTTTATGGTTGGTAGATAAAGAAATACTTGTGATGCTGCTGTACAGCCTTGTGCTCCTGGTCAATCTGCCATTGCCACTTGTCCTGGCCAATACTAAGTTGTCATCTGTTCACTCCTGTTGAATCCTTACTAGGAAGATACCAAGTCTGAAGAGCATATAGTCTTTTAAGAGTCATAGATTTCTCCTAAGTAATACCAAATATTTGAGCCTGGAAGAGTCTGGTGGGCCATTACAGAAAACCTCCAAGGCTGGTGAACACCTCTGCGTGATTTGATCTTGTTTTGCCATCGCTAGTCCACCAGTAAGTAGAATTGTTACTGATCAGGAGAGCTTGAAGGTACCATCCCCATCAGAGAACAAGTGTCACCAGCTCCTCTAACTCATCTATATCACTCCTATTTGATATTAATGGGCAAACAGGCCAACTCTTGTTTTCAGCATTTGTCTTCCTACAAAGATTACGGACTGTTTCTGTCATGGAGAACTTGGCCCTTTAATGTGGGACCGAAGTCCTGGCAACTGAACATATGCTTTCCAGATGGACCTAATTAAGAATATGTGGCAGCATTTGGGGGTGAATAAATAGAGAAAGAGGAAACTTGCTTAGTGGGAGGTCTATGGAAAAAGCTGCAGAGGACTAAGAGCTGGAAGACCACTACAGTGACTGGCTGGTGTCTTCTCACTGAGAGCCACAAATAGAGAAGGGCCCATGAACTTAGTCCTTCATATTACAGAGTCAAGCTTGAAGGCTAAAGGACACAGGGAACAACAGAAGCAGTGTAAAAAATAAACCTCACAGTGTGTTTGGAGAGAAACAACTCTGAAACATGGCAAGCCAGACATTCCTGTAGGGAAGGACAAGCAAGAGCTGCAGCTAAAGGGGCTGGGAGGGCAGGTTAAGAGCTGTGGAATTTGCAGAAGATGACATAACTGCAGCATTTGTCATGTTTGTGATACCTCTAGGCCAGAGCTGGTTCATTTTCAGTGATTGGTATAGCTGATGAATGCTACTTCTGTTTCCCCAGAAAGTCATATCTTCTTAAACAGTAATACTGTAAGATTCTCACAGAAGTAATCAGATTTTCCTTACCTACTGCAAGGCAGTTGCTCCAACTCTCTCTCCCCAGGTAAGCATCTGACCAGCTCTCATTGCTTGGACTCACACCAGGACCCGTCTTTTGACATGCAGGAATTGAGGACCTGCAATTTTGGAAAGCAGCATTTGAGGGCATTGGTTAGGAGGAGAGGTAGGTTTACAATAAACAGAACATCATTTGGTATTACTAATGTGACATGAAGTAAAAAAAATGGCTGCAGAATCATGGTTGTAATTCTTTGAACCACTGACTGCTCTTGGCCATGGATAGAGCACCTTAAAGAATGGGGCTACATTAGGGTTTCTGGGAAATCCTGTCCTGTTACTAATGAATAAGTGTGGACTTCTCCAGACAATTGATTGGCCATCATCTACCAAAGTAGGCCTGCAATTCAGCTCCTGTATACACATTCAGTTCTGACCTTCAGACCTGCTGAAATCCAGGGGGACAAGTGACATCATGGTTGTGGAACTAGGACTGGGTTTCATACAAGAACAGTTTTTCACACCAGGATTTTTGTAAGATCTTGTTACTGATGCAGTTTCTTAGTCATTGCTACGTCCTGTAATCTGCTACAGCAAGGTGCATTGATCCCCCTAGGGACCGTGATCACTTGATCTCTTTACATCCAGCCTGGGTTGAGAGACAAAAACTGAAGACCTCAGGTTGACCAAAAGGAAAGTGCTCTGTGCATGCATCTCACACTTCAAAAGATCACGGTCAGCACAGCAGAAGCAGAACCAGTGTAGCGTTGGCAACCTGGTAAGTGTGCACAAAGAAACCTGAAGACTCTGGAAGTTAATCTGTTCTCCTTGGCTGAGGAATGAGTCTTCCAGAGGCTGTTCAGGCAGTTTACTGGGCCTCTAAGCAGAAATAACGGGATGCAGGTGTATCTCTACCAGGTCAGGGAATAAATTCAGGGTAAAGTATTGAGAGAGAAAAACAAGTGCAAACATGGCAAACACAGTCACAAAACAACCACAGCATTTCAGGCAAAACAAACAGTAAACTGGAGGGGAAAGAAGCTGGAAAATGTACCTAGTTCTTCCAAACAGGAAGAACTTCAAACTATTTCAAGTGCCTTGCTTCGCATGCAATCATCCCATCACCATTTACCTGCAGTGATTTTGTGAGACGAGCACAGGAGATAACAGGAAACAATTTTTTACACACTGTGTAAAAGCTCTAACACCATGTCCTTCCCATTTCTCTCCCTCTCCCCAGTGCTCTCCTCCCCCAGTTCTGAGTCCTTTCCAGAATCTGACTCCAGCCCCCAGGTCCAAGGATAGGATATTTTTTCTCAGGGAAGACTCCTGTGGACCTCTGGGCTGCAGCAGTTCCAGGCATGTGGCTATGGGAGAGCAAAACCGAGAAGAAATATGAAGTTCATTTTTTAACTAAAATTATGATTTATGAGGAACAGCTGAGCAGAATACGAGAGGTTTCATTTAAACAGATTTGAAGGCCACAGTGATTTAGTAGAACTGTATATGCTTACTCTTTTGTGAGACTTATACACCACATATGCAAGTACCAGGCTCCTTCTCCTACTGCCTCTGTGTTTAGTCTTACACGTGATAACCATGTGCTTTCAGCATCTCACATACACTAATGGCTTTTTTCATCAGAATTTGAGGGATGAAAAAATGAAATAAGCAGTCTAAGCATGCCCAGGAGAGCTGGGACCAGGCCCCAGTTTTCTCACATCTCAATACCAGTGCCTCAGTTGCTCCCTTTCCTTCTCACCCGCAGCTTCCCTGCCCACAGCAAAAGGATTGGAACTAGATGAACTTTAAGGTCTTTTCCAACCCAAACCATGGTTCTATGACACATCACACATAGAATCATAGAAACATAGGATAGTTAGGTTTGGAAAGGACCTTAAGATCATCTACGTTGTTGCCACAAGTGACAGTTCATCTCCAGGAGTCCCCTGGCTGCAGCATAGGATGGTAAGGAGCAAGTTAGGGACATGCCTGGGCCCCTGGAAAGCTCAGCAGACACCCTGTGGGCTGCTGGCCCCTGTCAACAGGAGGCCGTTTGCCATTACTGCCTTCATTGCAACTTAGCCAAAGAACCCAGCTGAACTCCAGGCATAGAAACAAGTTTTAACACACAGAGAAGAGTTGATGCTCTTCAGAGGAACAGATAAAAAACCACACTAACTTAAAAAGTCACAGAATAATCAATGAGTCCACTCAAACTAACTGGTAAGCTCTATCTATTTCATCTGCTGCTCTGCTATGGACAACCTCAATCACTCAAACACTGCCAAAAAGCATGTGAGCACATTTGGACCTGCCTCTATTTCAGTAAAGCAACATGGAGCTTCCCTTCCTATGCCAGGTCTAAGACAGGGACAAGTATTTAAACTTTTAGTAATGAGCTTACCCCTACCTCAGCAGTGAGCTGAATACCGGTTTCTTGTATCTCAGCAAAAGGCACTGAAAACAATTTGTTTTTCTACTAAACAATTAAAGAGATAATTTCTCTGTAAGTTGCATTTGGCAGAATGTCTTCAGTGGTGTAATAACAAATATGTGTCTACTTTTGCATTCCTCCTCACTTACACATTTTATTGCATGTTGCTTATAGTGTTTCATAATGTAGAAGCCCAACATATACAAGAAAGTCTGTCTGATTGCTTCTCTTGCCTTAACAGTTGTTTAATATGCTCTGGGACTGACATTGGTGGAAGCTAAGCATCCAACATTTTTTAAATAACTCTATATAATAGATAATTATGAATTACAACATAAAATCATACAGTAGATAACCTGTGTCTTATCTATGTCCAGATAGCTAATAGCTAATATTCCTTGTTTATAAGGATTCTATTTCCCTCACAATGGCAACCTGAAACAAAGTCCATGTGTCAGTGTCACCTGTGTATCAACAGAAAGTAAGGTTCAACATCATATGGAAGTGGCGTTTATACCATCTGATGTAGCAGCCAGACAAGACTAGTAGAGCTTTATTGGCCCTCTCACCTCAGCCAAGTTGTAGAATAGGATCAGAATCCACTTCTTCCTGCTCCAGTATCTATGTCACTTCTTCTGAGAGAGATAAACAAAACCTCTTCAGGGCACTGCTTGTGTTTTATTAGTGTTTGGTGCTAACATGGAGGTCAGCTCCATACCGTAAGTACTTCAAGTCTGGCAGTATTTGGATGTAGAGCTGGTCTCATGTCAAAGAAATATACCACCTGGAAAAACTATGTTTATATATTAATCTGTTTGCCGCTACGTGCTGATATATTTGATCTTTAACAAAAAACTTCATAGATGTGTAGGCCTAGGAATCACTGGTGCTAATGACGTCTAACTTATAGGTAGAAAGTGGATCAGTTCCTAAAGTCTAGAAAAAAGTCACAGTAAATTCCTGTGATTTGAAAATGTGATGCATTCAGAGGCACACGGGTGCACTGCAGTGAAGGAATCCTGCTTCACACATGGTAAAATAAAAGCTTGGGGGAAATCTTTAGTGCTGAGGTGGGTTGCATATGTGTTTTCGCAAGTGTGTTTATGTAGAGCTTTTAGATCCCAAAACTAGAGGCCTTGCTCAGGCAAAAATCCAACTGGCTGAAATGGAAACGTTGCCTTATGCAGTCTGCAAAACTGGTCTGAGAGTGCACATTTGTGCATTCTCTGTGCATGCTAAAGGTCAAGGAAAAGGTTGCCAGGACTTCTTATTTGTGTCTCCCTCCCCAGTACATAGCCAAGATGCAGGTAAAGTTTCCATGACTTTCAAAGAGCCTCTAGAATTTGACCCACTGGGTATCAAAACAGCTCTGAACAGTGGAGTACAGCTAAATTATTCCAACACCAGACAAATGGGCCTGCCTAGCCTAAGCCATAACATTTGAATTATTAATGTTCTCTAATAAAGGGGATAAAGTGTCTGTAGAATAGAGCATTTCAGAGCTCTGTTAAAGATCATGCCTATTTTAATTTAGAAGTTCAGCTTGAGGAGAGACAATGCTGGCATTGTGTTACAGAGATTTAAAACTAGTCTGTCTTGAGGATTTTCCTCCGTCCTTATCTGTAATAATAGAATTTTTAAAAGAGTCAGAGCAAGAGCAGCAGCACTGGAAAATATCTTTCTCAGAAACTATAGCAGACAGGTCACAACATTTTTAAACAATGATAGTAACATTTATTCTATCAAAGCCATTTTATGTTTTATTTGGAACTCTGGCGCCTTTATTTTTTTAAGCTCTCATAACATGACACTAATTACAGACATCAAGATGCTCTATAGAAGATACCAGTCAAAATCCAGATGCTGCTTCTTTTCCTTGCTCTCCCACCCCAGTCATTTTGTGTGCATTACATCATTGCATAGTTTATTTTAAAAGTGCCTCAAAAATGCAATGATAGTAATCGTAGACAGCAGGAAATTGATGGTGAGCACCTCTGGTCTGCAAATTCCTTTACAGAGAACTCCTGCTGCTCATCAAAAGACCTTCTTTTTAGCAGAGGCTTTAAGATAGAGAAGCTTGAGCACTGAGTTTGGGTGATGTATTAAAAAGATATTGGGTTAAAGTATTTTTTGTCTTAGTACTGTACATACATGTTTCCCCTTCTCTGTCTCTGCCACCAAATGGGAACGACCAGATCAGCCTGCACTGCTTGTCACCCACAGGCAGATTTGGGTTGAAACTTCTTGAGAGAGACCCACATCTCAGCAGTATCAGCTAGCCCAGAGAAACACAAGACAACATGCAGGCTCCAAAAAGTCATTGCCGTTTCTTGGGGAGCTGGTGTACTCTTTAGCTCTTCAGGCAGTGGTGGTCCTCCATGAAACACCCATAGCTAAAATGACCAAGAGCCTTTAGCCACCAGTGGCAGCACTAAAACTGAACTATCCTATGGCTTTTAGAAGTGTTGATCAGCTGCCCATACCAGGTTGTAAAATTAGCACCAAAACTGTTGAGTGTCACCTTGGCTTGACCACATGAGCATCTGCAGGCTGCATGTGACATTTTAGCCAGGGTAGCATCATACAGAGGAACATATGAGCAAGGACCTGACCCTTTGCATGCCCCCACAGCATCACAGGGGTTCCTCACAACTCATGCCATGTTTTCTGGCTGGCACCACCTAAATGGCCAGCTTTTGTCAGGATAACAAGGGCTCAGCTCTGCTGAATGTCACCGACCACTTAGCACATCCTGGGAACTTCATGGTGATACATATACACAGCCCTTCTTGCTGTGGGGCTGAGTGACAGCCATCTCTCCCATATTTTCCCACAGGTAGACAGCTCACAGGATGAAACTCCAGCCCCACTGTAAGTGTGAATCAGGATTTCAGCCAAAACGTTGCAACAAACACATTTGTCCTGCAGAGTAAGCAAATAAAGCGGCAATGCTGCAACAGTAAAGAACAGGAAGCTTTTGATGACACTGGCTCCAATTTTTTAGGCTATTAAGATTCCCATTGCCCTCAGGCTCATTATTCAGCAATAAATAAACACCAATAAATCTGAAATAACAAGTGAAACACATGCAGTTAAGCAAAAAAATAATCCTTGGAAATGTTCTTTCCTTTACCACATTAGAAACAGTCAACACAGCAGTATCAGGGTGACTATGAAGCTCTGAAATACATCTCATCCTCCAAAACAAGCATCCCACAAGCCTGCTGAGATGCAAGGTTTAGGTCTTGGAAGGGTCTTAGGACCTTAGGATCCCAGGGAGGAAAGGAGGATCCACGGTGAGAATCCTGTCACTGATTACCTTCATACTTGTATTTGAAAGACACCTTCCTGGCAGTAAACTGGACTACTATAAGTAAGCAAGGACTGAAACAAGCATGGTGATTTTCCTTCCCCACTCCAGTGCTGTCAGTAGTGGCGCAATCTGCATACACCTTTATGTCTATGTTGCGCTGTCAAGCACTTGTGCTCTATTTCATCCCTATGAAAATCATGTGGGTTTAAGTACTACAAAAGTCATTTTCCAAATAGAAGCAGGATTATCTTTTCTTGCCACTGTCTGTGTTAAAATCCCTTGTGGACCTGCGAGCAGATCCAAATTCTTCCTTTTTCGTTAAACTGTGGAAGGTTTATTCTACATTTCCATAAGTAGCCATTTTAATTTTTCCATTTTCCTTTTTTAAACAGGAAACCTCTCCACTGCTTCTCCACTTTCTCTAAGCTCTTTGTTTATATTCTACTTCCATTACCAGAATTATTCTTACATTTTTCCATGCCCTTTTCTGAACAAACATTTACGCTGACTCTGAATGACTTGTATTATATATAAAGGGAAACAACAAAGCAAGAGAGAACAAAAGTAACATCGCTGTGAAAGGATGAAGTGTGGTTGCTACCTCCTGACAGCAGCCTTGAAAGGAAATTGTTTGCCAGCCTCAAGCATCCCTGGCCACAGAACCATGCTAAAAGTGCAGAGATGTATCGAACAGAGAGTGGAGCCACGTGAATCACACAGCATAAATGCTGTGGTTCAGAAAAGTAAATTATCTTTTCACTTATGAGTTTTTATCTATACAGTGATTAATACATGTCTGCCACCTGGGCAGAGGGAAAAGAATCCAGCCAATTCAAGGGATGTCTCCTTCAGGTAAGCAACACTGCCTGAAAAGGGGAAGATGGGCAGGCAGGAGCAGGTTGGCCAGGAGGATTATCTTGGCAATCTGGAAAGAAGCAGCAAGAAAGCAACACTTCACTGCAGAGCAGGAAAAGGGGGCACATCTGGACACATCTAGCCACCAGGAAGGTGTCCACAGTGCCAGGGGCAAATGGTATGGTGGTATGGGTGTTTAGATGATCTCTCTAGGAGAGTCTGCTGTTAGAGTGCAATAGCTTGTGGTTACTGAGACTCACACTTAAGGTACCAGGAGCACTTTCTGTCATCTAGGCCCAAGCCTAGCTGTTGAGTTCTATCAGCCTTTGATTCTGCACTAGCAGTACACGCTGCCTGCCAGTTGTGCCACTGCAGCAAGGACTAGTCCGTCCAAGCAACTTTGTTCATTCCAGGAGAGAACAAGGAAGGTTGTCTTCAAACAGCTTCGTTCCACAGCATCCTTCCATCTGTAGCAGGTAGGAGTTGTGCACCAGAAGTACATCTTCCAGCCTCCCAGTGTCCAGCAGCATGTCATGATACATGGAAACCTCAGCAAACAACAGAGAGAAAGAGCTGGAACTTTTCCCTCTCCTCTACTCTCCTTAAAACAAACATCCCACTGTACATTTACCAGGTAACAATGTCCTAATGCATAGAGCAGGAGACAGGACAGCACCTCCCTTTCTTTTCTTCTGCTGCTGGTTTGCTATTTTTCCAGTAAATATTCTCTTAACATCTTATTAGTTGGGGATAATGGATAATCTATAAAAAGAAGGGAAATTTAAAGAAGGGAAATTTCCATGTCTCTGTATATGTTCTCCACTTTTTTCCAAAATCTGAATACTCGTCTTGCACAGTCTGTAGACATGCCAGGCCTTTTCCACAGATGGTCTTTAGAAACTTTATTACTATCCATGAGAAGCAAGAAAAGAATCTGCTTGGAGATCCCAAGATGGATTTGCAGGCCTGGTGTTTGAAAAAATGAAATGTTTTTACTTTAAATCTGAATATATTCATTCTGTAAATCATTGCCTGACAATAAGCCCACACTCTTTTCAGAATTGCTTTTTACTCTAAGCATTTACAACCTAATTTTCAGAGAAATCTTTGAGTGAAAGATCATTTCTTGACATAGCCTATGCTTTCTATGTGTTATTTTCAGTTTTGTTCCAAAATAAAATTATGGCAGTTCTGTATCTTATAAATCTGGTTTTAATTGCATCTTCATTCTTTTTGTGTTTGTAAAATACGGTTTACAAATGTCTAAATACTAATTCTACAGAAGTTGTCTTACAATGCAGCCCTTTTAACTGAACAGCCCATGTTAATCCCACCCACACATCCTAGTAAAGGAGCACAATGGGTTTTTAAACTCTGGCTCAGCATCTCATCTCTTCTGTAGCGATGAAAATGAATATTGCATCTATGGCAAGGCATGTCAAGCTCTCTGTGGAATTTATTATGCTCTCTGCACCAAATGTTCTACCAGCAGGTCTGCCTTGTGCTATTCAGAACATGTATAATTAGAAAAGAATTCAGCTAATGCTGGAAAGAATGACTGTCCATAACTCATCAGGTTAGAAAGCTGGAAGCCCTTGAGCAGAAAAGAAATTAGCGGAATATTCAGCTGAAGAGGAAAAATGCATTTTCTTTGCTTTCCTACTATAAGAATAGCTATTTTATGTGTAAAATACAGCTCATTATCTCCTCTTCTAATAGGCAACCACATTCACAGTCGCAGCAGTCAGAAGACACAGGACACTGGCAATGGTCCCATGTGGCCCACAGCACAACTTTTGGATACCTGGAGGGGCAGTTCTTGCTTAGGAATGCACTCTCTGGTCCTGGGCTGACTGACTGTGGTTTAAGTCCATGGAGAAAGCTCTACCTTGCTCAAGTCCCCAGGATCTCAGACGACCAAGCCAAATGTGCAGAGCTCTTGTCTTGTCCCCTTCAACAATGCCCCACACTGCTGACAGCAGAGAGCTTTAGTGGTAGCTTATATACAGTAATTTCAAGAGTCTTTTCCTTTCTTACATGAGGTCAGTGTAAAGAGACTAATAGCTGAAGTCCATAGAGATGCCTCTGTGGTCAACTTGAGCTGTGAAGGAACCCAAATTTGTTCCTAGGCAATGAACGGAATCCTTATTCTGAGACAATTAAGTCCTTGTTCATGATCTCAGGATATTGGACTCCACTTATGCAATATCACTATGTCTAATTTAACTACTCTCCACATCTGACAGGCTTCTCTCACAATGAGGATTACGTTTGTGCATCCTTCTTTTGTCCTCATTGTAAACCCTTTCCCAAGTTTTCCAGCTGTGTCATATTCCTTCCTCATTATCAGAACCTAAGTTGATCTCTTCTTATTCTTAACCCTCCTGGACTCTGATGTCTCCCTGCAAACTGGAGACCAACTCCTTTGCTATAAAAAGAAGGAAGAGCTGGCTGTTCATAGACTTTGCCTTCAGACAAAACTCAGTCTTCATCTTCAAATTGGAAACATCTGCGTTGACATAACTGACATACAAGAAAGACAAGGCTTAGGGTTCATTTTAAAAAATAACGGGAAGATTTTCCCAAGGAATCATTTTTCTTTCCTCTAAAGTAAAAATTGTGTTTGCTGGTTTAGATATTGGAAGTTCCCAGGGAAGGAGGAGTTAGTTTATGTATGTTTAAAAGTTGATAAAAGCACTGAGATATCTTTTGTCGCATTTGAAAATAAATATTAATGATTGGGTTTTGAGTGTGAGTAAACTTCAGCCTGCCTCATTAGGGCTTCTTTCATTTTGCTTAATATTATCCTCATCTGTAATTTTACTGTTAGAAGGCAGCACTCATCATATAAGTCAAGGTTTCTATTGAAGGTGAAGGACTTTCCATGGTAACATCACTAACAGAAACTTGTCAATATAGGAGATGCGGAGTCTGACCTTTTAGTTTTTCATGGTGAGTCCAGTATTCTGAGTATGTGACAAAGAATTGCCCTACTAGCCAGGAACAGATGTTTAGGGAAAGCACAGAAGAACTGGGGCACATATCACAGAGTGATTCATCTCCATTACACTCAGCCAGTTTCTGAAAAGCAATAGTTTTGGATTTCCTGAGGTAGAGGTTACACATGGATGATCACTTTGAAGAGTCATTGGTTGACCTATCCTTAATAAATTTGTCTCATCCCTTGCAGAATTCGCTAGTACTTTTGGTTTCTATGAGGTCCAGCAGCCAGGAATCTGGGTCTTTCACTCCATCTTTCAGCTGATCAATCTCTCTTGATGCTTTTTTGGCCAATTTTTCTCATTTCCATTTTCCATGGAGACACACCCCCTACATTTTCCTTCCCAATTGTTGTGTGATGGGAGAGGAGGAGACAAAAGACACTGTTTCTTCCGGTCTGCATTTGAAACAATACCCTAGAATACAAGTAAAGGTATAGCACAACCAAAGCATAAGATTTGAAAGGCTTACCTAATGAATTATCATTAAAAATAATTTCACTTAAACAATGGTTACATATGATGCCCCCCTCATTCCTTGCATGGTGAATAGGACCATTTCTGTGTACTTAATCAGAACACATTTTAAATCACACTGTATAGTATACTTTGTGGCAATACATGATGGCCAAAGTATATAAAATATGATGAAGTTAAGAAGTTGCAGCTGAACTAACAATATATTCTGCTGGAAGCAGACATTGAATAAATTGTTGATGGTTTTTGATAGCCAATTAAAGTTCTTACAAGAGCTCTGCTGCATTTCTCTGCATTCTTCAATTGTAGCCTTTTAAACAAGCATTTGCAATTGTAAACATTTCCCTAAACTTCCAAGGTATTAACAAGTCGATGTGTTTCATGCAACGATGAACAGGAGATGTTAATCCCACCCATCACAGCAGAGCTAATAGAAAGTTAAGAGAAGGAAACAATAATTTTATCTAGTTTTTTGGTGGCAATAGCAGGGACAGTTATGGGAGCAGTCATGTGCATATGTTCACATGTATTCCTTCAAAGATTGGTAAAGATGATTTAGAGTCAGACACATATTTTCCCAATAGAAAAGACACTGATTTCCATAACGAGGAAAAAAAAGAGTTTTTTTCCTCTTAATTTTGTTTAAGGCAAAAATGCAAGATATGAACAAAACAGTTTCCAACTTCAATACTGTATAATGAGCACTAAGGAATAAATATAGAAGTCATGGTCTTGTAAACCATTCACAGAGAAGATTAAGCAGCAGATCAGACTTTTACCTTAGAGCTTGTCATTGAGTCCTTTGGAAATCAAGCTAATCACTCTGAGCCAGAGTGGCATAAAGTACCAGATTATTTCACTTGTCTTATTTTTTTATGTGTGCGCCATCAAAAAGGACCAAGATTTGATATCTAAAAATGCAGCTAAAATGTGTGATTGCTATCTTCCAATGATTTCCTCAAACAGGTCCACACTACACAAGGCCTAGGGTAGACATGGGTTGCCTTGGAAGCAGTTTTCCACCTGCCTTTTACCTCTCCCTTCCTGTCCTGAGCCCTTCCAAGCACGTAGATAATGTCTTGTAGTTCTAACCCAACTGGAACATTTTGAGGTATCATTTGGGATTTCGGTAACTCTTGCCTGCAATCTTTAGTTGTCCACTTCCTTTAACATTATCTGTAGAAAATTTGTGCTTCATTTCCCCTAGAAGTGATTGTAACACTGGCCAGCTTCACATCCTACGCAAAGCTCTGTGCTTGGGCAGCCTTCTGAGGTCCAGAGATGAAAATACACAGCAATATAAAGGCTTATTGGATGGTTACAGCACCAGAATGTAATTATTCAGCTTGAAATTCAACTATAAAGAAGCATGTTGATAGAGAGAGGGTAAACACACTTGCATGAAATATGAACCCATCCAACTTCTCCAGTTAGGATTACATAAGCCGTTTCGCTTTCCTGAGTCCTTCTCCCCTGCATTAACTGCAAGCCAGATTTGTTGTTCACTTATGCCCATGCAAAAGTTTTCCCTAATGCTGTCTTGCCAGTTAAGACTGATCTCATTCGTTTTCTTATTCTTTACTTGTTTGTGAAAAGTATTTCCTCCTTCCCTCTGAGGGCACTTTAAAACGTGATACAGCAGTCTAGTTCTTTATTTTATCAGATCAAAACCCATCTCTCATTGAAAAAATGTATTTGCCATCTCTCATCACCATGGAGATTAATTGCTGCAAGCATGACAAGGACTCACACAAAGTTTTAGCCATATCCATGATAATCCTGCTTTTCATCACCCATGGCTTCATCGACTTTCCTGCAGTTCAATTCACAAACAATATTCTGCGCAAGTGAGAAGTCATCTACTTCCTGCCACAATAATTACACCTCTTCTAACATCTTCAGCCATTTCAGAGCCCCTTTTGCAATAACAGAAGGATTAAACTTGAAGGAAAAGCACCCTCCCTAGACAACTCTAGTCCTGGAAGACTAAGAACTAACGCCTGTTCTCAGTGTGTCTTTCCTTATGCATATTTCATAATGAATAAAGATCTAATAATTGGAATTCTGATCCAGGTCAGAAGTGAATCACAAACTACAGCTGGCAGAAGTTTTTCTGTTCCATGTGCAAACATAAATGGAAAGTGGCAACAGTCTTTCAAGGTCTTATCATAGGGCTCGTACTCTTCCGCAAGCCCTATGGCTGGCTATTGTGTGTGCACACGTAGTTTTATTTACATGTATATAAAAACCAACTCTTTCAAACAAAATTATTCTCCTTCCATTTACTCTAGACCCATGGAAACTGGCTAAGCTGTTAATGCACTGTTCTTGATACAGCTCAAGAAGAGGAGGCCTCTGATGGCCTCCCAGACAGCAGCGAGACAACTGAAGTTAAAAAGAAAAGCTCTGTGTCTTGTGGATGGGATCCAGAGTACAGGAGCTTATTTTGCCTCCCACCTTCCAGCTCTCACAGGCTGAGCTCCTGACCCATCCTGCATCTCCTACTGAGAGCAGTGGCTTGTAATCTCCTATCCTCACAATATCCCCTGAGAGATCTGTTCAGACCAACAGCGATTTCCAGCAAGCCTCTTCCTTGTCTGCTGTCAGCTCCCATTCTTACCCCTATCACATCACACCTTCCAGGGATGGCCACAGTGCTCTGCTTGTCTTCCTCTTGACCTGAGAGCCCCATGGCAGCCCCACGGCAGGTCAGGGAACCTGCAGCAGAACCCAGCTGCAGTCCCCATCACCTCCCTCAGGTAGGTCACATCCTCAGCACCCACATCCTCCAGACATCACCTATGACATGAGCATTGCAAGAGCAAAAACCAGCTTTTCCCACACCAAAATTAAAAAGCACATGAGGCTGACTTAGAAGCTGTGAGATTTTTATAACTGAAAATATATTAGGGGTGTTTTCATTTGCTTTCTGGGTTTTCAGCATTCCTGGTTGTCTTTCCAAGCTTTCTGTTGCAAGAACAAGGATTAGAAACCATTTATTTCCCCTCTACAGCTGAGGTTGTCATATATAAGCGGTTCCAGGAGCTAGAGCTTTAGGGAAAAAAATGGCAAGCATCTCCATTAAAGTTATGAATGTCAGCAACTCTCTTTGTATTTATGAAAACCTTAGTAAAGCCCAGCAATGAATTAAGATGGAACTAAGATTACAGTGAGTCCTGATAAATCCAGGCTTGACCCTTCAATTTGCCACTGAATTTCTGTATCACCTCAGGGAAGCAGGTCCTGCTTAGCTTCAATGAAGATGTTGAGTCTACTTACTTTGGCAAGGACAAGAAGAGAGTGCTCAGCATCTTGCAGGATGGAGTCCTTTGCTCTTCAGTGTTCTATATATAAGCCTCAGACGAAGCTACTTCTGTCCTGCTCTTGACTGAGCAGTGATTTTCTTTGACAACTTGATACACATTCAAAAACCACTCGGTAACTATTAACCACAATTAATCCTCTGCAATAATTTCTGCACCATCATTATTCTGAAGGCATAATGTTTAGTGCATGTTAAAATTACATGCATTGAATAAGCACTGAATATTGACATTGCTTGATGAGTCTGCCACCAGTATATGTCACAGGGACTCTACCTGAAGGATCCCACATGCAGCAAAGCAGCCAGTGATATGAAACTGAAAAAAAACCCCATGATTTGCTAATTTACAACTAATAATTAAAAGGGCCTGTCAAGGAGCCAAGCTTCCTCAGCATGTGTTTATCATTACTTCTGAGAAGGTCATTGCTGGCTTCTCCAGGAAGGGAGTTCCAGAGAGGGTACAGTAAGTGCATAGAGTTTAAATGAGCAGCCCCGGTGCAGACATTTCACAGTCTTCAGGGATGCACAAACAATTCTGCCTCAGCAGCACAGAAACAATGCCCTGTATTCACAAAGACTACAGGAACTTCAATATTGTGTGGAAGGGAGGTGGGGGTGAGGGAAGTCTTGAAATGCGGATAAATTGGTATTCACCAAGTGCCATTCCTTAATTTACAACAGTCTTTAACTTCGGAGGCAATTGCCAAGGTGCTCATAAAAAGAGAAATGATGAATATTCAGGATGTCTTCTGAATCCATGAGGCAACTGAGGATGAGGTCTCCATATGTATAACTCAGGCTGTTTTCACATGCTGGTAGAGAGAGTGCCAAGGTGGCGTCAGGAAGAAAAATGGCTCCTTAAGTTGCCAATGGGGAGAGGCAAAAGGGGGGAAAAAGTGTATATCAAGTGCATGGAAATGAGAATTTGTTTAAGTACAGTAATTCAACCTAAATGTGCGCTGCATGGCATGGTGTGAACCTGGCTTTCAGAGCGATCTGGCACAGCCAGCTCCATGGACAGGTGTGCTTAAGATCACTGTCAAGCTGAAAGCAGTCACTGAATGGTTTTCTTTTTCCACACCATCCTCTCCAAGGGTCTCAGAGACCCTGAGCTAATTCAGCCACAGGACAAGGCTCAGGATAGACCAAGAAGAGGAAAAGCTCGATTTACAGAGGCTTAGGGAAGTACTTATTGTCTGGCTCTGGGTAAAGAGCAATTTGGTGATGGAACAGGCTTTCTCCATCCGCTCCCCCATCTTCCCATTTGCCTGCTTGACAACCTTTAGCAACATCCTAGATAAGGTAGATGAGGCGCTTACAATCACAGCCAGTAACTGATGAGGAAAACATACTGTCCAGCTCTTGCATCTCAGAAAATAATGTCTCCTGGATGCCATGAATCACAGAGGATCACAGGCCATTAATCACCAAAGGGTGAAGGGACAAATTTAAAGTCATGCGTACCAAACACAGCTATTTCTCTGGGGAAACTCAGACCTGGCATGATTCATTTTGCTTTCTCAGGGAGGATTCACAAGGGTTAGAAGAATAAATAAGGCTACAGCCTCCTGAATTCACCTGATAGCAAGGCCAAGCCTCCCATTTAGGGGAAGAGGCTTTGGTCACAGGAGGTGCATACTGCCACGGCAGGCATGGGGGCTATGTAAGAGTGCTACTCCTGGCTTCCCAGAGTCAGTGTAATACTATTCAGCCCACCTGGTTTTCCCCAATGGATTCTAGGGAGTCAGTGGAATTTGCAGGGAAAGCAGAAGGGTGGCAGCCTTTGTTGTCCCTGTCTCTTGGGGTTGGTGGTATCCTTATTTGTTAACAACTCAAGCTCACAGCCTGTTGCTGGAACTTCCCTGGGCTGCAGCTTTCTAGAAGGAAGAGTCTATTTCCTGCTGTCGTGGATTCAGCAGTAGCAGTCAAGGACTCCACCCAAGAACTTTCTGAGCATCATGCTCTGCCAGGGAGGAGGGGAAGCCAGGAGGAAGCAGAGCCAGGACACCTGACCCAAACTGACCAAAGAGGTATTCCATACCGCAGCACGTCATGACCACTATATAAACTGGGGGGAGTTACCTGAAGGGGTTAGATCACTACTCAGGTCGGGCTGGGTATCGGTTGGCGGGTGGTGAGCGGTTGTATTCTCTTCCCTTGTTACTTCCCTTATCATTATTATTATTGGTGGTAGCAGCAGTGATTTGTGTTATACCTTAGTTACTGGACTGTTCTTATCTCAGCCCTTGGGAGTTACATTCTTTCGATCCTCCTCCCCATCCCTCATTGAGGGGGGGAAGAAGGGGGGGGGGGGCGAGCAGCTGCATGGTTCTGAGTTACCGACTGGGCTTAAACCACAACACCTGCAAACTTGTATTGCCTTCAAGCAAGCGGCAGATGTTAGTTATCTGCCTTTCCAGCCATGACCATAGAATGTGGTGGGCATGGTGGGAACACACGAAGAGGTCTTGCTGGGGAAGTACTCAGTGAATCTTAGTAGTCTTTGTTGCTGCCCTTTAGGCAAATTAAGAGCCAGCAGCTGATGACCAGGTAGTGCATGAGGCTCTACTGCAGATAGCAGGTCATCACAGTTCCATATACCCAGCTCAGGGACTTTTGGAACTTCAAGTGTGTGACTTACCCCTCGTAAGTATGGATGTGGGAAGAAGGATGTTCCTCACACCTGAAAGATGCATTAGCTGCCTATCACAAACTATTAGATTATAGTCACCGCTAGTTTAGTTGTTTGTGTAGCTGTTGGTATTGTTTCTTGTTTTTTCCAGATCGGTATCTCATCCACTTTTAAAAAAACATGCCAATACACCTGGAGCAGAACAAGCAGTTGACTAAAGAAAAATACAGTTCTTCACTCGCAGATTATCTAGCCACAGTTTGAGTTCAGTTCAGAGCTGAGATTTTCACTCTTTGCAGTGATTTACAGAACACTTTTTGTTCACACCACTCAACTTTCTAGGGTGGGTTTGTTCTCTTTTTAGAACTCTTTTTGTCTGACCCATCACTCATTATTTCACATATGGGACTGGTCACCACTTCTGTGATGAAATGAATGAAACGTGATACATGAGAGAGGGTACTTTCATCGTTAATCCCCAGCATCTACATTCACAAACAAGTATCTTGCCCACATGCATGGGTATTTGCAAGAAGAACAATGAAAACGTGGCATTAGGCTGAGCAGCCCCCCATTTGAGTGTTTGCAGGAAGCTGTCAAAAAGCAGGAGAGTGGTAGAAGCATGCTGAGTCCAGAGCATTCCATAGAGCTGCTCCATGGACATGTTCCACAATTGTCTTTCTTCCCTGTGCTCTCAGCTGCAATCACCAGGAGCACACAGGCGCATGGGCAACATGAGCACATGCTTTTCCCACTGCTTTTAAGGTTAATATAAATAATGTTCCACAGTCTGTTATTGTGGAAATAGCAGCCTTCATCCTGCTAAAACAAGACCAAGAATTATAGCTAGACATTAATAAGAAGGGACCAAACAAAGCATCTCAAAGATGGCAGAATAACACCACCACAGTGACTAGCAAGATGAAATAGCTCCAGACAAGTTTTCCCTCATCTACTGTCAGCAGTCATCCCTTATGCAGCACTCTGAGGATTTCAGCAGTGTTCTGGGCTCAGAGCAGCAGAGGCTGCACTGAGGCATTACAGTTCAGCCAGTGAGCTCCAGTCTGTCAGTGGTGTGATTAGCCATGGTCTGAGAAGGTAGCCAGCAGTGTCTGCATTCCAGACCACAACTAAGAGTCTCTTTCACAGTTCATTGCATTGCAATGAAAATTAATTTTCCTTCATCATTTTAGTCTCATGAAAAGAGAAAAAAAAAAAGGGGGGGGGGAAGGAGAGACCTAATAGGAGGGAAAACCCACAGGGCACTTAACTGAAGGAGCTCTCTGAAAGAGGCTCTAGAGATGGAAGTCTTGTCTGTCATCTCAGTTGCTAAGTAGTACTAGTGGTTGGACTCTAGGAAAAATTAGTACAAATTGCATTGCAGAAAGGACTGCTGCAAGGACGTTCCTGTGTAGTTTTATGGTTGCGGTGAACACCAGTGGGCGTTAAACTTGTCTTCAGCGGTATAATTTGGGTAAATCTCAACTTTCAAGTCTTCAGTCCCTGAACTTAGAAGGCAGATTCCCCATTAACCACTGCCCTGCTTCCAGATCTTGCACTTACAGCATTGTGTGCAGGTATTTGTGCCATAGAAAATCATGGCAGCTTTGCTAGAAGTGCCCATATCCAGACTGGTTGAGTACATATTTTGCAAGCTATGATGACATTCCCAGGCCTTTCTGAGGCAAAATGAAAAGCACCAGTTGGAAACAGAACCTCTGTATGCTTTTTCCTTGCTATGAATACAATATTCATCTATTATTTTCAGTTTTTTCCACCAAGAAAAGTAGTGTTTCATGTAAGTTACTGCACATGTTGGATGTTGCCGGTTAGGACCAGACTATTGTCCTCTTGCCTGTGTTTCCTTTAGCTTCTATTGTCTTAGTTCAGAACATTTAGGCTCCAGTTCTATGAAGTCATTTTTCATAGTTACCAAGTGCAATGAAAAGGCTCAGATCATTTACAGATTATCAGTGGTGGTGCTTGTACCCATCATTTTCATTCCTATATCATGGCAGATTCAGGCCTGGATATTTGTAGGAGGATGAGTGCTGGGCTTCAAGACAAGCAGCATGAGAGGACTGAAGTTCTTTGCGTTCCTGCTCAACACCACCAGCAGCAGTACAGACATTCCACACTGTCGTCAAAGGGCTTCAGCACTGACCACCTCTCAGGAAGAGTAAGTGGTTTATGCCTCATGATCCTCCATGCCCCTTCCCTCTTCCATGCCTCAGTCCTTTTTACTCCTAAATAAAGAAACATTATAGAGTCAACTGTAGAGAACCACCTGAGCTGCTTTGCATGGATGAAGGACTGACTGTGACATTGCTGGTGCTTGAATCTCTGGACTTAGAGGGTTCTGTTTAGAACAAACTCAGCTCATTAAATGACAAAGTCATCTATTCAAATGCAATGAACTTAAGCTTTTTCTTTCTTCTAACAGCATAACTTCATTCACTTCAATGGAATTGCATTTGGTTTACACAGGTGTGAGGGGGAAATCAAGTAGCATATAGAAATGTTTTCTTTCGAAATATTTTTGGAGAAAAGGGGTAAAAAATCTGCTTTTAGACCAATGCAAACATATTCATGGAAATTTTCATTAAGGCTAAAAATTTTTGGACAAAAACTGGAAATTATTTTTCCCCTCTGTAAAATAGTTTGATTTTCAAAAATCCCACAAACATTTAAATAGAAATCTAAATATTTTCACAAAAACTTTAATTGTATTTTTAAAGCTTTTAGTTTCCTTTTTTTTTTTTTGTTAATCAAAAATTGAAGTCTTTTGTCAAAAACCCTTAGGAAAATAACTTCTTTTTTTAACATTTCCCATAACACATTTATTTAAGCAACTTCAATAAAATGATTAAAAGGCCTATGAATATGAAACCAATAAAAACCTGTCACAGCTCAGCCTGACAAACTAAATGGAGGTTTACATGCATGAAACCAGGGATGCACATGAGTTGTTTAATCTATAGGTTTAAGATGTTTCTGCTAACATACTTCATAGCGGGGCAAGTGAAGGGCAACGGGAAGGTTTTCCTTGAATTTAGATTTTATACAGCTTACATAAAACTAAGAAGGAAATTAAAGGAGAACAGAGGGAGATTGAGTAAAAAAGCAAACCCCATCTCTCTACATTTTGAGCCTCCTCAAGATATTGATGTCCCTAGTATGACATACTCAACAATAACCTAGAGCACGGGTTCCAAAATTGGTGTTCATTTTGTCCAAAGCAATTGGAAACCTCTGATCTAGCTACTGTGCGTATTTAAGCACTTTAACAGAGATACTCTGGAACAGAATATCTCCAGGCAGTAGTTAAGGTCCCTTCCTCATTTTTCTCAGCAACAAACAATATGAATACATGCCTTCCCTGAAATAGTCGTTCACCACAGCAAAGTGCTAAAGTTTCATTCACATAATGGTAATGCCACTGCCTTATAGTATAGGAGAATAGAGTGAAATTCAGAAAATAAAGAACAAAGCCATGAATTGAGTTCTGAAGACATGGTTTTCAAAACCAACTATTCCAAATGTGAGACAGAAGTGGTGACCTTTGTTTATGAAACATTTCTCTTAGAAAGACCATAAGAATTAATTATGATAAAACAAGAAAACATCATTTCACACGGGCAACAGAGGGCCCAGTCCAAAGAGGGATCAACCTTACAGAGCTTAAAGAATATGTTTCATGAAAACAGAAGAGTAAAAGAACTGTGCACTTTCAACCTAAGACTGAATGGTTCCATCACAATCCTGCTTGCACTTGGCATTGCTACCCAGCATTGGCCAAGATATGCAGGCACTCAGCCAGCTATCAGCAAGTAATGCTGGCTGTCTGTGGTGGGAACCAAAACCACCCCAAACTTCCTGGACATACCTGGCAGGAACAAGGGGTGATTGAATTCGTTACACAACCTCTTTTCCTAGTCATACCAGGTTGGGGGTAACTAGAATTCGAGTGGTCTCACAAGCTACAGGCTGAGTGAATGTGAGAGGAACAAAAGCAGGGAGAAAACATTTGGACAAGAGTTAAAAATAAACTGGAGAATGTGCATTTGCTGTGTTGTATACCCAACAAATAATATTTAATAATATAAGATTTATAACATGCTGTCATATTCCTGAAACTTTTGTAACATCATCCCAAGAGGCAGACCATGACTTCTTCATTTGCATTAGATTGGCCATAGCAAAAAGCACTAAAATCATCATTTATGTTTAAAAGGAAAAAGAAGAGAAGGTATGGGGAAGAAACTGAAAAGAGAAGAGAGGAAATGAGAGTCATCACACCGTATCTCTCCCAGAAGAACGAAAATCCAGAAGCTGCTTTCTTTCAGGGAAAAGAACCAGGAAGGAAGTTTTCAGCAAAATAAGGACAGCAAAAGGGAGGTCAGGCTTCCCCCTGAGCAAAGAGGGAGAATTTCTTTCATGGGGTTGCTGTCTGAGTCTGACAGGAAGAGACTTAAGAGGTTACATCTGCTAGGGTTCCCCAAGAGATCACTGAGAGTTGACTTGACTGCCCTACAGCCATCTACAGGGGGAGACATGTTTCCCCTGTCAGACAAGAGTATAACAAGGTCTAGTGACTACAAGATGAAACCAGTAGAATTAAGGCACACTAGTTATAACAGGGAGTATTTTCAGTAACCTCCCTACATGTGTGGCAGATTCTCCCATGATGTGAGGACTCGGAATCAAGACAACATATTTCAAAAGATAGGTTTTAACTTAATCTAAGGGTACAAATTTTTATGCATGGTTTATGGCCTTTGTTTGACAGGAATTTAAATTAGATAAATGTAATATACCTATTTCTTCTGTCTTAAAATCTATAAAAGTGCAGAGGAACAAATCTTATGTTGTTGTTCTTTTGTGAAAGTTATTATAATAATCCATCTTTCACAAGACAATTTTGAAGCACTTTATGAAATATTAATAACCCAAAAAAAGTGTCTTCAAATCAGGCAGTTAGAAGTCCAAATCTCTCAAAGAAACGTCTTCTGCTGTGAACTACTGATGCAATTCAGGAGCACTTAGTCTCCAGGAACACAAATACATTTTAACCTAACAACCAGGAATAGCCACCAAAGTGTTCTGTTTTATTCCAGTCTCTCGAAGTAAGTAGAAAAGAAACAAAGAGATTCAAAGACTGTAATAGAAATAACTAGGAACAAGGGAAAATAAATTTAAAGATTCAGCCTTTTTGGTAGAAAGGACATGGCGAAGAGTCAAGTTCTCCTCTCTTGTAATCCAAGAACGCGGCTGCTTGCAATGGACAGGAGACATAATGAGTTCAAAAAGAATGAAGGAAAATGTTTTTTCACTGCAAATCCATTGCCAGTCCATGGCTGGCAGATTCTCAGGGTTCAGTGGAAGAATCAGCTAATCCCTAGTTCTCCTACAAACCCTACATATGTGAAGTCTCAAGTCAATATATACACGCCTTAACCATGCAATTCTATAATCCTATAGATGGCAATAGCTGGTGGAACAAGGTGTGCACATTCAATGTGCCTGTGACCTCGTCTATCACACATAAGTGCTTGCATTGGTCTCCCTTCTACAGGCCACACCAGATCCATGTCACAATAATATTTCAGTGATCCACTCACAAAGCTTTAGACTCAACATAATGTGTATTTCCTGTGCTTTAGATCATACCATTTACTTAGTGTAACACAACTTTAGACTGATCATTACCTCAGTCATCCTACTTGGCCCAAAGGCCAGCTGCAGAGGACTCTTCCTTCAAAGTCAAATGACATCAACTTAACAAAAAAGAATGATCTGAGCATCCCTTCCCAGAGGACTATGAGAACTATGAAACAGGTTTCAAGCGGCAAACCAAAAGTCCTTAAAGCATAGCCAGAATCTTTGAAGACTAAGAAACACATGGGTGAGCCAGGATGCAAACCCAGTCCTAACCTTGCAGGGAGTAGCAATAGTTTCCTATGCTTCTGGGCACAAATTATCCACTGACTAAAGGCGTTGGGAACGGTATCCCTATGTAATGGCATTTCTATAATTATCTAATATGAATTTCTTTGCACCTTTCTCCTAGGTCGTCAGCTCTTGGCTGCTGCCAGTAACAGGACACATGCAACAGGGTGAATCTGATTTTCCCATTCATTTCTTCTGCTCTTTGCCTCTTCTTTAGCTTTAGGCTTGGAGAGAAACTGTGTCTGATATTTTGAAAAAGCCTGTTGGATGCAGATGCTACTGCATGTGTCATCGTTATTTTTGCAATTAGAGTCATTATTCTGTACTTAGATGCCATGCAAGAAAATGAGATATAACTGCCGAAATAGCTGGAAGAGAGCCTAATAGATTATAGAGTACACAGTGTCAGAGACGCAAGCAGTACTCAACTTAAGTAACATTTTAATACCCTTAAAAGCTGTGATAAATTACAGAGAAAGGCAATATAAAATGTAGGGTAAAGTGTGGGCTCATTTTACTTCAGGCTCTCTACCACGTGAGGATGAAAAGAGGGGGGGAAAGGGGATGGATCATGGGTTTTATTGCTTGGCTGCAATGTCAAAATTTGGTTGGTTTAAAATATTTATGACATGAGAGAAAGAAAATCTGTGAATTACTCAGAACTTAATGTATGTACTCTCAATGTGTTTCACATTTTCTTTAGTTGGGGACAGCAGAGTGGGGAATTGAGGATAACTTGTTTACTGCCAAACAGCTCTCCGTAGTACCTAGTTTTGCTATGTATTAAAAATTGTGGCTGGGGCCAAGAATGCCGGGGCTGGAATTAAAGACGAGAACACACAATAACTTTAAGTAATGGCAGAGAGATTTAAATAGCACACATCAGCAGAAAAGAATGGGGAAACCTACAGTACACTGACTTCATTGATACCCCATTTATCAGCAATTACTGACTCCATTAAAGGCAGAGTTTACAGCAGACAGAGAAACAGAGCCTAAAATATGTCCCAACAGATGGACGGAGAGTGTCAGTGATGCCGTATTTCAAAGGCATCTGCAACTTTGTTATCATTGTACATGGAGTCAGAAAGACAGCGAAAAACACTGAAGTAAGGGCCAGCAAATGATTTACTTGACCCTGCATGGGCAGAACTGACAGCGAAAACCTCATTAATTCCTCAGGTCATTCTGGAAGACATTAATTTGGTTTGGACTCGGGACGAGGGGAGATTTTCCAGACATACACCAGGAATTATGAAATCTCTATAGCCAGAGGAAAGTATGTCCAAATCACTTTCTGCATAAATCAAGCTGACTTTCTGAAGAAGGATAATATGCCTAATCAGGGGAGTTATGGAACTTCTTGTACTTATTAGACAGAAAATAAAACAGCATTTTATTTGATAATCAGCTTGGGGAAGATTCTTTTTTTTTCCCTCTTTCTTTTACTGCTGTCTTCTCTTGCCAGAGAGGAGTTGGAAAAAGACCCTGATGCGTGAATATTTGCAAGTGCTAGAATATTATTTGCTGGTGTGGCGATATGTGGATATGCACTTAAAGAGAGAGATATTTCTATAGATGTAGGTAATAGATATGTATAATTTTAGTCTGCCTGTTGTATTTACACATCTTTTGGCCTTTTACCTCTGTGCTGCAGAATGCCAAGTACCATCACCTTCCCTGTCTTATTCTGTTTAACTCTTGCTTATCCTCAGCCAAAAGCATCCGCGTGAACAGGGCAAGCAGAGTGGAGCTTCTTCTGGGGAGGCAGCTCTTGTGCCATTGTTTCTGCTGCCATATGGTCCCTCCTCCAGCCCATCTTCTCCCAGCGTTGATGGACCCTCTCCTCCTCCTCTGAGACAAAGCCAGTTTGGCTCCAAGTGCAGCCCAAAAAGCCCACAGAGCTTCTGCAAATAGCCAGGAGCTGCAAGAAGTTATCCCACCAACCCCCCCGCAATACTTGCTTTTCAGTACTTGCACATAAGCCCTTGCCACACAGGGTATCTTCCTCTGTAAAAGATGCATTCATTATGTTTAGAGAAGGGTTATCTCCCCCTGGAAAGAACATGCATTAGTACTTTTTACTCATTCAACACTGGACACTCCCTATCAACAACAGCCTGCCGAAAGGGGAGAGAGAGGTGAATTAATCATGGAAAGAGACAATTTAAAGGAGTTTGGCTATGAAATGGAGTTCATTAGGAGGCCATAATGTATCTGGGACTAACAAGGTGCAATTTCCCCACCTCTGCTGTCCCAGTCAACAATAAGCAGCACTAATTGCATTGACACCATGCCGCAGGATGGCCACCTATACCCTCTTTTAACTCCTTCCACAGAGCACAAAAAGTAATTATTGCATCTACTGCAAATGCAAGTTCTCTTTCAAGATGCTTAGCTCCTTATCTCCTTGGATTGAGAGAAAACAGTGTTAAGTGGTCTGCAGTTTTCACTCTGGAGCTAAGGTTGTAATAATAAGCATGTTACTTGGCTCCAAGATTGCATTTAGAGAGACCTCAAAGCACATTACAAATGCATATGGTACAGACAGCATATCACTGTAGGCACAGAACCAAGTAACCCCAGTTGAGAACACGGCACAAAGAACTTTTTTCCATCCATCCTCCAGGGCATGACAATGTCCATTCTCCCCTGCTTTTCTGGTTCAGCTTGTTAAAATATACATTATGTTGGTTAATAATTCTTTTTTTTCTAGGCTTCAGATTTCTCTCTATTTTTGTTTCATGTTAGTATTATGCAAAACAGCCTATACAGAGCACTATCGAAAACACTGGCCCTTTAGAGGATTGGGTCTAGCACAAAGAGAGAGGTAAACCACAGACTGAAATACACGAGTGACCCAAGTTTGTGCAGTGCTGCATGTCTAGACTTCTTTTGATTAAGTCAGAACAAGCCAATTTTTTCTAAGGCTAAATTACAGTTCTTCGTCGCAATGTTAGCTGGTGACCTTAGCTCTATGCTGCACGCTAGAATCTAATGCAAACCAAATATTTCATTTGGGAAGCTTTTGTTGCTCATCAGCTGCGGAAGTACCGCAGGAGGCAACTCAGCCATGGGGAACTATGTGCTCTCCCATCACCTAAGTGCTTTCGCCAGAGAGGGTCGTGTTCTTGCTATTACAAGGGTGAATAGAAAGGCATTGCCAGCCCAGCTTGCAGATTCAGGAGTGGATAACCTTGAGAAGGAAGACAAGCAACTGGGAAACATTTTGCTATGAGTAAGATAAATGATGGAAACAACTTGCAGTGTACAAATAGCATTTCTTGATTCCATTGATACTATCAGTTTAAAAATACAAATAATCTGGGGATTCATTTTCATGCTCAGACTATCTCTATGTAAAGGAACTGAAAATAAAAGTGAATTGTATGCATGACCACTTCGGCTGGCTAGAGTGATAGAAACTGGTCTTAGCATAAATGAAAATCAGGTTGCAGGAAGGTCCCTGTTCAGTCATGGTGACTAGACGCCTGAATCCAGAAAAATATGTATTTTTAAAGAAAATGGCCACATTTCAAATAACTTTTGAGGTTATTCAGATATTAAGGGATATGTTTTTATTCCTTGCACCCTCTGTAGCATCTTTTCTTTTTTCTTATTCTCCCCTCTTTTCTCCTTCCGTTTTTCCTTTCCCTTCCTTTCCCCATTTCTGTCAGCATAAAGACCAAACTGTAGCTAACTACATTCAGTTTGGTTTCAGTCATCTCCTGCTGAATTTTACTTTCAGATTCTCATGCTCAACACAATGCTAGGAAAGCTAAGTTGAAAATATGGTATTAATATGTTTGCTTGTTGGTCATGTTTTTAAGTATTTCTCCAGGGATTTGTAACAAATCATAGAGATATTTTCTACCAGTCTTAAATATCGTAAAAGATTATTTAATTTAATCAAAACATAAATATTAAGCCAAACTTCATTGCACAATGTTTTCCTTTGAAGGAAAGAGCTAATGAGAAACACACTACACCAAATTCACTCTATTTTCTTCACCAGGAAGATATTTGCCCCTTTATTACTGAGGATCATTTGTTTTGCTTCATTGTGCTGGGAACAGCCTGCAAATTTGTATAATCAGAGCGTGTTCTGTACATATTTTTCATGGCTATTCTGAAACAGTTCTGTCCTCATTTCTACCCCTGGAATGGCTCCTTTTTGAAATGTGAATCTTGGCTGGGTGACTCACTGGGACACTAACTTTATCCTCATCTGTTTTACAGTAATTGGACTGGAGCAATTTCTGTAGCTGTATCTGGGATTGTTTCCTGCTTTGAACTCAGTACTCATACTGTCATGTGTTAATTTTAGTGATTACACAAACTAGACTCCAGCCAATAAAGTTATTGTAGTCAAAAACATGGCTCTGATCCAAAATGCTTGTACTTTATCTGCGGCAGAGTAACTGCTGCTTCACACTATGAATGGACTAAAATCAAATGAAAGTATTTACCACAATAACGTGCCAGCAGAACAATGTGCAGTACTGCTTCTTTTACTATGGAGTTGGGAATTCTGTACAGCTACATTCTGCACTGGGAAGCTTGAAAGTCTCCTATCTCAGTTATAAAAGGGCATTTATTCCATAACGAAAGCGGAAAAAGAACACAAAATCTTGTTCAATATTTTAGCTTTCATTCAGGTAAAATCCCGGTTCAGAAAGGGCATAGAAGCATGTGCTGGAAATGAAGTGTGTGCTCAAGTCCCGTTGAAGCCAGGTAGATTGTAAGCATATGCTGAAATGCTTATTTAAATTGGGCCCTTAATTATTATGTGCTATGAGATTGAACTACGTTTCATATTATTTTCATACATCTATATTTATCTATATGTGGGTGGGTGGGTGTGCAAGGATATATGTAAGCTGTTCACTAAAGACCATTAAATATAAGGGGGAAAAAAGAATCCCCCCCACCCTTCCTCCAAAAGTGGCAGATTATTTGATGGTTTTGACAAGCAAGATTTTCATGTTTTGCTGAAATGGCCATTTGTTCAATGAAAGGAAAAAAAAGGATCAGAACTTGTTTTTACTAATCTTCCTGTACTGCACTCCAAGTATGCTGTGTTTGCACACAGGGCTGCAGGGACCCCAGCCCATCCCTGCAGATCTCTGCACAGTGATCAAATGCTTCTCATCCAAGCGGAGGGCATCTCTACGTACATCTAGGCTTTTGTAATTCTATTAATCAGCTGTCATTAACTTACATCTGTTCTCTAAATCTGTTAATTATTTCTATCAGTTACATTATTCTATCATTATTTCTACCATATCAAGCTTAAAGTTATGTGTATCTACTGGTAGCCTATCTATCTGTGGATTTTCCTCATGATAAATCTCTGCCCCATCAGCTTACTAAAGGAATAGCTTCACAAAGCTTTTCCTGGTATCACTGGCCCATGCCCTACCAAGACGA
Source organism: Amazona ochrocephala (assembly GCA_039720435.1). Classification (NCBI taxonomy): domain Eukaryota; kingdom Metazoa; phylum Chordata; class Aves; order Psittaciformes; family Psittacidae; genus Amazona; species Amazona ochrocephala. The sequence goes on along the minus strand of CM077878.1, from coordinate 113,679,904 downwards.
GCTGGTGTTTCTGATATTGTGCAAATGCAGGAAGCTAATAAAATTGGAGGGGGGGGAGTAGTAAAAAATCTTAAATACACAGGTTAAAAAATGTTTTATAGACCGCCAAATGTAAGCTAAGGAGAAAATGAAGGCTTTGAGGAAGGATTTGATTTAGAGGGGCAAGATGTTTGGCTCCAAGCAGAGAGAATGAGCAGGCGTAAGTGAAACAGCACGGACTATCCCAAGCAAGGGACAAAAATCTGGTCCAGGAGGAGAGCAGCCCACTGGTAGGAAATGAGGGAAGGTGAAGCAGAGTCCTGAGGGGTTTTAAAAGGCAGGAAAGTGGTTTTGAATGGAATTCAGCAGTGGATAAGAAGGTGACAGTGGATGGGAACAATGTGATCCCATTTCTTAGAGTGAGAAATAATCCAGCTATGGAAGTCTGTATCAACTAAACTTATGAGAGAAGGAATTTTTTTAATCTTTTTAAAATAAAAAGAGGATTTATAATCGCTGAGTTGCAAAGTCAGGTCTGCGTATGGATAAATTGCCATACTGCTTGCAAGATAGTGACAGACCTGCCAGCGAGGAGATGCAGCCAGGTCAAGAAAGCTTGGGCTCAGTACAAGTGATGAAATTATATACTACATACCACCAAGTACCAAATGAGAAGCCACTAACAAAGAACAAGGCAGAAAGGAGACTTTTTCTGCTTGTCTAAAGACAGACCTGGAGCAAAGGCAATGATGCCCGTGACTCCTGGGTTCTGCAACTACCCTCAGTAGATTTCTTGCTAACTTTGTCCCGATTCAGCCTTAGCAGTTGCTGCCAGCTCCCACAAATGCATCTCCCATATGAGACATGGCACTCGAAGCACAACTCAGGCCCTATTACCCAATAAGCTAAAAAATATGTGTTGTCATAAGGTTTTATCACAGCTGGGTTCAACCATGATGCTCAGCAAAAAAAACCCAAGCCCGCCAGTATAACACTCTCTCTCTTAGCATGCAGAAGGCAAAAGGCTGCAGAAATGTTTTATGTTTCTGTTCCATCCCTGAAGTTTCCTGTTGTTTAGAAACCTCCTGGATACAAGGGAGATGAATTATTGATATGCCAGCCTTGGGAAGGAAAAGCAAGGCAAGATTAGAAAAAGGGAAGGGACCTTTGTCTGGAGTAAACTGTATAAAAAAGCAGGACATTCAGTTCCCAAGAAGCCCTGCACAATAAAGAGAAATCAGAGTACCATGGTCTGTGTAGTTTATAAACTACTAATCATGGGTGGTTCAGTGCATGCTGCTGGCTTCAGTGTGTGCACAGGGACTTGCCTTCCCTTAAGGACTCCTCATCCACCCAAGTCCCCCCATCTAGAGGGGGTGAGAAAGGCAGGCCCCATGTGTCAAGCTCATGAGAAAAACAGCCATTCAACCACGCCAAAAAAACCCATCTGGTGCAGAGCTGGTCTGGAAAAGGACTCTTTCAATTGAAAGCACCCTCCAGCAGGTTCTTTCCTTTAAGGCGATACCACTATGTCTTCACCAGGGGCTCTGGGGTTAGGACACAGGATCTGAGGAATTAATCTGCCCTGCTAACACCTTGTCCTGCACAGACTGCTATTTACAGTTTGATTAGGCCCATCAATTAGGACAGAGCACTTCTGCATGATTAACTCGTGTGTGGCATTACACCACTGATCTCTCCCTACTTCTCTAAAGATCCTATATACGGCTCACCACCAGGCACTTCCCCCTCAGCTGTGCATGCTGAAGTCAGGCAGGAAAGTTGCAAAAGCATTTACTCACTCTTCCATGTAATTACGTCCACAATGTTCTTAGAAAGTAGAGAGTCACGAGCTGAAACCGCAGCATGTAAAGACATACCTGCAGCACTGGTGTCCCTGCATTGCACCTTCGAAATCACAGCACAGAGGCAGCAGCTGAAGCACAGGCAGCAGAAAAAGGACCCCCTGCAGGTGCTGAGCTGCACAGGGGTCACCTGGAAGGCTGAAACAAAAATTAGACAGGCTGAGATACTTGTGGGTGATGGCTGTAGCTGGAGAGTAACTGAAAGGTGCTGTTTGCCCAGACAGAGAAGCAAAAACTGGTCTTTCAGCTCACTGACAAAATCAAACAACAGAGAGGAGCACCAGGAGGAAAGACTGCCTGAGGTGGACCTGAAATATGTGTTGGTTTGGGGTTGGTTTGCTTTTTGCGTAGCTGAAACATTGGAGGAAAAACGAGTTGAAGGCTGTATTTTGGTTCCTTCATGAACATCTAATGTCATTCTCAAGCCATTTCAACAAAACTGAAGTAAATCTGAAATAAGCATTGGTTTTGAACAATGCTACTGAAAGGCTGTCTTTAAAATGTCAACATTAAATGTTTCAATGTTTTCAGACTTGTTCTAACTACAACAATTACTCATTTCCCTTTACAGCAATTTTGTAGTTATCTTAAATACATGTTCACCAGTGGGGGAAAAAAAACGTGGCTGAAAATTATTACCCTGCATTATTTACCAGTACAAATTTTCGCATGAAAAATATCATACCAAAAATAAATGTCACCCAGCAAATAATTTATTTAATTGGATGCTGCTTATAAAGATGGACAGGAGTAAAAAAGTACAATGACATCCCTAAGTTCACTTGGCAAGAGTGAATGGAAACCCCCTCATGTAATAAGATAAAGGATGTTTTAGATTTGCATTGGCCTCCAAGTCTATGAGTAAGATAAGGAGCCCCCACGACAACACAGAACCAGGGTAGTCAGCACAGCCAGTTAGAAAAATATCAATTGTGGGTCAAGGGGTTTTAACATTTTCATTTGAATTTTCCACTAACCATTTATTTTCCTTATCAATTAAAAATGACGAGGAGCGACATGGATAATGAGTTTTGCCACCCTCTTCATGTGTGACTTAGTAACTCTAAGAGCTACCTTTGAATATGCCTATTTATATAAAACATTCATTGTGAAATCGAATAGTCTGCTTCCAAGTTGCTTCCCCCCCCCACCCCATAGTGCTGATGCTCCTTGTCACCACGTGTTGCCTCATGGTATCACCTTTTCCCCCCAGTGAAAGCACATCTCCTCTGGGCTGGAAGAAGCAGCCAGCAATGCCAGTAGCCAGCCCGAATGCCTAAACATCCTCCAGCAGCTTCATCTGCAAGCCCTCAAAGAGCCTGACCACAGGGACAAGTGTCCATAAGCCCAGCACCGACAGAGCAGGATACAGCAGGACCAACAAACACAGCATCTCTGCTGTTCAGTCTGCCTCTGCCACTCTCATCGCTGCCCCAGGCCATGGGGTTTGACCCTCTGCATCACTAACCCCCAGGATCCAGGGCTGCTCCTGGCCTCCCAGAGAGGCCTCCCACTGAGCAGCCAGTGCTGGGCACTCGCCTGTAGCCCCTGGAGGGACAGGCTGGGACCAGCCGCTCCTCCTGATGAAGATAAATGGGACTGTGCAGATCAGCAGACTATCTGGGATGTCCATCACTTGCCACTTGATTAGCTGGAACAACCTCTGGGTGAGCCTGCATGGAGGAGTTGTGCTGTTTAATTTGTTGGGCTGCTCATGCTAGAAGACCACAGAGGAGGCAGCAGCAGCATACCTAGCAAATCTGAGGAGATAGTGGCTGTTCATTAACTCTGTGTGTTTATTTGGAAGGAGAGCCATGCAGAGGAAGGGTTTTAGCCCCTGCCATCCCACCTCACCCTCACAAAATTACTTTTCAGACACATTTCTAGAGTGTCCGCTATCATTTCTGCATTTCCATTTCAGTCCTGCCCCTCACCCCCCTTTCTGGTGAGCAGTTGGACTCTGCTTCATTTCTCCGCTCTAAGGTTGCTGTACACTCAGCAGAGATTTCCACCCTGACTCTGAGACACAGCAGCCCAATAGCACAACAGTCCTCAGATGCCTTCTGAAGCAACTCAGTAGCAGCAGTAAACCCCAAACCATCCCAAACATGCCCAGAGCAGACAAGCATGTTGTGGGGATATGCCGAGAATTAGATCCCAGAGAAATTCCAGCACACAGATACACAGAAGAAGGCAAACAGGTCCAGCCGCATCTGGCATGTGGATAGCACAAGCAAGCTTATCTCTTGCATTTTGTAACGAGAAAGTGATGGGCCAGATCTCCAAAGGCATTTAGGTGCTTCGACATTTAACCTCCCACAAGGAAATTAGGCGTCTAATTATGCTTGGAGGTCTGGCCCAAGAGCTGTTTTCCCACATTGTTTATTTCTATGTCTTTTATTGCTGCCAGTGAAGGCAGTAGACACCTTCTTCTCTGCCTCTTGGCCATCTAGCACAAGTTAGTGCTGTGAGACATTGATCCTGGTCTCTCAACCCACCTTCAGCTCAAGTCTGTCTGCATGGCCACATTTGTCTCTTCATGGAGCCCCCTGGCACTGCCTTATTACAGATGTGGTAGTGGAAGGGAAGAACAGGGACAGCAAAACAAGAGAAGATGGCTCAGCAAAAGCTAGGTGTTGCTACAGTAGAAAACGCTGGGCTTCAGCATAAGTTACAAGAACTGCAAATGTTGAAGAAGTCTGAGACACATCACGTTCACCCCCCTTTTTTACAAGGCACCTTTGGAAATGTTCATGGCAAAAGGTGTGCAGCAATGGCTGTGTACAACTGGGACAGTAACTCCAGAGCCTCACATTCAGGGGAGAGGCATGAGGCAGAAAATCTCTCCAACCTGCAGGAAAAGGCATACGGACATAAGGAGATACCAGAAGGCATCTTCTGCCCTGGTACCTTTCTACCCACTGAAGAATCACGGATGGACTCAAAGTCCTTCCACCACACATCATGTGTGAAGAAAAATACAAACATCTCTCTCTAATACCACCATCCTTCCCCAGTTACAACCTCTGTAATGTAAGTACTCAACTGGTTAACCTGACTGGTTGACTGGTACAAATGCAATGCCACCACTCTATCTGTATGGCCACAGTGCAATCCCCTTGTGCCTCTACCACGTGGCTTGGCCTCGGTGGGTGCTGAACATCCTAGACAGAGCATAGCTGGCACAGGAGAGGGGTTGTGCTCTCGAGTGGTGATGACCACCCCTCCAATCTCTTCATTTGAGAGGCCAGACAGGCAAAAGAGACTGCCCGCTTGCAGGGGTGTAGATAAGTCCCCCACCACCACATAGGAATTGGCCTCAAATTGTTGCCGAATCCTTCACAGCTACATTGAAATGAGCAAAGTCTGGCAGCAGACTTTGTGCCCTGTGTTGTGTGCAGGCATTTGTGATTTCAGATAGTGGGACTAAGGGACAGGCTTAACTCTGAAAAGGTCTAAGTATTTCCTACCGCAGAGTTTGTGGCTGAGGCCTGTTTCTGATCACATCATCGGTCCATACGGTTGGATGCTTTCCTGCATCCAGCAGTGGCCAAGAAGTGTTCATGTCTACCAAAAAGGGGGAAAAAAAAGAGCCTTAGTTGGAGAATAAATTTACTCCTTGTGAAACAGAGGTCAGTGGAGTTACACCAGGGAGGAATTTGGACAGAGATACCTGGACTTTGGTACTACATTTTAAATAGTAAAAATATTTTCAGTGGACAGGGAACTGTAAGAGGTTTATAAATGCAAAAGAGAAGAAAAAAAAATGGTGCTGCTCCCCCGCAGCCTCCTAAAAATAGCAAATTACACACCTAATAAATGTATCAGCAGCCCATGAAATTGACAGCCTGAAATTGAAGAACAGACCTGTTTTGTTTGGAGAAATAGTCTTTAAGAGTGTGGAGGTGAATTAGAAAAATAGCAACTGACATTAAGAGTGTAAGATTAATTCAACCAAGCTTTAATTGAGACCGCCTGAATGAGCCAGAAAAAAAGAAAAAGGGAGAGGATCCCAGCTCTGTCTGGCTCCATAGAAACTCCACCTACCATGTCCTTTCAGCTGAAGCTCAAGTTACAGCATTACATCATCCCAAAAACGTCCCTTTGGCTGATAATTCCCTGGGAGCTGGGCACTGATGCTGCTTGCGGGGTTACGGATGTGGCTGCCGGGTGCAAATTCACCCTTTTGGGCTCATCAGTGTTGGGGACAAGCCAAGGGCCACCCTTGGATGCCTTCAAACTCCCTCCTTCTTCAGAGGTCAGGGACCACCTATGGATGGCCAAATCCGTTCCATTTCCAGCTTTGAGGAGATGTCCCCAGCATCCCACCCTCAGCATCCCATCATTGCGCCCCACAGGACCACTGCAGAACCACCCCAGGTGCAGCAATTCCTCATGGATGGAGGAGCTGGGATTTGTTGGTGCTGGCAGGACTTGGGGGGGGTGGGGGGGAGGGGAAATGTTATTTATATTGCAGAACAGATCCACGTAGTCAACAAACCCTGAAATCCTGAGGCCTGTAAAAGCATTAAGCAGGCCATCCTGACCGAGAGCCTCGCTCAGGTTTCCTGGCTTAAACAAGAAAGTCCTTCTCACAAGCAAGGAATAAGCTCTCGCACAGGCAGTATTTCAAAAGCCTTGCTACTACTGAGTAAATAAATGTGCGTAGCAGATACAATAAACATTTTCTTCTGTTCTGAAATCAGATCTGCAGATCCCAAATCCCCCTGTGCTGTGCAGACTGTAATTACAGGATATGTTAAATTTTCTTTATAGCCGGCCCTGATGGTTGTTATGTGACCGCACCGCCCAGTACAGCACCCCTCTCTGGTCTGCTACCATTCATAATGAAAACCAGATGTTTGTTTAAAGTTAATAATCAATACAGCACTCATCCCGAGTCAAGTAGGGCTAAACATTTGCTTAGAGAAGCCATGTCAGAGCGGCGATAAGCAGGGGCTTGGTGCAGCATGCTGCTGCAGAGCCTGCTGGGGCATGAGATAAACCATTCGAATTCCAGACAGCGAATGCTGGGGCCGGGGGGTTGATCTGAGCCTCTTTGAGTAACCAAAGCAACTAAAATAAATGCAGCCCCATCAAGGCCAGAGCATCTCTCATGAGCATATCTGAATTGAATAGGAATATAGGCCAGGGAAGAGTATGATGCTCTTGAAAGCCACAGCACTAATAGGTGGTGAATGTCCCCAAATCACTGTAAAAGCAGCAGGAGCTGGCAGAGAAAATGGTGCCCATCACAGTCAGTTGAGGTGAAGGCTGAAGTATTCTGATCTTAAACCCCAGGATAGGCAGTCTATGAATAATTTACTATTGGGTTGGGCAGTGAGATGAAGGAACAGTTAGGGCAAACTTAGTGTGGCCTACACACCTTATCACGGCTGGCAATATTTGAGCCTCAATCTCAGTGAATGGATGAGGAGCAGTAGCACTGGGAATTCTGGTGGGAGCTCCACATGGAGGTAAATCCAGATGATCTGCTCTGCCCAGACCTTTCCTAACTGGGTCTGAGCTGACCTATTCCAAATATGATTTGAAAATAAATACTGGGAGAGTGATTTGCTGTTGCTGCAATGCTGCTCACGGTTTGCAAACAGCTGGATGGCCAAATCCTTGCTGCTTCCTGCACTGTAGGTATAAATATCTCAAAGCAGACCAAGTTACTTTGCTGTTTGCTGTTCAGCAGTCTCCTTGTCAAATTACCTCCACCATTCAGGCCAAAAGCTGAAACAATACAGTGTGATTCAGATGCCCAGCCTGCACGCTGCCCTATTCTACCTACACTCCCTTGCTCAGAGTGACTAGACACCATCATATAAGCTTAACTGGAATACCCACCCCATCTCACTTCTGTATAGCAATGCCATGATAAATACGAGTGAATTTGAGAGTCCTGAGACCTAGTGGTTTGCCTGATAGTGAAAAAAGAGAATTCTCTTGATTGATTTAGCCTGTCCTTTCTACCTATTTAGCAGCAGAAGCTGAATGCTTGCCTATAGCCTAATCCAGTGTCAGAAGTCACTGCTCAAATATTCTGATGTAAAAGAGACTGAAGTTTTAAACTGGAGGATTTCCCTAGGAAAAGTAACAGGTAAAATGACAAGAAGAAATTATGAAGAAATGTATATGACTCACAGAATCATAGAAATTTTGGTTAGAAGGGACCTCTAGAGGTCATCTAGTCTGACTTCCCATTAGAAGCAGGACTATCACCAGCAGTGTTTCACTGAGGATGCATTTCAAGGTATGGCACGTGTTTGCTCCATTCTTTTTGATTTCTTTCCTCTAATTTTCCATAGTAACAGTCCTTTCAAAACCTTTTGTTTCAGTTGCATGTAATCTTTACCCCCTTAAATTTATCTTAACTCGCATGATTAGGCCCAATATTTTCCATTAATATATTTCTGCAAAATGAGCAATCCCTAAACTTTCTTGCTTTTCTACCCCTGATAAAGGCTTTCCTCCCTTATGTAGGACATGTACTGAACCAAGGTGCCATCCCCACTGCCTCTGGCAATTGTGAGCTGAAATGCAGTTAATAACAAGAGGATCACAATTCATAACGTACACGGTGACCCACACCAGCTTCACTTTTTACCGTGCAAGTGTGGAAAGGGAGACACAGGACATCAGAAACACATGCCACTTCTACTGCTGTGCTGAGCTGCTAACTTCCCTTCTTCCTCAGCACAGAAATCCCCAAGTTAAAGTACTCATTTAGAGTTACCCAGAAAAGCTGAAGATAGATTTGGATCCTGTTGAAAGCCGCTGCTTTGTAACAAGCCAGAACCAACCCTCTTGGCTTGAAGAAAAAACCACCCTCCATTCCACTTAAAACAGGTTCAGTAAATGATCTGTGACCAAAAACAAAACCAAGCACTAAAAGCTGGATAAAACTGCCTACCTCACCTCCAAATTAAATGAATCTGACCTGCACACCATGCACACCAAGGCATTCCTAGAGCTCCACAGCCCATGAACATACCAAAAAAGGCATTTATTAAAAAACAGTCCATTTGAAATCATAATGATGGCGAGTTTTTCTGAAGAGGATTCATCTGCATTCCCAGGTCATACCTTGACTATGAAGCTACAGCATCCTCCTAATACACTTCGTCACCTCTCCTTCCCTATAGAACCAGACTCCAGCATGGAAAAGCCCTCAAAGCACAGCTCGGAGTAATGCTATAAGGAAAGCAACAACCCCAGAAGCAGTGGCCATGGGTCCATCTCCTCAGGGCTAGTTTGCATGGCACAGGCTCCACACAGCAAGCTCCTGGTCTCTGTGTTGGCTCAGGGTCCCCCAGTAGAGTGACATTGGCCTGGAGAGGGCAGGACTTCGACCGCCTTTCCCATTAGGTGGCCCAGCTGCTGCATGGCCCCAGCTCTCACCACATGTTGTCTACAGATGCCTAGAAGCTCTGTTTTGTGATGCCTAATTCCCAAGCCTTGCCTGGAGCAGCCAAGTCAGCCACACCGTAATGCTTTCAAAATAGCAGTCTGGTGGCAGCCTTTGTGCTGGAAAAAAACAGCTTCTCTTGGGACAAAAAGCCTCCAGTTTGGGTATTCCCGGGAGCTGGATGGGCACAGTGCTCCCATCACCTGCAGGAAAAAGCTGGTCATCGGTGTGACTGGATCCCACAGCATATCCTCATCTAAAATCTTCTTTTCCTAGAAGAAATACTGCCTCTTTCTTCTTTTCCTTTTCCTTCCCCCTGGCTTTGTAAGCAATCCTGCTCTTCACTCTCCGCTGTCTTGGCACCTTCCAAGCAAAATCTGACACTGAGGAATAGATCCTCTTTTTTCTTTGAATAATAAATGGAAATACATTTTTGCTGCAACTTTCCAATCCACACAGGCGACACTGTCAAAACGCTCTGAACTTTTTTTGGAAGCAGCAGATGACTACAGCTGGTTAGCACAATTATAGCCGTTGTGTAATGCTTGGATCCTCTGCCGCTTCATTCATTCTATTCATTAAATTCTGCATTATGCTGCAGGGGAAAATGTGCCTGATGGTAAATTTTCATTTTTTCCTATGTTGCTGTTATTTTTCGTAGTTAAAGGGACGCTGACAAGTGACACATCACTTTTTTTAATGTTGTTTCAAAAGTTGTTTACTCTGTAATTTAGAGTATCCTCTTAGAAGTCAGAAGAATGGAGAGCTTGAGCAATTTGGCGTTTCCTCACTCTTGTATATTGACTTTTTTTTTCACTGTGGGCAGGAGGAAGCTCAGGCACTTTCTATTCAAAGTGGTTCACAGTGGACTTAAGGACAGAGGCTGCAGATTGTCACAGCACTCACAGAGGCAGGTAAGTATTATCTGAAGGCTATCTCCTGTTTACAGGCAGGATGCAAACAGCCCTTGCAGAGGTGGAGCCAGAGCCCTGAGAAGTTTTGCGCAGAAGCACCTCTGTCCCAGGCAGGGGATTTGGGGAGAGAAGGACCTTCCCTAAAAAATCATCCTCCAAAGCATCCATCCACCCTGGACCATTAGCAAGCCCTCCTCATCCTATCATCATAGACATAGCCACCCTGCTACCCTCGGCAGAGGAATGTCCAGGTTGGCCCCACACATCCCATGTGGTGCCCTAGTCCCATAAGGAATGGGGTGGGGGAAAAAGGGGCACAGAGCTGACCCCACTCCCTCACGTTATCTGTGATCACAGCAGGCCAAGGTGCTGAATTTTCATTCTTGCACATATCATTGTTCTAATAGTCTGCAAAACACCCACATGATACCAGCATGGGATCACAATAATAAAATGGGCACTAATGCTGATATTAGTTCTTGATTTTGCAAAATCACCACTGTATTTCAGCTTTGATTTTTTTTTTCCAAGGTATTAAAACCAAATCACGTTCAGTTTTTTAAAATAAACTGTAATTTGCTGTTCTCAAGATGGGCATTTTGGGGAACTTTCGTACAATATTGACTTTTTGTGTCTCAAGGCTTTCACTGGAAAAACGAAGGGATGTATGAGAAACAGTACATTTCGAGAAGGCATTTGACACTGTTATAACAAGAAGTATTAAAAAGTAAATAATGGGATGGCATTGAAAGAAGAAAAGGGGAAGGAATATAGTTTACAGATGCTGTTCCTTATTTTTCTTCCTCTTTTTGGTCTTCCTATATTAAAAATAAACAAACGAACCACAAATAAGACAGAAATGTTTGAGTTTTGTAGCTCCCCTCTATGCAAAAGTTCTTTATTGTTGATTTTCTTTTCTTCCTTGCCATTGTTCAGCTCTCAATACTGTATACTTTAAATTCATTGGGGTAATTAAGTTAGCAAGAACAGCAGAGTTTTATTAGGCTGGAACAGAAAGTGGCTTCAGTGAGTGCCAGTGTTTTCACACATCCCAGGAGGGTGCGGAAGCACAGTGTCACCCAGCATCAGCCCTTGAGGATCAGAGAACCAAGGAGCCTGAGATGAACCCTCCAGACCAGAGGTACACCTTGCTGTGCTGCATGGAGCAGCACTCTGCATAGTGACAAGTAGTCGCCAGCAGCATTCCTGTGTTCCACTGCTATAAATATTATTTATGCACCATGACTGCTAAGTGCTACTAAACACAAAAACAAATGACACTATAGTCTCAGACCACTAAATTTGTCTCTCTGCTGTACATGTCCTTTGCTTTCCCTTTGGCTGCCTTCTTGCTGCTAGCTGTAAATTGCATAATTCATTCTCTCGGGTTGTTTTATAGTTTTGTGGTGAAATTCAGATTTATCATCATTAAATATTGTTATCACTGTTTGCACAATGACGCAAACTGTCTGAAATGTGTCTCAGACTCAACGCTGACATCTAACCTCAGGAGAAGATGGGACTCTCCAGACCAACCCAGATCCAGCATACAAGCCAAGTAATTGGGATGGAATTGGAGCAAACCACTGTAATCCTTGAAGTTGGGAAGGAAGGCCACTACATGTTTCATTCTACTTTCTAAAAGGCAAAGGTGCAATGCGCAGTTTGTCAAGAAATGGACCATTTAGAGCTATTAATATTATCAGTTAGGAAGGCTTACTCTCCTTGAAACACAAAGAAACCAAAGATAATGTAGAAGACTGGATTGTGCCTACGGAGGGACAGTTGACCCATTTCTCTGCTTTCTATCATCTTCTCATTCACCAGTACAATTGAGAACTAGACACCTCCCCATTTTGCATGGTTATTGCATAGCCTGGATGCTAGGGACCTGCTCTCTGTGTTCCAGGACCTGCCATCCCCCTGATAACCCAAGGAAGCCACTGATGGGGTCGCATGTTGGTAACCTCCAAAACAGAGCTACAGTACCTTGTGGTGAGGGGACACTAGCTTGGGTCAGGAGGAAACACACTGCTCCCCCAAAATTCACTCCATGTCTGTGAATGGGATGGGGTGACCTGTGAAACATTTCAGTTAGCTCCGCTTAAGTCACAGCAAGGATTAGCAGGTCTCAAGGAAATCTATGAAACATTGAGCCGTCAGTCTCTCAGGGCTGTCTCTGCTTTGGCCAGTTCATAATAATGTCATCATGAAAGATTAAGATGTTACAGCTTGGAGAAGAGGAGCGATAGTGCAATAAATCCCTCTGCTGGGGCATTTCCTCTGGCTGGTTGTCTGTGCGGCCATTTCGGGCTGCTCCAAAATTAATTTCAACATTCTTGTAGGCACTTATCTCCCCAAAGTGAGATTTCCTGGGAATTGTCGAGAAAGGAATGAAGACAGAAGAATTACGGCTAAACCCCAGCACTTAAGACCTGAGCCCTCTCTCCTTAATGCTCTTGGTGTAAATCAGTAGGAATTCCACTTTCATCAGGGGAATTATGCCAGTGATATACTGTTTGCAAGAGAAGACTCAGGTGTGAGTCCTTTTAGTTGAGTTTCCTTTATTTGCTTTTACAAAAGGAGACCCCAAGCCTGCAGATAGCTGTGCTCAACTTTCAGCTATAGGTGATCTCAGAGCAGAAAGACGGAAGAAGCAGCACGATCACTTAGATACTTAGACTTTTCCATGTATATACAAGTCTCAGAATCAAAGCTTAGTCACTTCAGAGGGGAATTAGTCACAGTCATAAGTAAATACTAACTCAAAAGTACTTGGAAATTGCATATTCTTTGATGCAATTAACTGTAAATTGGACTCCCTTTCTGTTCAGGGGAGTTATGTATTTTCTCACTTTTAAACCAGCAAAATTCAGTCCTGAAGTCTAAAACATCTAAAAAAAACATCATTATTTGCTGTATCTACTAAGAAGGAAGTGATGGGGACAGAAAGCAGGGGAGGGAGTAGCGCAGGGCAACAGATCCAGAACAAAATGCCATGGTGAAGAAAGCCATCCTAGTGAATACAACCAGCTGGGTTTCTGGATGCTTTGTGAAGTTTTATTGTGAAATGCACAGATGATGAGCACAGCTGCAGAACATCAGGAGTGTTTATCATGATCTCCCAAAGCGTTCTGGGTGTGTTCCCCTTTGACACTATTTATGTAGGCTTAACCTAAGCTGATTTCAATGGAGACATCAAAATTGTTTCAAGGTGCATCCTATTATATGCAGGATAAGCTCATGGCTTAAGGCTTCTCTCCCCTGTCTTATGTGGTGTTTATCAGCATGCAAAAGACAACTGAATGAAGAAGTAGCTGATAGCATCTAACTGGCTGCTGTTGCTGAAGCAAATAAGAGACACTTCTGGCACTCACACAAGTATTAAACAGATTTTGGGGATGGAATTTAGGCCAGAAAATTTGTAATCCATCCTTCTGTGCCTAAACAGTGCAACAATCTTCAAGCAATGGACCTGAGGCTTCCCAGCACTACTTTTTTTACCTGAATTTGGGTCCCTCCCGGTCACTTCCTAGTGCAATGTGAGAATTAGCTTCCCCATGCAGTGGGCTTCACCTGCATCCCATAACGCAACATCATACTCTAATTAATCAGACTGTTCACAGACATAAACATTATCATGGCTATGGCACGAGCTTGTTATACTATAGAGAAGGAGACAACATAACAGTTTGTTCCAAATTTTCTCAGCTTGCTGTGATAAAAATAAGAAATAATAACCAAAAGAAAGAAAGGGTTTGTGTGTGTTTTACACTTCCTGATTTTGGCAGGCAGTGAAAGCATCTAAGTACTCCTAAAGAGTTTTGTAGGTTCCAGCTGGTGATAGGGGGAGAGAAAGGGACTGAGAACATCAGACAGAGATACTAACAGCTATCTTCTGGAAGACAGGGTTTATGTTAAGAATTCAAGAAGTAACTTTGGAAATGTTGCTGCTGCAAAATTAAATTACACAATTATTAAAAAGCTAAAAATCTCTGTTATGATTAAACTACATTTCTAGAGAGAAAACATTAAACCGTTGTATTAATCTTAAAGGCAACCCCCCTTTCCCACACTAAGACCTCGTGACAGCTTTACTTAGTCTTCATTAAGCATTTTCAAACAGCTCATTGCAAGCAGCATCTGATACAACTGTGAAATCCCTGTAATGCCATCGCAGCTGCAGTGTCAGATTTTAAAAGCAAAGGAGTACAGGAGGAGACACTGTTTGTAATCACTAACCCAGGTCTCAAAGCTGTTCAGATTGAGCTGTTTACATTGTACTTAGGTGAATCTTTTTCTCCCCACTGAGATTCACAAACGGCTTAACAAAAGTCACAACATCTATTTCTTCCCACAGAAGGAGCTGAAATGCAGAATGTAAAGATTTGCTGAAAACAGTTTGTTACAAAGGTGGGACTAGAAATCAGATCCAAATGCAATTTCTTACCTAATCTGCAGAGACAACAGCTCTCTGGACCTAAATATGGGAAACTTCCTCCCTGTTCTTCCAGGGTTGCACAGAGAATGAGTCTTGGTTCTTCTAGGCCTGAAACTGGCCCCTTCCAAAGGAAAAAGCCACATTCCCTTCAAACATCTCATCCCAACTGTCTGCCATTGCTACAATAAGTACCATTACAGGGCAGCCCTTTTCAAGGCAGGTGATGGAGGCCGGCTATGCACAAATTCAATTGACGACAACAGGCTGCAGATGAGATCTTTGGGTCTCCCTGCTTGCAGTGGTACAGCTGATCACAGAGCAATAAAAAGCTAAAGGCAGGCCCTGGTTTTGCTTCAAAACCTCTTAATAGAGAGCTGTAAAATTTTGAGTACAGGAGGTGTACTTCTGTGCCCTCATAAATTAATGTTTTATATTTCTGTCTTTGCAAAGTTGTTTTTATAAAGCCAGATATTGGCTGGACCCCAGCAGCTCTTATCACAAATCAAATTCTGCATTTATTTGCACTTCTGTCATTGGAAAGGAGGAGGTTTTATTGAAAGCAGTACTCATGTTTGTATCTGGAATTCACTTCTGGACTGAGAAACTCCTGTGCCAGCATTCAGCCAGGAGTGAACTTTATGATCATGTTATCGACTCTGAAAAAAAGGAGATTAAGCAACAGCCACTGAAGTGGTAACAGGTTTTTAACTCTATCAGAATCAGTTGCCCACCCCTCTGCATTGTTTCCCTGCAATAACAATCTCTCATATTTGAAGGCTTTCCCAAGGAAAGAAAACCACCGTGTAGCGTTATTTGTAAAACAGCTCTGTCCTGAAACACAATAGTGCATGAACTCGACCTGATAATTTATGAACTCACAGCTAAGCAAGAAACAGTTCCCCTGCAGCCCAGGGAAAATGTACTGTAACATGCTAAATCTCTTTTTTAAATGTAAAATTATATTGGCATTCAGGTTTGTGGCTTTCTTAAATGTGGTTGTGCTCGGAGAAGTGACTATAAAAATGACACACTTCTAATCAATGGATCTGCTGTCTTCTGCAGGAAATTTGAGTCAGATATGTTTCATTTACTGACAAAAATACTACCTTGTTTTTGTATTTTCTACTCTGTTAGCAGCATAGAAACTATACAGCCATGGGAAATGTAGCCAGCTCTCCTCTGATTCATGCACCATCAACATTACTGGTAATGAGTTTTAACCACTGAGTTTTGATTGCATGTGCGGAGATTAGGTTGACTTTCTTACCTGGGGCTGGACCTGCTGAGCTACTGGCTAGGAAAACTGGGCCACTTTTTTGCTGATACACAGCTGAAAATCTGACCTTCCATCTTCTCACCACCTGTCCTCCCCGAGCAGTGATCTCTGCTTGATGGTGACCATGCCACACAGCGCATAGATTTGTACCTGGCACATCTCCCTGCATGGGAAGATGAATTATGCCCTGAGACTGGTGATGTGGCCACCCTGCCCTCTGGCTAGCTGAGAAAACCCCATGCTTGGGAGCTTGGGTACCCAACGTGGTGTATGCCTCTGGCTTGACCCAGCTGCAGAACAAAATACATGCCCATGAGCCACTGGGCAGCTGGCTAGTAGATCATCTAGGTGTCAAATGTTGGGGTAAAATGAGTCTCCAGCTACTAGCAACTACATCAAATGACCATCGGTCTAATCCAAAAGGAACTGTGCAACAGTACAGGCACACTGTCAGTATGAAGTGGGGCTGGATAACCCCCTTGAGCTATGCCATCCCTCCTGCTGACACAGCCTTGTGGCTTTCCCACATCTGCCATGTACTTAGCTATTTTGAGAAGGATTTAGCTGACAGGTGGATTGCACTGCCAGAGCATTTCATCTGTTCCTGGGTCACTTCGTTTGCAGTGCCAAAGCAGTTTAAAATGAAATTATCTCTTCAAACAATTTCCAGACTACATGACCTTGTGCAAATAAAAGCCATGCTGCCACTCAACAGTCCAGCCCTTTGCTTGCAGCCCTGGCAATAAGCATGCTGAAAGCAGACAAGAAAGCTTTAAAGTCAGCCTGTTGTTCTCTGCAAAAGATGATGAAGCTGCAATTGCCTCACATTTTCCAGCTAAACCAAAGCAGGAAGCTCCCATCCTGATGGCCTGACTTGCAGGAAGGGCAGTTCTGCATGAAGAAAGTACATCTGTCACAAGCAAATGCACTTCACACATAGTGTTTTGCATGGCGAATATAGTGAGCTGACTCTGCAAAGCTGTACATCAGTAGTCCTCCCATAACGCTCAGGAATGGTATCAATGCTTGCCAAACACCTTTGCCAACTGTAAGAGGTTTTGCAATTTCTGTGTAAGGTGTATGTCTGTGTGGATCCTCTCTCATGGGCTGTGATTGATTACTAAATCAAGATCCTCTACAAAACATTCAATCTGTAACTGAATTTTCCCTTTCTGGTGATTTCATGCTGTGTTTGACATTAAACACAGCTGTCCTAGGCAGCTAACTCCACTTGTTCCTGATATTTCATTATGACAAATGGGATGTATTTCCATCACTTATCAAAAGATCAACATTGCAGCCAAGCAAGTGCTAGCTTATTTATTGTCAGCCAGGGGACGGATGGTCTGAAGTGCCTCCCTTAATGGGGACAATTCTTTAACAAAGACTCTACTGAGATTGAAGTGTCGATCTTCAGTTTATGTCCATCAGTCCATCCAATTTTGTCAGTTACAGTGACTGAGGGCATATGCAAAATGAGTTTGTTCTGGCTGATCTGAAAGCCCCAAGTGTGATTTGATGGTCCTTCCTTTGATTGAGTGGCATTCACATCACCAACATGAGTCTTCCTCATTTATCCACTGTATTTGAGAGGAGAAGGTGGGCTGAGCAGGACAATAGCACATGGGAACGCTGCTTGGCCTGAGTCACGAGGGCCAGGCTAAGCTGGTAGAACTGAGGCTGTGTGCTGGGTCCCATCCACTCTCGTCCCCATGCACCCCAGCATAGCAGGACCAGCTCTGAAATGGCCACGATGTTATAGCCTCATATACAATATTTGTGCCAAAATACTGGCTTAAGGAAGAGACTTCTCTTACAAAGGGCTCTCCTTATATTTACTGTAGCAATTAGCAGCACACAGCCCTGGCTCTCCAGGAGAGCTTACATTAGCAGCGCTGCCACCATCACCCTGATAAGCCCCAACCTGGTGTTGTTTGTACTTCACAGTCACCTTTGTTTGTTTAAGAGGCCAGACAAGACAAACACTTGTGATGCCTTGTTTATTCTGCAGCTTTCACTGGAGCGTATTAAACTCATCATTACTTCATATAAGCTTGAGATAGACAGGCATTTTTTTTCAGGCAAGTGTTGACAGTAAGTAACAGACACTGCCACAAGGTAACATGTTTATATACTGGTGCAAATGCCTGGTGGATTTTATTCCTGTAAAACTATCACAGATAAAGAAGCTACTATCAGATAAGTGACTATAATAAATGGCCACAATTAGTGCTCTGCTGATGAGACTACTCGGTGGTCTCTCTGCTCTGTTTTAGACAAACCCCAGGCTCAGCTTGCTTAGTATAAATGGAGACAAGGACCATTTAAAATAACATCAGCCTCTCCTGTTTTCTGGGGGTGCTTTACCAGAATACTACTGTTAACTGAATTGAAATCTCCCTGTGTTTATCTTCAGTGAACATACAAATGGGAAAATCAAATCAGGCATTAAAAAAGATACACATTTAAACACACACAGAGGCTACTTACAGGTTTCCCTCATTTATGACAAAATAATAAAAGAGGCAGGGCCAACCCCTGGGCTGTACGGAGCAGACAAGCCCCAACCAGAACAGAGGTCTGCACCTTCCTGGTACCCCACTAGCAAAAATAACTACACTCGAGTCATGCTTGAGGGCTGCAGTGATGAGAAGAGGCTGTTATCTAACCCAGTTTCTCTTCATTAGTAGCCCTTGTTTGTAAAGTCAGCTCACATTGCTTCATAAACTGATCCTACAGTCACTGATTTAAAGGCATCTCTGTTGACATCCATCCAGATCTCTTTAAAGCCAGGACTCAAAAATAAGAAAGCCTATAATTTGAGCACTTTTGATGAAAAGGTCTGCAAAAGACATTTATACCCTTGCATAGTCAAGGCATTTATAGAATGACATGCATTTGCAATGGACTGCTTTTACATATAAATATGCGTTTATGTATGTATATGTATGTACTCAAGTACATATCTATATATACACATATGTATGCACGGAAAGAGATTTCCAACATACTCCTACTGTCATTAAAATAATGATAATATAAAAAGCTCAGAAGGATTGATTGTAAAACACAGGCTGTAATCCTGAGTTACTTTTCATCTGTAACTATATATTTAGTTTATGTAGTGTCAAAATGGTACCACACAGCAAGGCTGAAGATGTCTCTTGATGTATCTTCTACCCTCTCTTGAAATGCAGTGACTTCTTCAGAACTGGCTTGTAGAAAAAGCTCTTGTGTAAAAGCATGCTCCTAATACTTCTACTTGATTTAATATTTCACAGTAACAGTTTCAGGGGAAATTGCATTGAATGGCAGAGGAACCCCTCCACAGACACACCGCGCTCCCGGAATTAGGTACCTGTGCACAGTAGGGTTTAAGGTCATTCTTTGTATTCCCACTGCCAGAATATCTCATAAACCCAGAAAAGTGTGTTTACCTTTTCATGAGCTTAAAGCTTATTCATTTGACCTCTGAAAAATAGTATAATACTTCTTCTTGAAAACTCCACAGTATCCAGTTTGAAAGAAGACTGTCAAGTAGTTTAATCCCCAAATCTAAGCTGCCTTTAACTATTATAATTTGAGGACAGTGTTCACCTAATTCAGCTGCAAACCAGTATATGATATCTGCCCATCTATGCAATTTATACATGTGTGTTTGTGTAGACCTTTGCACATATTAAGCCCCAGGGCTCCCCAGTGGAAAAGTGACTCTGGTGAGACATCACATTGTAGTAAGTTACCCCAGTGCGAACACTGCTTTAAGGCACTGTAAAAAATGCAAGTGGGGCTTTACACCAGAAGGGCAATGATTATTATTTCAACATAATTACACAGGTAAGAATTTCCTTAGAGAAAGCAGGGTGTTAGAACGGAGCAAGTCGTTTCTCCCCAGTAATTTATCCATACAGGTCACCATTTGCTGTCAGTTTGCACCTGTGAATGGGTTGTGCATATGAGGTGGAAATCTCTGCATCAGCTCTTTACAAATGTCCTTAAGTGCCCCTTGAACTGCCAAGCGTTTGCAAGCCACTGCATTACAAGTTGTGTCAATGGCATTTACAGCAAGCCCATTGCATTGTTTCTGCTCAGGAAGGATGCAATTAGTTGGTACAGTACAAATCACAAACGTACAAATCTGGTTCCTCTGTCAGGAATTTCCAAGTAGCCCAGTTTAAAATCAGTGGTTTTAGTGAATGCCATCAGGCAGTCTTGGCTGTTGTGTGCCTGTGTGGAGTATTGTTAAGGTTATGAGTTCACAACAGGAGTTTCATATGCACATGCATCATGCTAAGCCCTCCTGTTTCCATGAAGAAAGAAGATGACTTCTGTGGTCAGAAGACCTCACTCTTAGATGAGATCAGAGGAGAAAGAAAGGTTTACCTGGCCTGTTTACACCCTGCAGATCTTCAGCCACAGAAAGGAAATAGTTTGACTTAGTCATGGAAGTGCCTGCTGTTTTCTACTCACTATTTTACCACCATTATTATTACACGCTGATTCGTAGGATTGATTGGGTATACAAATCCTTTCAAAAACATCTGAAACTACTGGAAAATTGATATTTGTATAGAATCAAGGAGGACAGACATGCTAGATGTTGAGGGGGAAGGGTTTTTCAAATAATAGAAAGAAAAAGCTTTATTTTTCACATCTTCTTTCACTGTTCTGGTCACCCTACATTTTTTATCTGGTATATAAGTATTTCTGAGTCAGATTTCTGCAAAGCCATGTTTTAGTAAATTAAACAGCTATTAAGTATAGCTCCAGAAATTAAAATAGCTCTTGCATTCCTCCAAAATGCCTCCTTAAATCACCGTTCAGGAAAACATCATTCACCTTAATGGAGAACCACTGTAATGGAGCAAGAAGCAACTTGGAAGCAGGAGCAGCGAAGACGGGAAGACATGGCTCAAGTTCCCCCTCATATTTTCTTAGGAAGCAAAACTATCTTTGCATAAGTAACTCACACAGTTCCAGCCAGGCCCACATAGATTTAAACAGGACTTGGTTCAGCCTCTCCTCAATTCTCTTTTCTTGTTTTTGTATTTAAAAAAGCCCGAGAAAAACGTGTGTTCGGCAAAGGTGCATAAATATATCTTAAGACACAGAGAACTATATTAATGCTGGTGGCTGCATTAATTTGTTCTTATGGGAGCTGAGAAAGGGTCCCTACACTCAGATCTGTTTCCTAGAGTTTATTGGTCCTCATTACAACCTACTCTAGATTACAGCCTAATTTGAACTCTAGGCTAATTCACACTACACCACAAAATGCAGTGATATATCCCATTGCATGAGTACAATAGTGCCCTGTTTGATAGCATGCCGTGATTTCATGCTTTAAGAAATGGTTGCCAGAGAGGTGAAAGAGGGATGTCCTTTTCATGTGCAAGCTAGACTAGCCAGGGGAAGTGAAGTGGTTGCTTCTCAGTGGCTGGGTTAATCTATTGGCTTTGATTCTCTGCCTGGTTTTATACCAAGAAGTGTTTAAAGTCAGTCAAACGTCTAAAGAGATTGCAAAGGTGACCAGGTTTAAACAACAAATTCGTGTCTGCAGCATTTGTTTGTGCCCCAGAAGCTTCCCACATTAAAAAAAAGAAAAGCCCAAAGACTGGCTTTCCCGGTCTGGTTCTTGGTGGCTAATTTATTAGCTTTCCTGTTTTCATCCACATGTTCAAGTTGGTAAAACCCACCCTGCTAAACCTATTGTGTCTGGCATTCATCTTTACCTCAGTGCCATCTGCAGTAACAAGCAACAGATCCCTGCGGCTCTAATGCCTCCCCAAAAAGAAAGATGAGCAGGATGAGCCTGCCCCCATCTTGGGGCAACCCTTCAGTCCCATTTTCCTTGAAAATCACAGTGAGTTCTTGCATCACCTGCTCCTTCATTTTTTAATGGGGAGGGTGAAAGGCTTTCAAGTTTTAAGGAGTTCACAACACAGCAAGGAACGGAGGCTTTTCCTGTTCCTGCGAGAAGTGTCTGTTCTCTTTATTTCTGCAATAGTGAAATTCAGCTGTGAGCACTGGGTAAACACTTAGACAAGTGTCCCACAGACATTTGTCCCACTGAAGTTCTGTGTGTTCAATGGCATTTGCTTCCCACAGCTGTTATTCTACTTCTTCACCATTCTCAGCGGAAGTACCACTTCACTGACAATAATGGGAATGAAAGGGGCAATTTTGATTGGCAAGCCTAGGAATAAGCATCTGAAGTAAAATCCACCTCTTAACATTTGCAATCAGAGCTTTCTTAAGAGGACCAAATACCCTGACCTGGAGTCGCGTCTTCAAGCAGAGCTGCTGGAAACCGCATGGGGTGAATGTAAAAGCAAGGAGGGTGCACTAAATGCTCCCTTCTTCATGCTCTCCTTCCTCTACCCACTTCTAAGACTTCTGACATTTATGCGTTCATGCACTCAGGGACCCTGCATGTATTTCTGGCATGAGTTAGTTGTATCCTCTTGAATTTTGTTATCTTCCAGCACCCACCACACCCTTAGAAAGGCATTGTCCAGCTCATCTTCCTCTGTCTTTGGCCTTCATCTTTACTCCCATTAGTTTCATTTGACGCTCCTTGGTTGTGTTCAGGAGTATGTCTCTGTGAGTCTTTTCACATTTCCGTATTAAAGTGGGAGCACTAAAGTGTAGCTTTAGTCAGACCTAGGTAATCTTCAGGCCTTTAAGAGGTATTAGTAACAGGGGAGAGAATAGCAGCTACACCATGCGAGGTAAGCAAGCACTATGTGTATGCCCTGGGAGTGATGAGCTTGGCGACTAGCTGAAGAATAGCTTCTAAATAACAAAATTATTGACATTCAGCCCTGCACACAGATACCCTGCAAACAGAAAAGAGAACTCTGATCTCCAAAAGTATTATGTTGTAAGTGGTTCTGTATTGCAGGTCTATTAGTAACAAACATGATGAAGGAAGTAATTATTGTGGTAAATTTATTGACAGAGCTGGAAAATCCCTTTGTATCACTTCTCTCATTCTCTTCACTTTTTGCTTTGTTCGGTATAGGCACAGTATTACCTCTGCTAATTTGGGCTTTCCAGGCTGAGACAAACCACATAAGAACTGCGGTAACAATCCTAAAGTGAGGTACAAAGCTGGCAATGAAAAAAACCCTCCAGAGTAGTTGCTTTAATACCTTTGCTTAATAAATAAAATAATTAAAATAAAATAAAACAAAATAAAATACCAGACAAGCATTCTGAGAAAGGTGTGACAAATATTTAATAGGCGGCTGGAGAGTTGTGACATCAAGAGCTTATCTCAGGGAGCTTGACACTTGCTGAGATCTTAAGGGATATTATTGCATGGGAAAGAAAGAGAAGGAATTCAGCTCAGCAAAATTTGAAAGGGGGCATCAGTATTATTTACACCAATTTCTGACTTCATCAGCATGAGAGTTACCTGCTAAGATGTTGTTAGATTCCCTTACAGTCATTTGTAGTAAATATAAGTGTAAATACATCAAAGTGACTGGGATGATCTGTAACCAAGTACCTTGGCCTATCTCTGGGGATGTCACTGGTGGCCTATCAACAGGGGAATTTGCCATACAGAAAAACCAACAGAAGGCAAGACAAGAGTTACGATTGAGGTGGAGAGTTCTGGAACTAAATAGGTAGAAAACTGATTTACAAAATCAGAGAGACTGATTTGGGATAGGAGGATTTCATACAAAAAGTACCGGGGGCCTCTGGTCTGAAACTGGATAGCTGAAATCAGACTGCAGCATTTATGGGTAAAGCTGGTGACGATGAGTTTTGTAACAGGATTCAGAGCAATTTGGATTTCTGAGTGCTTTAAGATCTGATAAAAAGCATGAGAAGGAAGCCAAGCATATAATTATTGTTATTATTATTATGAAAAGCAATATGGCAACACCAATATTGTTATGAGTGAATCAGCAGATGGCAAATGCCTTTCAGTATTTTGCAAAGGCAAAATAACATGTCTGGTAGCAATGAGTGCAACTAATGATTATGTGCTAAATGAAACAGCCATTCAGCATGCTGATCAGGAAAAAACATTTGGGAGTCATTGTGGAAAAAAACATGGAAACCATTAGCCTGGTTCAGAGTAGCAGGAAAGGTAAAAAGGAAAAGAAGCTGTGTTGGTTTTGCACGATGCTCTAGCTAAGTGCCTTATTTCTGAGTTGTTCTAGTTGTTTTTACTGCTGTGGTGGCATTCACATTGATAACTAACAGTGAGGGCTCCATTCAGCTAGGTAAGGTGTCCCCATACCCAAAACATCCAAAGCATTTAGGGTAGAAATCTCAACAATGCCAGAGAAGGCAGTCACAGCAGGTCGCCCATAGTCCCCACCAAGTGTAGAGGGCCTTGTTGGCTTGCCAAAGCCAGAGGACATGAACCCCTCTAACAGCAGCTGCATGGGAAAAGTAAACCAGCCAAAGCAGCTAGCAGGACCTAGGGGAGGTCATAGTTCAGCACCTCCAGGCTCCCCCTGCCTATGGCATGGGACCACATCCTCAGGTCTCACACCACTGCAGCCAAAATAAGGATGTTGAAATCACCAGGACCTAAGCTGACACCCACCAGAAGCCACATGTACCTACTTTGCTGTGGGGAGATGCTTCATTTTGGAGCCAAACTCTTCCATGAGACCATCCTCAGGGAAAAGCAGGACAGGGGCTGAAGCCACAAGGGAAAGACGTAATGATAAGGGAATCCAAATTCTAACTGTGTGATGGGGATTAACTGCACTTCATTCAAACAGTACAAACGAGGGCTTCATTTATTACAGTATGACACAACTGCTCCAGCCCTAGCTGCCCATAGCTTCCCCCTCCTCAGCAGCATTTTTTGACTGTTGGGGCTAGACCCAAACCATTAGTACAGAGGTGGATGGCTTTTGTTTGCTTTTCTCCTGATCCCTTCTTTTTTTCAAGTGGGCTCTACTGCTGAAGTGTTAGAGTGCTTCACTCCTTTTAAAACAGAAAGGTCTGAGTCCACTCATCTTTTAGTGACTCCCTTGCAGCCAGTTAGCCCACAAAAATAAGCAAACTGAAGAAAGGAGTCAGAGCCTAAGCCCTTTACGGGAGATTGATTGTAAAGCTGGTGGCAACATGACAAGCTGATTTGTGGTGGCTCCTCATAGCTTGTTTGAACTGTAAACCTCAGTCACATGTATTTATTGTATCAGCACAGATTGGTATCTCTTGTCCTGACTAAGGAATACCAGGCACAGGGAGAGCACAGGTATGTGTTTGTGCACAGACATCTGTGCACACATGCATGTGAGACACCCTATGCATCCCCTTTTGAAGCCCCCAGCTAACTCATCCTCTGCTTTAGGGCATGCCGGATGAGGAGCTCAGTTTGGTGACACCATAGCTTTCTACAATAGCACAGGCCCAAGCCACCATGGCTCCTTCAGAGAGACATGAACCCCTTTGCAAGGCTTAATTCCTTTCACTGTCATCTTTTCCAGTGATAGCTGGAGCAGCTGTTTCTTCTTCCTCCATAGCATGTGGGTTGCCAGAAAGCCTGAGGGGCCCATCAGCTAATTTCCATACTTGGATCTAGGTCTGCATCATATTTTCTTGAAACAGTAGTCGTAGAGCGGGTCCCTCTACCTTCTACACAAATGTGATTTAATGTCTTCCTCAGGAGCAGTGAGCTCATTTGCTATAACATGAAATCGTGAGAAGGATTGGCTCTTCTCTTAATAATGTAATCACTCTAGACTAGTTGATATGTCCTGTATACAGCTTATGGTGTAGAGTTTTATAGCATATTACTGCACCTCCACATAAGTCTAAACTGGTCATAAAACATAATCACTTACTGAAGAAAAATATATTAACGCTGCTGAAAATAGGACACAAAGTGATTTTCATAGCAACGGATAAATAGAGGCCTTGGCAGAAGTCTTATTCTTTTGCACACAAAAATGCAGATAAAAAGGGAAGCGTTATGCACTTCCTCCATCTCTTTCTCATCTTTTACTTTTTCCCTTTTCCTTCGAAGTATCCCATCAGCCATAAGCAGAACTGTGATATTAATAGTTCTAAAGGGCTGCAAATATCTCTCTCTGTCCAGCAACTCCTGCTGTTACCGAGCACCCACGGATGCACAGGGAAAACATCCCAAGACTCCAGTGGCAGTCTTGGAAGTGGTTTTGTCTTTTTGCTTAGAGGCATCGGCCCACTAAGAAAATTAATAGCACTGGGAAACAAGACTATGCTGTGCCTACCAGAACTGTATTCTCTCCAAGTACCAGTAGGCAGCATTGAAGCAGGCTGGTGCTGAGTAAAGCTTGTCTAGACACCAAATTAGATCAAGTTAAAAAGACTACTGTATTTCTGTTCTCTTCTGTTTATGTGGCTCATATCAACACAGTATTTTAGTACATGATGTCTATTTATGTATTTAACAGTTGTTAAACAACTGTTGAAAGCACTGTCTGGATATTTTTATTTAAAAGTGAGCTAAAATACAGTTATATGCAGAGTGTGATGTAAGACTACCAGAGGTTTCAATTGCAAAAGGCAAAACCCAAAACTGCTTGTTGAGAAGTTATGAATGCCCTGTCCCTGGCAGTGCGCAAGGCCAGATTGGACAGGGCTTGGAGCAACCTGGTCTAGTGGAATGAGTCCCTGCCTGCAGCAGGGGGTTGGAACTGGGTGAGATTTAAGGTTACTCCCAACCCAAACTATTCTACAATTCTATGATACTTATGTAGACCCACCTTGCTGGTAGCCATGAGGTCCTCCCTTCATCTGAATAGTGCGTGCTACATGGAGTCCTTCACAGCAGGATGGTAGTATAAACACTTGCAGGCTAATTTCGAGCAGGCTGCAGTAGAAACAAATTTGCCAGAGCTGGAAAAATGAATCTGTCATCGCAAGATCAGTATTTGCGAGTAAAAGTGTTCAAGTTTAACTTATGAAACTGTTTCCCTTGGCTTCGAGTCTGTCACTTTTAATGGATATTTTGTATTTCAGAAGCATAGAAGCGAAGGAGTGTGTTCTTCCATCAAGATTTCAACAACCCCTGGCTTTGTAAATCTCAGGCAGCCCATCTTTTCAGTTTTTTACTGTGCACATGTTAAAAATGGCATGATCTCTACTATTTCAACAGGTGGCTTTTCAACGTGCTGCGCAAGGCTTTGTTGTGGTCTTGCAGTAGGGCACCTCCGCCAGCAGAGTAAGCTCAATCCTTGCACATTAAAGTTGACAGTGCAATTCAAAAGTCAAAGTTTTGTAAAAACGATACCAAGCAAATGGATCTGCACTGGAAACAGAAGAATAAATATAGCAGCTGAAAGCTGGATTCATTTCACATGCCTGAGTGAGAACAAACTGAATCTGTCAGTCAGCAAAAGGGAGTTACACAAGGAATCGTCTCCCAGGAGGCACTCCGCTGTGGATGGGAATGTTTTATTTCAGTCAAGCATAGATACCTATGCATTTTCATGTCATGTTTCCAGGTATTAAAAGAAAATTAAATCAGTCCTAAGATTCATAATCAAAAGTATGTATCAATTTATCATCACTCCCTCTCTCAGCTAATAGTGTCTTATCAAGGATCACCACATCATTACCTGAGACGAACCTTCTCCAATACCCTCTTAGGCACTTTGGATTGATCTCACATTTCAAGGGATAAAATAAATCTGAAAGAGAAAAAAAAATATTCCCAGAAATATTCATTCACAGAAGGTGTATCCTGCCTTTTAGCAAGGCTGGTTTGGAGGGGAACAGTTCAGCATCTGTCAGAAGTGGTCTCCAATTCACACTCGGCAGCTTTGGGCCCCAAACCGTGATGAAACAGTTCTTGCACACAACTAGTTAGTACCAAGGCAAAACCTTTCACTGCACTAGATACAGGATTAGGAAAGACAAAGCTGAAAATGATTCAACGTTTCAGAGCAACAGCAGATTAAATAACTGCTCAAGAGGATGTGCGCGAGGCCCATTATTGGTATCACAGGAATATTTTAGGAAAGTGCTTTAAAATAAAAAAAGACAACTATGGGTAAAAAATACCCACTTAGCATTTCTTTCCTACAGGGAGGAACCTGGGCTCTTATTTGACTCATTTTTCTGATTACTATTCCACACCAGCCTTTTTAAACAATGTCAGTCAAGGAATCTTACCTGCTGTGCTTTGGGTGAGTTGCCTTTAAAATACTTCATCATGGAAAAAACATAAAAAGGTCAAAAACTGATTAACAAACACAATCTGCTTTCCCCCAGCAGGCTTAGGACTATCGCTTTTCCTTTTTGCCCTATTTCTTCTTCTGGTCATTCATGGTTATAGTAGAACTGGCAGATCATAGAATCATAGAATAGTCAGGGTTGGAAAGGACCTCAAGATCATCGAGTTCCAACCCCCCTGCCATGGGCAGGGACACCTCCCACTAAACCATGCCATCCAAGGCTATGTCCAACCCCACCTTGAACGCCACCAGAGATGAAGCATTCACAACTTCTTTGGGCAACCCATTCCAGGGCCTCACCACCCTTACAGTAAAGAATTTCTTCCTCATATCCAATCTAAACTTCCCCTGTTTAAGTTTAAACCCATTACCCCTTGTCCTCTCACCACAGTCCCTAATGAAGCATCCCTCCCCAGCATCGCTATAGGCCCCCTTCAGGCATTATAATCTGGGACAAAGTGAAGCCTAAGTAAGCCTTGCTCATGCTCAGTAAAACTTAGGCCCAATATTAAAACTTCCCCCAGCCTACCTTCAGTTATCACCTTTAGCAGGACAGATCTGGATGTGAGTTTTCATCCCTTCAGGTTTCGTGTTGTTGACTTCAGTGAGTCTCATCACACAGGCAGATAGGTCCACGCAAAAGCACACATCTATATGTTGGATTGGCCTCAACCTTTACCAAAAGTGAAGGACAGACGGAAAGAGTGCTCTGTGTTTCTCAGGACAAGTCTGATGTGCCTAGTTTTAACAACAGGAATTTCATGAGGTTTCACTGCTGCACAGGCCAATGCCCACACATCACATCATGTTGTAACACATCACCAGTCTTAGGCTAAAATAACAGACTAAGAGCTGGAGCCCTACTGAAATTTGGCCCAGGAGGGACATTGAAGGTTGAGTTTGAAACATTCCATGGGGCACTTAGTGAAAGAGAGCTGGGCAGGACTCAAGTATTCAGCAGCTCATCTGCTCCGGGCACAGGGAGATCACCAGCCCACACCCTGCTGTTTGTGGGGATGGATGTCCACCATTGCCAGGTTACCATCCATGCACTGCCAGTTCCTCTGCCACAGCAGGTCCTCTGACCTGCATCTGCATCAACATCAGCCAGGGAGAGCCCTAAAACAGCTTCCTGTAAATTGGAATGGGAAGAAGGATGGAGAGAGTCTCATTACTCACCTTCAAGGCAGATGGCCCTTCAAGAACAAATTCCCAGCCTCACAGCAGCCTGATGGTCTCTGGGGTTCATTGTGACTCCAGAATGGGTGAGAAGAAAGTCACTAAATGGTGCATAGTGACCTAGCATGTGGAAGGACTGGAGGGCTTCTTTCTAACAACAAGGCTGTGGGCCAGGTCTGGGCCTCATCCATGGTGGTGTGGAGTGCTCCAGCAACACGGGCCAGCTTAGGAGCTCATGCATTTCAGAAACACACTAAATAAACAAGCGGACGAGGGATTGGTAAGCACTGCTCCTGTAGGAAATCTATGCAATGAAAAAGTCATCAGCCTTGCCTTTTTTTATCCATTCCTTTCATTCCTCAGATTGAATTTCTTTCCATGCCATGCTTTCCCAGCTCTCAGCCTGCCTCAGCCCCTTCCCCTCCAAATGTGTTTCCTTCAGAGCTGCAATATTGGCCACCAGCAAGGAAGAAAAAGCTGATAAAAGATGATACACCACATATTATTCCATAGTTTTCTCTTGATGGATTTAGAAAGGTCCCGAATGCAAAGAGAAATTAAATCAGCAGGTAGGAAGACAGATGGAAAGTGAAATTCAAGATGCTGGAAAGCTGCTTTTCTCCGGAGGTCCTATTCTTCCCTCTGTCCGGAAGACAGGAAAGAGCAGACTGCTCATGACAGAGGAGAGAAAACTGAAGGGGGTCTTTAGGGGGAACTCAATCAAAGAGATTATTTTCCCACAGACTAGAGCTGAACAAACCTTAATGGCTTTTTCCTGATTGAAGAATACACCGACAATTAATTCATTACCTGAACCGTATAAAACAATCCTCCAAATGTGTTCCAGTTCTGCCAGTATCAATGCTCACATCCTTTCTGTTTGCGTTTGGTTCTCAATGGCTCATTCAGCTAATGGGCTAAGTATGCCTCAGAAAACTGCAGCTTCGACAGCAACAGCAAAAAAAACACCCGAAAAACAAAAACCCAAAAAAAACCCTTAATTAAAAAAAAAAAAGGAAAGGCAAAATAAGGCCAGCCATGTGTTCCCAGCATAATATTCCATGTGTATGCACAGATATCCACATGCATTAGAGATAAAGTTAAGTGCAAGCACATGGCAGGCTGGAGTTTGCATGGGGAAGCCAAGGGCCCATGTGCAGGTTATTAGCGGGGGGGAATCCTGTACGGTGGGAAGAGAGGGTCTGCTGGGGGCGTAAGCACACACCAGCGCTGCCGGGACATCCTGTTAACTGGACCTCTGCGGAATTGATAAATGGCTCTGGATCCCTTTGTTTATTTAAATGGAAGCCAACGTTTTAACAGCAATAAAGGGCAGGCTAAATAATTCGCCGGGCCAGCTATCACGGCTAGTATGATCTTTGAAATATATGGGCTGCATTTAAGAAACTGAACCCCACTGAGCCTTCGTTTGTATACACACACTGCTAGGGCAGCTGGTATAAATTGTAAAATAAGATGACAATATTAGCATCTTCCCTTGGCTTCCCTCGCTGAAAGAGAACTGCAGAGCGAACTATGCAAGCATTTCCTTTATGCTCCTAAGTAAATCAAGAAACGTCAGGGAATACGACAGTTTTATAGCTTTCCGGTAAAATGCGGTACAACTCACAGACATCGAGTGATTTTGGAGTTACCTTTCCAAAGCGTGGCAAAAAGAACAACAAGAATTAAAAACGACTAAACGCCGTTTGCCCCTTGCTTTCGAAGGCTGGCAGAGAGGCTGCAGGAGAAAATAATGTGTTTATGACTTTCACACCGCCCGCCTACGGAGAGAAACAACACCAGCAATGAAGCCACGGGGCATCTTGAGCAAAAATGCATCCCTCTTCCAGGTGGAAACTCTAACACCCCTCGCACCTCTGAGGCTGTAAAGACGATGGTGGGAATAATAAATATACCCCCAAAACCCAGGCCCATCGAAACAGGGGAAGGAGGATGAACCTTCCTGGATCATCCACCCTAAAACGCGAGTGGGGTCCCGTCTCATCCGCCCTCTCCCCTTCCCGGCATCTCCGCTGCTGCTGCTCCTCAGCGCTCCCTGGGTTTAGATTTGGGAGCGCTTCCCGGATCGATGCCTTTACCAAGGGAGGAGGGAGAGGGACGGAGAGGGAACTCTAACAGTTTGTAGCCTGGCGGCACCTCCGAGCCCGACTCCTCCCGGCACAACACCGCGGCGCGTTCCGCGTTTCACCCGCCTTCCACCCGCTTAGAGCTCAACGAGTTCGCAGTTTACACACAGTAAAATGTCTGTATTGCGCTTAATGCTTGCGGGGAAAAGGCTCTTCCCAGGGATCCTCATAAAAGCCCTTTATTTAGCTTCGAGCATTTTCTTGTAATCAATAAGAGTTGGCTGTTATCTGCCGGCACGTTTAGCGGGGAAGTTTATTGCCTGCCGGGCGGATTAAGGGCGAGACAGGAGTGCACCATACAAGGAGAAGGGACTCCCGAGTCCCGCGATCCGAGCCTCGGATTCATAAAATATAGAACCATCCATTACGTTGCCGATATCTGGAGCCAGCAAATATATACAGACTATAAATTGCCGCCGGCGGGGTGCGGGCCGGCCGCTGGAGCGGGGGCTCTGCCCGCCCGCATTCCTCCCCGCGCCGGAGGGAAACGGGGGGGCCCCGTCCCATCCATCACCTCCGTTATGACTCCGCGATGCAGCAAATGGGTTGTGTAAAGAGGCGGCGTTTGACAAGGTGGCATGGTTATCCTGTCCAAATGATGCATAATATTAGTATTAGGGCTTAGATCATCGCATGCTTTTAAAATCATCACCGCTAACTAGAGGGGAGGGGGAAGTCCTGGGGGCTGCAGGGGGGCAAAAGTTTCCATGTAGATAACGGTTATAGATGGTGGGATTTATGGGGAAGGGTAGGCGCACAAATAAACACGTCTACTGCAGACGGAGAGAGGGTCCCTATCCGGCCGGTGCCCACCCGGCGCCGGCGACAGGAACGAGGGGCGGCGAGGACTGGGGTACCCTGCACCCGGGGGGGAGCCCATGGGCACGGTACTTTCCCACTCCCCGGACACGTCCCCGAGCGCTTGCTAGGGGGCAAAGCAGAGACTATTCTATCCTCGCCCTCTGACTACTAACGGGCCACGGCTGCGGTCACGGACACGAGCTGTTGAGGACTGAGAGGGGCTCTCCCAGCCTAGGGCCACTCGGGGCCAGACAGTCCACACCAGGATTAGCCTTTAGAAACACAGTAAATGGAAGTGAATTGTACCGGGAATTGTTTTCGGGATGACGGGGTGGTTCTATGCCGCATCTCATCCTCTTTCTTCCCCTTTCCGGGGCTGGGATCAGGCACAGGCTGAAGGCTTGGGGGTTCAGGCAGAGCTGGGGGTCTTTCCGGTCCCTCATGGGTCAGTGCCCTCCATAGCCCGGCTTAAACTGGGCAGGGCCAGGCGGGCTCTCCCACCTGCAATCAGCCCGCTAGCGGGAGGGTGAGGGGAGAAAGTGCCTGAGCCAAGGGAGGAAAGGGGGAAGTGGAGAGCCCCGGTTATCCCTCCTGATAACCCCGCCGCCGCTTCCCTGCCCGGGCACCGCGCAACGCCCTGTCGCTGCTGGGCGGCGGCGCCGTGCCAGGCGGCGTTTTTCCAGGGCAACAGCTTTGGGCTGCTGCTCGAGTCGAAGGACGGGAAAGGAGAGGTGGGAGAGAGAAAGTGCCTCTTAATTTGGCATCTGCGCTGCCGCCTTGCCCGGGGCTGGTACCAGTCATGGCCCCCGGATCCGGTGAGCAGAGCCCGGTGACAGTGGTGCCTTTAGGAGGATAAAATCCCAGCTCGGAGTGATTTATCAGCAGCCTATGACCTCTGAATAGTCGACTTACATGGCCGGTGACACATTACCCTGGACAGGGGGCTGGCGTGATTTGTGGAGTCTGTCCCCACCCCCGACCCCTCTTTTCGGCTGCTGGGAGCAAGAAACCCTCCAGTCCCTCTGCCCCCTCCAGCACCTCCATCCCCTCCAGCACCCCTATTTCTTCCAGCACCCCCATCCCCTACAGCACCTCATCCCAGCATGCAGGAGGCCGGGGGAGTCACGGACAGGTTCGAGATAGAGAAAAGGCACTGGTCATCGCGGTGGGAGGGGGGAAGAAGAGGCGACGAAGGCCGGGAGAGATGATGGCCTGGGACCGAGCATAGCTGGAGGGCTGTGATGGCTGGAAACCTTTGATTTGGGGTTTGCCCGGAGAACGGGGGTGGAGGAGAGTGGCCTGGGTTTTTTAAGGCAAGCAGAAATTTGATTATAGCGTACGGAAGAGGTCTGTGATTTGCGGTGAGCGGATTTCATTAACAACGGCCGTTCGAGTTTCGGAAAACCCAGTCAGGGCCGAGGGGCCGAAGACGAAACTGACCCCAAGGGCGGGTGGCGAAAGGAGCTCGGCCGCGGCGCCGGTTCTTCGGGTAGGGGAGAGCCGCGGCGGCTCCGGGATGCTGCGGCCGCTGGGCTGGCATGGCTCCGGGCACTGCCCCTCCTCGGCTCGGCTCCCTCCGCAGGCTCCGGGATCAGCCGGCCTGGATGTGGCCGCTTTACCCGCTGCCCCAACGGGCAGAGCAGCCAGGGCTCTTCTGCTTGCTTTTTGCTGGGTGGGAGGGCACAGGAAGCTTTTTGCCTCCCCTCCACTCGTGTCACCTGCTGCAGCCGCCACCCAGGTGAGGGGAGTGTTGGTTAGGTCCCCCACCTCAAAATTGACCTGCTTCACTTATGAGGGTGATGATGGTGGAGGCAGTAACAGGCCCCTTCGGGGGCTGTCGGGCCGCTTGGCCGCCCGCCGGAGCGGGAGTGGTATCGGGTCTAATTGCCGTCAACGAATGTCGCCGCCAGAAGGAAAAACAAAAGCTGCCTCCAAAGATCCCGGAGCAGAATTTGGCAAGGCTCCTAAAGACACCAATTAGCAAAGGCTAAACCCATTAATGAAGTGGCGGCTCTCTGGTTTCAGCCAGGTGGTGCAGATCAGAGCGCCTGTATCTGCAGCAGAGCTCCGCTTCCCTTCAGCCAGGACCTCACAGCGAACCTCAACATCAATAATACGCTTAATGGATCTCATTAGGGCTGGGGCCGCGAGTCCCGGCCTGGGAGCAGAAGGATGAGGGGAACAGGGGGATGAAGGGAGCGAGGAGGCAACGCTCCCTTCGCCCCGAGACAGGCTCCCCCTGCGGTACCTGCCGCTTCCCGCCGCTACCTGCCAAAGCTCACGGGTTTGGTGAACTCTGTCTCTATCCGGCTTCATCGATTAAACGAGATCTTGGCATCACCTTGCCGGTCTCATCCACCTCCTCACCCCTTCGTCTGAGCACCCTTAGTGCCACCCGAGCTTCAAGCATCCTCGCCCAGGCCGGTTCCACGAAGCCGGGCGGCCCCCGCCGCCGCCCGGAGCTGTGGAAGGAGGCAAGGGGAAGTGATTTGTAAAGAAAATCATCCAGACCTCACCTTTGTGAAAGCGGACAGAGGAAAAGGGAGGAAGCATTTCCGCTTCAGATACGGGAAAACATCAAATAAAGAGGGGAAAGGAACAGTGGGGTAGGATAAGCCCGGTCGAGGTGAGCTAGAATATTTAGCTAACGGAGGTGGGCTATGAAAGGAGACTTCATATTTCTCTCCGAGGAATCTCTCCAGGTCCGCAGCCGAGCATACACACAGCAAACGTTGTGCTTGAATTATAGCTGAGGGTTTGCTTTATTTGAATTCACTGGTGTTTATTTAAGAAAGTGAATAAAGGTTTTGTGTAAACAGCCATTATTTCTGATGGGCGCTCAACAGCAATAAGGAGGGGGTGGTTTTTTTAGTCGAGATTGTGGCAAAAGTTGACATTTCGGAGATTGCAGTTTGTCTTGCCGACGCCAGGCAGTCCAGAGGCATGAACTGCAGGGAGAGCTGTGTGTGCCTGCGAGTGTGAACCGGCGATGCCGAGCGGAACGGGGTCTGAAAACAATTATTTTTTAAGACATCAGCTTAAGCCCTACATTAAAATAAAGCAAAAATATTTTCCTAAGGAGTGGGGCAGAGCTCACCTAACGAGGGAGAGGAACTCGGGTTTCGCGGCCGATGGGGGCTCTGCAGGGGGGGCAGCATCGACCCAGGGGGTCGCGGGGGACCCTTTTAACCCCCCCTTCCCAAAACCCCACAGCAAGTTCCTTGCCGGCCCTTATTGCACCTTAAATAGCTCAAAATATCGCGTCTGATTTGGTTTATTATTGTGTTTTGTCGGGGTTTTGGTTTTCTTTTCTTCCAACGTGGCGGTGATTTCTGAGATTGACTCCAGTTTCTTTGGAGATGGGAGGTTTCTATGAAGAAATCAGGTGAGGGGAAAAAGGATCTCGTTGGACACCTTAACGCAGAGTCCGGGAAAGGAGGGTTATTGGGGAACTGCTTCCCGGGACGGAGCTCGGCAGGAGATGGCTCCGACCAGCCCAGCTACGCATCCCAGCGAGTGTGAATGTTCCAGACGGTGCTGGGACGTCGGGGCGGCCTCCCTCTTCGTTATTAGCCCCAGCTCCCACACATGCCACGCAGGAAGGAGGCAGTGAAGCCTCGGTTCTTCGCGTATCGCTCCTGTTTCTTGGTCTCCCGCACAACGCATATCTAATAAGATCAAAAAATCTGTGCCGGGCAGTCAGGAAGGGAAAGCAGAGCGGCTTTATGCCGGGGAGCCTGGCCTTGGCCTGGCGGGACCGGCGGCCGCCGAGGGCAGCGCCGGGGAAGCCCCTACGAGGAGACCCCGGGCAGGGGGCGCTGTGCCAGCACAGACTCTTGTCGGCGAGGGGTGTCCAACCCAAGGGATCTGAGATCGGCTGCCGCGGGTCTGGAAAGAGACACAACGGGTTTGGGGGAAGGGGGTAAAGAAAGTGCCCGAAAAGCTGCAACCCCATAGTTGAAAGGCCGTCGAGGAACTGGACTGGGGGAACCTTGGGCTCCTTCAGAAATCATCGGCGTCAAAAGCCTTTCCCGTTACAAGGCGGTAGTAAAGCAGACAAAAAAGGACACCCCAGGCGTTTTTGGACCTGTCCGGGGCGGGTGGAGCGCGTTGCGATGCTGGCAGGTCGATTTCGCCGATGAACGGCGATGGAGCTGCTTGCAGTCGCGACGCTGTTACAACTCTTTTTTCCGCAGAAACTGAGCAGTAACTGCAGCCTCGCAGGACCGTGCAAACCCCCTGTCGAGAGGGGCACAAATCCCTCCGTCCGAGCATCTTTCCCCAAACTCGTTTTCACGGGTTTGCTCTACCTGCCCGAGGAAGTGCACAACGGCAGCAATGGAGGGAGAGATTCTCTTTTCCCTGTCACTGAAGGAGAGGGTAAAACCCCACATCCCAGCAGCAGCCTGAGGAGCGTGGAGCACCAGAGCCTGAAAGTGGAGAGGCAGGGAAGCAAAATGGGCTGCAGGGCGAAGGAATTTCATCCGAACTCTTTAAGTCGGATCTGAGCATCTTCCTCCGTAGCCTGCTGACTTATAACAGTGCTATTTTTTACCCCCTTTTGCGGAGTTACCTTCTAAAGGTGCCATAAAGGCGCTGCTCCTGCTCTCCCCCCTACCAGGGCTCCAGGCGGGCATTGCTCTCCCGCTATTCAGGGAGGTGAAGGGGGAGCCCTGTGCTTGGAAGAGGCGCAGATTCCTCTAACCTAGGGGAAAATAAACTCTTTCCCGACGCGCTTTTCCTTTCTCATCTGTTAAGAGCCACCTCAAACCCCTCTCTCCAGCACGAGTCACTCTTTAGGAAGCAAAACCAACAGGCAAACAAATTCCCGCTTGTCCCTGAGCCACATCTCGGTGGTTTGTCGGAGGACGACCAGCCGTGTTTCGCCAGACATCTGTCCCATGGGTTCCTTTACTCTCGGGGGAAGTTACAACCGACCCCACGGCGATCCCCGCTCTGACGGGCACAGCAGCGGCCCGAAGAACAAACGCTTTCTGGGCTGGGAGCCAACGGTGTGGCCCACTCCGCACCCCGAAAACCCGTGACACCTCCCGTTTCCTCCCTGAGAGCGTTTTAAAGGCAGAACCAATTCGCAAGCCCCGTCTCAATCCGTCTCCCCGCTTCCTTGCCCCAGCGGGCCTCGGACGGGGTCGGCGCCGCGGGGGCGCTGCCCTGCGCGGGCCCTGGAACATCCGGGTGCGCAACAGAGCTTTGCATGCGGCCCTCCTTGACATCAACCTGTCCGTCATGGCTCTACCCGGTCGGTTACACCTTATGTAAAACTTCACCATCCCCTTTTCGCCCAGGAAAGCGGCCTCTCGGCGTGCGGCTCTCCTCAGCTGCTTCTCCCTGGTGCTTGTGGCGGGGGGATACTGTACTTCCTGAGCCGTCAAGCAGGTGTTTGCTCATACTGGAGTTCCCTGCTAGCAGGGGTGTCCCCGAGGAGAGTGTCCTCCCCGGCAACCCCTGCGAAGAACTCTTCGGTCCTACGCCTTATTTCTCTGTCCCCTCTTTCTTTCCAGCGAGGTCACAGCTCTGGGCCCATAGGCCCAGCGGAGGGGGGGAGCGGCTTCTCTTCACCTGCCCTCGCCTCGATCTCCCCGGGTAGGATAAGACCTCCGCAGCCCTCGGGTGTGTGGAAACAGAACTGCTCCCGTTAGGGCCTCGCAAAACTCCGTGAGGCACAAAACAGTGGGCAAGGACGGGGCTCCTCACCGCTGCTAGCTTTCGCTTTAACCAGCGCTGCCTGGGAAGGGAGGAGGGAGAAGCAGGCTGAAGGAGAAGCGGCCCCCCCCTCCTCCTCTCCGGTGACTAGGGAGGAGCCGAGCACCGAACACCTCTTCATCGACGATGAACCCGAGTGGAGTCCGGCCTGGACCCTCCGGGAGCCCCGTCGAGAGAGGAGGGGAACCATGCCGACACGATATTCTGCGTCTCCGTGACGTCATAGCTCGCCTATGTGACATCACAGAGCACTTCCTCCCCATGCCGCCGCGGGGGCTTGCAGAGAGTTGCGCGACAAATCGGAACGACACCAGGGCAAAGCAAACACACATACAAACCCCGCACCACAAAACCAGCCCCGCCGGGTCTCCGCAGCACCCCAGCGGTCAGACGGCGCGATCCCTTCCTGCCTCAAACCCCAAAAGCTTCCTCACAAGATCGGTGTACACACATACGGATCTCAAAACGTCACTGGCAACTTTCCCACCGGGGGCACAATTTCGTTTCATCAAATCCGGTCCTTGTCATCGCCTCCATTCGAAAAGGAAGGGAGAAAAGAGATAAAAAAAACCCCAAGCCGGCTACCTCGGGGCGGGGGGTGTGTTGTGTTCCTGGTGGGAGAGACGGCGCTGCCCTTGGAGAGGGGCGAGGGAGCCAGGGCAGCCTCAGCATTCCTCTCTGCGTCCTGGTCAACAAACTGGCGTGGTTACAAACCATAGCAAACATTTTATTTACAGGAGATATATATATATATTTCTATATTTTGTCAGTGCAGTATTTCTTGGCCGGATTATTCGAAGCAACACGTTGCAACCGATGAGGACGTTGGCAAAATACTTCACATTGTAAATTGTTTCGGGGGGGGGGGGGTTGGGGGAAGAGAGATGGAAGAGAGAGAATTCAGAGCACGTTCTCAGAGTCCCTCGG
The DNA here is from genome assembly GCA_039720435.1 of Amazona ochrocephala. Lineage (NCBI taxonomy): Eukaryota > Metazoa > Chordata > Aves > Psittaciformes > Psittacidae > Amazona > Amazona ochrocephala. The sequence goes on along the minus strand of CM077878.1, from coordinate 113,641,037 downwards.
TCGGATTTCCCTGGAGAGGACAAGGGGCAGGAGACGGAGAATAAAATAATAAGGGGGCAATAGAGAAATCCCGCTCTTCTGTGAGCAGCGCGGAGGGAGAGAGGCCGCCCCCCGCACCGCCCTTCCCGGGGCTGCGGTTCCCGCATCCTCGGCCGCTCGCTCCAGGCGGGAGCGGGCCGATGCTGGTGCCGGTGTCGGGCCGGCTTTACCGCGCTCCCGGGGGGGGAGGAAGGGAGATAAATTAGCGCGCAGGTCCGAGCGCGGAGGCCGCCTCGTCTATAGGCCGCTCCGCGGCTCGGGGCTGGCGGCAGCAGCGGCTGGCTGCGGCGGGGAGGGGAGGCCGGTGCTGCTGGAGGACTTGCCGAGCCCGGCGGTGGGCAGGCTTCGCTCGGCACCTTCAGTCCGTTCCGTGTCGCTGGGGGCCATGTCGAGAGAGTCGGCGTCGCTGCTGTCGCTGTCGCCCTCGGAGCGGCTGGGGCTGTGCTCGGGGTCCCCGGCGGCGGCAGGCGGGGCGACGGCTTGCTGGGCCTCCGGCTCCGGCGGCGGGTCCTTGTCCTTCTGGGCTTGTGCTTCCTTGGAATGTCGCCACTTCATCCGCCGGTTCTGGAACCACACCTTCACCTGCGGCCGCACCGCCCTCAGTCGGGTGGCACGGCCAGCACCGCGCTCCGCGCACCTCCCTGCCCCAAAGCCTTCCATCGGGGACAGGCAGCGCGGGGGAAACAGAAGGCGCCGGCTCAGCTCCCTCTGCCCGCACCCGTGAGCCGCAGAGGTGACTTTAGTTTAAATACAAACTACACCTACGCCCCCCTCCGAGTTGGTGTTTTGGGTTGGGGTTCTTTTATTTTGCTTGGTTTTGTCTTTTCTTTTCTCTCTCCTTCTACTTCTTCTTCCAGGAAACCAACTCTTGCTCAAGAAACCACAGCGTTATACAATTCTGTGCGCTGCGGGCCGTCAAAAGTGGAATCATTACAGAGTGACGTTTAATGATTCCGTTTGAAGAAGACTTTTCACTTCCCTAGAACTAAGGATTTCACAACGCGGGGAGAGATTTAGAACGAAAAAGAAAAAAGGAATAAAACGGGGGGGGGGGGGGGAGGGAGGGGGGGAAATGACACACATTAAAAATAGTGTGTTCGCTTCTACTTCCTTTGACCTAAACTGCCTCCTACAGCGAGTTGCACTTCAGTAAAGCGGACACTGATGATGAGCTGCCTCTGCCGTGGCCCAAAGCAAAGGCGAAAACGCAGCGCAGGGCCGCGAAACGCCGCTGACCCTGAGAGCAGGAGATGCTCGGGGCGAAGCCCCGCTCCTCATCCATCCCGCTAAGGATGAAGAAAGGGGAAAACGCTTTACAAACACACAGTGCCACCCCCCACCCCCCCCCACCCCCACGTCCCCCGGTATCCCTGAAAACTAGAAGTAAAGTTTTGAAATAAACCCGGGGCAGTTCTTACTTGAGCATCCGTCAGCCCCAGCATCGCCGCCAGTTGCTTTCTGTCCGGTTTGGTGACGTATTTCTGGATTTCGAACCGTTTTTCTAAGCCTTTCCTCTGCAGGTTGGAAAAAACAGCCCTGGACCAGGAGCGTTTCCTCTTGTATGTCTGGGGCAGCGTGTCCTTGGTTAAAACTGCGTACGGACCTGATGGGAGGGGAAGAAAGGCGGGAGGAGAGAGGGGGAGAAGGAGACAGCGTTATTAATGTCGGTGCCTGAAAGGGGGCCTTAAATCGATCAAAATAACAGCTGGCCTGCGGTGTTGGGAAGGCCCGGGCCGGCGCAGCTGGGTCCGAGTCCGGGTAGCGTGTGCTTCCTAGGGCAAGGGTGGAACGGTTTGGGGCTGGAATGTTTTCCTCTCCCCCCTCCCTACCCCTTTTCTCTCAGCCCAGGTTATTATTTTTGTTCTAAATGGGATGGTGCTTTGTGTCAGGCCCTAATCGGCTCTTCACCCCCCCCACACGCAGCCCGGCTTTCGCCCAAAATCTGAGCCTCGCTATTAAACACCCCATCCCTCCGGGGCCGGGGCTGCTCCGGGACGGAGGGCCCTGCGCCGCGGGAGGGAGTGTGAACGAGGGACGAAATGTACCTGGAAAAGTGTCTTGAAACTGGTGCTGAACTGAGCTCCTTGGGTTTGTGTTTAAGGGACCCAGAATAGCAGAGGCCTCGTTAATGGGGTCTAGAGACGCGAAGAACTGGCCGGCGGAAGGCTGCAAGGTGGGGAGATGAACCCCAGTTTGGCGGCTGGTAGTTAATAAGGAGGTCAGATCTGCGGGCACAGGAACAAGGAGAGCTCTGTTATACCGTGGTCGAAACTGACACAACCCGGCAGACCCGGGCGGAGGTGCTGGGGGAGACCGGGCAGCCGCCTGTGTGCCCCTGGGCTCTCCTAGGAAAGGCGGCCGTGCCCCTGCGATCCGGCATCCTCCGGTGGATTCGCTCCCTTGACCAGGATGTTTATACGCCGCGGAGGGAGAAAGAGGGGGATACTGCAGCGAAAGCCGTTAAAACAGGCTGTGCGCTCGCAGGCAAAAGCCTCGGGCCCGCTTAGGGAAGCGAGGCCGTTCCGATCGCGATGTTCCCGTAATTGCTATTAGTACCAGCCGCACAAGTGCTGGCTGCGCGGGGCCGGGCTGTTTGGGGAGCGGTATTAGAGGCTCGGATTTAGAATGCTTCATTTTTAACCCCCAAATAACTCTTTTCTCGGCTAGATCATAAAGTTTTAAAACTTTCGCTAATAATACTATTAGAGTATAAATAAAGGAGCACGGAAAGCAGACAAGGCGGTTTCTCTACCTCTCAGAGTGTTGCCTTCCTTGACTTTGGGGTCAAACTCCGCCGATAAGATGCGGTCGATGCCGAATTTCAGGTCCTTGCTGGCGGGAGCTGGCGCCGAACTGGGCGTGTGGCCGCCGGGCAGCCGTGCTGGGGCCGGGCCGCCACCGCCGCCCGCCGCCGCCGCAGAGGGGGACCGGTGCTGCGGGGGCCGGTGGTGCGGGTGGTAAGCGGCGGAGAGAGGCGAGAGGCGCGGCGGGAAGGCGGCGGCAGGGGCGTCGGGGGCCACGACGGGAGTGGGCCGGAGCGGCGAGGCGGTGGCGTGGAAGGGACCGCTGTGGTGGACGGCTCCCAGCGCCGCCGGCATCCCGGTACCGGCAGCTCCGGGCAGGCTGTCAGTGGGTCCCCCCGCCGCCTCTCCGCCGGCGTGGAGGATGTCTGCGATGCAGAAGGACGGCTTCTTCCCCGCCGCGGTGTCCAGCGGGAAGCAGCCGCCGACAGCCGGCCCCGATGCCGAGCAATAAGCCGCTGACCACAAGCTGAAGTTGGAGGCGTAGAAAGGAGCCAACCCGGCCGTGTACATCCTGCCCGGGAAGGGGACGCTCTGTTTCGCTGCTCAGCTCCCGGGTGCGCTCCGCGGAGCAGCCCTCTGCCCCGGGCGCATGGGGAGATATGGCGAGAGGCGGCTGGTGGAGCAGCACTTGCCGGAGGGGCAACCACCACTACCCAAAACCAAAACAGCGAGAAAAAGGGGAAAGTCCCCAAAACCCACGGCGAGACGGAGAGAGCGAGCGGACGAGGAGCGGCGCAAACAAAACAAACTCAAACCAAACCCCCTTTCCTCGCGCTGGGGGGGGGTGGTGTGTGTGTGAGTGGGTGTGGGGGGGGATTATTTACCCCTCCCCAAAACTTTCCCTGGCAGCGACACTCCCGGCTCCGGATCAGCCTTCGCTCTCTCCCCGGCTCCAATCGGCGATTCGCGGGGCCGGGCAGCACCGCCCGCAGAACACGCCCATGAAGAGCCGGGGCGTGGTTACGGGACATCGCGCAACTGCGCGCAACTGCCCGGTGTCCCTTACCCACACCCCGTCCCGAACTGATTTACCCCGTAAGGTGCCCCCCCCTCAAATTCCAATCTTGACTTCTACACCCCCCCCCCCCCCAAAATGTCTCTTACTCTTGCTGCAGCTATTTCCAACCGTTTGAAAGAAACGCGCAGGCCAGTTCTTGGCGATTTGAAACCGTTCGGTCCTCCTGGAAATGATTCCTGAGGAAATGTGCTTCCTTCCCGGATAAATGAGCCTGGGATAGTCTGGAAGAAAATAATTCTGTGCTGATGCACGCAACGTATGTTTGTGAGAGCTCCGAGCTGTGCCGGGGCAGGACACGTCGGATCCTGCATTAGCAGCGACTAATTAATTAATCAATCAATAGTGTTTTGTCCATAATGCAGTTCTATAGCTATTTTCCGTGTTCTCAGCCGAGGGGCTGCATCCGTTTCCACACCAAGTTCACCTGGAAAACCATTTGTAATTTTGCAACCTTCTGATAACTGAATCACCCCCATTTTTCCATTTAGAATACAATTATTACCTATATCCGCTGCAATAATTTAGGGAGAAATTTATGAAAGCGTCTTTTGCACTTTTTTCTCTCCCTTTTAACATCCATATTTGTCCCGACCTCACTCTGAAACACAACATTCCTTTAGTTTTCTTACACGTAAACCGGTCGCTGCCGTTTTGAGCAGGCTCCCGGGTCAGACGATTTCAGGTTTACTTTGATTTTGTTACAAAACCCGTTACTATTTTCTCAAACCGCTTCCCAAATTCTGAAGGTTTTCGGGGAACCAGAAAGGCAAACTCTTTCTTTTCCCGTTAAGCCCGAAGCCGTAGCTCCTGTGTGAATATTGAATACACCTGGGAGCGAGGGGGAAGCGCTCCTTGGGCCGGTTCCCCGGCAGCGCTTCACTTCGCTTTATGTTAACGACACAAAACCGAAAAATAAAGACGGGCCGGCCTGTCAAGATGTGTCCCAAAAACGAAGGCGAACCACAGGGTTGATTGAGTTTGAGGTCTTCCTGCTTCGACAGCGGAAACCCCCTTTCTCTCTCCCCATTCTTGTCCTCCCCGCGGTGACGAGCAGGGCTCCAGCCTCTCGCTCTCAAACCGGATCGAACGACTCCGGTTCCTGTATCATTTCCACTGCCATGAGCCCGGCCGGGTTGGGGGCAGAGGAAACAGCTCTGTGACTGCCAACTCTACCGAGATCGCTGCTCGTCAGGCCATCGGGGGATGGTAGGGGAAACGACACTAAAAATACCCCCAAACAGGGTGTTTTTTTTTTTATTTTAGGAGTTAATTTCATTGCTGCGCTGGCTCTGATGCCGAGAGAAGCGCCTGTTGGTGGGTGCTGGTGCCCGGGACCCCGCTGGTCGGCGCACAGAGCAGCGCTCCTTCCGCGCTGTCACCTCGCGGGGACCGAAATAACCCGAAAGGAAACACTCAGCACGTCGCACTGAAGCATTTGGCCCCCCCGGGGCGAGGGAGCTGCGGAGCCCGGCCCGCGGGAGCAGCTGCCTTTCCGGGGCCGCACCCCCCTCAGCACCCCGCGCATCCTCCGCCGGGCGAAACCAGGAGCACCTGCATTACCCCCGCCCCGTCCGCTCCCTCTGCCAGGGGTCCCCTCTCCCCGAGGTGTCCCCCCGCAGTTCCCCCTGCCCGCGCACCTTGCTTCAGGGAGGAGTGGGGCTGCGCGGCCGCGGAGACGGCGGCCCCTCCTCCCCGCGCAAGGAGGGAGAAGGCTGCAGGAAACCCGGGGCTCGCTGCAGTCCAGGTCATCTCCTGTTTTTTGAGAGGTCCCAACTCGGACTAAATGAGCGGATGTGCCTGCGAGATTTGTCCCAAAATAGAAGCGGCTTTAGTATTTTAGGATACAGCAGAAATCCTTATTTCTTCCGGAGAAAAACTTCATAATGAGCGCGAGCACTTCCCTTTTCAATATTTGTGCAACTTTATCTCGACCAGCAAGTTGCTTTGGTGACGCAAATCCGCCCTTGTGTATTGCAACTACAAAAATAAATGCAAGGAAATCAATTCCCTTCTAGCAATGAAAACATAAATATACAGCTGCGACTTTCCCCTTTAATCTTGCTTTCCGAGGGACTCGAGAAGGAGGCGAATGAACTGTGCAGCAGGAGCGATGCCTCCTTTTTATTTTTTTCCTTTTGTAACGGAGTCTCGAAAGACTTTTTTCCCCTTTTTTTCCTCTTTTTCCCCGTTTTTTTCTTTGTTTTTCTCTTCCCCCCCCCTTTTTTTTTTCCCCTTTTTTTCCCCGAAGGCCGTCAAAGGAGGTGAATATATATGTGTGTATATATATATATATATGCCCTCTGACAAAGGAGTGAATATATATATACACCTCCGTCAAAGGTATGTGTGTATATATATACACATATACTCGAATATATATATATGTGCGTATATATACACATATACATACATTATTCGAGTTCTTACAAGGAGAAAATACAAGGGCTGACTCCGAGGTACGGCAGCTCCCCGGCCCCACTGTCGGGCACAGGCCGCTCTTTGGGCTGTCCCTCCGGGCTCTCCGTCGAGCCGCTGCGGCCATACAGATCTATGTGATGTAATATGTAAAAAGAACAAACTTTTTACGACTCCCGCTCTCTTTAGGAGTACCCTCAACAAGAACGATTTCAACGCCGCCGGAAGCCCCCCAAGGGCGGTCCTGAAAAGCACCGCGCACCCCCCCAGCCCCAAAGGCCGTTCTCTGTCGCCACCTGCTGACCCCCCCGTGAGGCACCCCCTGAAGGTGGCTCTCCCTCCAGCTCCATGCGAGCAGGGAGCGAGCAAAGGCTGTGAGCCGAACCGTCAACGGAGGGCTGGAGCTGGTCAGCCCTTGGCATTTCCTCTGTTTTAAGAGCTACCGAGTACCTGCGTCGGTAACGCTGTGCCACTTGTCGAGCATTAGAGTCCCTGTCCCTCAGTATTTGAGTTTGGGCCAGGGTATGTTTTTGGAGGGAATTGCCTGATCCTGACCACCTGTGGAGACCTCTCCGGGTGCACAGGCGGGTATCCCGATAGGAATGTAGTTAGCTGGGTATCCTAAAATTACTGTGAAGCAAAATACCCCTAAAAGTGCTGTGTTGGGGGGGTCTGAAAACTCACTGGGGGGGTTCTGCATGTCCTGATAAACGACCAAATGTTGCAGTCAAAAAAGTCCCATTGAACAGGTCCATATGTTGGAGCAGATAAAAGCCTAAGGCTCCCAACTCCAATACAACAGCCACTGAGCTGGAGGGGTTGGAACTAGATGATCTCAAGGTGCTTTCCAACTCAAACCATTCTATGATTCTATGATTTCTCACACTGGCATGTCTCTCCATGTCTTTCCTTCAACTGTTCCAATGAAATACATTAGATCATGTGAAGCTGACGGATTCCAAGTGGAGAGATCTTCTGTACTCTCCCAAATGCTTTGTAGTTCTTCAAGTCCCTTCAGACAGAGAGGGGACCTGAAAACACTCATTCCTGATTTCCCTGTTTCTTGAGTGCTTGGCTTAGAGATCTGCATCTTTGCCTTACAGAGAGAGGGGTGACCTTTCCTTTTTCCCTTTCCTCACGCCCCCTTTTTTCTTTCATGAAAAGCTGCAGATACATAAATCCTAAAGAAGGGTCTGGATAATAAATAGCAGCTGAGAAGAAGCTCCTCTCCACAGCCCTGGGAAGGGAGGCTGTGTTCCAAGGAGCAGCAAGGTCAGGATGGTCCCTTCCTCGGGGTTTCCTTTGGGCTAGAGCAGACAGATCCTGCCAGCTGTGCTGGCTTTCCTGGAGCCCATTTTTAGGCATCTGATGCTGTTCTGGAGCTGGGCACTCTATGCAAGCTGCTTGAAGTTGAAGTGCCAGCCGCCCACACTCACTCCATCTCATTCCTGTCTGCTTCTTCCTGTCCTCAGGGAAGTCAAACTGCAGAAAACTAATTCTTCCAGTAAAAAAGATGTTGTTTTCTACCATAGTTTCCCCAACTTCTTTATCATGTGGCCAGCCAGGGTGATGGACCTGGCGGAAACATACATTTGGGGATTGGGGTTGGCAGGACTGCTGTGACCCTCTTCTAGTCTGCTCTAACCTCTCACCAGGTCACCCGTTAATTTAAGTGCTGCCTCTTGGAACTGCTTCCTGCAGTCCCACATGGGTTCCTCTCGCATGGAAAGACCCTGAGTTTGCTTTCATTTCCATCGGCATCACCAATTGCATAGGTTACTTCGCCTTTACACTGAGGTCCACCCGTAATCTGTTTACAGAGGGAGTTATCACGGGCTAGTTGCGATTTTTGAGGCCACACCAACAGAGAGGTCTGCAAAGAGCTGGTCTGCAATTAACCCCCCTGCAGCTGATTAAAGGTGACATGACGTGCAGGAGTGCTGACCCTCTGCTCTAATGTGCAACTGCCGATGAGAGAAGCATTCGCATGCACACGCTGGATTGAGCTTGCACAGGACAGAGAGGCTGAGAACAAGCAGCACTGCATGAATATGAAGGTGATCCACTTCTCAGTGCAGAAAGATCACCCACAGATATTTCCTACATCTGACAAGAGAGTATGAATACACCTTTTTCACCTGAGACCCCAAAACAAACTGCTGAGGACAGGCTCAGTGTATCTTAGTTCAAGTTGCGTATTTAGGTGCAAGTACAGATGGAAACTGAACAGAGGATTTTGGTATTCCCATAGTGGGTCATCCCACCCGTGATTCTGGCAGAGCAACCCCACTTATTTTTACAAGACCATGCTGAAAAGGTGCTCAGGCATTGGAACAGGCTTCCCAGGGCAGAGGTGGAGTCACCATTCCTGGAAGTGTTCACAAACCATGTAGAAGACGCCCACAGCTACATGCTTTAATGGCAGCCTTGGCAGCCCTGGAGACTTGATGATCTCAAAGGTCTTTTCCAACCCAGTTGATTCTATGATTCTATTCTGTGCTTCTGCGATGCTTTTAGGTCCTCTGCCCCTTCAGCAGCAGTATGCTAAAGGCACTGCACAGAAAAGCCTCTCAGTATCAGAAGGAAAGACTAATAACTGCTTAATAAAGGTTTCAATAAGAAAGAGTTTCCTCCTTCTTGCCAACAGCGGTCCAAAATGTGGGGAAGCTGGAAATAAAGCAATCAGAATGCAGTCACATAAAAGGCAAAATCAACCCCGGAAGGAAGTCAAGTTTCTAGAAGAAAATTACTCTGTAAAACTCATCTGGATTTGAGAACAGTTATTGCTTTTTTTCCAGCCCTCCTTTCATGATCTAAGTGGACTTAAATCCAGTAGGTACACATCAGTCCAGCTTTAAAACCAGCTCCTTCATTGCTATAAGCCTGTATAAAACCCCAGCAAAACGCCATCATGGCTCTTACAAAGAAATCCCATTTTAACCTTTCTTTGCCCAAGGGAGATGTTTTCTGGTGGGTGCCAAATGGAAGTGCCAGCCAGGGGAGTTTTATGATCCCATAAACAAGCGCACTGGATTATGTAGCATATATATCGCACCCTCCAGACCCGTTTCCCTTGCTGGAACCCAATCTGCCCTAAATGAAGTCCAGCCATCCCTTCTCAGCTCCATGGGCAGAACCCAGCTTCCCTGTGCCAGGCTCCACCAGGTCCTGGAAGATTCTGGTCCCCTCCTGAGGACCTGGTAGGGTAGGCAGATGCTCTGGGAGCTGATCAGAGTGGTGTAAAGTATCCCCTTCCTAGCTGCGGGTCTGGGATGCTGCCTATAGCAATAGCTGTTCCTCTATGCCTCCAGCAAGTGGAAACAAAAACAGAGGAGGCACAGCCAGCGGAGCAGCACAGCACACAGGGGAAGTAATTTCCTACTGATACCTCTAACACATCATTTTCTATCTCGATGCCTGGGATCTGGTTACCTTTATCTTAGCCAAAAGACTGTAGCGGTCATAAAATGTATTTCACTTTTATTTCTCCTAGAAAACTTTATCATGAGATTTTGATTATCTGTCCTGCAGCAGTGAATTCCAAAGGTTCATTATCTCCTGTGTCTGCCTTCGCTGTCCTGTCCTTATTTTTCTTCCCAATTTCTCAGTTCTTTGAGACATCCATTCATCCTGGAATTGTGAAATGGAGAGAAAAAAAGGCAAGGCTGACCAGTTTTTCCTTTCATTTGTCACTCTGTCTAACTCAAATGTTTACCCTTGCCCCCCCAGATGTATAAACTCCTTTCCAAGCCAAGACATTCTCTTTTTCCCAGCTAAGGAATATGTTTCATTTTGAGGCCATGCTGAATGGTAATATGAATCTCAACATGTTCCAAGTCTCAGCCTAACTTTGTAAGGAATAAAGACATTGAAGACAGTCTCATTACTGTGATCTTTCCCAAACACCAACGAAGTAGCACCCTCTAGTGCAAGCTAACATTAAAATCCTCAATAACAACAACCCTCCTGGGTCAAATCCAGTCTTGGTGCAGCACATCTTGAGCCACTGGGGATGGGCTCCGTCACAAGCCTTTTCTGTGCTCCAAAGCATTCCCAGATTTTCTTCCTAAGATCCCTATGGATGGTTTGGGCACCCATCAGACTCTGAATGTGTCCCAGGTCTCTGTCAGACTCAGGCAGCAGCATTACCTGCAGGCAGGTGGCACAGACTCACTACTGGGCCATGCTGCTTTCATTCCTATGGGATGCTGATGCCTGCCAAAGCCTGGAGGTAAGAAATGTTCCTTGCCAAGAGTCTGCCACACATCTTGGCTGTTTTGGGACCTGCAAGAGGGATCCCACTGAAAAGACTGGGGGCAAAAGGGGGGGCAAAAAAGGGCAGGGAAAGGGCTGAGCCTGTGGTTGGGCTGTAGGACTGGGCCTTTTGCATGGAGAAAGGTGCTGGTGTTTGTGAGAGCTGGGGACTAACCGGGTGTGAAAGCTGAGGCCAGGGGCAACATGGTGTTGTATTACTTCTGGTGCACTTTTCTTTCATTACTAGCAATTTCCATACGTTTCACCAGTTTTATTGTTGTTAGGAGGAAGGAGAACAAGCAAATGACACAATTTTAGTGGACCCTGAGCAGGGGGTGACCTGTGGGGTGAGCGAAGGGGAGCGGGGTCAGTCCTGGATGCCATCTGAGGCAAGTTAACTGTGTCGTGTCCCGTACCAAATCCCGTTGCCTGAGTGCACATACAGGGATTGGATAAAAGCACAGAGCTCACACTCTAAAAATAATGGTGAGTAAATGGCTACTTGAGATTTCATAAGAATTAAAACCCCCAAAACATACCTGCTTAACCAGAAGTGGAAATTTGTCTAACATTTCAAGGCTAGATTTTCCTTTCATTAAACGCTATAAGTGAGCTGCAGCCCTTAACTGGGGAAGAAGAATAAAACCCCTGGTGTCAAACCAAGGTGATGCTCTGGTTCAGGAGCCAGTGTATACATGAACAAACCCCAGGGCAAGTGTTTGCCCTGGGCACATGCATCTCCTTACAGGGCAAGTACCAAACCAGAGCCCTAGGCAGAGCCCGCCAGGCACCAGAGCTAATGAGCTATGCGGTGGTTTCACCAATGTCTAATGCTTCTGCTTTTTAATGTAGCGGAGCCGTTGTGAGTCCAGCTGTGGATTCTGCATGAAAGGGCAATGTAGGAAGTGTTGCTTTTTCTTGAGACATGATAAATAACGGCCGGGGCTGCGATTTGTTTCTGGGGAGTGCTATTTTTAAGCCAACGATGACTTGTTCCAGGGTGAGGTTGGACTGTGCGGGTAAGGGGGTGGCGGTGGCCTGAAGCCATCTCAGTCTGCTCCAGATGTGAGGCTGTGCTGGAGAGGAAGCAGGGGCAGGTGGAGGGAGCCTGGGCCCTTTCCCTCACCCAGCCCAGCTCTCCAGGAAACAGGGCAGCAGCATTTTGCCCCCTACTGTGGCAAAGCTCTAAGTTCTGGAGCAGCCCTTCACCCCCATTCCCATTTCATACCACCTCAGGGGGCCTCTGCAGCACAGCTGGATATGGCCCTGATGGGCTGGGAAGGGAATATCTTATGACAGACATGAAAACCCCATAGAGTTGAAGAGAAGTAACAGTTCTCTACCTTCTCTGTCTCCACACTGTATTTTACTATTCTCTTCAAATGAAGCAAACATCATTATTTCCCGTTAGGTGTTCCTGGTGCAGGAGTATTTCATTGAAAAATGGTTCTTTAATGCTAATGGGAATTATACCCCTAGCGTGATTTATATTAATAAGGCATGTGCAGTTCCTCAGTACATTCAGACCCAGATGGGAAATGGGATATTTTCTTTCTGTCCTTCCACACAACATCTGATGAAGTGCTCCAAGCATACAATTTAACAAGCTATTCTCCTCTGGCTTTACAGATGAAAAATAGTCCGTTGTGTCAGCTCCTCAGATGCCTATTTTTACACCTTCTGTTTGTTCTTAGTTTGACGTTGTTAATCACGGTCCCACCAAAGCCCCATTGTTCAGCTCTTCAAGAAGAATGTTGTTATATTGACTGTTTGTGCGTCAGCCCAGCTCTCTCTGGAGCTGCATTTGGATGAAATTAGATAATTTCCATTAGGAGAACAGGCATTATTAGTCCCCAATGCCAAATTGAAAAGAGAGCCAAGATTACTATTTCTGGCCGTGTTCACCTCAGGAAGGAACCTTCTCAGCTTTAATGGGATTTTGCTATTGTTGGTTGCCTTCTGTTTGACACCGGGCCAGCAGGGTTGAAAATTGTTTAGAAAGCTGCATGAAATATAATAGAGCCCAAGCCATTTGCTGCAGCACATTCCAGCGTGATGTTTATTTTGAATTAAAAAAAAAAAAGGGGGAAAAAAATTATTGTCCTTGGCAATACAAAAAATCCCACTAGTTTGACTCTCAGAACATATGCTTCTTGTTGCTGTTGTGCTTTCAAAATGTGCTGCCAGGACTGGGGCGTTGCATACAGAAGTGGTAAATCTAATACTACTTGTAACAATCTACAGGACTTGTAGAAGCAGATTACAGGCATGGGCAGTGACTTTACGGCAGGAAAACAAGGATGGGTCATGTCTGAAAGAAGTCCCATATTGGTCAATAAAATGTGCATCTTCATGTTCTGAAGCTTGGTTTTACCATGGGGCAATGGGGTTAAGCACACATCTCTACTACCTGAAGAAATTAGGAGTACATTTATCAGGGACTGTAGTGCTAGGACAAGGGGTAATGGGTTCAAGCTAAAACAGGGGAAGTTCAGGTTAAATATAAGGAAGAAGTTCTTTACTGTGAGGCTGGTGAGGCACTGGAACAGGCTGCCCAAAGCAGTGGCAAATGCTCCATCCCTGGCAGTGTTCAAGGCCAGGTTGGACAGAGCCTTGGGTGACATGGCTTAGTGTGAGGTGCCCCTGCCCATGGCAAGGGGGTGGAACTGGATGATCTTCAGGTCCTTTTCAACCCAAAACGGTCTATGATTCTATGTGCTCCCCAGGCTGTGCTCCACAGCCCCAGGTGTATAGCCCTGATCATCCCACTGCTTGCTTTCCCCTGGCTCTGCTATTGCTGATACCACTTGGAAGGCAGCTCTCCTTCCTCCCGTTCATCGTGTCCCAAGCCATCACCTCACCTGAACACCTCATCTGCATCTCAGGATGCTAATCCTCAACATCCAGTGTGAGAGAAAGGATGGTGGCCCCCAGTTGCCCACAGGTCTCTTTCTGCTTCATATAGTACTGTTTGTTCTCTGAATGCTGTCTTAAAATAATTATTAATGAAAGCGGAGTTGACTTTGGAGAGGAAGTTTCCGGTTCCTTGGCATTTCCAATGTGTAAGCTATCTAAGGGTATTGAAATGTGGAACATTTTTGGGATGAGATCAGAATCCAAGAACATATTTTCCCTCCAGGCTCCTTCAGAGCCAGACCCACCTTTACCACACTTCACCTCTTGTCTATTCAAGCTCATATGAGGCTGAGCAAATAGAACAAAGTTACCCATCTTTAGACAAATAAATAGAGCGAGCAATCTTCAAAGCCTCTGGACAAGGATCCACGCAACAATGCTAGTGTTATCCCTGGGCAATAAACCAGAGCACTCCTTTGTTTATATAGCCTAGTGTTTACTTCTATTTTAACTAACAAACGCTGACTGATTGCACAGTCTTGGCTCAAAATCATCAGCCAAATAATTAAAAGTACAATTAGGCTACAAGGGAAAAAAACCCAATGGCAGACGCCAGCCGACACGTTTCCTCCACGCAAAGCTGCAACCCACCTGCACGAGCTGCTCCGTCACAGCCAGGGCAAAGCAGTGATGGTCTCCGGCAAAACCAATACCTCAGCCCCTACCTGGACCTGGAGCATTGGTTGCTGCCCCTATGGAGGCTCTGATGGAGATGAGCTGAGCTGGTGAGCGCAGTTCAAATAGGGCAGGTCCTTGGTGGGGATGGCCCTTTACTGTGCTTGCTCATCTCCCAGCATCAAAATCCAGTGGCATTTTTAGGAGAGGTCGGATCTGGAGCTGACCCCAGCTCACAGCATCCTTTGGCACCCACCTGACACAGGAGAGGTTTTAGGCAGGCTGAGGGAGAAGACGGTGCCCTTTCACCATAACTGGGGTTGGCATCCAGAAGGTCTCCTTTGTTTCTTTCCCTACCACCTCAAGACATGCAAAAGTGCTGTGTCACCATGCAGGTCACCCACTGGTTTCACAGCCCAGTAGAAAACAAACTGGTCTCAGAGAGATCTGTCACAGAAACTCACCCCCAGAAGCTTGCAGAGGCACATGTGTCCCCCCAGATCCCTTCCTAATTGCCACCCCTGGCACTACAGGCAGTGAGGCTCTTGGTATTTGGACACACCAGGGTGAGGTTTATGGGTCTCAGATGGAAATGTCCACATAATACTTAGGTCCCTGTTTTCACCCTTCAATAAACTCCAGAGCTAACTCAATGGGTGAGACGCTCAGAAACTGTAGGCTGGTCAGAAAATAACCTGTGTTTACAAGGCTGTGGGAGCTCATCTGCATCCTGGCTATCTCTTCGCATAGAGCATTTGTCTTCTCACCAGCCTTTTCGGTTTTTTCCTCTTCATGCTGTGAAATGTTCATTGTCTCCCGCTAAGGAAAGTTTGATAAGGATCTTGCTGAGAGAGGCTTTTAGGAAAACCCATTGCTCCAAAGAGGAACCAACCATTGTAGAGCCCGCACTTCAAAGTTATAGCACTATCTTGTTTTTCTGTACCAAATAAATAAATAAAATGAAGATGAACAATGTGTTTCCATTTAAGGGGGAGTGTGGGAAAATCCAGGTCTCATCAGACTGGGAAGAGGAATGGTGGATGCTGACTAAGAGACTGGAAATAGCGGGGCTGTCAATTGAAGGAATTCAGGGTTGAATAATCACATCAAGCAGTCAACATCAGATGGGAACTGTGGCCCCAAACCTGTTCATTTGAACTCATTGGGATTCACATGAGAAAACACGCATTGCCTCCCATATACTGCTTGTGGTTTTAGGGGAAGCTCAGGGCTGGGTCATCTGAGCTGCTGCTGGGCATCTCTCCTAGACATCCTCCACAGAGCTGTTACCAGCATGGGAGATCATGCAGGTTGTCTGTGCCACCTTATGTTGTAACCAAAGCTGGTGCCAAC
This sequence comes from Amazona ochrocephala, assembly GCA_039720435.1. Taxonomy (NCBI): domain Eukaryota; kingdom Metazoa; phylum Chordata; class Aves; order Psittaciformes; family Psittacidae; genus Amazona; species Amazona ochrocephala. The sequence continues at coordinate 113,625,623 of CM077878.1, read as the reverse complement.
CCTTGTGAAACCCCTCTCCTTGGCTTCAGACACCTCCGTGTGGGAGCTCACCCCCTTGACACTTCTGCTTGTATGTAGGACTAAGGCCCTGGGTTACACAGGGACTGCAGGTTGCCACCTTTGCTTTCATTAAGGCATTTTCCACTCTTCACCACGCACTGGCTGATATGCATCAGCCTCAGTCGGATGCTTCAGGCCTCAGAAAAGTGCAGGTTGTGTCCAGCATGACCAATCAGCAGGGTGGTGGTGATGATGGGACACGAATCCTTGGCTGTTTCCCCTTCCCACATTTGCACCCCAGTGTGGGAATAGTTCAGCTGTTGTAGATAGGAACCTATGCCATGGGCTCATGCTGCCCTGCCAGCACCCCCAGTTCAGCCCAGCCATCAGGGATGGTCCAAATGTCCTTCAGCGTCTTCTTTCATGAGTAATTACCCTTTTTATTTTCCTTAGTTGTTGAGGAAGGGAGAAAAGAGCAAGAGAGATCCCATCCTTTGGTGCTGTGGGACTTGGTGCTGCTTTAATAACAACAAAATATTGAAAAGGGAAAAAAAATGCAGTATATCAGCATGTTTTTAAGGTTGGTGGGAAAAAAAAGACCTTCTAGTCCCAGTGGTATCAGTGAGGGAAACGTGCATTGGACTCTAGTTCTTAAAAAAACCCTATCTGAGTCATGCAAAAAGAGCTTGGATTATGTGTGGTTACTGGAGCGCTCGGCGAGGGGGAAGGGAAACAAGACCCAGCTCAGAGCCTCCTCACAGCCTTATGAAAATCAGTGCGTCTGTGAAGATGCGTTCTCTAACAAGGAGGGTGCTGCTTGCCCAGGGGGAGAAGGAAGAAGAGGGGAGAAGAAAGAGGGACGTTTCTCTTCCATCTCACTCCAAATGTGCTAAATTCAGCCCCTTCATTTGCTAAAGAGAAGAGCTAGAAATCACACTCCACCTGGCAAGGTAATTTTTCCCCCTAGTCATCAAAGGCTGGAAAATGGATGCCTGTGCTGCAGGAATTTGTCTGAATAGGTGATGACAGTTACAACTTTATTCCTTTTTCCACGATTTTATGGAGATTTGAGTCCTCCAATCTGTACCCACAGGAAAGCCCGCTTTCCAAAAGTGGGATCAGGCAGAGACCCTCCGTACCTGCAAGAAGAGGATGCCAAGTACATGTATGTTCACATATACGCATGTGTGGGCAAAGGGCAGCTGATGAGAGATGGAGCAGAGCACCGCATCGACACTTTGCTCAGAGGATGGGGCCGGGGGAATGAAAGGAGAGGAATGGATTCATGTATTTCACTCTTTTCCAGAAAGGAGCTTCTTTGAAGGTAGGGGAAAACACAGAGACACAGTAGGGGAGGAGGGATCTGTCCATGTTACTGCTTTGACTGGATTACAGTAGATTCCCACTGTGGATTGCACGCTATTCCCTTGCCATGGCTCTACAGCAGCATGCTCTGCCGCTCCCACCTCTGGCTGAAGTGACAGTAACATCAGGAACAATCTCTCCTCTTGGAGATGCTCTGGAGAAGCCACCCACCACCTCACACCAGAGAGCCAGGAAACCTGAGTGGGGACAAAGCAGCTCCCACTGTCCATTCCCTGCCCTGAGACCAGAACAACCCACTGGGCCCTTCCAGTCTTTCCAGCATTTGTTTCTTCCCAGGACACACTCCGATGATTTAGGCTCAACTGTAATGTTGCTTTTGGTTTAGTGGTTAAATGAAAGTCCAGATTCCCCTGAAGTCGCATGATTCAGGAGCTCATTCCTCAGACTCAAGCCTATTGCTGCTGTCTTTGTGCACCCACAGCTACAAGCAAGCAGGGATTTCTCTTGCTTCTTCACCAAAACCACCCCATTTTTCAGGTTTTCAGTGAAACTGGAAAGTGTGAAATGTTGTTGAAAGAGAAGTCTTTTGTTTATATCAACAGGTCTCAAAGACATGCATTTTTTCAATAGCTCTATGGACAGGAGATGTGAGAAATAAGATATGGGGTTTTAATCACTGTCCCTCAGCCAGGGCAGGTGTAAGGAAGATGTTTGGGGTCTTTTATGGCTTAAACAAGGGCCTTAATTCCAGAAGAAATTGGTGATAGTGGCTGCTTAACTAGAGACAACACAATGAGATCTGAGCACCTCTCGTATGAAGATAGGCTGAGAAAATTGGGGCTGTTCAGCCTGGAGAAGAGAAGGCTGCGTGGAGACCTCATAGCAGCCTTCCAATACCTGAAGGGGGCCTATAGGGATGCTGGGGAGGGACTCTTCATTAGGGACTGTGGTGAGAGGACAAGGGGTAATGGGTTTAAACTTAAACAGGGGAGGTTTAGATTGGATCTGAGGAAGAAATTCTTTACTGTGAGGGTGGTGGGGCCCTGGAATGGGTTGCCCAGGGAAGTTGTGAATGCTTCATCCCTGGCGGCGTTCAAGGTGGGGTTGGACATAGCCTTGGATGGCATGGTTTAGTGGGAGGTGTCCCTGCCCATGGCGGGGGGGTTGGAACTCGATGATCTTGAGGTCCTTTCCAACCCTTACTATTCTATGATTCTATGATTCTATGATCATTAAGGAACTGGGTCCTCCAGCTTTCTGACACATCAGACCTTTAGGGTGTGACAGAGATGACCAACCCCCAAAAGGAACCAGACATGGTTACAGTCCCCTTAAATACAACCAAAACCAAATAAATGGGTGCATTTTTGCTTGTCACCCACACGCAGGCCTACGATGGAGTACTCCAAAGTCGGATACAGCTCCGCAAACTTCAACATGACAAGAATTCCACGTTGGAGCCATCTCTCCAAACATGCTGCAAATCCCTTCGCAAAGAGAAACGCTTCATAATCCTTCTGTTCACAAGTCTCCATCCACATTTAAACAGGCATTTAAAGAAATAAATAGGGCACGGGTGATGTGCAGGAACAACTTGCTGCTTCTCCCTTTCTTTTAATCAATAAAACAGCCTTAAGGAGGCCCCCTCAAACAAGTTCTGTTCATTTATTTTTCTTGGAAACTTCCAGTCTCCTTAACTCCTTTTAGACACATAAGAGGTGAATGATTAAGTTGAAACTGTTATCTTTACAAAGAACATCTCTGCTGGCTGCTGGCCAGGTGGAGAGGAAAAGTGAAATGAAATAAACACTCCAGAGCTATTGTGTCCCCACTGGTCCCTGTGGTGAGGTGCTAGGAAGCCTGGCGACATTGAAAAGAGGTCCCTGGGTGGGAACTGGTAATGGAGCAGGGCATGTTTTAGAACGTTTTTTCTGGCCAGAAACAAGAGTATACGAATAACTTAACATGAGATGAAGTCAGCCCTCATATGTAGGTGCCACTCAGAGCTGCAGCATGCTGGTGGTCACTCCTGCCAGCATCCTTTCTCCAGCCACCCCTCCAGAACACGAAAGCAAAACCTATGCCAGCAAAGGGTATGAAATAGATGAAGCTTCACGGTCTTGATTGTGGCGTTGAGAGGGCACAATGTCTGCTACTACTGTCTGTAGGCAGGGAGAGGGACCCCAGGATGCTATGCAGTGACAAAGTGAGCTATAGGCAAGCTCTCTCTGCTGCTGGGATGTGCACTGATACCAGACCCCACATGAGATGTGTACCTGTTACTCCTGGCCCCACTGCCAGCTGATAGTCCGCCACTCAGCAACAGCCATCGCATCCATTTTCCATGCGAGCTTCAGGTAGATGTTGCCAGGTGAGTTCATTAGGAATTCATGTCTGTTACAGCTGCATCTGATTCAGAACAAATTACATGACATCCTGAAAACAAAGTGATTTCAAAGATCTACATAGTTTAATTCAGCTTTATGTCAAGACTATGGAATTAACTTGTCTTTAAGAGAAATGTGAAAATACTCACTGATTTGTCACTCCAAAGTAATTACACTTCAGTATCTTGCTGAGGACACACATTAGTAAGCCAGTGAATAGGGCGAAGGGATTCATGCAGGCAGTTATGCAGGATACACATATTGAAGCTGTTCTGAAAATGTGACTTACTTGATAATTTCATTTGAAAACATGTCTTTTAAGGTATTTCAAATTGTCCCTGGACCTGCCTCAGTCGAGGGAAAGCTTGAAATGACCACCATAGGCCCATGTGTCTCACTGCTGCTTTGGAATCATCCTGTTGGATTACGTAAAGGAAAAAAAAGGCCAGAAGTAACATTTACATCACGAGTCACATCTGCTCCTGTAATTACTTTCCTGTCGGCTGTTTTCCGCGGAGAAGGCGATAGAACTGGTATCCAACAATGGATGACAATTCACCCCCTTGAAGTCTCCCATTATCCTGAAGGGCAAAGAAAACGTGGTACACAGCTGATCATCAGCATGTGGCCCTGAGGACAACAGGGAAATCAACTGCTTGGCTTTGAGAGCATGTTTACAGATCATTTGCCAGGAAAAGAGAGCTTAGAACCCTGTGAACTTCCTAAGTGCATACGTAGCCCCAAAGAGCACGATGCCAAAGTCACCTGCCAGGCAGAAGGATGAGGAAAACTCATGTGAACTTAACAGCGCTGCTCATTGAGGCTTAATCTTCAAGCCACATGCAATCAAAAGACAAACAGTCGGGCAGCAATAGCAGCAATAGCACATGTGTGCAGAACAATAGCACGGCAGCCAGGACAAGCTGTTTAAGTGCAGGGCAATTAGAAAAGAGCACAAAACCTGGCAGGCTGCAGAGAATCAAAATCCAGCATCGCAGGAGTCATTTCCAAAGAAAACACGAACAAATTATCTGCTGGAGAAGAAAGGGTGGGCTTTCTGCAAGAGTTAAAATGGGGATGATGCAAAGATTCTTTGTACTTAAAGGCTTAGCTTGGATCAGCTAATAGATAACTGCCTTTGCCTTTTACAGAACAGAAGGAAAAGGCAGCTTCTGTTTGCTGCTTCACCAGCGCCAGGATTTTCTTTGGATTTGAGACTGTGATAGGTGAAGCACATCAGCACTAAGGCACAGAAAATCCTTATTCCATTACTGCTGTTGCATATCCCTGCGGTGAATACCATCTTTCCAGCCTGCATGCCCTTCTGATGCTGCAGCAGCACGTTTGGACACCACATGCTCTGTGGAGATGTCCTGATCAGGGCTGAGCTCACTCAGCCCCTTGCCTCACTGTCACCACAGCAGTGATGTACCTCAGCAGGTAGGAAAACTGTTTCTTTCCCTTTCCTGCACTCGTGGGTATTCTGTGTGTGTGTGGGGGTGTTGACAACATCTGATCCCAGTGGTGGCGGGCACCCACAGCCCTTGCTGGCGCAGGCTGCCAGAAGGAAGTTTTGGCTGCATCCCCACATCAGCTGTTGGGAGACTGTGGTGGTGACTTTCCCAAGCAGATGGAAAAATGATCTGCCAGGAGCCCTGGATTCAGACATTCAGTGTGACTGTTAGTATCGAGTCTGTGGGGACTGGTTTCTGTGCTATGCCTGTCAAGCCCAGAGCGCCAGTTCCATTCCTTTCATCTTCATTTTCTCCCTTTTCATAAAGCAAATCTAAAACCGAGTCCAAAAGTGTTGTTTTAACAGACATACAATAAATCAGACAATCATAAGGGGAGAACGCTGCTGTTCCCTGATCCAAACACAGTCCCGCATTTCCTGGCCCAGGATGGTGACCATCAGGTTTAGCATTACATTTCAGCTTTGCTTGGGCCTCAGGTCAGTGGCTGGCGAGAGGGTCTCCATCCAGAGTCATTTCATAGCACTTAGAAAGGGCTCTCCTCCACCAGCAGCCACTGCCTGCTAACATAAAATACCTGAGAGAAAAAGCAATACATTTTATTAGGTCAGTAGGAGGGAAAAACCCCTTAATTCAAGACCTCCGTTAACTATTATGAATATCTCCAAAGACATTTATTTTTATAGCAACATTGAAGCAGAGGAGTAAACCCCAAGTTTCTTGGCGCACGATTATGATTCCTCACCAAAGGCAAGTCCAGATCGTTTGTGGCCAAGCCCTGCTCACCTTGTCCATATGAAGATCACCTCTGAAAGCCAGAGCCTGGCTGTGAGAGGGAGGGTGGCCTCACGGCTAGCACTCAGGGGACCTGTGCTCATACTTTGGTGCTGTCACAGGCTCTCTTCGTCGTCACTGTTTTGTCTCAGGGATGCTCAGATCTGCTCCTAGAGCCAAACTAGGTGCTGAGGTAACCTGTCCCACTTCAGATCCAGACTGTGCTAATCAGAGCTCATCTTTTGCCTTAAAACTCAGTATTTCTACCCAATTAATACAATGAACCCTCTCTCAACTTCAGTAGGTCTCAGCATTTATGCTGCCCATCCAAACGTCAGCCCTTTCCAAAACCCACTGCATTGTTGGCATAGCTATCTCCTGTGGCAGGGAGCTCCTCAGCCTGGACACACATATAAAAGCACCTCCTCTGATCTGTTTTGAATTTGCCACCTTCTAATTTTGTTGAATGCCCCTTTGTTCTAGTGTTATCCAACATGGTCCCACCGATCTATTTTCTCTAGACTGTCATTTTCCTTCCCCTCCTAAAACCTAAAGCAACATTACACAAGGAAAAAGAGGGGAGAAAAAAGTCAGAGAAGAAAAAAAGGCTTCCCAGGAAATTGTTCTAATAAAAAAATGATTATACTTTGTGGTGTGGCCTTGTGCTCTCCACAGCTGTTGCAAACAAAACCAGGGCAGTGTTGAGCCCTCATGACACAGGCACCATGTATGAGATGCACATGCATGGTCCAGGCAGTCCAGATGCCAGGGCAGGCAGGGGGGAGCAGAGAGATAGGAGCCCATGGGCACCAGCAGCCTCCCCAGCACTGCATGCATCAGAGTTGGGAATGTATTTGTTTGGATGTGAGGCTGCAATAGACAAACTCTGAGGCATTTTGGCATTGCATCTCCTGCCCAGCCACTGCTGCCAGAGAGAGGACGGTCCCTCTGCTGCCCAAGCACATCCAGATGCTCATGAACCATGCTGTCACCAACCCAATAGGAAACATGACACAAATATCACTCTGATGAGTAAAAGCCCCTCAGCAGGGAGCACTTTCCTAATGAGATTCCAACTCCAGCTGGGAAACAGCCGGCTGGCCAGGGTGTTTGCAAGGCCCTTGTGGCAGGCTGCTCCTGCACTGTGCAGCTCTGGGGATGTGCTTTACACTGCGGGCACTGCAAGATGTGAGGCAGAAGAGCCCCCACATGCAGCTCTGTCCTGCATCGTTCATGTTTTCAGCTGCATTTTTAAAGCATGGATGCTGTATCTGTTGATACACTGCCCAGTGAGAGTGAAGCAGCTCTTGCAAAGGTCTGAGGAACCCACAGAAGCTGGGTGAGATGGCCCAGCACATGCAAAAGCACTGGGACCAGATCTGATATTGGTACAGGCAAGGCAATCCCATGGGTCCCATGCTTGCAGTCCAAGGAGATGGGTGCGCAGTACCTCAGCCTCGACAGCAGAGGTTTTTCTCTGGTTGCCCAGCCCACCATACACCTTGTAGTCAACAACGTGGCCATGGAATACCAAAATGCTCAAAGTAATGGCTACACCTTTCAGCAGTAAGCCAAGGGACAGCACTGATGGTTTTTAAATAGCCCCGAAGCAAACAGGGCCGCTCACTTCTCCTTTCAGGCTGGCTGCAGGCTCAGACTTATGACAACATGGTGATTTATACTGAGATCACCGGCTTCTTCCCAACCACAAAAACCTGGTTGCTTTTCATCTTCTACCTTCCTTTAAACTAGTGGAACAATAAAAGCTCAAATTCTGAAACACAGGTTTTACATCCATTTCACAAGTGACCCTTTCCAGCAATTCAAGCAGCTGCGTCCTCCCATCATCCAGAGGCTCTCAAACATCTGAGCAAGGAGAAAACCTTGTAGCGCAGGGGCTTGGTACTCCCTGAGGAGCAGCCCAGGCCTTCACGGTTCTGGCATTGACCTCAGAGCACGAACTACCACCAGCTCATGGCACCAGGTCTAAGGCAGTGGACTATCAGGGCAATGCAATAATCACAGCCCTTCTGCCTGCTTCGCCCAGCAAGCCAGCAAGTGACTGCTGCAGAGGGAGACTGTGCAGAAGCAGCAGCTCCTCACCCTTCACTGGCTGGAGCAGAAGGAACAGACACTTCAGCTTACCCTTCCCTCCCTGCAACAAGAGGGGTCCAGCCTCGGCCCCTCATCCAGGTTGACACCATTTACACTGTTAAGGTCCCAAGCAGCCTCGAAGGGTTCGAGCAATGCATGCAGGGGGCAAGCAAGGTGCAAAACAGCTTGTTTAAGTACTTGTAAATAAGGAGATAAGAACTCCTCAGCTCACTGTTCCCTGAAGCAGGGACAAAGGTCCCTTTGCTGCAGGGCAGGCACACATCTTTCCTGGGGAAAGAGGATCTGCCTCCCCGCACCGCTTCCAGGGACCGAGGTCCCAGAAGGCAGGATGTGCTGTGCGCATGAGAACAGCACACATTCTGCTCGGCACAGTGTGCTGGGGCAGTTCCCCACTGCGCTGAGGAAAACAACTCCAGGCTGCTCCTGACTCGTAATTAAGGTAGGACAATTCTTTTTCAGCTGGTTGCTACACGTCTCCGCAGTTCCTGCTCCCAGCACTAAGGAGAAGCTCCACAATACCAACAGCTATTTGTCCAACTGCGGAGGAGCATCAGAGCCCAGGTACAATGAATCAATCTCTGTCTCTCCAACGAAGTGAAAGTTTACTTGGGAATGGTGGAGCCAGGAAGCAGGCAGGAAGCTCAGCCCGGAGCCGGGATCCCAGCGCCGTCTGCTGTATCCGACTGCCCTCTACCCGACAGCACAGGGCGTACAGCTCAGCAACCCGGCCCAACGCCTCCCCTTGCAAAGCAATGCCAATTGTCAATAATAATAAGAAACGCATCCAGCCCTCAGGATAGAACCTAGTTAGTTTCGCAAGACTCATGCCACAATGCCCAGAGTAAGGAAAATGTGCCACTGCAAATGTTTATAACATCTGATTTAATGTTATGCAGCTTCTCCCAGCCATAAACCAGAACAAATACACCCAAGATTTATTACATCCTTCCCTTCAGGGCCTTGAGCAATTGCACTTGATTAATTCAGCAGTTAAACAGCACCAAGCAGAAGCATGGCCATTTTGCATCCAGGATTCCTAAGACACATGCTGTTTTCCAGAAGGATTTAGGTCTAAAACCAAAAAAGATGAGTCTCTGAATATGCTCTTACCCATTTGCATGGGATAACAACATGCACTGGCAGTTTTCTCCTTGCAGAGAGATTCTGAGCTAAGTTTCTTCTTGCTCCCCAACATTAAGAATTCCTCATCACTTTTTTGTGGCAGTTCCTCAGCTTGCATCCTGGACAGGACAAGTATTCTCAAACTTGTCTTGTTGCAGTGTCATTTTAAGTGATACAGACATTTACTTAGTAACGTCAAACGGAGTGAGACCTTCTGGTGTTATTTCTCCTGTAACCATCTCTTTGGTGAGCTCAACACCTGCAAGCACAGTGAAGAAACTTCCCTGTGCTGCAACCCCAGACACAAATACCCAGATTTGCATCAATTCTGCTCCCTTGCAAATCTATGAGAGAGCTCTGAAAGTTCATTATTTCCTTTCTCTCTGCATAAAAGCCTTACAGCAAAGCCCCCACAAAGAGAGACTCAATTGTGTTGGAAGCATGCTGGTGTTAGAGATAGTACAATGACAGGCAGCTCCCCTCCAGAAAGACACTGGAAAAACAGAGACCAAGAGTTTCTCACACATTTTCACAGGACCTCTTAGAGCAGGTCTATCCATGCAACAAGAGCTCTTCAGATGCTAGGCAGCAAAAAGAACAGAAGCTGGGAGAAAGCAGGTAGTCTTTTTGCTTCATAGCTTTTTCCAGGGTCCCATTCTGCATCCTGAGAGAGCTGTGTACCCAAGAAAGGGTGTAAGCAGAGGAAGAGAGCAAATGCACATAGTTATGACAGCCTTTTGCATATAGTTCATTAATTTATGGAAGCAGAACCAGAAAGGAGCAATTGGAGACAGCCTATCAGCTTTGAAGTGCTAGAGCAATTGAAAATAGTGAGCCTACTTTCTTTCACCAGTACCGCAAGGAGAGGGCACTGAATATGGTACTTCAGTTAACTATAATGCACAGAATTGATTGCAAATTAAACTGTTTACTGTATGGAAGTAATTTGCAAGCACTTTCATGCTCACAAGGTTTTGTACTGTTGACTTTGCAAGTATTAAAAAACCATCAAAATGATATTACTGGAATGCTCTCTATGCCCTTCCATATCCTCAAAGACATTTACACTTTTTAAATAATAGAGGAAAATGACCTAGATTGTTTGTATCTGATGGGTCATTACTGCTCTACAACACCCACTGGGAAACGCACGTTAACAGTGGTTTGACTATAATGTATTTGAAGCTACACAAAAATATCATAGTGTACAGGCCAGTGCTTCAATTGATTTGAAATATGGTCCAGCATTTGTCTTGGCTGCATTAACAAGGTCTGTTTTACCAATACATTTGTATTTATGATGACTAAGGGCAGATTATAGCTGTTAAAATTTGTCCTCCTGACATGAAAACACTACTTTGTCATTAATACATTTTGTAGCATAAACTATGATGTCAGGTCAATGTAAAGGGTAAAAACTTTCCTAAAGTATGCACACATCATTTTTTTTAAAGCTATTGAGCCTAATGGAATAACAAAGGTCATAATAACAAACCATTACAGCTTTGGTCTTGGCAACTATGTCCACAGAAGAATCCTCCAAGAAACAATCATCATTTCTCCAATGTTATGGCATTAGGATGACAGGAATGGTTCACAAATGAGTCATGTGAGCCCAGAAACGCAGTAGCTATGTGAAAGCTGAGCAATCAATTATTCATTTGTTTACTGAGAGCTTTCTCAGCTGACATTAACCAGAACTTCTTAAAAAGAAGAACTTTACAGCTGTCTTGGCTGTCCCAGGGGGCTGTGCTCAGAGGTTGAAAAGATTGCTTGATTTCTCTCTAAGCAATCTCTATTTTGAGTTAAATTAGCAACAAGATATGGACTAATAACTGGGTTCAACCTGAGACCCAGCAGGTGTTAGAATATCAATGACCCAGGGCTGGGGTGATGATAAAATAGGAGACCAGGGCAGGGGAATGATGTTCAAGCAACCAAAATCTAACTTTTGCTCAAAATGCAGTACATGAAATCCCAAGTAAGCTTTCCAGTATGTGGTGTATTGAGCATACATATACACATTTTAGTTGCATTAAAACACGTAATTAATCTCACAATCTCATTGTTCTCATTGCGTAGTGATTGTTTACCCTAGACTCTAACAAAGTTGCTACACTGGAATGTTTTTCAACCACAAATGGGTAAGATTTAAAGAGGTTTAAATGTCACACCTTCAACTCTCTTTAATCTAGGTTCTTTCGCCTTTTTTGGTTTGAAAGACACATCCAAACCAGGGAAAACTGCCATACAAAAGGCTCTGAGAAAATCTGGACATAAACACAGAGCAATCAAATGCAAAAGCAAACACATAAAATGAGTTGAGCGGAGCTAAAAATTATCTTCTCTGAAATAGTTTCCTATACATGCTAAACTGATGAGGAACATTAAAGCTTAGGGTAAATGCAGACAGCAGAGAAATGTTTATACATGGGACTCCACCAAATTACATCTGAACTCCATTAATATTTCTAGATGAAACAGAACTGATAAAAACCTGAAACAGTGAAACCTTCCATTCCGACATTCCTGTTGTGTTCAGGCTAGATTCTCTGGATGCCACCTCTAGTACCAAAAAGAAGTGATTGTGGAGATTCTGGTCCTTCAAAATTCCCAGTGAATCAAACCCCTGCCTTAGTCATATGATATTTACCTTGATCAACCAGCCTCAGTTTAATCTTTTCTTTTTTCAGATTGAATGGAAATATGTGCATGCTTTGGGAAACATACCACCCTTTACATGGACCAGCATCTACTTCTAGAAGTAAGGGCAGTAAAAACTGCACTGTTTTAACAGCATATGTTATGGTTGGACTCAATGATCTTAAAGGTCTTTTCCAACCTAAATGATTTAAAAGCCTGTTATATTTCTAGGATATATAGTAAGAATTCAGATTCTGGCAAGAAGAGAGTCCAGCAGGGTGGACTAAGAGAGGCCGTGTGGTAATGTATGAAATCTGCTCACTGAAAAACTAAGAATCTTGCTTTTCATATGCTTCTTCTTCTAAAGAGACTTCACCTACCCATCCTATGCACATCTCTGTGGCTCCTCCTTCATTTATAAAAACAACTGAATAAACCCAGCAAAACCTAGCATTTACTGGAAGAGCAGCTGGGATTGCTAAAGTGCCTCGCTAGCCAGGGAAAAGCTTGGAGAGGACCCAGGAGTCCTACTTTTACTTCTTCCCCTGATTACACCTAATGATACTGACACTTCAGATAGTTTATTCCTAAGCACAGCTCCATCTTCGTACTTTATGAGGAAAGCAAGTATCAATCCACTCATGCCAGAGATAAAATACAGGAGGCTTGGAAAGGCTGTGCAGGGTCACTTTAGGCAGAGCTAGGAACAGAATCCCTGTCTAAACAAAAGTCTCATCCATTTCACTCCACTACTCTCCTCTAAATGATTACACCAGTCCTGTGAGTTATAGGCTGCCTATAGGTAAAATCCCATCTGTTGACTTTCACTAACAGAAAAATGAAGAGATAACCGTTAACAAAACAAAAAGCCAGCTAGAGTATAAGCTTTCCTGCATTAGCCACTGCAAAGGCAAAAGTCAGGATAACAGGGAAATCCCGATTCCCATCATGCTACAGCCAGAAAACAAATGGATAAAATGTGCATCACCACCCTTCCAACAAATTTATCACCATTACCATGGGCTACTTTTCAAGATACCTACCCATCTAATACAAAAGTCTGTGTAGAAGGAATCTAGTCAATGTTGCTTTTGATAGACATACCTCTAAAAGCAATCACCTCCTCTTTCAAGTGTGCGACTGTCTCCTGAGAATGGTGGTTGGTTTTAAGGTTGGGTTTTTTTGTGGCTGCATACATGAGTTTACGGGTACATACAACATAAAGACCAGGAGTGAAAATCCATAACATGAAGTCATGTGTATCTCGATCCTTTGAAAAAAACCCAATCTGATTTAAACAAGTTTAGTACTTCAGTTGGTTGAAGCTCTTACACATGAAATGCACTGTAAATATACACACTTACTGGGAACACTCTTCATTTGCACAAGGTCTGAACTGCTTATTCAGATCTGAGAGTGAAGCAATCATGAGTAAAATGTGAGAGCTATTAATCACAAAAGATTGAAACTTCCCAAGGCCACCTATCCTCAGAAGAGTCTCCACCTTTTGAATATCTGAGTTCCAGTCCTATCTGCAACAGATATTATACCATTTTATGCAGTTAGTTGAAAAATCAATCCCATATATGAATTAATTTTCAATGGTATTAATGACTGGGCAACATTATTTCTATATGATTCTAATAAGTTAAAGGAAACAACACTACAGTAGTGTGAAGGTGAAGTTGCTGCCTTCTCTTTCTTTGCCTCACACTGTTAACTGGGAGTAATGTAAATAAAATCTCCCTTGTCTGATTTCTTTCACCTTCCTATGCCTATTTTTGTCACAGATGATTAAACCTTCCCTGGTACTGTGACTGCTCGTTTCCAGCAGCCCAGTTTGAGACAGGGTTGACTATCCATGGCACATCAGCAATAGAGTGGCAGACAGCTGCTGCTCCAACACATTCTGCATTTGGAAACCAGTCCTGACACCCACTACCATGCTGTGTGCTGGTTCCTGACTCAGGAATATCCTAAATCCATGGCCTCAACATGAAGCCTGATTTTGAATTTCTTTCCTAAAGTAGTTGGTTGTTTTTTTTTAGAAGGGCTGATCTTATAACGACTCTAGCAGAATCACAATGCTGACACAGCATTGCTTGTTTAAATACCCTGTTGCTAAATCATGCTGCCTCTTCCCTCCTTTCTCCTGCATGCAGTCATGCTCATAGAGCCAACTTCACTGCTTTAGGGTTTAAAGCAGGCTGCAGGAGGGTGCATCTCCTCTTGGCACTGGCACAGAAACACAGCAAGCTCCACCGCTTGCCAGGTCCTGCCCAAGGGGCTGCTCTGCACAGCTTGGAGGGCAGCAGAACCCAGCACTGTGGCACTTGCTCTCTATCACCTTAGTACTTCCCCAAGTATCTGTGCCTCTAGGAAAAGCAGGTGAAAACAAGGTCTTGTTGAAATCAGTGGGAGCCTGAACAGGGATTATCCATCACCAGGTACATAGCTCATCCTGGGGTAATGGTGGGACTTGATGATCTTAAACGTCTTTTCCAACCTAGTTGATTCTGTGGTTCTATTAGCCAAGAGAGCAAGGGCAAGGAACAACCACGCGAGCATCGGTGAGCAAAGATGAAGTAAAACCACAAGGACAGATTAGCACAGGGAGAGCAGACAGGTGGTGGGGAAGGCAAATGAATAAAGACTATTGCAATATGGATCTTTAAGGTCCCTTCCAACCCAAACCACTCTATGATTCTCTGCTCAGGACTAAGTGATTTGCCACAGCCCCCTTATAGCATTCCTTCTGCTGCTGAATAATTTTTCATGCCATTGTCTAAGCTATAATTGCACAGAAAAGAAACCAAAACCATCCCATCCAACCTAACTGTGGCAAAGCTGTGCTTAACAAATCTGGTTGCATTGGTCTGCAGGAAAAGTACAGTAAACAACTGCCTTCCTTGTCATGTTCCTTCTGACTCTGCCAACCAGATAAAACATACAATCTAAAATATAACTAATATTCATTTCAGGACTGTTGTTTTATTAGAAGGAGTAAACTCACGCTGTAAAAAAACCCTGAAGATCAAACACCAATATATCACCTGGTGACATGAGAGGAAAGAATAAACCTTGGCAAGCCTATAGATATAATATTTTTGCAGAGGTCTATGCAATGTAAAAACCAAATCAGAAGGGAACGCAGTAGTTAACTCTGAAATATGGATTCAGAAAAGAAGCATTTTCAGATAGCTGAAAATATATTCCCTTGCGCAGTCTGTAAGTGGGAGCTTGGGTTTCCCTCACTCAAATCCATGTATGAGATTGTTTTTGCTTTCTTCGTAGTTAGGGGAAAGACAGAGGCACCTCTTGAGGATGGTTTGGCCATGCTAACTCCAGACTCTTCTGCTGGACCCTGAAGTTGGTGGGAAGTTTTCTGGAAGGCATCTCTGACCAAAGTGCATCTCCAAGCAGCTGATACCTCAAGATCGCTGGAAATGAAACCAGTTTCAGATGATTCAGAGAAGGATAATTGAAGTTGTGCCTCATGCACCAGTAGAAGTTAAATTCACCATCAGAAAATCAGAAACGCTGTTTCTAAAGCAGAGTTTTTACCTGGCACTTCTCTTCCCCCAGCAATAAAAGAGGACAGGATATACTGCAGTATAATGTGTTTTCAGTGCCTGTTTCTGGATATGCAAAACTCTGCCGTCTCTCCCAGCTCATCATTAGAAATCCCTCACTTGTACTGAAAGAGCTGGCTGCTTTCTGGATCTGCAAGGAGCAAAGGAGTATATCTGGGACAATTTGTAAGGCTACAAGGTTGCCTCCAAAGGGTGGCCTCTGTCCCCAAACTCAATTTGCTCCTTGAACCCTAGGAAAAATGTATAATAAGATGCCCCAAAATAAGGAAAGCACATAAAACCTTGAACTGTTAAAGGTCTGATCCTCATTCTATTGAAAACAACAGTAAAACTGCTGACAAAGGGCAGGCAATTCAGCCGTAAAACAACCAATGGTCTGTTTGTGGACACACCACAAGCAGCACATGGGAGAGGGAGATCTCTCCCAAGAACCCAGCCACGAGAGTTACATTTCCAGAAATACCAAACCACCTGAAAAGTATGGGAGAGCAAAGCAAGCTCCTTGAAACATTCAGCCAAGGGAGATCCAGGCTCCAGGAAGAGCCCTGACAGGTGAGCAACAGCAACTCTATTCAAATGCCATTTAAGAGTGTAGTTATACTTTAGCAGCGATTTAAGATCTTAACTTTTGTATTTATTTAAAAAGCAGCAGCACTGTCAAACAGCTGACAGCAAGAGTAAAACGTAGCTTTTCTTCTTGAACATCTGGAAAAGGATAGGGGTAGGAGAGTAGTTTGATGACAACTGGAGAACTAGCACAGATTTAGGACCCAGTGTTGCCAAATGCAAGGCTTCTCCAGGCAAGACTGAAGGATCCTCAGTTGGGTCTGTCCTCCGGGATGCACCAAAGGATATCAGTCCCTCAAATTAATGATTCCCTTTCCTGGAAACCTACACTTTGTTATACTTATGGGAGCTTAAAGTTCATGCAGAGCCCTAAGACAGGCTAGAGAGCTCATGCTGAATTCTTTTGTGTCGGAGAAGCTCATGAGTTTTGTAAGATGGCGGAAAATGGGCAGGGTTAAGTTTATTTGTGCTAAGGCCCTTATAGACATAGTTCGCGTTTACCCGCACAGACATCCAGGGAGAAGGTAGACAGCAGTACACCGTGTCAGGACTTCTTGGATGTGGACTTCAGCCGAAACAAGTCCTGCGGCAAAAGTGCTGTTTCCAATGCTGCATTTTTGTATGTAAATAGCAGTAAGAAAAACAGAGATGCTCCTGTGCGGAAAGCTTATCAAGCTGATTATCTCACACACTAAAAACCCCAGAGCTCTGAAAAATCAACAGCACAAATCCCTGCAGTATTGTTCAACACAAACATCTTGAGGAAAAGAGAAAGGCAAAGTTCAGCTGTAGCACACTGAGATCTCAAATCAAATCCTACTCACCTTATTCAGGCAAAATGGCTCTTCAGCTTCAGGTCTCACTCCTGGAGGTGCTGGATGTATGGCTTCTTAGGACTTATAAACCCTTAACAGTTCAAAGAAAACAGCTAAAAATGCCAACCTTTAAGTCTGCGTATATTCACATGACAAGTTACTGAAATGTGGAATGTGTCAGGAGCCACAAAAAGAACACAAATAAGGAATGAGTCACGCTAAAAGCAATTTCCATTGGAAATTGACAGTGAAAATGTACCACATTGTGCTGTGAGTTTTGACAAGCATGAATGAAAACTTAAGGGAAGCCATGCAGCTTTGTTGTGCCCTCTGGATATGCAAAGCTAATTCAGCCTTTCATTGTGTCCACAGATTACACATGCCCTGGGTTGGTTTGTTTGGTTTGGTTATTCCAGAATGTGCAAGGAGTGTTCAATAACAATCTAAATCATTTTTAGTCAGTCTATTCTCTGTACAGAGTTTTCTATCCTAAGTTATTTATTCCAGCACAGGCAGAAATTAGTATGTTTTGAATGACTTAAAATGCCTGATCTATAATGTAAGTGGCTGAACCCATAGCGACAATGATTTAAACACCCTTCCGGTCCATGCCTCCTGTGCTATACCTATGCATACTTTTTACTTACATTCCCCAAAGACCACTTCTATTTGGGAGAGTACGTCAGCACAGGCTAAAATGAAAGGCTAAGAGGGAAGAGGGAGGTCATAATATGTCTATACAGCCAGCACCACTGGGAAAGGACATAGCTACTGTAGGTGCTGCACTCACACACCTTTACAGACCAAAGCAACAGTGCAAAAAAAATACAAACCCAAAAAACAAAAACAAAGAAAAAGGGGATGGAAAGAACTGTGATAAATCATCCAAACTAATCCCTGCTGTAAGGCAGGATCACCTATGAGGTTATTTCTGGGCAAGGTTTGTCCAACTTGTCTTTAATAATCTCCAGTATCGAAGCTTCTCCTAAAGCCTGCACAATCCAGTCCAGCTTCTCCTCTTTCTTTGCTACACAGAGAGGTTTTTCCCAGCTTCTTACCTGGATGAGCTCTGCCACTCTGCTAAACACAAAGTGAGGACTGGTGCACATATGGGGCTCCTTAAATCCCATCTATTAATGAGGACAGACTGCTTGGGCTGCAGTAAGGTTAGTAAGATAGAACAGCTCATAGAGAAGCCCACTGGATGCTGCCGGCTCACTGTGCATACCCTGCAAGGCACACACAGGCTCCTCCTGCCCCTGAGGAACCCCTGGCAGCCTTCCCACAACCACCACCTTCTGTCATCATCAGAGCATTTCACCTTTCCTGTTTCACTCCGCTGCTCCTCTCAGAGGAGGAGAGGATGATTACCGGTCCCCTTTGGGGTTTCTACGCAGCCTGAAGCCTGCCAGGAGCTGAATTAATGTGCTGCAAGCCCTCGCGAAATATTGTACAAGTGACTCCTGCCTCTAACTCAGAAGTCTCCTGCTCCACCACTTGGCTGCAGAAACAACATTCATAGTTTTCAAGAGCTTGTTACCATTGAAACAAGAACCAAGAGGGACTGGCTGGTGCCACCTCCTTTCCACACAGCAGGCATGGCACTGCCGGGCAACATTGAGAAGTAGGTTGGTGTCTGGGGCTGAGCCACAGCATCCTGGTGCTCTGAGCAGGGATTTCCCTAGTGCTCTTCCGAACTGTAGTGGAAGTGCCTCTATTTCCTGTAACACATGAAAAGTGATTTCTTCCATTTGATACAATTCATCAGAAGGCTGTTCAAAGAATGACGCTAAAAATACTGAACTTCTGACCAAAAGGAAGGCGCGTGAGAAGGAAAACCGTAGGAAAGAAAACAGAAGGAAAAACCCCAACCAACGAACAGACCACAAATTTAAAACTTCAAAAGCTAATTATCACAACTTCATCAAGGATAGGGCACTACGTACCCTCTTGCTTTA
Source organism: Amazona ochrocephala (assembly GCA_039720435.1). Lineage (NCBI taxonomy): Eukaryota > Metazoa > Chordata > Aves > Psittaciformes > Psittacidae > Amazona > Amazona ochrocephala. The sequence continues at coordinate 113,606,851 of CM077878.1, read as the reverse complement.
TTTCACTGATGCCAGGAGACTTCTAGTCCAGAGGATGCACCAGAAGTGATGCCTCCATTTAGTGGAAACCTGCCAGGAAACAAAAAACTCCATACATACATCTATTGTAGGTTGTGGTGAGCACAAACAAGAATAGCAAACCAAGAAACCTTCACGTTTTGCAGGAATGGAGCTTCCATTCCCTTACACAAGCTAAACACGGCATTCAAAAGCATTTTCTCATGGGGAAAAGTAAGTGATCAGGAATCGAAATAAAATGGTCAGAGCTGATTATTTTGCCCGCTTGAGATGCTTTCAGAGATTTGTTTGGGGCAGAGGAGCCTGACAAAACCACACCATTTTGAAACAGAGGTTGATTTCTTGTACACTCAACAATAAATAAACCACATTCCTGCTCTATGATTTTGTGGTATTATCTGAAGTCTGTTATAAAAAACCGACTATCAATTTTTTCCTGAAGAATAAATTAGCTTGGTATAAGCGTGGCTGTATTCAGACTCATCATGGGCATGTTTCTCCCTCTTAAATTTACATACCCTGATGTCTTCAAATCCAGCTCTAAATCCACTTTGATAGCTCCATGAATAGATAAGATACACCAACAGCTCTTATGAATAGATAAGATACACTGACCTCTCCTACTTGAATTAATGGAGGATAGATTATATAGCATCCCCTTCATAGTGTGCATGCCAAAACTACATACTTTATCCAAACCTACTCCATTTAAAAAGGGCAAACAATCCTGGGGGACTGGGGAGGGCAGGAACTATCCCTGATGCTAATCAATAGCTTTAAATACTGTCTCCAAATGTAGCTGGCATCAAATGTATTTAAAAGTTCAGTGGGGTAGCAACAGCTATATTTGGGTTGCAGAAAGGTCAGAGGAATGCAAGAGAAGCACTGGTGTCCCAAGGCTCTTGTAAGGATGCTGAGCTTGACAGGGCTTTTCAGGAAAGCACAGTTTTAGTAGAGATGCTGGTAGATGGCTCTATTGTGATTACACATACTAACGAAAGGATTCCACTTGTTCATTAGCGATATGGCTTTTCTACTGCTTGGAGCTGTGGTGCTGGGAATCTTTTTCATCACAGACACAACCCCCACTTTTGGCTGGCTTTAGGGGTTTGGTTGTTGGGCTTTTTTGTTTGCTTGAGGTTTTTTTTTGGGGGGGGGGTTGGTTTTTTGGGTTATTTTTTAAGTTAAATGAAATCCTATTTTAACATACCTGTGTAAATAAAGAAGTGATAACTTTCTGCTGCCGTCTTGAAAAGCAGATGAAAGAAAACACTTTAATGGCAGTGAATTACACACTCGGGTAACTAAAGCTTTGCATGGAAATGAGGGACCACAGGAAGAGGGGTGTACCAGGCTGCCCCTTCTTAGCTCAGAGAACATTTGGAGTTTAGCCTCCTGCCCCTCTGTAGGAAACCTGCTGTACTCATAGCATCCAAAGTGGACCTGCCTCCCATGTACCCTGCCTATGGCTGCATTCTGGGCTTAGCAGCTCTCAGCCAGGGCCACGCATACCATGGCTTCAGAGTACTTCCAGCAGCACTGCAGTTTCAAGTAGTGCTTCAGACACACTGGAACCTCTAACCTCTCTGGTGCAGGAGCTTACTGCTCCCCATGCAAGGGGAATATTTGTCCATGCCATCCACATGTGGGTTTTCTCTATGGTTGGTAAGTGCAACAGAACTTAAGAAGAAAAGCACACTAATCTTATTTACTCCAGCAGCTTTCACTTGTCTGCTGCACTGCCTGCTTTCCCTTGGGTACAGCTGCATGTTCAAACTAGAGCAAACACATAGACTTTGCTCTTGTTGGCAATCTTAAATAAGTACATACATTGCTTACCCCTTCATGAATGCACAACGCCAACTTCAGCACTGCCACCACTGCTTTCAAGACAGAATCCACAAGGCCATGCTGAGTCCAGAAGATAAACTGAGGCAGGTTCTCAGCAGTACCACAGAAGTCCTAGCAAGCCTGAATTTAATCTCTACTGCTTTGTTTTCTGCAGTTAGAGAAGACTACACTCTGTGACCCGGCTGGTTTCTTTCAGCCCTACACTTCTCTTGACAAAATGAAGAGATTTAGCCACCTCCTTTTCCCTTCCAACCCTTCCAAGCTGCCACTTACCACACTGACACCATCCTTTGCTTTATTGCAGATGGGCACCTCCTCAGCTCTTTGCTTCATACCAGCCTCAGCTGTGGCAGATGATATCCACCTTCACATGTTCAGTCCTAGCTTCATTGCTAAGGCTTGACTGCCAACATCCTGATTATAGCAATCCTAAATAAGCATTTAACAGCTGAGAAACCAAGAGGTATTAACCTTTGCTTCACCAGCAGTGACCAGTACCATGTATCCCCATGACACGATGCAGTCACACAGCAGCATTCAGCAATCCCATTTCTACTGAGGGCATCGGCTCCATGCCCAGGAAGCAGCTCTGTAGCAGATAGGCATGGCACTGCTTTAAGATACTTGAAAGGGAACACCAATAAATAAAAGTGGAGAAAATTAGAAGTACATCTACAGGCGAGTATCCTTGTCCCCCACCAGGAAAGCAAACACAAGCGAAGAATCTGGCTCCAGAATCCAAGTGTTATCCTGTTCGGTAAGCAGATTTGTCTCAGAAGAGTCCCAGTGCCTGAAATCCTTACTGACTTCACCTACTCCTCCAGGTAAAATGCAAAAACACTTACTAGTAACAGTGATATTCTAAGTAGAGATTATTAACATTAACATGGCTATGTAGAATATGTAAAAATATGAATCTGCCATAAAATAAGAACGCTGCCATTTTTCTTCAGAAGACCAATAAATATACATATGGCTTTGATACCTCCATTATTTTTTAAGAGCCTTCTCTTCAAAAGAAACCAAGACTTTTGAGGGGTAGTTAGCCCTGCCACTGCCCAGCACAGGCAATTTCTAATGGACCTCAAATGAGAGTAAGGCAATTTAAGGTGATAAAATAGACCAGAAATGAACACCCTGTGGCAGCCCTTTCAGAAACCTTTGCCATTTGTAGTGGCAAGGGCCAGGAACCTCTTTTCTTCTCAAGGAGAAGTAGAGCAATGCTCTTGGAAGACCTTTTTTCCTCCTTAAGATGCAGAAGGATGGATCTTTGCTGGGGTTTTTTTTGTTTGGCTGGTTTTGGCTGGGGTTTTGGGGAGCGGCAGACTTGGCTGGAGGTGTACCCACCTCAAATCATAAATAGCCAGGAAATTGGGAAGTTTCTGCCTGCAAGGACTGTTGTTCTCTCACAATGTCTTCAGCAAGAATTCTGCTGGTGCAGTTAAGTGCTGTAAAAAAAGGTTTTGGCTTTATATTTAAGAGATGCAAAAGATGTCTCTATTGTATTGACCCTGAGTGTACTAAACTCCCGTACTTTCAAATCCATTTTGCCCTATTTTCATATGCGTGTGGAAAAAATGCGGCACTGTGTAAACATCTTTGTCATCATCTAGGATCATAAGGATATAAAGGTTGCAATATTGAGTCTGAAGACCACTTACCTCTGATGGTTCTGCTTTCTTATGCATACGGATTCCTCTGGTCAACTGCCTACCTTCCTGAACTTAGAGGTAAGATTAAAAGAATAATCATCACTAATATAGGAGGTCCTGGAAATGACAGAAGTTAAATGCAGAAACAGAAAACAAAGGAAAACGAAGACTGACAAACATGACACCATACAAGAGTTGATTCAATAGAAGCTTATACTTTTTTGTTTGCTTCCTCTACAGTTACAAAAGTAATTAACATTTTTAAGTACACAATTTAAAACCCAGTGTTCTATGATTGACATGTTTTCAGTCCATTTCATAAATGGCTTTAGCAAGATCAAATACAATTCCTACAGTTACAGCAGTTCAACATTTATATGAAGATATTTATATTAAAAGGTTTGTAAAGTTATGCTCTCCACTTCCTTCCACATATTTAAGTGACATTCATGAGATATGCTGTACTCAGACACACGCCTGTTTTAGGATTCAAGCCATAATCTTCTAAGGGACTTTTACAGGTATCACCATTTTAGATCTGTGCCATTTTCTTAACAGAAATGCAGATGCAGATTCTCACTGGAAAGACAGTCTCACTTCCAAATTAGCCCAACAGATGATAACCTAATGAGGGGCAATGTGATCTATACCACACACTTTATGTTACATAAAATCTAATGAGGTGCTAAACCAGCAGTGAAAAATTATGTCTGGCTAGAGGCAAAAGTCCAGCTCCCTTTCCTTCCACTTCTTTGATTTAATGAAGAGATACACACTTAACTAATTGCTTTGGCAGGCCAGCAGGATGTCTTTGCTTAATAACACCATCAGGAATTCCACAAGATTTCAGCTTCTATATTAAGGATCTTCAACAGAAGCCTTTAAGAGTGCACCTCAAGATTATTTTCCTTTTCAAAGATGGGCTTTTTCTCTGCTGCATCAGGCATAATAACACACACACACAATGTGCAGCCCAAACTGGGCTCTTGTCTCTCACAGCAAAACTTAGTACTTACAGAGCACTCTGCCAACAAAATGTTATTCAGAGCAACCCTGAGTTCACAAGTAACAGAAAACTGCCTTCCCCATGTGTCTGCTTCAGGCTTGCCGCATACATCCATCTGAGTTTGCTCCAAGGCACAACAGCTCTTCATCATCTTACAGGTCTGAGTTGTGAACATGCAGCAGAATTCTCATTTCATGTTCACAACAGGGAACAAGGAATCTAAATGCCACACTGGGTCACATTCATCCTTCTTCACACTTAATTATACTCCTTTTTAGCTAGTTCAACACTCCTTCTAGATCCAGTAATCCACAACAAAGCAACATGCAGAGCAGCATCTGAAAGATGGCTGACTTGCGTCTTGGAATCCACTTTTTTAACATTTAAAGAAAAGAGACTACTGCCATAATCCAACTAGTTTCCTCCCCTGCTTTATGCAGTATAAAATACAGCAGAAAATATAATTATCAGCTGCTGGCAAATAGCTGACATTTTGGTTAAGGGCAGGGGTGGGGGGCAACCAGAGATCTAAACGTGTCCTTACTGGGCATTAACATGCTCAGTCTAAAACTGTAGCTTCCCACACATCTGCTTAACAGCCTAAGTTACTGTACTAACAGATACACTGAGCCAGAGAGGAGATACACATGAACACAGAGCCCTAAAATATTGGCCCAGACATCAACTTGAATGGGGCAGGTTCAGAACTGGATCACTTCCAACAGCTTTTCTTCTTCTCCAATGTGCATAAAGTCTTTAGTACACCTTATTCTTCTATCCAGACTGGAAGTTCTACTGTGTCCTGGGGTCAGCTGTAGCAGTCATTTTTCTCCTTCTTGGTAGCTGGTGCACTGCTGTTTTCAATTTAGCCTGAAAAGAATGCTGATAACACACGGATGTTTTGAGTTGCTGCTAAGTTAATACTTACTCTGCTGAAGGACTTTTCAGTCTCATGCTCTGCCAGTGAGGAGGGGCACAAGAAGCTGGGAGGAAGCAGACAGGACACCTGAACCAAACTAGCCAAAGGGGTATACCATGTCATAGCACCTCATGTCCAGTACGGAAACTGGGGGGAGTTACCCGCAAGGCCCAGATCACTGCTTGGGTCAGGCTGGGTATCGGTCAGTGGGTGGTGAGCGGTTGTATACTCTTCCCTTGTTATTTCCCTTATCATTATTATTATTGGTGGTAGCAGTAGTGGTTTGTGCTATACCTTAGTTACTGGACTGTTCTTATCTCAGCCTGTGGGAGTTACCTTCTGTTGATTCTCCTCCCCATTCCTCTGGGAGCCAGGGGAGAAGAAGGGGAGGAGTGAGTGAGTGGCTGCATGGTCCTGAGTTACTGGCTGGGCTTAAACCACAACATACAGAAGCATTAGCAAATGCACCACTACTCCACAGCTTTGGTGCTACTCTCTGCTTCACAAGAGAAAACCCTGTCAGTCTGAACTCTTACCAAGCAGAGATCATAAACTAAACAAAGCCACAGTCTCACACACTGTTAGCAGGTGTTCCCACCTCTAGACTACAGTAGCACTCGGCTCCCAGTCCTGATCTTGCTTCAATCTCAAAAGACAGTAGCAACCTTCAGGAAATGATTGCAGGATAGGAAACACTGCAAAAGAAGGACCTCCAAAACCAGACAGGGTAAGATGATTAGGACCAAAGCAGGGTGGAATCTAAGACAGAGCCTTGCCATCTGCACTCCACGATCACTTGTAAAGGCAGTCCTGTGACCGACATATTTACTTCACACTTGGCATGACTGTTTGTGGCTCTTTGTAGGCACTGAGTGTATCTAACACACGATGCCAAGCCCTTGTGTTTTGGATTCCAATATTGGGTTTGACATAAAATTGTAGGGGGTGTGACTCACAGTAATGCTGTGAAGTCAGCCTCGGATCACAGCCTTCTATCGCAGCCTCCACAAAACCTAAAGATGTGGTTGCCAAGGGCATGCTAGTAGATTACACGATCTGAAATCACTGGCATTTCATAGCCTCAAAGACTCCCCTGCACCCTACAAATGAACATAGCATGAAAAATACTGCACTAAATAAGAAAATATTATGCTGGTGATTATGTTCACGGAAAACCAATTTGCGCATCCAAGTGAAAAGGTATCTTCTGTTTGAAGTCTCCTTTATTACTGGACCATCTTGTACACAGGGTCTCCAACATGAATCGTTCCAGTTTTGTCAATGGCAAAGTATTTCCCAAAGAGAGGGCTGGCTTTGTAGATGTGTCGCTCAGATGGATCACATAAGCGGTAACTGCAGAAGGAGAACACTTCTTTAGAATGAAAGAAGTCTGAACATCAAAATACCAGTGATGAGAGAGAAGACATATGAACAGCGATGCCCTCTTTTGGTCACCATACTAGACTAAAACGAAGTAAGTATTATGATTAAGAGAACCAAGCAGTTCAAGTGGAGAAAAAGAGAAGCCTGACTGTCTTCACACCTCCATGTGTAACACACATACAAAAGGCTTTACAAAGAGATGCCAGTGTTGCAAAGTTAGATCTTTAAATAACTTGAATACCTGTTACTCCAGTGTTTACCCTAGTACAGATGAAAGAGAGAGAGAATGTAAAGTTTGCAAGAAAGAAGAGAGAACTTCCTGAATTTTCTTACCATAAAGAACTGCAGAAAGCAGAATGGAAGCCAACACACACATACCTTTAGGCTGCAATATTATGTCCCACACATACTTTTAAAACACTAATCTAACATCTGTTGGGATCTAGCCTAAATCTACTCCCACAGCTTAAGAAGCATTTTTACAACCTTTTCAATGTTTCCAAGGGCTCCTTCCTGTCCAGCACCCCAGTGTCTGGGTTAACAGTTGTTAAAATACACCTGCAATGACAGACAGCACCAAATCAATAATGGCTTCTTACCATACATCTCCATACATCTATATAAGAAAACAGTCAAAAACGTTTACCTGGCACAACACACTGTCCCTTTCATTTCCACATCACCAATAAGAACATCCTCCCAGGTGTCCTGAAGGAAGGTAAAGATTATGCACATATTAGACATATCATAGAATCATAGAATAGTAAGGGCTGGAAAGGACCTCAAGATCATCGAGTTCCAACCCCCCTGCCATGGGCAGGGACACCTCCCACTAAACCATGCCATCCAAGGCTATGTCCAACCCCACCTTGAACGCCGCCAGGGATAAAGCATTCACAACCTCCCTGGGCAACCCATTCCAGGGCCCCACCACCCTCACAGTAAAGAATTTCTTCCTCAGATCCAATCTAAACCTCCCCTGTTTACAACCATTTTTCCAGGAGGGACACAACCATTCCTAGAAGAAACTACCATTCCAGGTGATCACCTGTGCCTTCAAAATAAGTACACTGTATTATGGTACTATTTTAATGAGAACCCTGTGGTCACTGCACTCAACACCAAGGTAGGGGCCTACTATTAATTATACCCGGAAAGGAGGATATACAAGTAACAGATCCTGTTCTGCAGCGTGCACTTCTCTGACCCTAAAGCAAGCTTATTCTTGTTGTATGTGTGATAATCTGTTCGACTGAACTCTGGTAAGTCACCAGTTTTGCAGAAAGGAAATTTTTAGGAAGTGAAGCAAGTTTCCACTGCTCATCTACACAAGCTTCCTTTGCAATCCCTCTTGGAAGACAAAAGCCCATTCCCACTGTCGGAATTTCTTAGGTTTGGGAAATAATCAGATCTATCCAGAGCAAGTTCTCTGGACAGACAGTAACACAACATAAATACATGTAAACACCACACTCCCCATTCACTTCAGCACCAGATACCCTCCTAGAGAGTGCTTTTTGAACTAACAGAACATTGTTTCTCAGAGGTGGTACAGATGTACATGAGAAGAGTGGTTATCAGAAACGCGTGGAACTCATACTTTTAGATCAGACTGTGAGGGTAGTTACTGCTGGTTCTGCAATTCTGCAGAAATGTCACTTCTATGGGATTTTGTTAGACATTAAAAAGGTGGCTGATCAGCTAGCAGAGAACACTCCTCCTCTTCCTAATCACATGGAATCAGAACAGGAGCAGGACTTGGCAGGACTTGAAAGAACCAACCAAGAATATGAGAATGATGTGGAGGCTCCTATGGACATGGATCATCTTTTGGAATCTTCTAATATAAGTGAAGGAGAGATGGGAAAACTTGTTAGTCTTCCTGAAGAAACCTTCCATTTGATGGAAACTGCTCCTCATACAATGATTCAGCCACCTGTGAAATCTTTCCCAACCATGGCATGTATTACAGGCCCTCCAGAAAGGGATGATCCTTACCCTGTCCTGTTTAGGTATGGCAATTGCAAATTCACTTTCTAGAACGTATTTCCTCCAACTTGATATAGATATTTTTTAGCAGTGACCTTGTTGACTAATGCTTTCTTAGATGTTTCATTTTGTGCTCTATTGTAAAGTCTGGGAGAGTTTGATAGTTAATACAGTTGTTTCTTTGCTGGTTTTCAGTCAACCTAGTATGGATATAACAAGAAGTCAACCTCTGCTGCTACTAGTGTCATGCTAGCACTTCAGTCGCATTCAGTTTTGTTAGGTGCTGTACCAGTGCATGTCTGAAAAGTGATTTTCCTTTGTTGTTTTGGAACACATCTGTGTGTATGGATAACACAAATCTGGAATACCTCTTTCTGTATGCCAAAATGGCAAGATGCACACCAGCCACGGTTAGAACTTGTGCAGTTGTGTCAGCGTAGCTCAGTGTTTCACAGCACAGGCAGAGGAGCTGAGGTCTGCCTGGCATCAGCCTTTTAAAGCATCCCATGAGCTATTTCTCTGATAGCAAGTTCCTGCCTAGAAAGTATTTCTCTAAATGCTAACAGGTTGATTTGATAGTAGTGGTGTAGGTCATGGCTGAATATAAGTATCTACGTGCAAAGAATCTTCAAATCATCCTATATTTATGCCATACTGACTTCTTAGCATGCTTAACACAGCACTGGTGATTATTCAGATACAGGAAATATAATAAAATATGAAGTAGACCTCACTTGGGAGTACTGTGTGCAGTTCTGGTGTCCTCCACATAAAAAGGACACGGAACTGTTGGAGCAAGTGCAGAGGAGGGCCACGAGGATGATCAGGGGACTGGAGCACCTCCCAAACAAAGACAGGCTGAGAAAGTTGGGGCTGTTCAGCCTGAAGAAGAGAAGGCTGCATGGACACCTCACAGCAGCCTTCCAGGATCTTAAGGGGGCCTATAGGGATGCTGGGGAGGGACTCATCATGAGGGACTGTAGTGAGAGGACAAGGGGTAACGGGTTCAAACTTAAACAGGGGAAGTTTAGATTGGATATGAGGAAGAAATTCTTTACTGTGAGGGTGGTGAGGCCCTGGAATGGGTTGCCCAGGGAAGTTGTGAATGCTTCATCCCTGGTGGCGTTCAAGGTGGGGTTGGACATAGCCTTGGATGGCATGGTTTAGTGGGAGGTGTCCCTGCCCATGGCATGGGGGTTGGAACTATCTTAAGGTCCTTTCCAACCCTAACTATTCTAAGACTCCATGATTGTCAGAGATGCAGTGACAGACCCCAGTATTGCACAGGGCAATTTTCTTCTCATGTCAAGGAAGCAGTGTGCTATAAAACATCACACTGTTGATAATTCACTAATTGTTCATCTGCATCATTAATTGTTCGCTTACAGCATGCACAGCTTTCCCTAACTTACACTTAAAGATGAGCTTTCAGTAGCAAGCCTGTAATTTAAACACATTTATTTTATCCTTTGCTAAGGTAAACAAGCGCTCGCAGACCTGCCTCCTCCCTCAGTGTTTCACAAGCACTCATGTGAGCAGAACTGTATCTCTCTGAATCCAGTTGTTAAAAATCACAGAACAGCAGATTTCCTCCTCTTTGCAGACACAAGGAAGGAGAGTTACAAGGAAACATAGCCAAGTCTTCAAAAGACATTTAAGACAGTTATTTTACCTCCTCAAAAGCACTGCAATCCGTCACAAAAATATTTGGCCTGAAGTTCTGTATCTTCACTTTCTTCTCCAGCTTGCCATTTAAATCTTCCAATGAAGCTTCTGAGATGACCAAGACTGGGCTACAGTCAGGATAGGCAACCTACAGAAACACAAACAAATCCCAAGGCTCTAAGGCTGCTGTAAGAGCATGGAAGGAAAGTTACAGAACAGCAAAAAAGACAAGTATGTTGGAACCAGTGGCCACATACCAGCCTGACTGTCAGGCTGCTGCAGTCGGGTTTCAAATTTTCCTGGAAGCAGGTTCGTAAGTAAAATAACAACCTTTCCTATTTCAGATACCATGGCAATTTGCATTTGCTCAAATCGTAAAATTAAACTTCTACTTACAGAATTAAACCAAAATTACATAAGCTACCGCAATTTCCTACAAAATAATACCATACGCATGTCCCAGACATGTATTCTAGGTGTTACAGACAGAACTAAGTATATCAATAAAACACATTATGGCAAGTTATGAAAGGTACTTAAGACATTTATGGACCTGCTGAATAAATAATGAATCTATGTTCTCACAACACCACAAGGAGCTTCGCATCACAGAACAGCAACACTACGTTGCAACTGTTCATTTGTCAGTTTAACCTTGTAAGCAGGTCTGACATTTTAGCAAACAAGGCAAATGAACAGTACTAAAAGAAAAGTCCAGCATATGCCGGCTCCACAGAAAAATAACAGGAAAATCTACTAAGAGTTTTAGGCCTCCTCCTGTCTTACTCTTATATTATCCTTCCCCCTCCCCTTGTCTATGCCTTTACAACTACAAGAAGATCAGTGCTGAAATAACTATATAACCCATGCTGCCCTCTTTTCATGCTAGGATTCCTAAACGTCATCCCTCCTAATCTGACATCCCTTCTGCAGAAAGCTAGACTTCTGCATTGGTCTCAGTGCATTTACATAATGTTTATATATATTTATTATTTACATAATAAAAGCCCATAATTGACCGTATCTTCTTCTCCCTCTGCAACAACAAGTAAAATCACTGCCCTGTTGATAACAACATCACATCAGTAAGGCAAGGTTCTCACAATTTCCTTAAAAAGCTTACATTCATCAGGTACAGTTCAAACCACCTTCATGTGACAGCACTGTTCAAACAAGAAGGGCATCGGTGGCTCCAATGATAGGAGGATGACTGTGCACAGTACCTCCTTTCCCCACCATGACACCTTCGAGCCTCTTCCCAGTGAATGAAACCTCTGTAACCCTCTTTGGATTTTAATTCTAAGCCCACAGCTACAGATCCCTGGGTTAAGCAATGTTCCTTGAAACAAAATATGAGGCAACTCAACTCATATCAATACACTCCATGACCTAATAAGGGATAGGGAATGGAGGTTTTCTATGCAACACAGACTGCACCATCAAAACATCTTTAAAAACTTTTTATTTCTATTAACTGAAATAAAAATTTTTTTATTTCTATTAACTGAAGCACAAAAGGAATGCTATTCTGCAACGCAAGAGTTCCTCTTCAAATATCAGTCTCATACTCTTTAGCTGTGAATGGCCAACAGCTTAGAACAGACTTAAAGTAAAATTTAAGCAAGTCATCCCCCACCACAGAAAAGGAGAACATTCACGTGCTTTAAGTACATGACTACATACCTTGCTGAACAGGGCTCAGGCACCAATGCTGGAACAGCAGGAATTGGTGTGTGGGTGGGAAACGATTAAAAGAAAGTACATCTGATAAAGAGACATTCATTTACCTCATCTGTGGTTCGGAAAAGATTAATTATGTCTTTCGACTTTCTTGGCACCATGGAGGGCTCAAAGTGCACCAGGCGATATGGCTGCGAATTCAGGAAAGTGGTGATCCACTTAGCCACTTCATCTCCACAGTCCCTGCCTTGGATATCCAGTCCAAACACCCTGAAGAGTCATAAGACACATCAGCAAGGGTCTACTATTGCATATACACATCACTGCAACACCAGAAGATTTCTATCCTGAAATCAGCTGAAAGGTAACTCATTTCAGAAAACGAATGACAGTTTCAAAGGATGTGGTTTGTTACTGTTATTAATTGTAAATATCCCTGACTATTAAAGAAGCTTCCCTTCAGATTTTAGTGCTGTAAAAACTTCAGACAAAGCTGTGAAACTCTTAAACTTAGCACACAGAATAGCTCAGTATCTTGAAAGAAATTTTAAGATTTATAATAGAAGCAAAGTCCACAGGGCATAAAAAAAACATTGGCATCAGAATACAAACAAGTTTCTGCAGGGAACACGTCCCTGGCAAGAAAAGGTAAACTTCAACCCAACGTTTTTCAATAAACTTCAACCAGCCAAGAACAGTTTTAACTGCTCTCTTCAAAGTAGTGATTCTGACCCAAATGCACTGCAGCTCCCTCTACCTCTGCAATCATGCTCTGGCCAGCTAAAAGCACAGAGATGCCCAGGCAGTTTGTCCAGCCTGAGCCCAGCTCCTACGACCCCTCCTTTATTCATCTGGGGAAGAAAGTAATCATTAGTGTGCTGCCAGCAATATCCCTGCTCTGTTCACTGGGATCCCTGTATCAACTGTGACACATGCTGGGATTAAACACTGCCCCAGACCACGTTCAGCTGCCTTTCTCTTCCCTCCATTCTCTCAGTCTCTGCTGCCTTCTGGCTGGCAGGACAATGCAGGTGGGGGTCTAACAGCTTTCAATTCACTGTTTTCTACCCACGAGGCAGATGTATCCTGAGCAGTCAGTGGTATAGAGATCCATGGGACTAGATCATGCAATGTAAGTATTGCAACACATACTGACAAAGGGCACAAATGAAGAACACGAGGCTTCATAACCACAGGAATACAGAAACCCTCTAACATTTGATCAAATAGAAACTTTGCCTACACAATGGCTTCAGTCCCACACTTCCTTGCACTAGGAAGTCCTATACTTCCCCAAACACAGGATTTTTAAATACCCATGTAAAATCTGCAACTGGACTTACCAGTTTTAAAGATTAGCACAGCCTTTTGTAGCCAGATGCACTACTGCACTGCCTTACCTTCACAGTACCAGGCACAAACCAGCATGAATCTGAAGGCATCTTGCCTGCCCAGGGCCAGAATAAATACAAGCCAGCACAGACAGCCTTGCCAGCAAAGCATACCATGCTGCCACTCACAAGCTGGAAGGGAAGAATTCAGGAGCAAAAGCCAAATCCTCACTTGCTGGAATACAGTACTATTCCCAAACCTCAGTCTTACGAATGGCTGAATGGATCAGAAAGAACCAGCCTTGAGCTGACAAATGGCAAACCTCAGGAGTCTTCCTGAGGGTTTCTGTAGCTCTCTGGTTATGAAGTACAAGGCAATGTTTAACTATGGGCATTGCTAATTTCACAACCTATGATACCACCCAAATACCACACAACTTGGTAAATTCTAAAGTCCAACTGCATGCATCTAACTTCTGCTTATTTGCATTCCCAAATTCCAGCAAGTTTAAAACCAGAGAAACAATAATAAAGAGAAAAACAAATCTCCGAGATCTGAAACTGGAAAATCCAAGATAATCTGTCATCGCTGAAATGTACTTAAGTCTAATTAAATATTTTTTTCTAATGCCACAAGTTTTAGAAAAATAACACATTGAAACCAGCATGGTTTTGTAGTGTATGTGTCACTGGCTAATATATAAGCATTACAGAGTTTTAAAAGACCATCCTATTTCTCCATGTGTAATGCAATCATGTGTAACTTGCACCTGGCTTGTGTAAACAGAGATACAAAGCTATGCTGCTCAAGGGTTTCCACAGCAACAGATTTATGCCAAAAGCTAGCCTTTCTTTCTCTGCTATACAAAGGAAAAACACAAGTATCTTTGTAGGAATCAACACCATTTGCAGTTACTAAACAGACATTTTAGAAGAGTAAATGTTTTATACTTCTTCCTGGCCATTTTCCCGCATGGATTTCAATACACGGATAGAATAACCAGGCCGGCATCCATACAACAAACCTTTAGACACACAGCTGAATGACTGCGTCTGTAACCTGTTCACCTGAAACCTCTTTAAAGTACACCTACAGGGAATGATTTGCTCTCTGGGGATGCCAGTCTTTCCCCCATGAACACAGAGTGAGCCTCCAGCAACCAAGTTTTCAATTTAGGCACCATGGTTAAATGCTTACATATATATAGGGGTGAAGGAATCTAAACTGTGAGATTTCACCAATTCCAAACAGCCAGTATGTATCCAAAAATGCTGAAGCACATACTAGTGGTGACCAAGAAATACCAACATGCATGACTGAGGCTCTGAGATGCAACTACCTACCAGAGCAAAAATGAAAACACTAGAAGAAAACACAAATGAATAAATATGACCTTTTATGAAAACTAAAGACCACAGTTCACTTGGCAGATGTATATGTATGGTCTCTGCATATTGCGGCAGCTTTTCCCAAGATTTGCTCTCACCAGTGTTTAGAAGACTAAAACAAGATCTTTTGTTATGACAAACTATCCTAGCCTCCTGCTTAACACATGGCAGAGAATTTCACAGAATGGTTTAAGTTGGAAGGGACTGTTAAGGGTCATCTGGTCCAATCCTTCCACTAAAAGAGGTTGCTCCAAGCCCTGTCCAGCCTGGCCTTAAACACTGCCGAGGATAGTGCAGCCACAGCTTCTCTGGGCAACCTATGCCAGCACCTCACCACTCACACAGGGAAGAACTTCTCCTTAAGTGTAATCTAAATCCACCCTCTTTAAGTTTAAAACCACTGTCCCTTGTCCTTTCAGTAAAGGCCCTGCTCTGAAGTCTCTGTTAGGTAGACAGAGAAGACAGACCCCCAAAACCAGAAAACAAGCACCCAACTTTCACCCTCCAATTAATGCATAAGAAAATGCAAACCATCACACAGTCTTGAAAAGCAAAGCACCTAAGCGAGACGCAGCACTTAGAAAAGAGTAAAAAAACCCCTTGAGTACCTGCAGTTCACCACACGGTTTTTCCTGGGCAGCTTCACAGGCAAGCACAGCTTCTTCATTTCTGGTGCCTCCAAGGTCAAGTGCCCATCCTCACAGCTGACAGAAATGAGGATGAGCCGGGGCTCCTGCCGAGCTGTAACCATGTGCCCATCCTCCTTGGTCACAAGCCAAAACCTGCAGCGTGACAGGGGGGACAGAAACGCGTCCAACAACGTTAAAGGCCGACACCACACAAAGGGAACTCCCGCAGCCGGGCACCGCAAGTGCCTCTTTGTAGGCCTTAAAGGAACCATCTGAAAGACGCGGGGCAGAGCTGATCCCCGCGGTAGGGTCTCGGAGAGGCCCAGCCCGCCCCCCGCCGTACCTGTCCCGCAGCTCGCCGCTCCGCAGCCCCATCGGCGTCACCTGCGCCGCCGGCACCGCTATCCCCCGGCACGACTTCACCGGGTACACGAAAATGCTCAGCACCGTCCCCACCCGCTGCAGGCGCCGGCGGCGCCCCGCCGCTCGCCTCAGCCCACCGACCCAGCGCCATGCCCCGAGCACGACGCTCAGCCCCACCACCGCCGCCGCAGCCCCCCACACCCAGCCCGGCCGCGGCGCCAGCACAGACAGGCCCAGCGCGCCCCGCGCCCCGCTCATAGCCGCCAGACCCCGGCGGCGGCGGCGCGCAGCCTCAGAGGGCCGGGGCCAGGGGCGGGCCATGGGCCCGCAGCCGCCCACCAGCCGCCCACCTCCGGCGTTGTGGCGCCGGGCGGACAAAGGGTAGTGCTGGGGCCGCGCGACGTGATCCGGTGGGCCTCGGTGGGGTCAGGGTCTTTGGTGGAGTCGGCTCGCAGACTGGTTTGTGTAGGAAAGGACCTTAAGATCACCCAGTTCCAACCCCCTGCCACGAGCAGGGACACCTTCCACTGGAGCAGGGTGCTCCAAGCTCCGTCCAGCCTGGCCTTGAGCACTGCCAGGGATGGGGCAGCCGCAGCTTCTCTGGGCAGCCTGTGCCAGCGCCTCAGCACCCGCACAGGGAAGAACTTCTTCCAAACACCTAATCTACCCTCTTTTGGCTTAAACCCAACTCCCCTTGTCCTGTCACTATACCTGTGTGTAAAAAGCCCCTCTCTTGCAGACCCCCTTTAGGCACTGGAGGTTGCTCTAAGGTCTCCCTGGAGCCTCTTCCAGGCTGAACAAGCCCATCTCCCTCAGCCTGTCTCCATGGCAGAGGCGCTCCAGCCCGCGGAGCATCTCTGTGGCCTCCTCTGTACTCACTCCAGGAACCCTTAGTTCGTGGTGGAAGAAAGAGTGTGATCACAGTGTGAAAAACAAAGTGCATGCTGTCAGCATCTAGCTTGCCAAAATACAGGCAGCAAGTGCTTTTCTTCTAATATTTGGGCTTTTATTAGAAGTGATGTTACAGAAGAAGTATGAGCTGTGTAGAAATACATGACTGTGAAATTCAGCCACTTGGTTTGACTTGGAGAAGAAGGGGGAAACACATAGCTGGAGGTGAAGAGCCAAGGGGAAGGCAGCAAATGGCAGCACCTGAGGTTGGGGTGGGGGATCCCATTCCCATTTGGGTGCCTTGGGGTGCCCGTGCCAGCTGCCTGGTACCAAACCCCTGAGACTGCCTCTGAGAGCTTCCCTCTTGTCAGCAGGGTCACGGGGAAGTCACTGTGGGACACCCAGCAGTGAGGCAAGTATTGTAGAACCATAGAACCACAGAAGGGTTTGGTTGGAAGGGACTTTTAAAGATCATCCAGGCCAGTCCTTCCACCAGACCCGGGTGCTCCAAGCCCCGTCCAACCTGGCCTTGAACACTGCCAGGGATGGGGCAGCCGCAGCTTCTCTGGGCGCCCTGTGCCAGCACCTCAGCACCCTCACAGGGAAGAACTTCTGCCTAATATCAAGTCTAAACCTCCCATCTGTCACTTTAAACTCATTCCCTCTTGTCCTATCTCTTCTTGTAAAAAGTCTCTCTCCAGATTTCTTGTAGGCCCCCTTTGGACAGTAGAAGCTGCTCTAAGGTCTCCCTGGAGCCTTCTCTTCTCCCAGTTCCACGATGTGACATAACAACACAGGCTGGAGTGGCCAACGCCACCGTTGTCACAGGTCTGTCATCACAGGCAAAGCAGGAGCACTGGCTCTTGATCCTCCCCAGCTCCCCTATTCAGGCTTGCAGGGATCTGAAGGCCAAACTCATCACTCAAAGCTTTTAGGATCAGTGTGCCAAGACCAAAGTCCCAGCAGGCAGCAGACAGGGAAGCTCAGCGCTGGACTTTGCATTTCAGAGAGCACGAGTCACGATTTCCTTTCAGAGTCACAATGGATTACTGGAAGCAATACATCAACAGCATCCTGGTGGACAGGATCGTTGAGGATGTGGCTATCGTGGGCCTCTCTGACAACAAGTGCGTTTGGGCAGCCAAGCCAGGGGGTGCTCCTTGCAGCCATCTCACCTCAAGAAGTGGGCTTGATCACAGGCCAGGATCGCAAGATGTTCCTGCTAACGGGAATCACCATAGCTGGCAAAAAGTGCAGTGTGATTCGGGACAACCTGCTGGTGGATGAAGACAATGTGATGGATGTCAGAAGCAAAGGCAATGACAGCAGATCCATCTGTATTGGCAAGACCCCCAGAGCCCTGATCTTCCTCATGGGCAAGAAGGGAGTCCACGGAGGAGCCCTCAACCAAAAGGTCCATGATATGATAGTGGGCATGAAAGTGTGAAGCAAAGAGTGCCAAAGAGACAGACATCTTCTGCCTTAGCACAGGGGCACAGACATTGCTGTACCAGAGGAAGGAAATAAACCTGATGTTGTTGCTGATATCTTTGCCTGCTTCTATCAGCTTTGGGAAAGGGAAGGAGCCCTCTTGTTTACCACTTTGCTGTTGAAATCATGCCCTAATGCCAGTCACGGTTTCTGAGACCTTTCTCCTGCTACAGTAGGCCACAGCACTAAGGATAAGCAGGGCTTGTGTTTATTTTGTGTTTGGTCCTGGAACAAGCCCAGTGAATTTGGGAGATTAGCTGTTGATCAGCAGAGTCTTGTGCTGCTGTTGGACTGTGAGGGAGGCACATGCAGTGACAGTCTGCCACTGCTCACCTTCCACATCATTCAAAACACCTGCTTAGGTTTTTCTAAGATAGTTACCTGTTTGGTGTGTATGGCATGGGGATGTGCTGAAGGCTGCTTCCTTCCCGTCTTGCTCAGTCGCTCTGTTGTGGCCTCAAGATCACAGGTCCCTGTAAGCCCCCCAGGAGGATGCAGAGATGTGCCGAACACTGCAGATCTCCTCCTGCATTCACCAATACAGCCCTCCCCTCCTTGTAACCCTAAATGGCCAGCCTGAAATGAGGCAGAACTGGTGTGCTTGAGATGGGACCGGTGCAGGGAAGCCTTGAGCGGTATCTGTTAGGGCTGATCTCCTCACGTGTGGGCTCTCCTTGCTCCTGGTAGCAGTGATCCTGAATCCATCACATGCCACTTTCTCGTTTAACATGGGAGTCATTGTTTTGTAATTGAATTGAGACCACACAGAGATCTTCAATGTGCAACTGCACCCACAGGAGCAGGAAAACGCTGTAAGGAGAACCAGGCCTCTCACGTATTAGCAAATGTTCCACAAAACTGCAGTGTTTAATTAGCAGGCACTGTCTGATAAGCAGTGCTTGCAAGCATGAATCAAATTAACGGAAGTTCTAAAGGGATAACAACAAAAAACCACACGCTGACTTTACAGTCTGACAATAAAAGCAAATGTTGGTCACAAAGTCTTACCAAAGCCTGGGCTTTGCTGACAAACACCGATGCTTAATTCACAAGCTTAAGGGACAAACGAGTAGCTGTCTCCTGTGAGTTCTTGAGCACTGGTAGTATTCTCCACTATGCAACTCACAGAATGCAGACAGCTTTTGCCCTCTGAACTTTAAGAGGCATCAAAATGATGGGATTTGGAATAACATGAAAATTATTGGGTGATTCACTGCTGCTCCCCTTTAGGTGCCAGAGAAAATAGGGCTGGAGTGTCTATATTCTTTACCAGCGTGAGAATCTGAGGAATTGTGGACCTATATAGTGTGACGGGGGTGTGAATAGCTGCAGCTCCTCCCTAACTACATATTGTGGGCAGCGCAATGATGTACATTCAGAGTCTTTCCGTTTGAAGGCCTCGTTAACTGAATTCAGAAATAACTCACCTTTGCTAATGATCGAATATTATTTGAGAGAAAAAAACCAATTCTAAATCCAAGAAGGACCTTGCACTTTCATTCCCTGAATCTACCAGCCTGGAGCCTGAGGGGAATTTGTTCAGACCAGCACCAGAAAGCAGCTCTTACATTCAGTCCTGACTCTTCTTGGAGACTGTGGTGAGAAGGAGCTTGAAGAAGAATAACAGAGGGTGACAGCATCTGCACAATCTCTCCTTTCCTGCTGTGACACGGGGAACATAAGATTATAAATCGCTTCAGAGAGAATATGGTTGATGGGTTAATGCTTCAAGTCTAAGACTGCAGCCTTTGAGGAAAGCCCTCTTCACCTATACACCAGGCACCTCTCAAGAAGCCTCCAGTAAATAGCTTGACCAACAGGTTTGCTTAGTCCTCCATCGCAGGCACACCTCTGCTTACCTGTACACCAGCTCCTGCTGTACAGCAGCATAAATGGAGCCATTCAAACAAAACGTAGGCACTGCTACTGTTACCATCCAAAGAGCCTCTCATGTGACAGAACTGTACTTGCTGTACATGGCTAGCCAGCATTTAAAAGGAAATGACTGTGATCAATCACTTATAACTTCATAACACTGAAATACTGACTACAGCTGAAATTCTCCACACCCAGTTCTAGCCCCGGGCTCCTTATAACGTGTCTGATCATATGAAGGATTCACAGTGCCCATTCCACAGCAAGCTGGGGTGGGGCTGTGTCAGTTATGAAAGCAGGCAATGCTGCCATATGTTGGAAAAACATAGTGTCAGCTCAGAAGCATCCACATGGCAAACTTTCAGCTGGAGCACAGGAAAAAGTCATGACATATTCAGATGCAGAGGCAGATGATTCTTCTAGAGGCAAATCTAGACTCCCTTCTAGCAGCGGCTCAATCAGAGGATGAACATGAATGATGAGGAAAGAGATGAAGGATTTCACTTGTTTCCACTGAAAATAAAAAGATGAGTGACTGGGGAACTTGTAGGTCTTCAGTATGTGCACAGTGCTGACCCTGGGAAAGGCATAAAGTACCACACTGACGGGGACACCTGGACAGACATTACAAACTCCCAGTGATAAAGACAGCAAAATGCTGGCCTAGATTAAGTGACAGGGTGTTTGGATGGAGCTAACGTAGGCTGGGCTTGTCTCAAGGAAGGAATAGGGTTAAATGCCCCTTTCCAGGGATGTGCAGTTGTTTTTCCAGTGACTCTATGGTAACTCAGCAAAAGGCAGGGACGAGGGGATGACATGGCTGAGTACGCGGTTTCAACAAGCTATTTATAAGTCATATACGAAGATGAACTGAAAATTGTCCTTTTCCTCCAGTCAAATGTTCAACTTCAGGCTCTCTATACTCACCAGGACAATACAGAAACAGTTGTCCCAGGCAGATATTCAGCCTGGTATTAACTAGTGCAGGCTAATTCCATTGTAAATTCCATGTGGTTCTCTGGGTGAATATAATATCCATCAGGCAGCTCCAGGAGTCTGAGTAGTTGGGGGAGAGCTGCACTGTCATCTGAGAGAGCAGGGAAGGACCAAAGTAGGGGCTTTACTGGAGACCAGTGCATTTCTTCTGCAGCACAAGGATTAACACACTTCTGCAGCTATGGTTTAGCAGCTATCATGGGAGAGGATGGCATTCACCAAAGACAGAAATGTCCCCACCCTCATTCAAACGCAGCTGAAAAAGCAATCTGATGCTAGCTTAGCATCCTAGGAAATGAGGGAGCAAGGATTCCTTTATGAGCAGCAGAAACAGGAAATACAGAAAGCATGAGGAGTCAAGTACATGCAGCATGCTGGAGCTGGGGTCCAAGGCAACTCCTGGCTCCTGGGGGAGGTCGTTCCAGTCTGCCTGTCTCTGTTCCTCCTCCATAAGGAATTACATATGCTGTCTTAAGCAGTTCTGATCTCTCCAGTGGAAAAGTGGCCATGGCTCATCCTCTTCTCTCCAGTGAAGCATCCTTAATGAATGTTTTTAATGCACAGTAAGAATCTCAGGGCAAAGTAGAATGCATTTTTAGACAGGGAGGCAAAAACTATCCACACCACCGCAAAAGCAACATTCCTATGGCTTTTACACTTGAAACAGTTGCAGGCAGGAGGGTCAGGATTCAACTGGGTGGAAAACACTGGTATATAGAGGCACATGACCAGGCTGGGAGCCAACATCCTGAAGATGGGTCTGCACAAAGCAGGAGGCCAGCCTAGGGGAGGGCAGGAAATCCCTGCAGGAGATGAGGCACAACACCGAGGCTGGGAATCTGATATTTTCCCGGGAGATGGCACTAAAGGACAACTGCCTTTCAGCCCACATAGTGCAATGCAGCAGGAACTTCGCTGAGGGCCAAGCACGCAGTTTGTGCCATCTTTGCAAGTCACTCTTTGTTACCAGAAGCAAAGCTTTAAAATTCTTAGTTCTGTGCCTGTAGCAAGGTTGAGGACATCAGTCTTTACATCTCCATAGAGTGGGTAAATACAAGCTTTCTGCTTATAGCAGGATCCCACTCTTAGGTATTGAAAAGCTGCTGTCAGGTCCCTCCTAAGCCTTCCCTCCTCCAGCTGAACAAGCCCAGAGCCCGGAGCCTTTCCTAGCAAGTGATGGGTTCAGGAAGGAGCATCACCCTCTCGGAGCTCAGGCTAGACTTCACCTTCACATGCTACTTCCCACAAGGTAATGAAGGGGTAAATTTTCTTCCTTTACTTTCTTTTCATCTAATTATCTCCATTCATCTCCAAGCTCTTTAGGCTCCTTACTGCTCCTTGAAGACAAAAGGATTTCCAAGGCATGCCCTGTGCAGGTAACTGCAGTAACTTGGTACACACTTTAGGACCATTTTTTTCTCAGAAGAAAACCCACGGCCACTCAACAAGGAACCCATGGTACAGAAAAGGAGACAACTGGTTTTACAGCACCCCTACACAAAACCTGCCCCCGGCCAGTCGTACAGACAGGCAGAGGACAGAAAGGTCATCCCTGTCCGCAGCAGAGGTTTGGAACTGAGGGTCCTTTCCAACCCTCAGTATTCTATGATTCATGCTTGCAGTGAGCCTTGGCCTGGCACTGGAAGCAGCAAAGCAATGCGGTGTGGTGCAGCTTTCCTCAGTTACAGTGCTTCAAAAGGAAGCTGTGCAAGGGAGCTTCCTTGCTGCTAATGTTGCAGGACAAAGGACAATAGCTGTGAGACCTCTGCCATTTCCTCAGAGCCTATGGTAAAGCCAGAGCTGCAATTAAGTGCTCTGGCAAAACCAGCCGAAATAAACTTAATTCAGCTTTGTGACTCACTAAGCAGGCACTAGGAATAGCCAGGGATTTAAAAGTGACTGTCAGTGTTCAAGGCCAGGTTGGATGGCGTCTTGGGTGACATGGTCTAGCATGAGGTGCCCCTGCCCATGGCAGGGGGCTGGAACTGGATGGTCTTCAGGTCCTTTCCATCCCAAACCAGTCTGTGATTCTATCAACTTGCCAGGCCTCTGGGGTAGTGGAGTTCATTCCTGAGAGCAGCTTGGATGAATTGACTACTTCTTGCCATTCTGCATGTATTCAGCTGCCCAAACCTATTTCACCTGCTGTTTGTTATAGACCATGGTGGAAGGCGGGTAAAAATCTGAAGGGAACCCAACAGCACAGTAGCACACCACTAAAAATCATGCAAAGTGAAGTGATCACTGCTGTGTGAGCTGGGCTGGGGATGAGTACAAACCCCCTAGCCAAGGCTTGGCCTCAACAGCTGAGAAGTGCATCACTGCCCAGGGAGAGCTGATAAGCAGCACTAATTGGTAGCCTCAGTTCATTCTGAGGTAGGAAAATAGGCTGCATGAATCACCAGGTGTTTATAGCAACAGCACAGGAGGATACTTGCTTGCTTTTTCTTTCTCTGTCCTCTTTCTTTCTTTGGTTTTGGTCCATTTTAGGAACACCATTCAGCAGAAGCTGCCTCATCCATATGCATGAAGCTTTTCTCAGTATCACACAGAAACACCATTTATGTATCACTCAGGTTCTGTATGGATGGCAGCCAGGTTATTCCCTTAACCTTGCACCAGGTAAGCAGAGACCATAGGTCAGCAGGCAAAAGTCAGTGGTAACAATTGTGCTAATGGTTCACAAGCTAAAGTTCATGTTTACCTTGGTGGAAAGTCCCAGCACTACTGGGCTGGACCCTGGGTGTTGCATTAAGGGAGCAGCCTTTCTATTCACAAGACACACAGACACATAGATGGGACACTCATTTCACACAGAAAAAATGGAGACACAAACCCTCCCTGCATTGCTTTAGTAACTAAAAAAAGGAGCTCTACTGATTCAGGCTGTAAAACAGAGAGTGGTGCAATGAAATTTGAAGTTTATCCCAAACCATGCAGGCTGGTGTGGCACATGGGTGGTAGTACAGCTCTGTTCTTACTGCAAAACACCCAGCTGGTAATACCCTCTGCCATGCTGGTGGGACGCATCAGGACAGGCCTGTCACAGACTCATGGAATCACAGACTGGTTTGGGTTGGAAAGGACCTGAAGATCATCCAGTTCAAAACCCTTGCCATGGGCAGGGACACCTCCCACTAAGCCATGTCACCCAAGGCTCTGTCCAACCTGGCCTTGAACATCACCAGGGATGGAGCATTCACAACTTCCTTGGACAACCTGTGCCAGTGTCTCACCACCCTCACAGTAAAGAACTTCTTCCTTAGATCCAACCTGAACTTGCCCTGTTTCAGTTTAAACACATCACCCCTTGTCCTGTCAGTACAGTCACTGATGAAAAGTCCCCCTCCAGCATTCTGAAGGTGATAATCTTTTATCATTTTATCACTTTTATCATTTTATTACCCCATTTCCAAATTAGCCCAACAGATGATAACCTAATGAGGGGCAATGTGATCTATACCACACACTTTATGTTACATAAAATCTAATGAGGTGCTAAACCAGCAGTGAAAAATTATGTCTGGCTAGAGGCAAAAGTCCAGCTCCCTTTCCTTCCACTTCTTTGATTTAATGAAGAGATACACACTTAACTAATTGCTTTGGCAGGCCAGCAGGCTGTCTTTACTTAATAATACAATCAGGAATTCCACAAGATTTCAGCTTCTATATTAAGGATCTTCAACAGAAGCCTTTAAGAGTGCACCTCAAGATTATTTTCCTTTTCAAAGATGGGCTTTTTCTCTGCTGCATCAGGCATAACAACACACACACAATGTGCAGCCCAAACTGGGCTCTTGTCTCTCACAGCAAAACTTAGTACTTACAGAGCACTCTGCCAACAAAATGTTATTCAGAGCTACCCTGAGTTCACAAGTAACAGAAAACTGCCTTCCCCATGTATCTGCTTCAGGCTTGCCGCATACATCCATCTGAGTTTGCTCCAAGGCACAACAGCTCTTCATCATCTTACAGGTCTGAGTTGTGAACATGCAGCAGAATTCTCATTTCATGTTCACAACAGGGAACAAAGAATCTAAACGCCACATTGGGTCATATTCATCCTTCTTCACACTTCATTATTCTCCTTTTAGCTAGTTCAACACTCCTTCTAGATCCATTAATACACAACAAAGCAACATGCAGAGCGGCATCTGAAAGATGGCTGACTTGTGTCTTGGAATCCACTTTTTTAACATTTAAAGAAAAGAGACTACTGCCATAATCCAACTAGTTTCCTCCCCTGCTTTATGCAGTATAAAATACAGCAGAAAACAAAATAATCAGCTTCCAGCAAATAGCTGACATTTTGGTTAAGGGCAGGGGTGGGGGGCAACCAGAGATCTAAACGTGTCCTTACTGGACATTAACATGCTCAGTCTAAAACTGTAGCTTCCCACACATCTGCTTAACAGCCTAAGTTACTGTACTAACAGATACACTGAGCCAGAGAGGAGATACACATGAACACAGAGCCCTAAAATATTGGCCCAGACATCAGCTTGAATGGGGCAGGTTCAAAACTGGATCACTTCCAACAGCTTTTCTTCTTCTCCAATGTGCATAGTCTTTAATGCATCTTATTCTTCTATCCAGACTGGAAGTTCTACTGTGTCCTGGGGTCAGCTGTAGCAGTCATTTTTCTCCTTCTTGGTAGCTGGTGCACTGCTGTTTTCAATTTAGCCTGAAAAGAATGCTGATAACACACGGATGTTTTGAGTTGCTGCTAAGTTAATACTTACTCTGCTGAAGGACTTTTCAGTCTCATGCTCTGCCAGTGAGGAGGGGCACAAGAAGCTGGGAGGAAGCAGACAGGACACCTGAACCAAATTAGGCAAAGAGGTGCTATGACATGGAATACCCCATGTCCAGTACAGAAACTGGGGGGAGTTACCCGCAAGGCCCAGATCACTGCTTGGGTCAGGCTGGGTATCGGTCAGCGGGTGGTGAGCGGCTGTATTGTCTTCCCTTGTTATTTCCCTTATCACTATTATTATTAGTGGTAGCAGTAGTGGTTTGTGCTATACCTTAGTTACTGGACTGTTCTTATCTCAGCCTGTGGGAGTTACCTTCTGTTGATTCTCCTCCCCATTCCTCTGGGAGCCAGGGGAGAAGAAGGGGAGGAGTGAGTGAGTGGCTGCATGGTCCTGAGTTACTGGCTGGGCTTAAACCACAACATACAGAAGCATTAGCAAATGCACCACTACTCCACAGCTTTGGTGCTACTCTCTGCTTCACAAGAGAAAACCCTGTCAGTCTGAACTCTTACCAAGCAGAGATCATAAACTAAACAAAGCCACAGTCTCACACACTGTTAGCAGGTGTTCCCACCTCTAGACTACAGTAGCACTCGGCTCCCAGTCCTGATCTTGCTTCAATCTCAAAAGACAGTAGCAACCTTCAGGAAATGATTGCAGGATAGGAAACACTGCAAAAGAAGGACCTCCAAAACCAGACAGGGTAAGATGATTAGGACCAAAGCAGGGTGGAATCTAAGACAGAGCCTTGCCATCTGCACTCCACGATCACTTGTAAAGGCAGTCCTGTGACCGACATATTTACTTCACACTTGGCATGACTGTTTGTGGCTCTTTGTAGGCACTGAGTGTATCTAACACACGATGCCAAGCCCTTGTGTTTTGGATTCCAATATTGGGTTTGACATAAAATTGTAGGGGGTGTGACTCACAGTAATGCTGTGAAGTCAGCCTCGGATCACAGCCTTCTATCGCAGCCTCCACAAAACCTAAAGATGTGGTTGCCAAGGGCATGCTAGTAGATTACACGATCTGAAATCACTGGCATTTCATAGCCTCAAAGACTCCCCTGCACCCTACAAATGAACATAGCATGAAAAATACTGCACTAAATAAGAAAATATTATGCTGGTGATTATGTTCACGGAAAACCAATTTGCGCATCCAAGTGAAAAGGTATCTTCTGTTTGAAGTCTCCTTTATTACTGGACCATCTTGTACACAGGGTCTCCAACATGAATCGTTCCAGTTTTGTCAATGGCAAAGTATTTCCCAAAGAGAGGGCTGGCTTTGTAGATGTGTCGCTCAGATGGATCACATAAGCGGTAACTGCAGAAGGAGAACACTTCTTTAGAATGAAAGAAGTCTGAACATCAAAATACCAGTGATGAGAGAGAAGACATATGAACAGCGATGCCCTCTTTTGGTCACCATACTAGACTAAAACGAAGTAAGTATTATGATTAAGAGAACCAAGCAGTTCAAGTGGAGAAAAAGAGAAGCCTGACTGTCTTCACACCTCCATGTGTAACACACATACAAAAGGCTTTACAAAGAGATGCCAGTGTTGCAAAGTTAGATCTTTAAATAACTTGAATACCTGTTACTCCAGTGTTTACCCTAGTACAGATGAAAGAGAGAGAGAATGTAAAGTTTGCAAGAAAGAAGAGAGAACTTCCTGAATTTTCTTACCATAAAGAACTGCAGAAAGCAGAATGGAAGCCAACACACACATACCTTTAGGCTGCAATATTATGTCCCACACATACTTTTAAAACACTAATCTAACATCTGTTGGGATCTAGCCTAAATCTACTCCCACAGCTTAAGAAGCATTTTTACAACCTTTTCAATGTTTCCAAGGGCTCCTTCCTGTCCAGCACCCCAGTGTCTGGGTTAACAGTTGTTAAAATACACCTGCAATGACAGACAGCACCAAATCAATAATGGCTTCTTACCATACATCTCCATACATCTATATAAGAAAACAGTCAAAAACGTTTACCTGGTACAACACACTGTCCCTTTCATTTCCACATCACCAATAAGAACATCCTCCCAGGTGTCCTGAAGGAAGGTAAAGATTATGCACATATTAGACATATCCACATGCAACCATTTTTCCAGGAGGGGCACAACCATTCCTAGAAGAAACTACCATTCCAGGTGATCACCTGTGCCTTCAAAATAAGTACACTGTATTATGGTACTATTTTAATGAGAACCCTGTGGTCCCTGCACTCAACACCAAGGTAGGGGCCTACTATTAATTATACCTGGAAAGGAGGATATACAAGTAACAGATCCTGTTCTGCAGCGTGCACTTCTCTGACCCTAAAGCAAGCTTATTCTTGTTGTATGTGTGATAATCTGTTCGACTGAACTCTGGTAAGTCACCAGTTTTGCAGAAAGGAAATTTTTAGGAAGTGAAGCAAGTTTTCACTGCTCATCTACACAAGCTTCCTATTGCAATCCCTCTTGGAAGACAAAAGCCCATTCCCACTTTAGGAACCTCTTAGGTTTGGGAAATAATCAGATCTATCCAGAGCAAGTTCTTTGGACAAACACTAACACAACATAAAAACATGTAAACACCACCACTCCCCATTCACTTCACCACCAGATACCTTCCTAGAGAGTGCTGTTTGAACTAACAGAACATTGTAAGCGATGCAGTCACATACCCCAGTATTGCACAGGGCAATTTTCTTCTCATGTCAAGGAAGCAGTGTGCTATAAAACATCACACTGTTGATAATTCACTAATTGTTCATCTGCATCATTAATTGTTCGCTTACAGCATGCACAGCTTTCCCTAACTTACACTTAAAGATGAGCTTTCAGTAGCAAGCCTGTAATTTAAACACATTTATTTTATCCTTTGCTAAGGTAAACAAGCGCTCGCAGACCTGCCTCCTCCCTCGATGTTTCACAAGCACTCATGTGAGCAGAACTGTATCTCTCTGAATCCAGTTGTTAAAAATCACAGAACAGCAGATTTCCTCCTCTTTGCAGACACAAGGAAGGAGAGTTACAAAGAAACATAGCCAAGTCTTCAAAAGACATTTAAGACAGTTATTTTACCTCCTCAAAAGCACTGCAATCCGTCACAAAAATATTTGGCCTGAAGTTCTGTATCTTCACTTTCTTCTCCAGCTTGCCATTTAAATCTTCCAATGAAGCTTCTGAGATGACCAAGACTGGGCTACAGTCACTATAGGCAACCTACAGAAACGAACACAAACAAATCCCAAGGCTCTAAGGCTGCTGTAAGAGCATGGAAGGAAAGTTACAGAACAGCAAAAAAGACAAGTATGTTGGAATCAGTGGCCACATACCAGCCTGACTGTCAGGCTGCTGCAGTCGGGTTTCAAATTTTCCTGGAAGCAGGTTCGTAAGTAAAATAACAACCTTTCCTATTTCAGATACCATGGCAATTTGCATTTGCTCAAATCGTAAAATTAAACTTCTACTTACAGAATTAAACCAAAATTACATAAGCTACCGCAATTTCCTACAAAATAATACCATACGCATGTCCCAGACATGTATTCTAGGTGTTACAGACAGAACTAAGTATATCAATAAAACACATTATGGCAAGTTATGAAAGGTACTTAAGACATTTATGGACCTGCTGAATAAATAATGAATCTATGTTCTCACAACACCACAAGGAGCTTCGCATCACAGAACAGCAACACTACGTTGCAACTGTTCATTTGTCAGTTTAACCTTGTAAGCAGGTCTGACATTTTAGCAAACAAGGCAAATGAACAGTACTAAAAGAAAAGTCCAGCATATGCCGGCTCCACAGAAAAATAACAGGAAAATCTACTAAGAGTTTTAGGCCTCCTCCTGTCTTACTCTTATATTATCCTTCCCCCTCCCCTTGTCTATGCCTTTACAACTACAAGAAGATCAGTGCTGAAATAACTATATAACCCATGCTGCCCTCTTTTCATGCTAGGATTCCTAAACGTCATCCCTCCTAATCTGACATCCCTTCTGCAGAAAGCTAGACTTCTGCATTGGTCTCAGTGCATTTACATAATGTTTATATATATTTATTATTTACATAATAAAAGCCCATAATTGACCGTATCTTCTTCTCTCTCTGCAACAACAAGTAAAATCACTGCCCTGTTGATAACAACATCACATCAGTAAGGCAAGGTTCTCACAATTTCCTTAAAAAGCTTACATTCATCAGGTACAGTTCAAACCACCTTCATGTGACAGCACTGTTCAAACAAGAAGGGCATCGGTGGCTCCAATGATAGGAGGATGACTGTGCACAGTATCTCCTTTCCCCACCGGCTTTAACTTTCTCCACCATGACACCTTCAAGCCTCTTCCCAGTGAATGAAACCTCTGTAACCCTCTTTGGATTTTAATTCTAAGCCCACAGCTACAGATCCCTGGGTTAAGCAATGTTCCTTGAAACAAAATATGAGGCAACACAACTCATGTCAGTATACTCCATGACCTAATAAGGGATAGGGAATGGAGGTTTTCTATGCAACACAGACTGCACCATCAAAACGTCTTTAAAAACTTACTCTTATTTCTATTAACTGAAGCACAAAAGGAATGCTATTCTGCAACGCAAGAGTTCCTCTTCAAATATCAGTCTCATACTCTTTAGCTGTGAATGGCCAACAGCTTAGAACAGACTTAAAGTAAAATTTAAGCAAGTCATCCCCCACCACAGAAAAGGAGAACATTCACGTGCTTTAAGTACATGACTACATACCTTGCTGAACAGGGCTCAGGCACCAATGCTGGAATAGCAGGAATTGGTGTGTGGGTGGGAAACGATTAAAATAAAGTACATCTGATAAAGAGACATTCATTTACCTCATCTGTGGTTCGGAAAAGATTAATTATGTCTTTCGACTTTCTTGGCACCATGGAGGGCTCAAAGTGCACCAGGCGATATGGCTGCGAATTCAGGAAAGTGGTGATCCACTTAGCCACTTCATCTCCACAGTCCCTGCCTTGGATATCCAGTCCAGACACCCTGAAGAGTCACAGGACACATCAGCAAGGGTCTACTATTGCATATACACATCACTGCAACACCAGAAGATTTCTATCCCAAAGTCAGCTGAAAGGTAACTCATTTCAGAAAACGAATTGTTTACGCAGAAGTCCCAGACACAGCACACACGACCAATAGTATCAGGCTGTGCCAAGCTTACTGAGCATAGCTCAGTATATATAGGCATTCTACTTGTCTATCATTAACACACACAACTCTAATTGGATACATGCATTGTTCACGTGACTAAATACAGAATAGGATTCGCTCAGACCCTCTGTCCACATGCATAGTGCTCTCCACCTACATTCTACTTGGTGCCCTGCTTAATATATGATTGGTTAATATCTCTCAGCTAAGTGTTAGCAACAGCTTAATGATTGGTTAACTATTCCAGCATATGTTTCAAGGTTACAGTTATCAGTTCCTCCTGCACATCTCTCTCAGCAGCTTTCCATGCCAACTTTCTCAAGGCTTCTGCACGTACATGAACTTTAGTAACCCCCAGGCGAGGCCTCAGTGCCTGTGGGTTACTACCTTACAAGTGTCAAGCAGTTGTCTGGATTGCTCACATGCCCATTCACAGCCAAATAGCTCTCCACAAATCCCTCTTTTTGTTTTTGAGCAATCCAGACCTGATTCACAGCACGAGATAGCATACCGATAATACACTTCCACAAACAGCAAAAGATTAAAACAATAATAATCAACACCATTAAAACTGTTAAGCCTTGTTTGATTAGTACTCATATTCAACCACTAATACCCCAACCCTGTAACAACTTTTGAAACCAGTCCCATTCTGAGAGTACTTGTGACTTTTGCACTCGTGAGAACCTAAAGTGTGGTTTTGGTAAGCAAGCAAGATTTACAGTCCAATTTAGCAACCTCCTTATCTTAGCTCCTTCTTATCTTCCAGGCCTGCATTCTTGTTTCATTAACTGTCCAGGAGTTGCTTCTTTTCCACAGTCAGCTGCACAGAGGTAACCAGGAGTTACCCCTGCTACATGGCCAGCTGCACATACCTGCTTTCATTCAGAGCAGGCATATGTCCATTCTCTTAACAAGAAATCATCCACATCTCCTCCTTTTCTTTTCTTGAATAAGCCAAAGCTGTTTTACCGGGTTTTCAATCATACCATGAATACATTGCAAAATACAAGGTATAATCATAACTATGGTTAAGATTACTATTAAAATCATTCCAATACCTTTAATCAGAGATGTGAGCCAACCATTAAAGCCCCAAGATGTAAGAAGGGCATCTAACCAAGAAATTTTATCATTCTGATAGACATCACAGAGTATTTTCGCATGCTTCCAAATTTCTTTAGCAACTTTCAAGATCTTCCCAGACTGATCAACATAACTACAACAAGATTCATTAATTAAAGTACATACTCCGTCTGCTTGAGCTGTTAATGTATCTAAAGCCTTACAATTCTGCCTAACTATCTTTTTTAAAGAATCTACTTCTACTTGAGTTAACATAGTCACATACGTATTAGCATTAAAAACAGCATAACAAACTTCCCCTGGAATCATTTTGCACACTTGGCTTTAGTCTTGCAGTCACATTACATCCTTTGTTACATTCTATAACTTGATTGTACAAATCTTCCTCAGCTGCATAATATCTTTGCATTCCCAAATACTCGTGATCTGTAATTACCAAAATACGAGCAAGTGCACCAACGTTCCAAAAAGCCTTTCTATAACATAACTCACAATATGATTGACAAGACACTGAACGTTTCCAAACTCATTTATCATATCTGGGCCTACATGGGTTAGTGCAGAAAAATGACTAATCACTGGCGGGACATTTATACCCATGTATAAATCAGAACTGGATAATGTTAAAGAAATTAAGACAAACAATACTTTGTTGATTCGTGCATTTTGGGTCTCCCCTATCGTTCCCCCTTTTTGTTTTACTAGCATGTTTTTTACAGTTTTCTGTGTCTGCTCTATCACTGCGTGACCTGTGTAATTTACATAACAGCACACTACACCAATCAGCATTATTTCAGTAAGATTAGTCTGATTTGAAGTCATGTCACACATAATAGAACAGATATTACAAAGATTTCTGTCGTTGTTTCTTTATGTTGTTGCATTCTGGGGCTTTATACATTTCAGTGCAGCCAGTATGGGCCTGTCGCTAGCTGTACACAGCCGCATCCTCGACCCCATGTCAGCAATGGCTCTGGTCCTTTCCACTCGTTATCATGTAGGTCTTTATATAGAACTGGTGGTTTGGGCAAGGAATCATCTGTCAGATGTCACAAATGCTGTATTGTAGAAAGAGAATCAAAACTAGACAAATTTAAAAATTTTTTGTGCAAATTACGCTTTGCAAACTGTTTGAAGAAAATCCTTACATTTCTCTTGGTGGTTTGTTTGTTTGTTTTTTCTTTTTTTTGTTTTGTTTTATATATAATACCTGCTTTAGACGACCTTACTTGAGCAGGGGATTTGGACTAGATCGTATCTCCAACATATGCCAACCACAGGCTGCTTGGCCTGCCTTTCTCTCCTGTATAGTTCTTTGATAACAGGGGAGGCCATCCCTCACATCGAGGTCTGGCATGGCATGTGTCCCCACCACTCAATGCCTACTGGGTTGCAGCCAGCAGCGGAGCTAAAGGTTCTTCTTGGTCGCAAACACAGAGGCCAACCCAGTCTTGCCCTTGACTGCGGTAGGAGGTATTTGGCCAACCTCAGTCATGGCACCTTGTTGTCAGTGCAGAGGTTCACCTGCTTCATCCAGTAACAAATCACTACTATGGCAAAGCACATACAGATTTACATTAGCAGTATGTATACTACAGGGTGCAGCAGCATGTTGAAGATGCTATTGGCAGTGAGGGACCAGCCAAAGAAAATTTTCCACCAGTGATGTTCTCCCACCCTCTTAACTCGTTCCACAGCATGCTTTATAACATTATCATTGTATTAGAATCTTTCTAGTTTTTGCCTTAGCATTTTCTAGCAGCTGCTGCACATTTGCATACTCTAACATCTGTTTCACAAGTGACAAATCCATACAATACAAGGTGTAGTTTCGTATTAGCAACTGGCTAGTAAGTACAGGTGGTTTTATAGACAAAATCACAGCCTCTAATAAGAGCTACTTTCCACGCACATATATTCAAGCTCCTGTAGCTAAGGCATTGGGTTTTTCCACTTGTCTGTCCAGCTCATGGCAAGGCTTGAGAAACTTTGCAGGCAGCCTCCATGGACCTGTAGGTAGAACACAAATATATCCCTTCCCCCATGTATCAGTTCTTGAGAAGTAAGTCAGGTTAAAAATGATTCCTTAAAGCAAAGGCATTCTGATGAAACACGAATGTGAAGCAGGTGCAGAAGCAAACTGCACGGTATTAACAGTCAAGGAGTTTGCTGCGTCATTACCTTTTTTTTCTTTTTTT
The DNA here is from genome assembly GCA_039720435.1 of Amazona ochrocephala. NCBI lineage: Eukaryota > Metazoa > Chordata > Aves > Psittaciformes > Psittacidae > Amazona > Amazona ochrocephala. The sequence goes on along the minus strand of CM077878.1, from coordinate 113,572,488 downwards.
TTTTTTTTTTTTCCTTTTTTTTTTTTTTTTTTTATCTCTGCCACCCTGGTGCTGTTTGGGTGGAGGTTGGTAAAGCTTGGGGGTGCGCTACTTCTCTTGCGTTTTCTGTTAGCAGTTCGTGTTTGAAATCTTGGGTTCTCCCCTACGTTACCTTAAACACACTAAGCAGGACTGCTTGGCAGCAGCTACAAACACCTGCCTGCCCAGCAGCAGTCATAAATCTCTGCCGGCAGCAGCACTGTTGTATTAACCGTTTCTTGCCCAAAATGTTAAGCTGCTACCCATTAAAAACTTTTACATTAACCCAATAACAAAAAATACACAGAACACTGCCTGCCCTCAACAGACACACACATACACACACATTCATGGGATCCCACAAACACACTCCACACAACTACAGTATGTGAAACACAAAATGCAGACAATCATTACTCCCACTACATGGTCCCACGTACAAAACGTAGTGCAATGACCCTGTGAAGACAATCAGGAAACCAGCTCCGAGCAGCATCATCGCAGTGCAGGGTGGCAGGCTCAATCTCTGCGGGCGTCCCTGCAGAGGCTCTGCCTCCCTCACATCGCATGAGACTTGGGCTTTTACACTAACCAAAATGCACACTCATTCCAATGCAGGTGGCCAGCCTACATCGGGAGAAGTGGCCTACAGTATCTATAAAGGTCTGCAAGGGTTGGTAGAAACATGGACATACTCACATTTGCTAACTTTTAGTACATGAATATCACCGAGAGACTATAAGCACACAATACATCTGCATCCCCTACCCATCTTACTTTTCCTTTTATAGCTGCCCATTTATCATGAGGATCTGGGGGATCTAAATCAGGCTTCTTTTCCGGATCAACAGGTCTTGGGTCAAAAGAACTATCCAGGTCAGCATCAGAATTATCAGGCATCAGAATCTCAGGAGCAGCAACAACAGTCTGATGAAAATGCACAGGCTTCTCATTAATGTGTTCTGGAGTTTCAGCATCATCAAGTGCAATTAAAACATTTTCTCCCGCAGGTGTCAAGTGATCTGAGAGTAGGTTTCTTCTCGGGAGTAACAGGGTCCGGGGCAAAAGGATCGCCTTCATCCCCATCCTCAGTCTCCACAGCTGCAGCAGCGACTGGCGGAGGTTCGGGGGGGGGTGGTGGTGGTGGGGGGGTTGGGCTCTACTATCTCATTCTTTGACTTAGACGTGTCGGAGAGCTGTAAACTTTTAAGTCCGTCATGAAGCGTCTGCAATTTCTCATCTAACAATCCTGACCATTTGTCCCACCTTTGATGATCTTGAGGATCGGGCTCTGGGGGGAGGGAGGCCAGGGGCAGCACAGGTGGTAAAGGCGGATACAAATTCGTATCCCCTGGCCCGTCCATCGGTTCTGGTTTTTCCCATTTGTTGCTCCATGGGGGTGGAAAAAGTTCTTCTGCTTGCATATTTTTTGAAGAGTCAGTAATTAGTCTCCACACAGTGGGGTATTTACTTGCCTCCTTGGATCCTTTCCTTACCTCTTCCCACAGCGTTGCCCCTATTTTCTCCCAAGTTGGGATTTGAAAGGCAGCATCCACTGAGGGGATTAAATCCTTTCCCTTTGCCCAATGCAGCAAAGCTTTCAAGGCAGACTCGTCATAACTCGCTGCTCTCATACAGAGAATGTGTTGGAGGAGCTTAACCACTGCTGACTCTTCTTTGGTCAGTGTGAACCCCATCTCCTTCCCGGCTGCTCACGTGACCAGGGCGAGATTCCCAAAACCTTTTGCGCTAGCGACTCCCGAGTGCTGGGGCAGCACCCAATTTTGGCCGGCTTCTGCCCCCACCTTCCTGTCGGTCTCGTCATTTTTCTCCAACGCCGATCTGAGGGTCCCTGTTCAGGCGCCACTTGTTGACACAGTAGTCCCAGACACAGCACACATGACCAAGATGATCAGGCTGTGCCAAGCTTATTGCGCAGATAGCTCAGTATATATAGGCATTCTACTTATCTATCATTAACACACACAACTCTAATTGGATACATGCATTGTTCACGTGACTAAATACAGAATAGGATTTGCTCAGACCCTCTGTCCACGCGCACAGTGCTCTCCACCTACGTTCTACTTGGTGTCCTGCTTAATATATGATTGGTTAATATCTCTCAGCTAAGTGTTAGTAACAGCTTAATGATTGGTTAACTATTACAGTACATGTTTCAAGGCTGCAGTTATCGTTCCTCCTTTGCATTAGTAGCTTTCCGTGCTAACTTTCTCAAGGCTTCTGCACGTACATGAATTTTAGTAACCCTCAGGTGCAGACTCAATGCCTGCGGGTTACTACCTCACAACTGTCAAGCAATTGTCTGGATTGCTCACATGCCCATTCACAGCCACATAGCTCTCCACAAACTAATGACAGTATCAAAGGATGCGGTTTGTTACTGTTGTTGACATTTATAAGTGTTATCAATTGTAAATATCCCTGACTATTAAAGAAGCTTCCCTTCAGATTTTAGTGCTGTAAAAACTTCAGACAAAGCTGTGAATCTCTTAAACTGAAACTTAGCACACAGAACAGCTCAGTATCTTGAAAGAGATTTTAAGATTTATAATAGAAGCAAAGTCCACAAGGCATAAAAGAACATTGGCATCAGAATACAAACAAGTTTCTGCAGGGAACACGTCCCTGGCAAGAAAAGGTAAACTTCAACCCAGCGTTTTTCAATAAACTTCAACCAGCCAAGAACAGTTTTAACTACTCTCTTCAAAGTAGTGATTCTGACCCAAATGCACTGCAGCTCCCTCTACCTCTGCAATCATGCTCTGGCCAGCTAAAAGCACAGAGATGCCCAGGCAGTTTGTCCAGCCTGAGCCCAGCTCCTACGACCCCTCCTTTATTCATCTGGGGAAGAAAGTAATCATTAGTGTGCTGCCAGCAATATCCCTGCTCTGTTCACTGGGATCCCTGTATCAACTGTGACACACGCTGGGATTAAACACTGCCCCAGACCACGTTCAGCTGCCTTTCTCTTCCCTCCATTCTCTCAGTCTCTGCTGCCTTCTGGCTGGCAGGACAATGCAGGTGGGGGTCTAACAGCTTTCAATTCACTGTTTTCTACCCACGAGGCAGATGTATCCTGAGCAGTCAGTGGTATAGAGATCCATGGGACTAGATCATGCAATGTAAGTATTGCAACACATACTGACAAAGGGCACAAATGAAGAACACGAGGCTTCATAACCACAGGAATACAGAAACCCTCTAACATTTGATCAAATAGAAACTTTGCCTACACAATGGCTTCAGTCCCACACTTCCTTGCACTAGGAAGTCCTATACTTCCCCAAACACAGGATTTTTAAATACCCATGTAAAATCTGCAACTGGACTTACCAGTTTTAAAGATTAGCACAGCCTTTTGTAGCCAGATGCACTACTGCACTGCCTTACCTTCACAGTACCAGGCACAAACCAGCATGAATCTGAAGGCATCTTGCCTGCCCAGGGCCAGAATAAATACAAGCCGGCACAGACAGCCTTGCCAGCAGAGCATACCATGCTGCCACTCACAAGCTGGAAGGGAAGAATTCAGGAGCAAAAGCCAAATCCTCACTTGCTGGAATACAGTACTATTCCCAAACCTCAGTCTTATGAATGGCTGAATGGACCAGAAAGAACCAGCCTTGAGCTGACAAATCGCAAACCTCAGGAGTCTTCCTGAAGAACTTCTCCTTATGTGTAATCTAAACCTACCCTCTTTAAGTTTAAAACCACTGTCCCTTGTCCTTTCAGTAAAGGCCCTGCTCTGAAGTCTCTGTTATGCAGATGGAGAAGACAGACCCCCAAAACCAGAAAACAAGCACCCAACTTTCACCCTCCAATTTATGCATAAGAAAATGCAAACCATCACACAGTCTTGAAAAGCAAAGCACCTAAGCGAGACGCAGCACTTAGAAAAGAGTAAAAAAACCCCTTGAGTACCTGCAGTTCACCACACGGTTTTTCCTGGGCAGCTTCACAGGCAAGCACAGCTTCTTCATTTCTGGTGCCTCCAAGGTCAAGTACCCATCCTCACAGCTGACAGAAATGAGGACGAGCCGGGGCTCCTGCCGAGCTGTAACCATGTGCCCATCCTCCTTGGTCACAAGCCAAAACCTGCAGCGTGACAGGGGGGACAGAAACGCGTCCAACAACGTTAAAGGCCGACACCACACAAAGGGAACTCCCGCAGCCGGGCACCGCAAGTGCCTCTTTGTAGGCCTTAAAGGAACCATCTGAAAGACGCGGGGCAGAGCCGATCCCCGCGGTAGGGTCTCGGAGAGGCCCAGCCCGCCCCCCGCCGTACCTGTCCCGCAGCTCGCCGCTCCGCAGCCCCATCGGCGTCACCTGCGCCGCCGGCACCGCTATCCCCCGGCACGACTTCACCGGGTACACGAAAATGCTCAGCACCGTCCCCACCCGCTGCAGGCGCCGGCGGCGCCCCGCCGCTCGCCTCAGCCCACCGACCCAGCGCCATGCCCCGAGCACGACGCTCAGCCCCACCACCGCCGCCGCAGCCCCCCACACCCAGCCCGGCCGCGGCGCCAGCACAGACAGGCCCAGCGCGCCCCGCGCCCCGCTCATGGCCGCCAGACCCCGGCGGCGGCGGCGCGCAGCCTCAGAGGGCCGGGGCCAGGGGCGGGCCATGGGCCCGCAGCCGCCCACCTCCGGCCCTGTGGCGCCGGGCGCACAAAGGACAGTGCTGAGGCGGAGCTAGGGCCTTTGTTGGAATCGACTCGCAGACTGGTTTGGGTAGGAAAGGACCTTAAGATCACCCAGTTCCAACCCCCTGCCACGAGCAGGGACACCTTCCACTGGAGCAGGGTGCTCCAAGCTCCGTCCAGCCTGGCCTTGAGCACTGCCAGGGATGGGGCAGCCGCAGCTTCTCTGGGCAGCCTGTGCCAGCGCCTCAGCACCCGCACAGGGAAGAACTTCTTCCAAACACCTAATCTACCCTCTTTTGGCTTAAACCCATTCCCCCTTGTCCTGTCACTATACCTGTGTGTAAAAAGCCCCTCTCTTGCAACCCCCCTTTAGGCACTGGAGGTTGCTCTAAGGTCTCCCTGGAGCCTCTTCCAGGCTGAACAAGCCCATCTCCCTCAGCCTGTCTCCATGGCAGAGGCGCTCCAGCCCGCGGAGCATCTCTGTGGCCTCCTCTGGACTCATTCCAGGAACCCTTAGTTCTTGGTGGAAGAAAGAGTGTGATCACAGTGTGAAAAACAAAGTGCATGCTGTCAGCATCTAGCTTGCCAAAATACAGGCAGCAAGTGCTTTTCTTCTAATATTTGGGCTTTTATTAGAAGTGATGTTACAGAAAAAGTATGAGCTGTGTAGAAATACATGACTGTGAAATTCAGCCACTTGGTTTGACTTGGAGAAGAAGGGGGAAACACATAGCTGGAGGTGAAGAGCCAAGGGGAAGGCAGCAAATGGCAGCACCTGAGGTTGGGGTGGGGGATCCCATTCCCATCTGGGTGCCTTGGGGTGCCCGTGCCAGCTGCCTGGTACCAAACCCCTGAGACTGCCTCTGAGAGCTTCCCTCTTGTCAGCAGGGTCACGGGGAAGTCACTGTGGGACACCCAGCAGTGAGGCAAGTATTGTAGAACCATAGAACCACAGAAGGGTTTGGGTTGGAAGGGGCCTTTAAAGATCATCCAGGCCAGTCCTTCCACCAGACCCGGGTGCTCCAAGCCCCGTCCAACCTGGCCTTGAACACTGCCAGGGATGGGGCAGCCGCAGCTTCTCTGGGCGCCCTGTGCCAGCGCCTCAGCACCCTCACAGGGAAGAACTTCTGCCTAATATCAAGTCTAAACCTCCCATCTGTCACTTTAAACTCATTCCCTCTTGTCCTATCTGTCCTTGTAAAAAGTCTCTCTCCAGATTTCTTGTAGGCCCCCTTTGGACAGTAGAAGCTGCTCTAAGGTCTCCCTGGAGCCTTCTCTTCTCCCAGTTCTACGATGTGACATCACAACACAGGCTGGAGTGGCCAACGCCACCGTTGTCACAGGTCTGTCATCACAGGCAAAGCAGGAGCACTGGCTCTTGATCCTCCCCAGCTCCCCTATTCAGGCTTGCAGGGATCTGAAGGCCAAACTCATCACTCAAAGCTTTTAGGATCAGTGTGCCAAGACCAAAGTCCCAGCAGGCAGCAGACAGGGAAGCTCAGCGCTGGACTTTGCATTTCAGAGAGCACGAGTCACGATTTCCTTTCAGAGTCACAATGGATTACTGGAAGCAATACATCAACAGCATCCTGGTGGACAGGATCGTTGAGGATGTGGCTATCGTGGGCCTCTCTGACAACAAGTGCGTTTGGGCAGCCAAGCCAGGGGGTGCTCCTTGCAGCCATCTCACCTCAAGAAGTGGGCTTGATCACAGGCCAGGATCGCAAGATGTTGCTGCTAACGGGAATCACCATAGCTGGCAAAAAGTGCAGTGTGATTCGGGACAACCTGCTGGTGGATGAAGACAATGTGATGGATGTCAGAAGCAAAGGCAATGACAGCAGATCCATCTGTATTGGCAAGACCCCCAGAGCCCTGATCTTCCTCATGGGCAAGAAGGGAGTCCACGGAGGAGCCCTCAACCAAAAGGTCCATGATATGATAGTGGGCATGAAAGTGTGAAGCAGAGAGTGCCAAAGAGACAGACATCTTCTGCCTTAGGACAGGGGCACAGACATTGCTGTATCAGAGGAAGGAAATAAACCTGATGTTGTTGCTGATATCTTTGCCTGCTTCTATCAGCTTTGGGAAAGGGCAGGAGCCCTCTTGTTTACCACTTTGCTGTTGAAATCATGCCCTAATGCCAGTCACGGTTTCTGAGGCCTTTCTCCTGCTACAGTAGGCCACAGCACTAAGGATAAGCAGGGCTTGTGTTTATTTTGTGTTTGGTCCTGGAACAAGCCCAGTGAATTTGGGAGATTAGCTGTTGATCAGCAGAGTCTTGTGCTGCTGTTGGACTGTGAGGGAGGCACATGCAGTGACAGTCTGCCACTGCTCACCTTCCACATCATTCAAAACACCTGCTTAGGCTACTTTACTGAGCCAAATGGGTTTTTCTAAGATAGTTACCTGTTTGGTGTGTATGGAATGGGGATGTGCTGAAGGCTGCTTCCTTCCCGTCTTGCGCAGTCGCTCTGTTGTGGCCTCAAGATCACAGGTCCCTGTAAGCCCCCCAGGAGGATGCAGAGATGTGCCGAACACTGCAGATCTCCTCCTGCATTCACCAATACAGCCCTCCCCTCCTTGTAACCCTAAATGGCCAGTCTGAAATGAGGCAGAACTGGTGCGCTTGAGATGGGACCGGTGCAGGGAAGCCTTGAGCGGTATCTGTTAGGGCTGATCTCCTCACGTGTGGGCTCTCCTTGCTCCTGGTAGCAGTGATCCTGAATCCATCACATGCCACTTTCTCGTTTAACATGGGAGTCACAGAATCACAGAATCACAGAATAGTAAGGGCTGGAAAGGACCTCAAGATCATCGAGTTCCAACCCCCCTGCCATGGGCAGGGACACCTCACACTAAACCATGCCATCCAAGGCTATGTCCAACCCTACCTTGAACGCCGCCAGGGATGAAGCATTCACAACCTCCCTGGGCAACCCATTCCAGGGCCCCACCACCCTCACAGTAAAGAATTTCTTCCTCAGATCCAATCTAAACCTCCCCTGTTTAAGTTTAAACCCATTACCCCTTGTCCTCTCACCACAGTCCCTAATGAAGAGTCCCTCCCCAGCATCCCTATAGGCCCCCTTCAGGTATTGGAAGGCTGCTATGAGGTCTCCACGCAGCCTTCTCTTCTCCAGGCTGAACAGCCCCAACTTTCTCAGCCTATCTTCATACGAGAGGTGCTCCAGTCCCCTGATCATCCTCGTGGCCCTCCTCTGCACTTGTTCTAACACTTCCATGTCCTTTTTATGTTGAGGACACCAGAACTGCACGCAATACTCCCAAGTGAGGTCTCACAAGAGCAGAGTAGAGGGGCAGGATCACCTCCCTCGACCTGCTGGTCACACTCCTTTTGATGCAGCCCAGGATACGGTTGGCCTTCTGGGCTGCAAACGCACACTGCCAGCTCATGTTCATTTTTTCATCAACCCACACCCCCAAGTCCTTCTCTGCAGGGCTGCTCTGAATCTCCTCCCCGCCCAACCTGTAGCTGTGCCTGGCATTGCTCCGACCCAGGTGGAGGACTTTGCATTTAGCATGGTTGAACTTCATCAGGTTGGCATCAGCCCACCTCACAAGCGTGTCAAGGTCCCTCTGGATGGCATTCCTTCCCTCCAATGTATCAACCGAACCACACAGCTTGGTGTCATCGGCAAACTTGCTGAGGGCGCACTCAATCCCACTGTCCATGTCACCCACAAAGATGTTGAACAAGACCGGTCCCAACACCGATCCGTGGGGGACACCACTCGTTACCGGCCTCCAGCTGGACACTGAGCCACTGAGCACTACTCTTTGCGTGCGGCCCTCCAGCCAGTTCTTTATCCACCGAGTGGTCCACCTATCAAATTGATGTCTCTCCAATTTAGAGACAAGGATGTCATGTGAGACAGTGTCAAAGGCTTTACACAAGTCCAGGTAGATGACATCAACTGCTCTGCCCCTGTCCATCAGTTCCGTAGCCCCTTCATAGAAGGTCACCAGATTGGTCAGGCAGGATTTCCCCTTAGTGAAGCCATGCTGGCTGTCACCAAGCACCTTGTTGGTTTTCATGTGCCTTAGCATGCCTTCCAGGATAATCCGCTCCAAGATTTTGCCAGGCACAGAGGTGAGACTGACTGGTCTGTAATTCCCCGGCTCATCCATTTTCCCCTTCTTAAAAATGGGGGTTATATTTCCCTTTTTCCAGTCATCGGGAACTTCACCTGACTGCCATGATTTTTCAAATATGATGGACAGTGGCTTAGCAACTTCATTTGCCAGCTCCTTCAGGACCCGTGGATGGATTTCATCCGGTCCCATGGACTTGTATACATTCAGGTTCCTAAGGTGGTCCCGAACAAGATCCTCCCCCACAGTGGGCCCAGGGTCCCCACCCTCACCGTCCCCGTGTCTGCCTTCCAAGACTTGGGTGGTGTGGACAGAGCATTTGCCCGTAAAGACTGAGGCAAAGAAGTCATTAAGAACCTCAGCCTTCTCCAAATCCAGGGTAGCCAGTTCTCCCGACAGCTTCTGGAGAGGGCCCACGGTGTCCCTAACCTGTCTCTTATCGGCAATGTACCTATAAAATCCCTTCCTGTTATCCTTAACATCCCTAGCCAAGTTTAATTCTAAGTGGGCCTTAGCTTTCCTAGCCTGGTCCCTAGCTTCCCGGACAACACCCCTGTATTCTCTCCAGGTCACCTGACCTTGCTTCCACCTTTTATAAGCCTCTTTTTTCTTTCGAATTTTGCTCAGCAGCTCCTTATCCATCCAAGGAGGTCTCCTGGCCCTCCTGCTGAACTTCCTTCTAGTTGGGATGCACCGCTCCTGAGCTTGCAGCAGGTGAGCCTTGAATATCAACCAACAGTCTTGGGCCCCCCTGCCCTCTAGGGCTGTATCCCATGGAACCTTACTGAGCAGGTTCCTGAAGAGGCCAAAGTCTGCTCTCTTGAAGTCCAGGGCAGTGAGCTTGCTGCACGCTCTTCTCACTGTCCTGAGGATCTCAAACTCAACCATCTCATGATCGCTGCAATCAAGGCTGCCCTGGAGCGTCACATTCCCAACCAGCCCTTCCCTGTTGGTGAGGACGAGGTCAAGCATGGCACCTCTCCTTGTCGGCTCCTCTATTACTTGCAGAAGGAAGTTGTCTTCCACGCAATCGAGGAACCTTCTGGATTGCTTGTGCCGGGCCGTACCATCCCTCCAACAGATATCAGGGTGGTTGAAGTCTCCCATGAGAACAAGGGCCTGCAAGCGTGAGGCTGCTCCTATCTGCCTATGGAGCGCTTCATCCAGCAAGTCCCCTTGGTCAGGCGGTCTGTAACAGATCCCTACAATAATGTCACCCATCACTGTTCTCCCTTTAACCCTGACCCACAAACTCTCTGTCGACTGCTCACCTGTCATTGTTTTGTAATTGAATTGAGACCACACAGAGATCTTCAATGTGCAACTGCACCCACAGGAGCAGGAAAACGCTGTAAGGAGAACCAGGCCTCTCACGTATTAGCAAATGTTCCACAAAACTGCAGTGTTTAATTAGCAGGCACTGTCTGATAAGCAGTGCTTGCAAGCATGAATCAAATTAACGGAAGTTCTAAAGGGATAACAACAAAAAACCACACGCTGACTTTACAGTCTGACAATAAAAGCAAATGTTGGTCACAAAGTCTTACCAAAGCCTGGGCTTTGCTGACAAACACCGATGCTTAATTCACAAGCTTAAGGGACAAACGAGTAGCTGTCTCCTGTGAGTTCTTGAGCACTGGTAGTATTCTCCACTATGCAACTCACAGAATGCAGACAGCTTTTGCCCTCTGAACTTTAAGAGGCATCAAAATGATGGGATTTGGAATAACATGAAAATTATTGGGTGATTCACTGCTGCTCCCCTTTAGGTGCCAGAGAAAATAGGGCTGGAGTGTCTATATTCTTTACCAGCGTGAGAATCTGAGGAATTGTGGACCTATATAGTGTGACGGGGGTGTGAATAGCTGCAGCTCCTCCCTAACTACATATTGTGGGCAGCGCAATGATGTACATTCAGAGTCTTTCCGTTTGAAGGCCTCGTTAACTGAATTCAGAAATAACTCACCTTTGCTAATGATCGAATATTATTTGAGAGAAAAAAACCAATTCTAAATCCAAGAAGGACCTTGCACTTTCATTCCCTGAATCTACCAGCCTGGAGCCTGAGGGGAATTTGTTCAGACCAGCACCAAAAAGCAGCTCTTACATTCAGTCCTGACTCTTCTTGGAGACTGTGGTGAGAAGGAGCTTGAAGAAGAATAACAGAGGGCGACAGCATCTGCACAATCTCTCCTTTCCTGCTGTGACACGGGGAACATAAGATTATAAATCGCTTCAGAGAGAATATGGTTGATGGGTTAATGCTTCAAGTCTAAGACTGCAGCCTTTGAGGAAAGCCCTCTTCACCTATACACCAGGCACCTCTCAAGAAGCCTCCAGTAAATAGCTTGACCAACAGGTTTGCTTAGTCCTCCATCGCAGGCACACCTCTGCTTACCTGTACACCAGCTCCTGCTGTACAGCAACATAAATGGAGCCATTCAAACAAAACGTAGGCACTGCTACTGTTACCATCCAAAGAGCCTCTCATGTGACAGAACTGTACTTGCTGTACATGGCTAGCCAGCATTTAAAAGGAAATGACTGTGATCAATCACTTATAACTTCATAACACTGAAATACTGACCACAGCTGAAATTCTCCACACCCAGTTCTAGCCCCGGGCTCCTTATAACGTGTCTGATCATATGAAGGATTCACAGTGCCCATTCCACAGCAAGCTGGGGTGGGGCTGTGTCAGTTATGAAAGCAGGCAATGCTGCCATATGTTGGAAAAACATAGTGTCAGCTCAGAAGCATCCACATGGCAAACTTTCAGCTGGAGCACAGGAAAAAGTCATGACATATTCAGATGCAGAGGCAGATGATTCTTCTAGAGGCAAATCTAGACTCCCTTCTAGCAGCGGCTCAATCAGAGGATGAACATGAATGATGAGGAAAGAGATGAAGGATTTCACTTGTTTCCACTGAAAATAAAAAGATGAGTGACTGGGGAACTTGTAGGTCTTCAGTATGTGCACAGTGCTGACCCTGGGAAAGGCATAAAGTACCACACTGACGGGGACACCTGGACAGACATTACAAACTCCCAGTGATAAAGACAGCAAAATGCTGGCCTAGATTAAGTGACAGGGTGTTTGGATGGAGCTAACATAGGCTGGGCTTGTCTCAAGGAAGAAATAGGGTTAAATGCCCCTTTCCAGGGATGTGCAGTTGTTTTTCCTGTGACTCTATGATAACTCAGCAAAAGGCAGGGATGAGGGGATGACATGGCTGAGTACGCAGTTTCAACACGCTATTTATAAGTCATATATGAAGATGAACTGAAAATTGTCCTTTTCCTCCAGTCAAATGTTCAACTTCAGGCTCTCTATACTCACCAGGACAATACAGAAACAGTTGTCCCAGGCAGATATTCAGCCTGGTATTAACTAGTGCAGGCTAATTCCATTGTAAATTCCATGTGGTTCTCTGGGTGAATATAATATCCATCAGGCAGCTCCAGGAGTCTGAGTAGTTGGGGGAGAGCTGCACTGTCATCTGAGAGAGCAGGGAAGGACCAAAGTAGGGGCTTTACTGGAGACCAGTGCATTTCTTCTGCAGCACAAGGATTAACACACTTCTGCAGCTATGGTTTAGCAGCCATCATGGGAGAGGATGGCATTCACCAAAGACAGAAATGTCCCCACCCTCATTCAAACACAGCTGAAAAAGCAATCTGATGCTAGCTTAGCATCCTAGGAAATGAGGGAGCAAGGATTCCTTTGTGAGCAGCAGAAACAGGAAATACAGAAAGCATGAGGAGTCAAGTACATGCAGCATGCTGGAGCTGGGGTCCAAGGCAACTCCTGGCTCCTGGGGGAGGTCGTTCCAGTCTGCCTGTCTCTGTTCCTCCTCCATAAGGAATTACATATGCTGTCTTAAGCAGTTCTGATCTCTCCAGTGGAAAAGTGGCCATGGCTCATCCTCTTCTCTCCAGTGAAGCATCCTTAATGAATGTTTTAATGCACAGTAAGAATCTCAGGGCAAAGTAGAATGCATTTTTAGACAGGGAGGCAAAAACTATCCACACCACCGCAAAAGCAACATTCCTATGGCTTTTACACTTGAAAGAGTTGCAGGCAGGAGGGTCAGGATTCAACTGGGTGGAAAACACTGGTATATAGAGGCACATGACCAGGCTGGGAGCCAACATCCTGAAGATGGGTCTGCACAAAGCAGGAGGCCAGCCTAGGGGAGGGCAGGAAATCCGTGCGGGAGATGAGGCACAACACCGAGGCTGGGAATCTGATATTTTCCCGGGAGATGGCACTAAAGGACAACTGCCTTTCAGCCCACATAGTGCAATGCAGCAGGAACTTCGCTGAGGGCCAAGCACGCAGTTTGTGCCATCTTTGCAAGTCACTCTTTGTTACCAGAAGCAAAGCTTTAAAATTCTTAGTTCTGTGCCTGTAGCAAGGTTGAGGACATCAGTCTTTACATCTCCATAGAGTGGGTAAATACAAGCTTTCTGCTTATAGCAGGATCCCACTCTTAGGTATTGAAAAGCTGCTGTCAGGTCCCTCCTAAGCCTTCCCTCCTCCAGCTGAACAAGCCCAGAGCCCGGAGCCTTTCCTAGCAAGTGATGGGTTCAGGAAGGAGCATCACCCTCTCGGAGCTCAGGCTAGACTTCACCTTCACATGCTACTTCCCACAAGGTAATGAAGGGGTAAATTTTCTTCCTTTACTTTCTTTTCATCTAATTATCTCCATTCATCTCCAAGCTCTTTAGGCTCCTTACTGCTCCTTGAAGACAAAAGGATTTCCAAGGCATGCCCTGTGCAGGTAACTGCAGTAACTTGGTACACACTTTAGGACCATTTTTTTCTCAGAAGAAAACCCACGGCCACTCAACAAGGAACCCATGGTACAGAAAAGGAGACAACTGGTTTTACAGCACCCCTACACAAAACCTGCCCCCGGCCAGTCGTACAGACAGGCAGAGGACAGAAAGGTCATCCCTGTCCGCAGCAGAGGTTTGGAACTGAGGGTCCTTTCCAACCCTCAGTATTCTATGATTCATGCTTGCAGTGAGCCTTGGCCTGGCACTGGAAGCAGCAAAGCAATGCGGTGTGGTGCAGCTTTCCTCAGTTACAGTGCTTCAAAAGGAAGCTGTGCAAGGGAGCTTCCTTGCTGCTAATGTTGCAGGACAAAGGACAATAGCTGTGAGACCTCTGCCATTTCCTCAGAGCCTATGGTAAAGCCAGAGCTGCAATTAAGTGCTCTGGCAAAACCAGCCGAAATAAACTTAATTCAGCTTTGTGACTCACTAAGCAGGCACTAGGAATAGCCAGGGATTTAAAAGTGACTGTCAGTGTTCAAGGCCAGGTTGGATGGCGTCTTGGGTGACATGGTCTAGCATGAGGTGCCCCTGCCCATGGCAGGGGGCTGGAACTGGATGGTCTTCAGGTCCTTTCCATCCCAAACCAGTCTGTGATTCTATCAACTTGCCAGGCCTCTGGGGTAGTGGAGTTCATTCCTGAGAGCAGCTTGGATGAATTGACTACTTCTTGCCATTCTGCATGTATTCAGCTGCCCAAACCTATTTCACCTGCTGTTTGTTATAGACCATGGTGGAAGGCGGGTAGAAATCTGAAGGGAACCCGACAGCACAGTAGCACACCACTAAAAATCATGCAAAGTGAAGTGATCGGTGGTGGTGCCAAGCAAGTGCCTGAAAGGAGGCACATATTTCACTCAGGTCAAATGTCAAGTCAGATCTTCCCTATGTACCTTCTGTTCTGTAATATCCACCCCATCCCACCTTTGTGTATGAGACGGCTGTTTTGTTCCCCAGAGGAACCAGAAGATAAATTGCAGACAAGCCCATTTCAACAAAAGAGCCTGCCTGTTCCCATGGGTTGAAAGCTCTCCCTGCTGGTATCCTCCTCCAAGGCCAGCCTGCCAAGAGCATGTAAAGCCCATGCAGAAGCCAAGAGTTAATCCCAGTCTGCCCTCCTGCCTTGACACACTCGCAGGGATGCCGTGAGCCCAGGCTCCTCAACACTTGCTCTCCCCCAAGTCACTCCCAACTGCTCTGCTCCAGATGGAGGTTCCCATGTCCCACAGACTGAGCAGCATGACCTGCCTCCTGATGCTGAGTTACTCAGGGAATACTTCACCATCTCTTACATCCCCGAGACAACATTTAGCAACAGCACTGCAGGATTTGGCCTGTCCCACGTGTCTGTGTTGTAGCTACACCAAACCTGGCCCAGCAGGGATGCTGCCACGATTGACAGGAACCCCAGACCTCTGCCACCCACCCTGCCGGACCTCACCCCTCAGCTTCAGATCCTCTCGACACTGCTGTGTGAGCTGGGCCGGGGATGAGTACAAACCCCCTAGCCAAGGCTTGGCCTCACCAGCTGAGAAGTGCATCACTGCCCAGGGAGAGCTGATAAGCAGCACTAATTGGTAGCCTCAGTTCATTCTGAGGTAGGAAAATAGGCTGCATGAATCACCAGGTGTTTATAGCAACAGCACAGGAGGATACTTGCTTGCTTTTCCTTTCTCTGTCCTCTTTCTTTCTTTGGTTTTGGTCCATTTTAGGAACACCATTCAGCAGAAGCTGCCTCATCCATATGCATGAAGCTTTTCTCAGTATCACACAGAAACACCATTTATGTATCACTCAGGTTCTGTATGGATGGCAGCCAGGTTATTCCCTTAACCTTGCACCAGGTAAGCAGAGACCATAGGTCAGCAGGCAAAAGTCAGTGGTAACAATTGTGCTAATGGTTCACAAGCTAAAGTTCATGTTTACCTTGGTGGAAAGTCCCTGCACTACCGGGCTGGACCCTGGGTGTTGCATTAAGGGAGCAGCCTTTCTATTCACAAGACACACAGACACATAGATGGGACACTCATTTCACACAGAAAAAATGGAGACACAAACCCTCCCTGCATTGCTTTAGTAACTAAAAAAAGGAGCTCTACTGATTCAGGCTGTAAAACAGAGAGTGGTGCAATGAAATTTGAAGTTTATCCCAAACCATGCAGGCTGGTGTGGCACATGGGTGGTAGTAGAGCTCTGTTCTTACTGCAAAACACCCAGCTGGTAATACCCTCTGCCATGCTCGTGGGACGCATCAGGACAGGCCTGTCACAGACTCATGGAATCACAGACTGGTTTGGGTTGGAAAGGACCTGAAGATCATCCAGTTCAAAACCCTTGCCATGGGCAGGGACACCTCCCACTAAGCCATGTCACCCAAGGCTCTGTCCAACCTGGCCTTGAACATCACCAGGGATGGAGCATTCACAACTTCCTTGGGCAACCTGTGCCAGTGTCTCACCACCCTCACAGTAAAGAACTTCTTCCTTAGATCCAACCTGAACTTGGCCTGTTTCAGTTTAAACCCATCACCCCTTGTCCTGTCAGTACAGTCACTGATGGAGAGTCCCTCTCCAGCATCCTATAGGTCCCTTTCAGATACTGGAAGGCTGCTTCCTACAAAGAAGCCCAAGAGAAACAGCTAAAGGCATAAATCAGTGAATGAAATCCCGTTGTGGATATTCCTGCCCCAAGTTGTGCAATGTTAGATCCTCATCTCCACACCTTGCCTTTCCTGATCATTCCCTGTGGTCTGGGCTACAACCATGTCCTAGCACAGCGTCAAGGCTGATGGAAGAACAACATGGGGAAGTTTATATTGCAGCTTCCCCTTGCTGCTGGGAAACTCCTCCTCTCTGTGCTGACTTATGTGTGAAGGTAAACACACGGCATAGATTACACTGCTTTTATTTACAGTCCACTTAGAGCATTAAAAATATTGACTTTGTTTTCATTTGTGACACTTAAAAGCAATACAGCGTGGTCTGCTGAGACATGCAAACCCCTTCATTCAAAAAAGGCAAAGAAAGGAAATGAGCAGCACTTTTTCCCATATAAGTCAACTCCTTGATTATAAAACCAGTATCAAAACTATACTCATATTATAGAAAGATCTGTAATACACAGAAAGTGCTAGCAAGGAAAATCACTGACTGCTACCACAAAAGACTGACAGAAAAAATACCCCAAAACCCCAAACCCCACAGAATTCTGAAGGCCCACAAACCTCATTGTTCTCGTGTCATCAGTACAGTCATATAGAGGCTTTATATCCCTGGATGTTCTTCATTACACCACTGAGCTGAGCCATCTGCTGTTGGCATCCTCTAGCTACGACATCCACACACAGAAATGAAGATGGAGCTGGCAGGAGTTTTGGCCCCATTCTTACACGGAATGGTTGTACATTCTTATACCAAAGGCTGTATGCAGTTCTTTTCAGATGCACCTGATAATTCGTGGTTTTCTTCCTGGTGAACACCACAGAAACTGAGTGTTCTTCTGCCCCAGCTGCCAGAATCAGGTATGTCAGATACAAACTGTTCTCAGTAAAAAAAGTACATTCGGGTTTCAGAGCAGCAGAGGAAAAGCTGAAAACACCAATCACAGAGAACCTTTAATGCCCCTGAATCAGAAAACAAACACATCTCATTTCCTTTCTGGATTTTTAGACCAGTCTTAACATTTAACGGCTCACGACACCCAGTGTTTGAAATCAACAGCCGTGATTCTATGATTCTATGATGCAGCAAAGCTCTCCGTGTCTCAGACCACAGTCCATTTGTAGCCAAGTATATTTCTAATACACGCATCATCTTAACCCAACAAAACAACCTCAGAAAACCAAAGATTACCTTTTCCTGATCCCGTTATCTGCTTCCTCCACTGCTTTGACAATTCCTCTCAGCAGCCACGCTCTGATCTCCACCTCCCCATCCTCTATTTTCCTTCATTTCTCTTTCCCTCACCTACTTGCTTTTCCCCCCGTCCTTGGCTCCCTTCCACACACAGCACAAAGCTCTAGAAAACCAACTCCTGTCCGAAACCAAACTTCAGCTCCATCAGTGGAAGATTATTTCCTAATCCTTGTATTTCATTGACCCGATCTGATTTAATGCCGTATTTGCAGAGAAGAGCACTCAGTCCTGGGTCTCCCCAGGGCTGGCGGAGAGGCTGGGGCTATTTGTCCAAGAGTTTTCTCAGATGCAGGGCTCGGATTTAACCCTAAATGGCTTCATGTCCTCGCTGATGGGGCTGCACTAGCGGACGAAGGATGCCACTTGAGCTGCCACTCCAAAGGGAGCAGAGTAAGCCGATGCTAATCCTTGCAGGCCGACCACCAAGTAGCGGCATCCCTTCTGCAGAGCTTTGCCGACGTTCTGTGGAGAGAAAGGGGATAAACCCCCCATAAATTAGAAGAAATCCCTTCACATAAAGTCATTCTGACCCAGAAAATCAACTTCTCCCACAGCTAATGAGGGCTTGAGCACAGAACAACATTCACCATCTATTTTTATATAGGAATACACACCCACAGAGCACAGAGCAACCGAGCGGATGCAGCCTCCACAGGAAGCCAGGCTTCATCATGGGCTTCTAGTCAAGACTAAAATGAGCTGAAATTCACACCTAGTTCATAGGGGTATGTGTTTCCCACACGCACATGTGCTAAGTGTGTGAGCACACAGGCTGTTAAAACTGGTGCTGAACGAGAAGGCAGTAGAACACTGCGAATACTTCTATGGGAATTTCACAGAAGCACAGATTGGTTTGGGTTGGAAGGGACCTTAAAGCCCGTCCAGTTCCAACCCCCTGCCGTAGGCAAGGACACCTTCCGCTAGAACAAGTCAGAAGGAGAATTCCTGCTCTGTACTCTCATTGCTTTTTGTCAAAAGGACTTCTTTTTGTTGTCAAAATGAGAATGTTTTGAGCCACTTTCACACCTCTACACATTTAAGAACTCATCTGTGTACTGCATTAGAGAGAACTTGCTACAGATTATTTAAATTAAAAACTTAATCTAATTCTAATTTCACTCTTGTTTGTGCTCACACAGTTGGTCATGACAGGGAATTAATACAATGTGGTTAGTTTGGGAGGACTATCAGCACAGTAACCCTTTATGGTTGAGTGGGACTAGATCAAAATCATCCCCTGTAACATGGAAAACACTGAAACAGAGGATATTCTTTTAAATTGGTGAAATCCAGTCAGTATCTATTATATTCTTAGGATTCATCCCAGTGAGGGTGCTGAGGCCCTGGCACAGGGTGCCCAGAGAAGCTGTGGCTGCCCCATCCCTGGCAGTGCTCAAGGTCAGGCTGGACAGGGCTTGGAGCACCCCGCTCTAGTGGAAGGTGTCCCTGCCCATGGAAGGGGGGTGGAACTGGATGCGCTTTAAGGCTCTTCACTGTGAGCAGCTCATCTTCACATGTTGGTCTTCACTGCCAAAGCCAAACTGGCCAACCTTTCCCTTGGGGATGTCATCTGAGTGATATGAAAGGGAATACGCAGTGTCCAAGAACTGCAACATGTGTGTGACATGAGAATCACCCTGTTGGAAACTTGAAGTATCAAATCCATCATGAAAGAAGGAAATACTCTGTTCGTCTTTAGGAAACAGTGAAGCAGCTCATGACTGCGCTGTCAACTGTAGCAGTACCTTTGCTGAGCTATCTGGCCTTTTCTGCATGGCAGACATAGCTGGCCTATCTTTACCAAAATCATCATTTCCTTAAGGAATGCAGTAGAAAGTCACGTCTCGTACTGTGATCTCTCCGACAGGGAAAGATTCCCAACACCAGACAGGTTTTTCCTGCTAACACAGACATTATTTTTTGCTACAAACACCCAAATCATACCTCAGCTGTATTGAAGAGGCGCAAATGAGAGAAAAATAACCAGATTCTTCCAATGGCACTTTAGCAATCCAAGACACCCGCCTTTGGGGGAAAAAAGCTATAAACCACCAGGCTGCCAGACTTCTGACTGTCCCACAGGAAAGCAAAAGAACAATTCCGACCCAAAATAGCTGTTACGCAATGAAAAACATGTTGCTTTTTTCTTTTAACCCGTACTAGTGATTTTCAGGGGACACTTAGAAGGTAAAACGGCAAATGCATGTACTGGAGGGGTGGTAGTCCCCTGTCTTTCACAAGAAAGCAGGCCAAATAACTGCAAATTTTAAGGAATAGTGTCAAAACAGTGACGCCGAAGGAAATACCCGACAAAGGCAAAACACCCGTCACATGGATCGGCTTACTGCCGTTTCCAGTGCGAAACGCCAGATTTCCTCCTCTTTGAACCAGGCGGGGGCCGAGGTCCTGCCCTCCCCAACAAGAGCAAGACCGGGAGAGAGCTGACACCCGCCTCAGCGCTGAACACCGCCACCGAAAGCGCCTGAAGGACAAGGCTCGGAGAAGCTTCGCGCTGCCCGCCCTGCCCCTGCCCGCCGCCCTGCCCTCACCTTGCCGTACTTCTTGAGCCGCTTCCTGTAGTGCCTCTTGCCGGGGGCCCGCGGCGGCCGCAGCGGCTCGTAGGAATCGGGCAGGAGGGCGAAGCGCACCTTCCTGCGCCCGGCGCCTTCGTCCTTCTCCTCCTCCTCCTCCTCCGGGGCCGCCGCGCTGCCCCCCGCCGTCTCCTCCTCCTCCTCCTCCTCGCCCCCGGGCAGGATGCCGACCTGGTCGTCGCCGGTGCCGCGGCGGGAGAAGCGGCCCCGCGCCTTGTCGCCCAGCCGCGCTCCCACCGTCATGGTGCCGCTGCCGCCCCGTCTGCGCCCAGCGCTTCCCCCGCCGCAGGTGTGGCCGGAGGCGGCCGCTGCCCCCTCCCCGGGGCGGGACGGCTGCGGGAAGAGGCGAGCAAATCCCCGCGGTGCCCGTGCATACCGGGGGTGACCTGGGACCTGCCGCGATCGGCGGCGGAGGAAGCGCGGACCCAGGGCTGCCTTCTGAAGGGGAAGCGTTGTGCCCACATGTGGGGCAGGCGGACGGCCCCCGCGCATGGACGGGCTGCAGTTTAACTGCTGAGCTTCCCATGCGGTGTTTGTGTGGTTGGGGTAGATCACAAAGAGCAAAATTGTTATAGGGAGGATGTAATTTATTAAGCCAGGCGGTGTATTTATCAACATTAATGCTTCAGATGCACTAAGGGGACAGGCTTGTCCTTTACTGTGGATTTTAGAATCATAGAATCAACTGAGTTGAAAGAGGCCTGTAAAGATCATTGAGTTCAACTGTTCCCCAGCACTGCCAAGGCTGCCACTAACCCATGTCACTCAGGGCCTCGTCCACATGGTGTGTGAGCATTTCCAGGGACGGTGACTCCAGCACTGCCCTGGGCAGCCTGTTCCAATGCCTGAGCACCCTTTGGGGAAGGAACTGTTCCTTATCTCCATCTAAACCTCCATAAATATTTTCCCTATTGAGGAAAAAAGCCTTGAATCCGTGCCTCTCCAAGATGCGCCCTTAACATTCAGCAAGCGAATCCTGCACCCAGCGTAGTCATCGACCCCAAGGATGGGTGTCACCATCGTCACAGCTCCAGCCAGAGAGCTGTGTGAGGGAGAGCCTGGCCAGTTCTCCGAAGGGTGGGAGACGTGAGCCAAGCCTCAGGTCTGTCGCTATGTGGAAAGTGCTCTATCCCTTCCCCTGTGTCACATCAAACATGTCACCACTCCTGTTACCATCACCCGGTTTTTAATATGTATTTCCAAAAGGTTGAGGTGCAGACCTAAACCCAGGACAGGATAACTGGTCCCAAACAGACACCTACCATGATCCATGCATGGCCCTTGGAGCTTGCCCTGCCTCTGGGCTCTGGTGCCTGTCTCTGCACCACCCAGTTCTCTTCCCCACCTCAAGGAGCCAGATGCTGAGCTTGCCTTCGTCCTGCAGCCACAGGGATGTCCTAAACACTGCAGAGACGGTGAAACAGGGGTGACGCCAGAGGTCCTGTCCCAAACACCTATTTTAACAGTAATGGCATGGTGTAGGAGTTCCATTTTGCCTGTTCTGCTATGCTGCTGTAGATTTTAATGTGCCACTTTGTAAGATAGTTTGAGGGATGAAGTAAATGCTTCATGCTGATTAAGTAGCAGCATCAAGAAAGTATCAGCTGTTGAATGCTGAGTTTTGCCAATTACAACCTCTAGCTACCTTGGAAAATGGTGAACTATTTTTCTGGGGCTTTGAAAAGCGTTTATGCCAAGGTTTCCTATTTATAGACCCATTACTGAGTGTGTGCTTTGTTCCTGATGTGAAAGATAATCTGCCTTCTCAAGAGGGGCAGCTCTTTCTCCACAGGCTGGGTTTGTACCAAGTACCTCTCAGAGGTATGATGCTGGTATCAAAAGGCTCACGTCCAACAGCTCATGGAATTTAACCACCACTGGAACGCTCCAGCATTAACGACACCACTTGATTCACAAGGAGTGAGCATTTATAGACTTATGTACATGTTAATGTTTTAGATCCCTTTTTATAGACCTATGTACATGTTAATGTTTTAGATCCCTTTTCATGCACTCCAATTTACTTAGTCTGGAACTCTCTGTATACCCCAAATAAAGAAATGAAGCAAAACCCCAACCCAAACCAGTGGAACCATGCACTAGTCTAAATGCTGACCCCCAAACACCCCCTAGAAATGCTGCCAAGGAATTACAATCAACTACATAAGCCCTCTGTAGATCCAAGGCATCCCTTCCCCTCCCTGGAGGTGTGGAACATGACATGGTGTTTTAACTGTCTTTCAGCTTTGGCAAGTTAAAGCCACACTGTTAAATGCCACACTGATCCCCTCCCATGTGACAGTCAACCTGCATTTGGATCCAAATGTTCTCATCCCACTGTTACCCATGGAGTAACTTAGACATAACAGGTACCTAAGAAGACTGTTATTGAGGGACCCAAAACCACCCCAGGCATTGAGGGTTCAGCAATATCCCACCGATTTCTATACCAAGTGCGTTCTACTTGTCAACAAACCCACCAGTTCTGAAAAACTACCTTTTTTAGATCACCTTCCACCAATGGAAGGCAGAAGGGCAGCAGGGCTGGGGAATCAGGGGAGTTCACACAGCTGGCCATTACTGGAAATAATGCCATTAAACTGGCACTTTAGGTATCACGTTTCGTATGAGCGCTGAGCTGAAACATAACCTCCATCCTCTGGAAATGGTACCCGTGTTTTGAGGAATATGAACACATCTCTGGTTACGTGAAGCACTGAAACCCAGTGCCAATCTAGGGCAGTCAGCCGGGTAAAACCACGGCTCAGGAAACCATCCTGAGCCCTTAATCTACAGCATGACCTGTATTTTTTTTTCACTGAACCTTCTGAAAAGGCAAAGGGTTTTGTTTCAGGACAAAGTTTATACATGACCTTGGGTTAACAGTGGTGTATTTACATAGATAATGGAACATGGCACAAACGTTCGGTGACACGGTTTAATGCAAGGTGTCCCTGCCCATGGCAGGCAGTTGGAACTAGATGATTTTAAGGTCCTTTCCAACCCAATTATTCTATGATTCATGGACCCTTTACCCTGCCTTCCCCACTAAGAGGTACTAAACCACACTGCAGGACCCCAGAACCAATGCAACCCTAACCCTGAATTCAGAGTACTGAAGAGGAAGCCTGGACCCCTTGAGCCTGTTTTGCTACCTGCAGTAATCACTGCGCTTTTATAAAGGGCAACCAACAAGTAGTTTAGTATGAGAACTGTTCAAGTAAGTTTTAATAGAGTGCACCAGTGAATCAAGATGACTTGCATCAGATTTTGTTTCAATGAACATCAGATAAAAAAAGAAAAAGAAAAGGGGCTACAGTTCTTTCTTTCCAAACACCACCCTTTTTCTAAGGCAACAATACACGTCCATTTCAGAACATAACCGTTACATAGGAAAGCTACATCACAGTACAGCATGTAAAGTCCATCTCGGTCAAGAAGCCATTAGAGAATGGCACATTTACTACACGTACAGCCTTCTAACTTAGGGTTACAGAGTTTACCACAGGTTTTATTTAATTTTTTTAATATTTTTTAGTTTTTATTACCTTAAAGTGACAGTTTCTTAATGAACTTTCTATTCTTCACAAGAGTGTGCAGATGGGGCCCTTACCTTGATATTACAGTAATTACGACATTAAATAACATTGCACAACCAACCTCTATGGTTAATTCAGTACAAAATAACAAGTATTAAAATGTACCAGTACTAGTGGTTTTACATAGTTTATAATTAATTATGAAGCAAAAAAATGTGTGGGGTTTCCTTTTTTGTCTTCTTTTCCATAGGCAAGTGCCTAATTACAAAGCTGCACATTACAGGCATAATGATGTGGAATAAATACAAGAAATCTGGTAAAATATTAAACACAAACAGGTTACATGGGAACAAACTGTACAACCACGAAAGCATAAATCAACAATTTATCATTACAAACAATGTATGTTTAGCTGTAAAATATCCTGTGGAATTGCATGTACTCTTTGGGGGTGGGGGGGCACACGTTCCAAAAGCCAAGCTAATTCCTGAGGTGGTATTATTGACTGAAACAATTGGTCAACACTTCAGATTATCTTGTGCTATTAAACAGTCCCAATAGTAACATATTTCCATAAAATGGAATTTATAGTATTCTGAAGGCAGCAAAAAACAAGTGATACTTTACACCATGAGACTCAAATAAATCATTATGGTTCTCCACTGTGGTGCTACATTGGTTGATGAGACATGGGAGTAAGCACTGTAACTTACAGACAGAACATAACTTACACTTGGTTTCTGTTCCCCCACAGCTCTGAGCTGCCCCAAGGCAGAACAAAGGATTTTAACTCTAAGTGCCAACACTGTAAACACGTTTGTACTTTGTTTTTCAACTAAACACCGCCCGGTAACAACGGTAATAAGAGCCAAAGATAAGCAGGAACAGTCTTGTGTAGAACAAAAGCTGGTTACTCACCAGCTTTCGGTTCACATCATGAACAACCTTTAAATAATTAAAAATGGTCATGCTACAGTTGTCAAAGCTATTTTTGTGCATCAGACTCAGGACAGAAGTTGTTTAAAAAACGCATGACAGAGGTAAGACTTATAAAAACCACCAAAAATGTAAATGATAGGGAAGAACTTTTCCAACTCAAAGCATCAAACATACATTTCTGTGCAGAAATCTAGACAACTATACAAGATCTGAATTTAAGCAGTCATCTTTTTATTATACAACTCTATGAACATAAAATGAACAGAATGCTCTATATACTTACCTGTACATGTGAACATAACTTCTTTAGCTACAGTTATTTAATATAGGTCATACTGGATTTAACTTTACAATTCTGAATAACTATGTATAACCTTATTGCAATAAGGGCAATTTCTACATGGGGAGTTTCACAGGCCAATCACATTAGGCGTAACCAGTACATTCAAAGTGTAGATCATGTATGAATCTTCCCTGATCCCAGAAAATTTAGGTTCTCTTTACAGCTTAAGCTCGTTCGCTATCTTGGATGCAATGTTCTTAAATGCGATAGAAGTCCCAGATATTCTCTTGAAGCGAACTCCATTGAGTGACAACCGCGGCAGTTTGCAGACTTCCATCTCCCACTGAACAAGGCTATCTTGTCGTGCATCACCGTGAACACAGAAGAGCAAAAACCTCTCTTTTTGTTCGTAATCACAGTTATTAGCATCTAACACTTTCCGAATCTCTCTCATCATATCGTTAGGGTCCATAGAACTAGTGGTCTTCATACTCCACGTGAACCGCAAGGAGCGTGGCTTGGAATCCTTGCTGTCCTCCTTCTCCCTGTCTTTTGGCTCCCCAGAAGCACTCCTGGAAGAAGTGACATACAGAACAGTCACAAATAAAAGCAGTAGAACCAAGAGATAGAAGAGAAATAGTTCTTGAACAGGGGTTTCTAAACTGCCATTGCCACACAGTCACACGCAAGCCAATTCAAAGGTTTTGATGGACAAGGCATTGTTGGAACAGTCGTGCACCATCTCCTCCACGCACGTGTGCTGCAGTGCAGCACTGGGAGCTGCTACCAGTGCTGAGCAGCACTGAAGCAACTCCCAGTGGTGGCACACAAGCAAAGCAAGTTTGAAAACCTCTGCTCTAAAACGTTCTGATGACATGTGCAATGGTAACTGTAGCGGACACACGTTACTCCATACTGCTCCAAAGGAAGTGGAATCTATGTAAAAGCATGACTGAAGTTCTGCTGATTTCATGATCTGCAGCATGCCATACACCGACAGAACTGAAGTTGAGAGAGACAATCCTGAAGCAGAAATCATACTGTAAAAGCAGCAGAGGAAGAAATCCCACCCTGCGATTCACAAGAGTGCTGTTAATTCCCTCCCCTCTTTTCTGCCTTGCCTTCCTTTTTGCATTTATTATGTATTTTTGACCTCTCTCTCTGTAAAAAAAATCTTATAACAACGTGCTTTATTTTAACTGATTAAGCAATATTTTTTGCTGTAATTTGGCTGCAAACAGCTTGTTTTGTCAAGCAGTTGAGGCCACAGCCTGTGGCTTTTCATGGAAGACACAGTGGCATATAGACACAAAGTGATTTTGCTGACACAATGACATGGACAAAATTTCAAGGGATTAATTTCCAACCAATGTTCTGGCTCTGATGCTTCTTTTACTTATTCAATTGCAGAAAGCATTTGGAGAAACAGCACTAATTATTTAAAAGTAACAGCCAACTGTTTCTGTTCTTGTTCCAGGTACTTCAGATGCCTGATGCCCCCCAGCCACCACTAAGGAAAGGTGCTGTTCTCATTTTGATATTCTACAAACTGTCACTATTCAGAGAGGAGTCAAAACAAGCATTTTTAGTTTGAATTTCAGTGCGATCCCCAAGAAACCACATCGGTGTTAAGCGACAGAGCATGGCAGGGAGAAGATCTCCACTTTAAGCCCAAAACAGACACTGTAGGATGACAAAAAGTAGAGGAAGCTAGAGAATGAAAGCAAGAGCTGAAAGCGATTTCACACTTCATTTGAACATTTGATTAATCTCTTTTTTCCCTTTCCACATCAAGAATTTGACAGCTAATAAACTTTGAATTGAAAAGGGTTAACGTAAATAAAATGTATTGTGTATTACACAATGAACCCTGTTAAGAATGTGCTGCCTTTTTTTGTGGTTTAAATAAAGGCTTTCTGTTTTGACATCTAAGTCGATACTTTCCATAAGTGAGCAGTTTAGGATGCAAACTACAATGCCTGTTCATTAGAGAGCATCAAAATAAAAAGTTATGCATTGTGCTAAGCACACCAAAAATGCAGAACCAAATGCTGAAACATGGCAAAAGAGCAGATATACTGGAAAATGAGCATATGAAGGAATGCTTTAGTACTAAGAAAGCAGATACAGATTTGTGCATAGTGGTTGCCATACAAATTCAGTACTTAGCAGTCACCACCCTTTTTGTCTCTGAATGTCACAATATGAAGTAACATTCATTTCACAGGGACTAAAGGTGTTTACTTCCGGTTAACAGCAGCTTTAATAATGAATGCAGTATGCAACTGTAGTAAAAATGCACTATTAAATATATACACACACACAGACACAAAGTATACTATATTTTCCACTGAAACCAAAAGTAAACACCATTAAATATTTATAAGCCAAAACATGAATTTAAGAGCCTAAATAATTGGTTAACTCCTACAGGGGGCTTTATTATTCACAGGAACATATTCAAATAAAACTTCTATATTAAATACTTCACAAGGGATAAAGGACCTCACCAAAACCCCCTCCCCCACAAATAAAAGCCATTTTTGAAGTGCAGATTAATTAAACACTATTCTATTTAACATCCTGATTAAAACTCTTGAAGAAATCACTTAAACCTTGATGCAAAAGACCTAGGAGCGAAGTATTAATAGTGGCTCCTCACCTTGAGGTGTCAGTTCTGCCACTGGCTTCGCCTTCACTTGGATCCCTCAAAACAAAGTTAAGGTTGAGATTGAATGATAAAGGTGAAAAATAAAAGTTAAGAAAACCTACATCTAGAACAATGTTAAATAGCTACTGATCAAAAAATCAGTATAATAATGTCAAGCCTAACACTGTTTAATAGTATTTTTCCCACAGCTGTAATTTTTTAACTTCCCTTTATGACACCTTCATTTCTTGCAGCTCTGACATGTAATGGTTTATTTATCTATTTTTTAAATTGATGGTAATACCAACACATTATTCTTAACCTACTGCACACAGAGAGCAATGGCCACATGTAATTCCAGCAAGCACGCAGGATCAAGGTGGTCGGGAGCAGGAGCTCCACTCTGCACCCTTCTGGCCAGGCCTTTACACCTCAGTCCTGAGAGCACAGGGAGGTGCCCTTGCTTAGGCACACTCAAGTAATTAAAGGTAAGACATGCCTAAGAGTCTGTGAGAGCAAATGTTTGGAGCCCAGTTTAGAAAGTTTACTTCAACACCTGCTTATCTTTAAGCAAATCAGCTGTTACACTGGCTTTGGCAAGATTACTGGTGAGCTTGAGGTTAAACGTATTTTTTTTCCTCGTTTTGGTGAATTAGAACTGTAAAACAGAACTGTTCTGTATCACGCCCTTTTAGTCTGAATCAACTCGAAAAACAGAGTGTGTAAGCCACCTAGGTATGTTCCTAGTGCTGCTGTACAAACATTTTAGCATCCAATTTCAGTTACTAATTTAACACCTTCAAAACACAAATACTTTAGTAAATAACATCACAGAAGCATCATTTGACATAAACCATTGATGCAAAATACATCAACACCCTATTCATTAAGCATTCTCATTACGGTTTTATTTTATATACTTACCAGAAAAGGCATTTAACCTTTGCCAGAAGATAATAAAAGTCTTTCATGACATCTTCTATGCAAAGGATGCTTTAAACCATTATTTCCTGAGCAGTACACAAGTTAACAGGCATGCAGTTATGTGATCCAACTAAAAGAACAGCAACCCCCCAAACCTCCACCCGAAGTCTCAAACAACCCCCAGTTTACAGAAGTAAAACCACAACAAAACACCAAACCCTCCACCACCACCAGCAACAAACCAAACAAAGCCCTTAAAAGGCCTTCATTATAGGAAAATACATTTTTAGCAGTATAAGGCATAAGAGGAAATTGTATAAAATGTTCTATAGTAAAGATAACTTTACGACATTTACAATACGTTAATTCTAAATACACAGTTTACAGTGTTATTTTAACATTGCAGTATAACATAACGAAAATATCAATTATTTGATCTGACTCATCAAAACAATTCAAGATACCATTTCCTTGCAAACAACAGTGAGCTGTAATGCAAAAAACCAGCCTGTGCTCTTGAAATTTGTTAGGTAAGTAACAGAAAATGCCTTTCTTCTCATTGAGAAATGTACCCTGACAACACAGAGACTAATTTTGCTGTAACTTTTGTTTCTTGTTTTGAACACAGAATTCTCCCCCTCCCCCCCCCCAGGCTGGAGATAACAATAATGGAGGATCACAGTCCTGTATCTTCAGGTTTCTGAAATAAGAAAATAATTCACATACTTTTTTTTATTCTTCTTTTTAGTTCATCATAAGAGGTATTGCTTAAACACACAGTGAGGCACTAGGTGCTCACCAGGTTAAATCCATTTTATAAGGAAAACACTGAATTTCTAGCTTTCTCTCTTCTTTTCCCTTGTAGGATCACTTTATGCAACTCATATTTTACTTAGAAATTTGCAACTACTATCATAACCTAGGTTTGAGTTTCACTATCTATATATTATATATATACACACAGATAAATGACAATCCAGTTCATAACAGCATAATTCTGCAAAGAAAAGAGAGGTTTACAAGACATAATTCTGTTGTAAAACTGACAATAATGCATATGGATACATCCATAAGTAGGCTTAAGAATTATACGTAAATCACTGTTAGAAAGGGGCAAACTGAAAATTAAATCTCATTTTGGGAAAGCTATTGGGACTGCAAAGTCAACAGTCACTTAACATTAAACTATGTATTTGAAAATCCTTCCCAGCACTTCTTACAATATTATTACTGTTAGCATCATCACGGGAATGACCGCAGGTCCAGGGTGTGTGGGTTTTCTTCTTTCAGAATCCTGAACTTGCTTTTGAAGAAGCTGGTAACATGATATGAGAGGCTGCATGACACTGAAATATTAGTATTTCCAGACATCCAGACTTCTGCCCACTTCTACACTTCTCACTTACTCACATATTTTAGAAGTCCCTGAAATAATTTAATACCTCTTCCCTCTAAGCATGGCAATGAAATAGATGTAAATACAGCCCTTGCAACAAACTGCATCCACTTAAAATATTGTCAACATTAAATAATGACTCATTTTTAAGTCACTGCTTTCAGTATTAAAGTTCATTTCATTTTAACTTAATTGTAGCATCTCTGTATTTTAACTGTAAAGCATGAACAAAAATGCTTTTGAGAAGCACTCTTTTGCTCCTTTCAGATAAAGCAGCAGAATAACTGGTCAAACATAACGGTTACAATACACACAGAGAAGTAAAACAAGGCAGGTTCTGAAAGGAACACACAAACCAAGCAACATTCTGACTAAATGTACATCTACTTCAGACTTAAACTGGACATTTTCAATGACTTTGCAAATATGGCCCTATATAAGCTGTGCTTTTCTTTTTTTCTCTTAAAAATCGAGGTACTAACCTGCGAACAAACTTGGAAGTTATCTTGCTTATAATACCAGTTGATGTCCCTCTTCTAGCATGTGCAAAAGCACCGGTTTCATGTGATGGTGAGGCAGGCGGTCCATTGTAAGTGGCATTACGCCGCTCCCTTAGCTGCTCACCATGGAAAGTGCTTCGACTTGAACTCCCCCGAGGAAAGCGGGTTCTGTCTGGAGTGGTAGTGCTAATACTATGAGCAGACGGGGAAGCAGCAGGCACTCTTTGAGTCGCACTGCTGGGAAAACAGAAACATAAAGAGAAAGACTGCTAGAAACCCTCCTACATGACAACCATTTCTCAAAGATAGGAAAAAAAACCCTGCTCTTGATTCCTTTTCCTTTAAACCCGATTCTGCTACTTATTTGCCTTGATAATTCATATTTAGAAATAATCAAGAGATATATTAATTGTAAAATCAAATTGTCGCAAGTATTAAGAGCAGTTAAAAAATGCACACAGGCAATAGGACAAAGGAAAAAGGTAGAAAAGTCTGTAGTAAGATCAGAATATATTGCCAGCCCTCTTCCTGAAAACTATGTTCATCAAAACCTTTAACACACAAGCACTCCAAAAGCTTAACAGATATTTCTTAAGAAGTAATCATCTGGCACAAATTAATGCATAAAGCTATTTGGGCAATTAATAGTAACTATACTACAATGCTTTTAAGACAGAAATGAGCCTAGCAATCTACAGAACCAAAAGGTTAACATTTCAGTGTCTCACATGAATTTATGGTGGCCTGTGTTAAACATTTAACTAATTTAGACAGGGCCGTACAACTACGTAAGTTTTCCAGAAGCATCCAGAGGGAGGCAGTCAAGGGACTTCTTTAACTGTATACAAACACATTATGAACAAAATCAGGCTTAAATTGTCTGTAATACCAACACTACTTGAGTAACCTGGTGTTTCGAGACAGAATGCAAAATGACAGTTTTGAATAGACTGCAATCGAAGTAGATCATGGACTGAACAGCATTTTTTAAGTGCACAGCATTAAAGAAACAGTAATCACTTTATTACCTTGGTCTGTAAGCTTCAGTGCCATCTTTGATGGTTGGCAGTGTAACTTTTATAGGATGACCAGAAGCAGACATAGACTTTTGATGCCGAGGCCGTGTTGATACAGCAGAAGCTACTGCAGAGCCTGCGGAAGACGTGCTACTCGCAGACATTTCTGTTAGGCTTTTACCATGGCAGCGAGGCAGGAGGGACGGGCAAATGAAAAGGGAAAAGAAAGGTTAGGGTATAACACCATAGCAAACAGGGAAAATAACAACTAATTTCTTCTTTTAGTGCTATTTAAACAGCCAGAAGACTGAGTGACCCAGCTGCCATAGTCAGCTTAAGTGAAGAATATAGAATTCTGGGAAAATTATGTTAATCCACAAACTACATCACCATGTATGTTAAATCAGGCCTTTTCACTCCTCCCAAGATTAAAGGTTACACACACATTACTCAAAGTAATGAAGAAATACCATAAAGAGTAGATGGAAATAGTAAAAAAAAAAAACAAACAAAAAAAAAAAAAAACCAAAACAAAACTCAAAAAAGAAATTTGCAAAAGCCTTAAATAGATTGATTAAATAGAGTCTCCTTTTGTGAAATGAATACCCTTATTTTCAGTTAAAAAACCACCAAGAACATGAAACATTTGGAACTGCTGTCACATTATCACTTGGTGGTGAGTCTATTTTCAAAGTTGTACTTCTCCTCTGGACCATCTCAACCACTGCTAGGATGAGCCAAAATACAGTGCTCTCTACCCTGCTTTGCCTAAGTGGCAAGGAAGAGATGAAAGTAGCAGTAAAGCTATCACCTTATTAATTTTTAATATAAAAGTCAAATGACGTTTTAATACAGAAGTCAAACTACAGTTTTGTCTCCACAAGCACAAAAAATTTGCATTAATAATGTATTAGCAACAACAGTCCCAAAGCTAACTAATATCTGTAGCAAAGGGGTAAAGATTTAGTGTGAGTAATCCAATTACACAAGATTTTCAGCTACACCAAATACAACCACAATGTATTATAGGAAAGGCAAATATACAACTCAAACAAAACTCCTTCATTTTTCAGGATCTGCTCAAAAAGCTGAGCATACTCATTGCACTTATGAACAGGGATTAAGAGTTGCTTGTCTTTTCAATGGTATAGGAAACAAATTAAATATAAATTTAAAAACTGAGAAACTTTTGAAATAAAATCCCTTCTCATTATGTTTTTGGTATTAAATCTATTGCAGGAAAACCTGTATTCATTTTTGTGAGATCAGAAAAATTATTGAAGTATAAATTTTAATCCTAAAAAATGTGTTCTTATTTAAGAAAAAAAGGATTGCTGCAAACTTTGTTCAAATATTTTTATCCATAGTCAAAAATTTTGAAAGATGCTTTTGAGAGCACCTAATAATTTGAAATTAAATAAATATAGAAAATCAGTCTTTTTAATGTATCTCCTTACAGCACTCTAAACAGCGGTACTTCACATGGTCCATAGCTCATTTTACTACAGTTCAATAGCCCTACACTCTTGCTATTTTCAAAATTAAATGCATAATTAAAAAATTCAAACACCAAGACAGAAAACAAAACTAAACTAATTTACTAGAGGGTGTTATTTCATGCTAGTGATTTTCTGATTCATTTTACCCTTTGTTTTTTAAGTAGCTAACGCCAAAATAAAATCAGAGTAAGACCTAATGCTTTAAACTAAAAAATATCCAGTTTGCATTACTCCCCAGTAAGGCTATGTTTATTTTGCAGTCAGGTACAGAGTTGAACACCAAGGATGAACAAAGGATGTATCTCAAAAAAACAGTAATTGTGGCAGTGTTAAATACAATAATATTTAACAAAACATATCAACAATGTAATTATAATCCCAAATACACATACAACTTGGTTACCATCTCTACTAAAATATTATTTTAGGCCAAAAAACTGTACCGTATAGAATTGACAGGTCTTAACAATTTTAACTTTGATCACTAGAAGAAGTGAAAGGGATCAGGCTCCACTGTTGGGGTGATCCAATGAAGTTCTCCATAACAGAGTTGTCTATTTGGTTGTAAGCAGTTACTTTACTCACTGTTGCAAGACAACCATTGGTAATAGATGTGGATCCACAAAAAGAGACAAAGGCAAATGTACACATTTAGTTATAAATTTCATTACAAACATAGAAATTGTGGTGGAAGATGAGATGAAGAGGTACAGTCAGACTTGATGAATTTCACGCCATGCTTCGTAATGGTATTCACTAATTGCATTACCTGCTTCTCTGTGCCTCAGCTCTTGTACCCAAATTAGTAAGTAATAAAAGTTGAATACCTGTTGTCCTTCCCATTCTGTATTGCAGAATAGCGATCTGAAGAACGTTCACAAACATAAGTGTTCCTCCTTGTCATTCCACTACCAGAAAATACATTACTCTAGAAGAAAATTAGGACAAAAATTAAACTAAATACCTTCTTCTATTGTATATTATGTATATTATGTTGTACAGAAATGTCAGAATTGGAAACAAATAAAGCCAGTTTCATCCATTTATGTATATTCTTCATGTCTTCAAATGTACTATTGAAACAAATCATTTACATCAGCTATCTTTTCTAATAGCTTATTCACCATCTCATTACTGTACCATTGAGACTACACTAAAATAAAACATAGAGAAACTTAAATTTGCTGACACTTTCTTTCCTAAGTATTATTATCCAATTCCCACATACTGTCTTTTTAAGTTATTTGTCTCTGGGATCAAAGGAACAAACTGCAATCCTACAGAACACATCTATCTGGCTGGTTGAAAGGCTTCCCTGTGCAGATTAAGTTGCTAAGGCTAGTTGCCTTCTGTCAAAAAAGTTTTCAAGAGAACAAAAAGAAAATATTCTTAATCTGTGTCTGTCAACCCAGAAATTATTATGCAGATAATGCCCCACGTGTTTTGTAGCAACAATAAAAACAAAACCAAATAAACAGAATAAAAAATACTGATGGAACTTTCCTTGTTACTGATTTCAGTTTGCACATACTTCATAGAATACCAACGTTCTCCTCCCCCCCTGCCATGCACAGATTAGCTGCTGAAGACTTACTTGCAGTACATGATGCACAATTCTGGTTTTAATACAGTACATATTGAATCTGGGATGAGAGAGGTTTGCAAAATACTAACCTAACATACTGATACATGCTGGCAAGATTTCAAATACTCTGAATTCGGGAATTGTAGGGCATCATGAACTCTGCAAGATTTCCTGTGTGTTTAGGTCTCCCTCATCTACAGATTTGCAGCATTAGTATCACCCCCCAGAGACTACTGAATAAACTGTTTCAAGGCCAGTGTGTAAGGAAGGTTAACAACTGCACTTACCTGGTTTTGGAATTAAACTCTTGCAAGCTAGACTAGTACGACTGGAGGTGACAAACTTGTTTATAAGAAATCCTACCTTTCGTAACATCACCCTTCAAGTTACACAGAAGTATTTTAAAATTATCCATATTAAATTTGCTTTGTTCACTATAAATGTTTGAGTTTTAAAAAGCAAATTTAGGTTTTTTTGTAAGATGCTCAGCCTTAACTACTGTTGCAGTATCAGACACCACTATTCCTTAATCTTGCCCATCACAAAGCCTCTTAGTAAATCCCCAAAACACAAATACTGAAGTTGCCATTAGCAAGTAAATCAGTTTCTTATTCTTAATAGTAAAGATATTCCATTTAATTAGTTCTCAGAAAGCAGAGAAATGCTTTTGATATATCAGCTTGTACCATACATGACTGTAATCAGCTCTGGGGCAATACAGTTTTGGGAAGGCTCAGATATGAAATGTAATCTTAGAAGTCACAAAGTTCCTGCATATAATCCACACAGCCATAATTTCAAAGACTTTTTGTAGGGGATAAACAATTTATTTTAAATTTGGAGGAAATGTTTAAAGCACCTGCAGCCTCACTGCAAACACAGCCTGTAGAACAGCAACAGCTATATGAACTTCAGCATTTATTTTGTTTAAAGAAAATTGAGGTAGAAATGCATCTAATCTTCACAGAGTATCTAAGATGGGAGCCAGCATGTAGAATCTCAAAGGACAATGAGAATTCTTGCTGCCTGTGCTAAAAGATGGCCAGAATTTCTGTATTTAATACAGTTTGCCTCCTAAATAGCATAAAGTGTACTTGAATATTAATTTACAATTCCTTCTTTTTTTCCCCACATGAACTCTTGCTCCTAAGTAGCTGATTAAACATTACACAATATTTTTCCATTGTATAGCCTAAACACTGATACTACTGCCCATGAACTTCCACAAAGTAGATGCTTTCACATTAGGAGAGACAGACTCTCCTATTTGGAACAAAGATGTCTAAGGCAATAACATGATACTGGCTTACAAAACTGTGAAGGATGTTGTAACAGAAGAACTAGAAAATAAATCATTTCTTATTACAAGAAACAGGTTGTAATTCATAACATCAATAGGCACACACACCAGGGGAAAAGTAGCCTGTTCCCCTCCACTCCACCTTATTTGTGAAGTCCAAAGAGAGGTGGTTTCAAGAAAACTAAGCAAATTCACAGGGAAGACATTTATGAGGGATATTACGTAGGATTATTCAGATGAAATCTCTGATTCAGGAAGTCCCTTGGCTTCCTTGTAGATACACAAGCATTAGAAACCAGCAAAAGAGCACTCCATATTGGCACTGTTCTTATGATCTTTCCCTAAATATCCAGTGTTTGTCTTGACAGATCTTCAGTTTGCCCAAGTGCAGACATCCTAGTGCTTACTCTTACGTTAGTGTTAGAAAAAGTAAAGTTGTGGGGGAAGGGAAAAGTTTATTTTAAAGACATCCACTGAGGCCTGTCTATTTCTGTCTGCCAGCAAAAGTTACCAGAAATAGACTTAGTGGCTTATTCAGTAACCATTATGTCTATACTAACCTTATGCTGCGGATTTTGTTTAAATAGGGAAAAATAAACATAACAAGCCAAAAGTGCAAACACTCACACTGGGAACGGTAGATTTCTTTCTTTCTGGACCCACAAGTGGACTTGCAGCCATTTCTCCTTTGGATCCCACTGTAGTGCTGCTAAGTTTGCGTGAGATATCCTTGTCCCAGTCTTCCTTCTGTTCGCTTTCCACACTATTTGCCTGAGCCCTTTTCGTGTATGACACAGCAGGAGGAATTGAGGGACCAACTGCCAAATAAAAACAGAATTAATAAATACCTAAAAATAATCATTGCATTTTTCCTGGCCAAAATAGTCCAAACATAATTCCCTGAGCCCAAAAAAGCTTTTGAACAACTATGACTGCAAACTCAGCACATATATCAACCTATTCAATTGAGGTTTGTCAGATTAAGTTCTTTTTACCTACCCTCTCTTTGCAGTTCAGAATTAGTTGTCATTTCACATCAGGATGTAAAACCCAGAAAAGTATTTTAATTCTAACTTTAAACACCATGGAAGGTCCTTTTCCCCTGAAAACCCTAGAACTACTTTGTTTAAAAGCATGTTTATGCTTGGAAAATTACAATTCTTTCCCCCTTACCATTTCTTTAAAATGCTTTGAGCAAATTCTCCATCTGTAGAATTTTACATTCCCTTGAAATAAAATCACATTAGCTGATGACCCTCACAATTTTCCTTCTTTCCCCCAAAAAGTAACCACAACAAACTACTGCAGAGAGAAAATGGTAAAAATAGAAAAAATAACGTAAATTAAGGCAGAGAAAAGGGAAATTTTTAGCATTTTAGACATATTTCCTGTAATTTAATAGTTCTCTCAGGGGCCGAGAGGGAAAAAAAACAACAACAAAAAAACCCTTTTTAGTTAATGCTTTAAATGTGCACTCCTTTTTGATGTAACCACTTTCACCAGAAAATATTTCCTTAATAACTGGTAAAATTGTTGTCTCTTGGAAATAATTTGAACCCAGCTCCAAATGCACTGATAAACATAATGGTTTACTGCTTTTGACTCTATTCCAGACCAATATTTTGCCATTACTTCCTAAACACAAAACATCCTCAAGCTCAATAAAACAAGTAACAAGTTTAAAATATTAACTCTCTAAGTGACACTGACCCAGAATTACGACAGACGCATTCACACAAATAAAAGCATCACAGTGGAGCACAATGCGATACACAACAAATGCACAGAGTGGTGGACCTGCCAGGTTCACAAAACACTGCACATTCCGACTTGAGTTGTGTATGTTACTTTACTTGTTGGAATGTCATCCCCACCATGATCGCTGAAACGCCGTTGTTTCTGGTTAGCTGATATACTCCGTTGGACCTTCAGGTGAGCAGGAGACTGCACAGAACTGTTGTTGAGGTCACTGCTAGGACGAGACCTTTGACCCAAGTTGCTGCTTGTCAAGGGCTCACCTCCTTCAAACTAGAAGAAAAAGTTTTTCGAAGCATAAATTCAACATTGCTGGTACTTTTAGAGCATTTTGAAGTGAAGAGGCAAAACTGTACCCAGAATTTAATTTTCTTCAAGATGAACTTTATCACTTCGTGTGTGTTTAACAGTTAAACCTGCTTTAGCAGGGGGGTTAAGACTGCATGATCTCCAGGAGTCCCTTCCAACCCCAACCATTATGTGACTCCGTGCAATGTGCTTTAAAAACAGAGCTAAAGCTAAGAAGTTAATGAATGCTGAAAATAAAATCGGCAGACTCCCCAGTTACGAAACTGTGCTATTTTAAACCCTCAGCCAAAGAGTGGCTCCCTCACTCTTTTTTTAAGCTTAAAACACATTTCTAGCTTCAGAATAATTTCAAAATGCAGAGTGAGTCAGAAGGGCTAAAAAAGAAAGTACCACTGATTCAAGGATTCCTTACAGCCCTTCAACACATCTTTAGGAGGCATATAATTCAGCCACCAGTTTGTTGATACCTAAGAAGCCTAAGTTGTAAGAGCAAGCAGTGGAAAAGACAAATATCCTCTTCCAAGCAGTTTAAGTCAAAATCGTGTTAGATAGATTCCCTCCACGCTCTGCCATCACAAGGGAATTCTGGTTCAGAGATGTTGTGGGAAAACACACTCAACAATGCACACAGCGGATCTACAGTGTCTTGGAAATGAAGGAAGGCTAATGAAGCAGCAGGAAAAAAATTCCTTCAAAAAGAAAGCCTTGGTCTTGATTTGATTTCTTCAAAATCCCTATGAAAAGATCCCTCTAGTTCCAAAAGCAGTCAAAATATTTCCTATCACAAATACATTAATGGCTATCATGCAGTTATTTATTAAATAATAAAATACACTATAAAATAGTACAAGTGAGAAAGGCCGAACACATTTCTGAGAAACAAATGATGTTACATCTTAGAAGCTTGAGGAATAATTGCTCTAGTGAAATTAACTATTTCAGATTTTAACTGTAAATGCACAATGACAGGAAGAAGACTCAGCAATTACAAGTCATGCCACTTCGGATTAACAACTAGCTTTTTAACAAAGCAATTCAACAGATTTACAAGCAAATGCTAAGATACTATATTCAGTCTATTTCTTCATATGGGAACTAACAACATATCCAAGAAGATATGAAAAGGGAAAGACATTAGCAAGCTATCAATCAATTTTTTTAACAGAAGATGTTGCAAAATAGTTCAGTAAAACATTAACCACCAGAATATTCAATTCAGCCAGATATAAAGGTGAAAGAAGATATACGTTAGGTAGCACTTACTTCAGGTGGTTTTCTACCTAGAAGTAGGTAAGTGGCCATGACTTCATCGTACTTTTGGTTTACTAAAGATTCATGGATTTCTTCTCTTGTAAAGCCCATTGTAACCATTATGTCTAAAAGTAAGAAGAGCTAGATGCATTACCAGAATAAGTGCTTGGGTTTCCTGACGACTAAATAACAATGAAAGTAGCAAAACCTCTTCTAATTTAACACATAACTGGGATTCAACTCAACCAGCATCACCTTTGCTGAGCAAAATCAAAAAGACTGCAACTCCTCTCCTTTCATCGTTATGCTCTTCTTGAAAACTCTCAACTATGTTATTCAACAGAGTTCAATGTTATTCAACATGAAATGTTATTCAATGACAACACTGGCAAACAGAAACTATAAACAGCTACAGGAACAACACAGCATCTTTCTCCGACCATGCCAGATAAAAACTGTTGCTCGTTTCCTTCTGCATGCTGAATTCTGTAACCTTATTTGTCTTTTACTATGCTTGTAGATTTATACCAGCTCTATGAAGTCACAACAGTAGTTATAAGGAGGGCATTGTAATGAAATTTCTCATTTAAATAAAAAGAAAAAATGTTACTTGTAGGATGAGACTGCATCTCATATTTGGTAAGAGCTTAGCTGGATCTACAAGATAAAACTGCCTATGTACATCAGATGGAACATCCTTGTAAAAGTCTTACCTATTCTCTTAGTGTCATTAAAATCTGGTTCAGGCTCAGTATACGGCTTTAGTTCTTCGTCTTCATGGCCAACATTCATCCACCGATCCTTCATAATTTGCTAGGGAAAGAAATGAACTTTAGGTCAATATGCCATTTACCATGCCTAGGGAAATCTGGGCAAGCTGGTCTGGGAAAAACCACCCTTAAAATTCATAATAAACAGAATTCTGCTGTTTTACTCACACCCTTCCCCTCCCATCTTACAGTTTCTTCTTTTACCTTTCACATCCTTTAGTCTCCATCAGTTCACCCCCCCTATTATTTATCCTTTACAATACCTACCCACTCAAAATACCAGAAAAACTACCAAGAGGAAAGAACTGGCAGTTCAACACACAGACATCTTTCATTTGTACCCTTCACTTCCACCATCTCTTAATCTCACCTTGCTGAGTGCCTTGCACCCATGCTCTAATCTTGGTTAAAATCCCATAGATGTTACTACAACATCAACTGTATCACAATAAGTAACTCCTTCAAATAATAACAAAGGAAGTGTTTAGAAACTATGGAACATTTCAGTTCAATTCATACCAATGCTTCATACAGTCTTTCATTTCAAGACTGTGATGCCAACTGGTCACTTTATCCTACGGGTCTTTCTCCCTGCACTTGACCTAAATATGTTCACAGTTAGGCTGAAGCGAGAAATGCCCCTTAACTCTCTCTGTGCCATGCAGATATTTCCTCCTTCTGCATTCTTTGGAAAATTTCCTCTGCTGTAGTTTGGATCTGTTTATAAGCCTTGCCAGATTGATCAGCTGGAATCCTAACCACCACCACAATCTCTCCTTACGGATACATTAATCTTTAAAACAGCTAAAATCGGTTTCCTTCCTATAGCAACAGGCACACACGCCTCTTCAGGGACATTCTCTAATATTACTCACTAGGTTGACAGGAGAGTGAAACAAATCAAGTTTCCCACAGGCTCCAAATATGCTTTGCAAATACAGAATTAAGTTATTTCTCATAAAGAGCAAAAGACTCAAGTTTCCATTGATATAACCAGATTCTTTGTATGTAGTGCTGCTGCCAAATTACAGACACAAATAGCTGTATCCTTACAAGAACAATACAGAACTCTGTACTTGGGCCAGTTAACATTTGGCTGATAGTAAGACTTACAGATTTGTTCAAAGTTCTGCCACAGGACTGATTTTTTGGCTTTTGAAGCAGGAGATAAAAGGGAGGGGATTGTGTACATGTATTGCTTTATTGTATCTCTGGCATAGAGAGCACAAGCTGCTTTTACAATAGCCTTTGGTTATGTATTCGTAGCCTTGCAGTAACATGATAGACTCCCCAAGGAATAGCATGTGGTATCTGCAATTACAATTTTTTAAAGGACGCTGTTAATTAAATGTAAAGTTTGAGCATGATAATGTGTTTGGATGACACAAATCACACTGCTCAAATCCTATCTCCCTTTCTCAATCCTTCTTGAACAGGCAAACCCAACAATTCCCACTTACGGTTTTTCCTGTCTCTTCATTAGGTGGATCAGTTCAATGTAATCTGCTCTAGGTTTTCCATTTGTTAAATATGTAAACTTCTGCTAGCTTCTATCTTTTAAATATGTGATCCCATAGGCACGTTGAGTTATTGTACAAGTCTTAAAACAGGCTTTTAAACTCAAGCATTCTGAAGTGACACAAATGATCTAGTTCCAGGATCAGTATTAAATCTGTGTAAGCTCTGCTGTGCTTTCACTTGGCTGATTCAAGAGCAGCAGTCTTGGTCAAGGTGAAGGTCTGACCCAAACGGTATTTCTTAAAGACCAACCCAAACTGAGTGTCAACCAATTAGGTATTACTGATGAGGTTTCCCTCAACTTTCAAGAAAACAATTTAAACATAATCTGGCTCAAGACATGTCTGTCTCAAAATTATTTGTTTTGTCACTCTTTGTAAGCATAAATCACTGTGGGAATTGCACAGTGTTGCTTTGAAAGAACTGAAGACTGGGAGGAGGAGGAATACTTTGAAATCCTGACAGTTAAAGAGAGATCCCACATTTTCTGATAATGCATTTTTCCCATCTCTTCCTGTGAAGATTTTACAACAACATTCTCTCGCTTCTAAAATATTTTCTCTCTGCTGCAACCATGAAAATGTCTAGATGAACCATTTCAATAAACATTTGCCTCGTCCTTACCAGAGGAAAAGTGCTAAGCCTAACCCATATGGTGCTGATCCCGTGTCAGCCTCAGCTTTGATGCTCATGTCACTGACAAAGATCCTATTGAATGGTGAGGGAAAAACATGCATGGGAACTGAGCGGGTGGATGGCCGGGACTGAACAAATAATTAAAAGACAAAGCACAGACAAAACCCCTCCCCACCTAAGATGAGATTGTCTTTCCACTTTTAGAATCTACCAATGAATATGCGCTTGCACTATAAATATATATTTTTAGAAACAGAAGAAACAGTAATTTCTTTCCAAAGTACGAACCATGGCTTTCTAAATCAACATACATGTGGTTTCAGAAACATTCCTATTTTAAGAGCATTTGTGATGTCTCTCTCCCTCAGATTAGCAAACTGATCAACACCTGTTATCATCAGTATTTTGGTACTGATCCATAGCTCAAGACCCCCGTCACACAACAACATTTTCTTGCTCTCTTCTGTATAATTAGACTACACTGTTCCAGCAAGACTGCTATCAACACATCTCTCTAGGGACAGGAAGGAATTTTAGGAGAACTGGATAACACTACAGTATCTAGAATGAAAGTGAAATTAGACCTCAAGAGAAACTGTTGAAAATCCAGAGGAAAGTTCAATAAAAGGAAAATGTTTTTCCTAAACCTTAAAACACGACACAGAAAAGCACAGTCTTTCACCACCTTCAAGTCACTGCGCTCTTACAATTATGTCCTCTAGACAGTAGTAAATGCATAATAATTAATGAGTATCAATAAAGAAGAAGCCACCATTCACTATTCTCTTCAGCAAAGGTTTTGCTAAAGCTAGTTATTTATAGCAAGTCACAAACCAGCATCACCTTGAGATAAATTGTATGCAGACACAGCTCACTAAATGTTTGCTACCTTAACACAGGTAGCACCCATGTCAGAAAGTGTAAGTCATGCCACTACAAATAAAAAACTGCTTAAATGGGATTTATTCTCTGGAGCACCATCCACTGTTGCACAAGTAGGCAGAGAAAGATGAAATGAAATCACTGGTGATTAACTCATGTGAATACTACTTTAAAACCATTCTATTTATCTTCCGTTCTACTTTCATCTCTGTGCTAAGTGGATAGTATTTTCAAGAGTCTATCTTGGTTAAACAATTCACAAAACAGAACAGGACAGCATTTAGAGTGAACACTACACAAAATATTTGCTAAACAGCAGCTCCAGAGTTATCCAGTAAGTGCATGCCAGTAAGCAATCTTGAATGAAAGAGCCCCTTAAAAACACTGAACCTTTTAGCCATATTTCAAAGACTAATTTACTACCACCACCACCAAAATCACAACTCAGTAGAAATCCTCAAAACAGCTTTTACCTGAGGGACACAGTATTAATACATGTTAATTTTCCAGCTACTCAGAAACAGAAGTACCAGAAGGGGGAAAGAAAAGGCTGCACAGAAATTACTGGCAATCACTAGCTTATCATTCATTGTATCCTTAAGTGTTTATCTGTATTATAGCACTGAAACAAACAAAAAGACCCACACAGTTTTCAATCACAGTTACTCTTTTATCTATCCCTTTTAAAAAATCATGCTGGATATGGTAAATCAAGTCAAAATGGCTGATGGAACTGCCTGCTGCTGGTTTTGGTCTTCTGAAAAACTCCCAAGAATAAGATATTTACATTCTTGTCCTGCTTGCCCCCATTTTGAACTACCTCCATTACCCCACCAAAACAAGTGGGAGCAGTTTGCATTTTGAAATACTCTTCAGTTTTAGTCTTTAGTCAGTTGCAATTAACATTAGACTTTCATCCGTTAACATCCTATATCTTCAAGACATTTTGGGGACATTTCCTCTTTCACTCTTTTTTAAACAAAACTGTTGGGTCCTTAAAATGCAAAGAGAGCACCTACTGTAAAAACAGTCTTAAGCAATTACCGTATTTTATTCTTTCTTAATCTGAGCCCCCTTTTTTTCCCCTAAGATGATATTACTTACTTCCAAGCTGCCTCGTTTTATTGGATTCAGTACTAGTAGCTTCTTAAGTAGATTTTCACAGTCTGTGGACATATAGAATGGGATGCGGTACTTCCCCCTCAGCACTCGCTCCCTCAGTTCCTTTAAGATAGAGTTTTAAAAGGTAAGCCTACTAATCACACACAAGATTTAAGGAAACTGAAAGCCAAGCTTTCATACTGCAACTGTACCTTTAGATTCTGACCATCAAATGGCAACGATCCGCTTACTAGCGTGTACAAAATCACCCCAAGGCTCCACACATCCACTTCAGGACCATCATATTTCTTTCCTTGGAAAAGTTCTGGAGCTGCATAAGGCGGGCTTCCACAAAATGTGTCCAGTTTATTACCAACTGTAAATTCATTACTAAAACCAAAGTCTGCAATTTTAATGTTCATGTCTGCATCAAGTAGAAGGTTTTCTGCCTAAGAGAAAATGAGAGGAAAAGAACAATTCACGTATGAGAATAAGATCAATATATTACAGAGTAGTA
Source organism: Amazona ochrocephala (assembly GCA_039720435.1). Classification (NCBI taxonomy): domain Eukaryota; kingdom Metazoa; phylum Chordata; class Aves; order Psittaciformes; family Psittacidae; genus Amazona; species Amazona ochrocephala. The sequence continues at coordinate 113,527,972 of CM077878.1, read as the reverse complement.
TTTATCAATAAATGCAAATATTTGTTTTTAAATAGTTCACCATCTTTTTCTTTCTTGCAGAATAAAAAACCCAAATCTCCCTTGAATACATTGCAAAGATTGGAAATCAACTATGTTTACTCAAAGAATTATTACTGTTAAAGCAGCTAAACTGACTGGAAAGTCAGCTAGCGAATCAGCTGTGAAGATTTTCTTCTCTGGAAGAACCAGCTCAGTTCAGTCTAGACTGAAATATTCAGACATCTCAGGACAGCAGTTTCAGTTTTTGACAGGTTCATGCCAACTTTTGACGCTAAGAAGCGTAAATCTAATTCCAGACATCATTTACCATCTCAGTGAGGTAAATGCTAGAAGGGATTTAAGGCTTCAAAAGAAGATCTGCTCTGCTCACACAGTGACAAGCTATGCACTGTATCTCAGCATTCTGTACCAAAAAATTCTCTCCCCTTTAGTACTGGTGCTTTCTTTGGTAATGCCACCACCAAAGGTGTTTAACACTGCAGAATTACGTTGTGTATGAAAAAAATGCGTGTTTTCTACATCTAAGAATATTCATGCCTGCGCAGCAATCATCATATAAGTGCAATGCATCACATATACATAGATGCAAGTACTCAGGAACCTGGAGAGTCAATAAAAAATACCTTATACTTAGTATCACAGCTAGGTCAGAAGATTAAAAGAGCAAGATTAGATAAATAAGAATACATTACTGAAAACCACTCCATGCAGTGCATTCTCAAAAAGCAAGGATGCTGAGCAACGAGTGCAGCAGAACTGAGCAACGTTTGCTCATCTAACTGGGTCCCAGTGCCTGATCTGCATATTAGCAGCACTGAGCAGTGCAGGAATCCTTTTTCAACAGGAGGACAGACATCAGCCAGAGCAGAGCATTCACCTAATTGCCAAACATCAGTTTTATAGCAAACACAAACATCACTCATCAACTGCTATGCTCAGAAAAGTTCAGGATGAAGAGAAGCAGCAATCAATTTGTTAGGGCAAACACGATTTTGTTTGGGTTGGTTTGTTGGTTTTGTGTTAGTAATTTCGCTTGCACTTGGTGAACAGAACAGGAAACAATTACCAGTATATCAAGCCAAAGCTGCACAACAGAATTTAGCCCTTACCAGGAGTAAAATACAGCTTGTTTATATAAATTAACTACCCCAGAAAATATTTTATTTTCCCAATTCATGACCTGTTATCTCAGCTGGTTCCAGCTGATGTGCCTGCAGACAGACTCACAGAGGTATCTATTTTCCAGATTTGACATCCTTCTACATTACTGAACAAAGACTTCATTTTCCTTGTGGTGAAAACATTACTGTCAGCGCAGCTGCTCTGCGATTACAATAGTCTTTCTAGCTCAACAGTACTCTGCTACCCAAGTACCCTATGCTTTTAGGTTCCTCACTTCAAAAACATCAAAACCCATCCTTTCTTAACATGCCAAATAGAAACACTACGCTCTTGTTGGTTACACGTTCAGAGCAAAAAGTATTAAGTCACTGAAAAGGTAAGATGAAGTTTGTGCATCACAGGATGAGCAAAGCTAGAATTGGTTATAGCCCTTTCTATGCAAGCTGTTCATAAACACAGAAAATTAAAAGGAGATGGTTTAAGCATCCACAGGCCTTGCACTCCCCCCTCTTCTGGACAAACTTGCACATATACCTGGAGTTGTGCAAAATGTTTGACACTGTCTCACACGACATCCTTCTCTCTAAGTTGGAGAGACATCAATTTGATAGGTGGACCACTCGGTGGATAAAAAACTGGCTGGATGGCCGCACGCAAAGAGTTGTGCTCAATGGCCAGCTGGAGATCAGTAACGAGTGGTGTCCCACACGGATCGGTGTTGGGACCGGTCTTGTTCAATATCTTTGTGGGTGACATGGACAGTGGGATTGAGTGTGCCCTCAGCAGGTTTGCCGATGACACCAAGCTGTGTGGTTCGGTTGATATGCTGGAGGGAAGGAATACCATCCAGAGGGACCTTGACACGCTTGTGAGGTGGGCTGATGCCAACCTGATGAAGTTTAACCATGACAAGTGCAAGGTCCTCCACCTGGGTCGGAGCAATGCCAGGCACAGCTACAGGTTGGGCAGAGAAGAGATTGAGAGCAGCCCTGCAGAGAAGGACTTGGGGGTGTTGGTCAATGAAAAAATGAACATGAGCCGGCAGTGTGCGCTTGCAGCCCAGAAGGCCAACCGTATTCTGGGCTGCATCAAAAGGAGTGTGACCAGCAGGTCGAGGGAGGTGATCCTGCCCCTCTACTCTGCTCTCGTGAGACCTCACTTGGAGTATTGCGTGCAGTTCTGGTGTCCTCAACATAAAAAGGACATGGAAGTGTTAGAACAAGTCCAGAGGAGGGCCACGAAAATGATCAGGGGACTGGAGCACCTCTCGTATGAAGATAGGCTGAGAAAATTGGGGCTGTTCAGCCTGGAGAAGGGAAGGCTGTGTGGAGACCTCGTAGCAGCCTTCCAATATCTGAAGGGGGCCTATAGGGATGCTGAGGAGGGAATCTTCATTAGGGACTGTAATGAGAGGACAAGGGTAATGGGTTCAAACTTAAACAGGGGAAGTTTAGATTGGATATGAGGAAGAAATTCTTTACTGTGAGGGTGATGAGACACTGGAATGGGTTGTCCAGGGAAGTTGTGAATGCTCCATCGTTGGCGGTGTTCAAGGCGGGGTGGAACATAGTCTTGGATGGCATGGTTTAGTGGGAGGTGTCCCTGCCCATGGTAAGGGGGTTGAAACTAGATGATCTTAAGGTCCTTTCCAACCCTAACTATTCTTTGATTCTATGATTTTTTGGTATGTCTTCCTGGTTTAGTAACTTACATTTGATAGAGTTTATCTTTTCTGTTACCAAAGCCAAAAAGACTTAGCAAAAATCTCTGCCTTGCAGTGTTAACAATGTCTATTGGTCAGTATGCTGGTACTACAGAGAAAGTCAACAGAAGCAGATGCAAATTCAGATGTAACTCTAAACTTGCTTCTTCCTCCTCTGCAGCTCCATAAGAGTTTTAAGTGAGACAGAGATGACACATAACATTTGAAAAGAAAAGACAAAGTGAGAACACCTCCTCAAAGCCATGCATTTATCTCTTTTTCCTTTGGGGAATGTATTTTTCATTGACTGGCTCTCAATCACACCTAACACAACTTTTCAAATGAGTCTAGCATAACTCCATCAAAGGGAAATCGGTGAGAGAAAGGCAAAGAAATTACTTTGAAGCCTGCCTGCCTGCCTTGCAAATAGGAAGGAGATCAGCAGCAGAGTACTTGTGACAGATGGTGAAAGAGATCCTGCATAAACCCCGCAAAGCAGTTTTGGACAGTCCTGTGAGCAATGCAGTAAGCTGTCTGCATCCTACAGAACTAAGAAATGAATGTTAGATGGAGGCTGTGATGGGCTTTGGGAGAAAGAGTGAGATGTAGAATGCTAACTAACCACAGCGGTTAATGCAGTAGGACTCAATAATACAGCTGGGCTGAGCAAACCAGCGCCAGATAAGCACAAGGAGATGGCTGGCTCCCTACTCACTATAGGGCTGAGTCAGCCACTGAAAGTGGCTTGTCCAGCCAAGCCAATGGGTCCCTGGGTGCAGCTTTCTGAAAAGCTCAACAGTGCTCCAGGGAGCCTGACAAAACATTCACAGGCTCCAAACCACCACGCAAGACAGGGAGGCATTTTTTTATATCAAGATTTCAAGAAGATCCAGCCTTTTCCTTCCTTGCATTCTGACCTCAGAGTGCTGGCTTGGCACCTCCATCGTCAGATGACAATAGTCCTGGGGCAGAGAGGACTCAGCAGAAAAGGATGTATTATCCAGCACCATATGCACATGCAGAAGCTGGCAGATCGACAGGTATTAGGGAACAGATTTGTGAGAAAGAGGTCAACAGCATGCTGCAGTGTATTATAAGGAAGGTAATACAAAAGATACTAGTAAAAAAAAAAAAACCCTTAAGACAAAAGATACTGGCAAAACAAACCTTTAAGAATTATTCAAGTTCAGCTTATTCAACATTTTAGACACACCAGTAAAAAAGAAACTACATCAGTGTTTTCTTTGTAAGCATACAAAGACATACAAAGAGCACTAGCCAACTTTTAAACAGGTGAAGATACTGTGTCCAAGTCCCATGATATCTAAACTTGGCATGAAGACAACTTCAGGCTGAAGGCTTAGGTTGTACCTGTAATTGCTGAACTCTTTAACAAGGTCTAGGACGTTTATCCAGATAGAATACTAGAAAGAATCAAAAAGAGGAAGCCCAACTAATTTCTGTTCACCTTAGATTTATTTTTCTGTCTCATATAAACAAGAAGGTATAAACAAGAAGGTATAAACCAGAAGTTCAAATGGATTAAAACCCTAACATACTCCTTATGAATCACTAAGACAAGACTGTTTTATGTGTATGCTTATAAGTTTATGCAATATATTTTAACTGAAAATGTTTTAGTGCTGACTGGCATCACTGAACTTCTGCAGCTTCAGTATGTACATATCTGCATGCCAGTAGGTATAATTCTCTGGAGAGCATGTCTTTTCCTTAAAGCTAAAACTGGAATGAAAGTAACACATTCTATTCTTGTCTCTCCCCTGTTCCAACAGGCAAGCTATATTATTTTTGTGCTTCAGAAAATAGAGAATAAGTGATAGTTACCTCATTCACATGTTTGAGGCATTCACAGTGGCAAGGACAAGTATATAGAATGAAAATAACTCTAGACTGTCAACCAGCAAAATGAAAAGTAAGTAACAGCCTACCTTAAGATCACGATGAACTATGCACTTCTGATGACAGTACTGCACAGCAGATACAATCTGAAACACCAAGATGAGAAATGAAACACTTAATTTCCATCTCAGTATTTGTATATAAACTAGTATATAATTTTGGCTTCTGATATGATTCAGCAGAACATGAGATATTAATATTCAAAACTTTAATTTTAGAAAATATTCATGTAAGTTTCATTAAAGCTCAAACACTAAACCTAGAAAGTCCCTAAAAACAGCTCATTTTCTTATTAAAAAAAAGTTTAATATATACTTCCTTGAGGTAATAGGAGAAACATCTATTTTAAATGCAGATCTCCCAATAGCAGTAACTATAAAAGGAAATTATTCCACCCCCCCAACCCAATAGCCAGAAGTACCAACTCAGATTTTATCTTCTGAAATATCTGCAGCATAGGTCTGCAATTCATCCCCAACATTCATTCAACGTGCCCATAAGTATCTTTCACATATATATGACAAAAACTAAGTCTGAAACAGCAAATTAAAAGCAGTTTCTTTACCTGCTAATTATATACCTTCATTCTGAAAAATTCCAGATTTTATCTAATTAAAGCTTTTCACAATAAAATTACCAAAAACAGGGTAAGAAAAAATAGATGAGAAAGCTTGTAATAACAGTATAAAAACCTGTTACAGACTACTCTTCATGGAAAAAGGTATGACATGACACAGCAATGCATGTCATCATATCAACATCTCTAGATAGAACATCTATTAAATTCTAACATATTCAGAAAAGGATCACAACCCTCAAATGACTCACAACAAAAAATGGGGCTCTTAGGAACATCCACTAAAAAAGAATGCAAAACAGTCTTGCTATTTTTAGACAGTACGTAGGAAGCAGATACTTTTCTCTTTGGGGATTTTTTTTCCACTCCAGCTTTAATAAACATTATCACAACAATGAATATTCTTTTAAAGTAAAAGAAGTATGCTCACATTCATGTCTATCCAAAAATACCATAAAGAGAAACAAAGGAAAGAGTGGATTTTAATTTCATACCTGCCTGAATTTTGCACGAGCTTCTTTCTCTTTCATTCTTCCATGTGCAACTAGGTAGTCAAACACTTCGCCTGACCACAACAAGGACAAAACATCAGTTCTACTGCACAGGTTTTATTTTTGACTGTCATGCATAATCAAATCATGCTTGAAAACAACATCCCACACACCTGCTTCTTGAAGGGAAAGGAAATAGAAGTAGCCAGGAAAAAATTCCCTTTGACTGTTTGCACTGAACTTCACTTTCCAGACATCAATAGTCAAGAAATATAAAAATAGAGCCCTTCATACTAAGACTTCTTCAAATTTAAAAACAAATTTACTTAAAGAACCACTGTGAAACAAACCAGAGACTTTAAAAAATAAAAACTGTTCATAATGCATATAAGACACTGTGAAATAGGTAGCTTCTTACGTATCAGATTTGTTTTGCATATCTCTAGTAGTTTCACTTAACACTATCTATATTACTTCTGGTTTTCCCTTCCTGTTCTCCAATAAAGCTGCTCAAATGCCTTTCAGATCCTCATCTTTGCACTGTCTGTTTAGCAGCCTTTCCTAGCTGGTCACCCTGTGCTGGATTCCCTTCCCATATTCAAACATTCCCATTTAGCTGCTAAGCAGCTTCTCAAGCAGGCAACCATTATCCCTCTCACTCTTTACAATCCTGCTGCTCTCCTTCCTGTGTTCCTTATTCCTAACCCTGGACCTGCCTCTCCAAGTGCTTTGATACATGTTTTCAAGATCATACAAGGCACCAGTGCTTGCCTAAATATAGCAGATAGAGTCAAGTTTTTGCCATATTCAGCACCAGGTTATCTCTTGAAATTCCAGCAGAAGCCTCAGAATGGTGACTACCCTTAAACACAAACCTAATGGGTTACTTTACAGAACGTGAGAGGTCTGTTAGGAGTGCTGTGAAGGCCAGATTAGAATAACCCATTAACCATGAAGTTCTTATATCATTCCTAGGCATGCAACTGACATGGCTTGCCATATTTCAGTTTATCCTTAAAGCAGAATGAAGAATCCACTTACCCCCACTGGCATATTCCATTACCAAATACAATGTCTTTTCAGTTTCAATAACTTCAAATAATTTTACTGCAAGAAAAATGAATGAGAGAGAGATTGCAGCAGGGAGCAAAAGCACAGCATAAACAAAAAATTATACTCATGAAGTGAGTACAATTTACGGCCAGTGATAACACTAAACCATAGGAAAACTTCATATCCTTTAGGTTAGCATTCTTTTGAGGGGGGGAAAAAGCAAGATTAATTTCTAAATCACAGTTGATAACACAGCATATTAATTCGCAATTTTCTGAGAAGTTTATGCACACTGTACAAATGAGTTCATGCTGAAATTAGTGTTCAATTTGACACGGATGTCTTTAAGATCATACAAACCTTCCCTGTGTTGCTAGTAAACTGCTCCCAGTTAGAAATTTGAGATTCTGACCAAGCAGGTACCAGAAATATTAGGTCTGAAAGACTTTCCTCAGATTGTAATAGTAACCATTCTTTAAAAACAAACACACCCCCACCACCCCCCCCAAGAAAATAAAAACCAGCAGAAGCTAAGAATGCTGAAAAAGCAACAAACGATTTAAGGGATGAGAGGGAGTGCCTAGCATGTAATAACTTGTACACCTCGTCCATACCTTGTATGCAACAAGCCCTCTGGCCGATTCAGGACCATTAACTGTCTCTGGAACAAGACTGTCCAGCCCTCCTCAGCCAGAAGAATTGTCATCACAAAGTAGGGCCCTGAAGCTGTGGGGTACGTGAAAGAACTAAAGCAGAAAGGGAAAATTACATACTTTGTAATTCTAATTTTATGGAAATATTAGTCAGCAGGAGTCTCTCCTAGACTGAACTAACGGAGTTTTGCTACTTTCACCTAAAAAAATTTGTGCTTTTTGGTCTCAAGAATAATTTCAACAGAAAACAGGAGTTGGGGTCCTCAACAGACCAGTGTAAGCACTCAGCATCCCCTATGTCAAGGCTTTCCTGGACTGAGCAGTTTCTCTCCTCAGAGCACCACTCTTGTTTCAAGCATAGTGAGTAAAGGAGGTGAGACAATGACGCATTTACTGAATGCTCACTGTCCTATTACCTCAAAAAAGTTAAACAGCATAGCAGTAACGTACATTCAAATAAAGCCAAAGAGAGTAAAATGTAAACAGTACAATAGAAAAAGGTTTGCAGAAATGCAGGGCTCCTACCAATATTGGGATGATTCAGTATCTTCATTATTCGTACTTCTCGAAACAACTGTCAAGGAAGCAAGACAATTTTCTTAAGAGTGTGTTTATTAGAGAGAAGTTACACAAGATATGCAACATTAGCTGCCAAAAAGGAGCAGCATAAACCACAGAAACTAGCATTAGCATAAAATATGGATAAACATAGCACAGTAAACTCCAGAAAACATAATCTGCATCTTATACATTATATGAAAATAACCACTACCAACTACATATCAAAACCAGACTAAACTTTAAGCTTTATACAAACAGACACAGGTAAGTTTTATAGCCCCTTCTGGAGTTTCAGCATTGACCAAACCCAACAGATTAATCACACAAGTTTTTGTTATCTTTTTGTTCTGTTTTCTTTGGTGACTGGCCAGCTCACCTACCTACTCAGAATACATACGTTACAGTGGGTGCGAATATAACATGTAGTTGAAACTACAGAAAAATTGAACACACAGATGATGAAATGGAATTAGATACCATGAATCCTAACTTTCCCCAGTCCTGCTGCTCCACAGAGGTGAAACAGGTGAGTTCTCTTCTCCCAACTACCAGATTTTACACTGGGTCATAAACAGCAGCGTCCCCTCTTCCCCTGGCAAGGCCTGAAGGTTCATGATTGCTCAAAGCCTACTTTAGAATCTTGAGTCACGTAATTAAAAACAACAGGACAAACTTACACCCCTACCTGTATACACTTTAGGCAACAGTGGGTTGAGGACTTTTTTTAGCCAGAAATGAGGTCTTAGCTCTTAAATTTCTAGCATTTATGGGTTTACTGATTAAGCAAGGGGTGAAGCAAGACTAACCTAGGGGGTCAAAAGAAAGAAGGAATCCAAAATGACTACACAATTCCATTACTCTGTACTTAAGGCTGTCAACACTGATAAGTTTGTACTGTTTTACTCCAAGTGAACAGCATAACCCCACTGTCAATTCTATTTGCTGTGCTGCATGCTTAGTACTGCACTGGATTGCAGTAGGATGTTGAAAGGAAGGAATGCTCACTGGTTTCAGCATAATGCTCAAGATGTTTTGGAGGTGTCTAGCAGTACAGACCTCCTTACAGAGCAACTTGGCTCAGTGCAGAAGCGTGTCGCTGCTGTTTTGCTTCTCTGATGTCTCAGAGGACATCTCTGCCTCCATTTTCAGAATGAGTCCCATTTGTTCAGATGCTACCTTTGCAAAAGGGTACTACGAGGCAAGCCACAGACCGGACACCTCCTCAAAGAGCAGCACTTCACAGTTTCTATTTTATGATGGCTGAGGCTACAAGCTAAGAGAAATTGAAATTCTTTTGCTTCGACAAAGCTATTTAGTCATAATGTTTGTAAAATTCTGCATTTATTCTACAGAGCAACATCTTTTTGAAATTCAGCTTCTGATCAATATTATTGTGGTTCTGTATTGACATTATTTAAGTATTTCAAGCTAGTTACAATCCACTCGCTTTACAGTTGCCATTAAAACAATTTTACAAGGAAGCAGGGACTACAAAAACATTTCTCTGACAACACGATCAGTATGATGCAGTTTGCTTGTGTTCAAAATGCAACACATGGGTACGTGATACTATGAATTAAAATACTAGAATTAAACTTTTGCAAATATTCTTGTTTCCTCATGAAGTCAGTCATTCCCATGAAAACACATCCTACCAGACAGTTCTCTGTGCATTTTTTGGTTTTATAACTGAATTTGCTGCACAAGAACACATTTCCCAGCTAAATCAGTACCAATTAGAAGCTAACAACCCTAACCAAGCAAGGGCACAGCTTCAGAAGAGCTTCTAAGCAGGTATATGGAAAACCACAATTCCTGCCAGAATGTCAGAAAGATATTTCATAACAGTATTAATGCTGGCATGAAAGTTACAGCACTGAAAACATGACTTCATAAGCAGAATTAAAATATAGACTGCTATAAATAAATAATTTCCAATCTAGAAAAAAGATCAAAGAAATAATTTTACACGCAATGGGAAGCACACCGTAATTGTAAAAATAGTTGCGGGATGGGAATTGTTCTATTCAATACTCTTACAGGATTTCAAAGTTGCCCAATTGGTTTAAGATTTAAATTTATTTCAGTGGCATGAATTCTGTCCCACATAGGATGTCTTCTTTCTTTTTTTTTTTTTTTTACATAAAGGAAAAAGCCTACTAGGAAAAGGACAAAAAGTCTATTTTCCTCAAGACCTCTAGCCTCATGCAGATACTTCATTATATGAAATGAAACATGTAGTTGCCCTGGTTCTGAATAAAAGACATCTCTAAAATACAAAATGTGGGCTTAGGTTTATCCATATTCACACCAATACATTTTTTAACAACATAGAATCACAGAATCATAGAACAGTTAGGGTTGGAAAGGACCTCAAGATCATCTAGTTCCAACCCCCCTGCCATGGGCAGGGACACCTCACACTAAACCATGCCATCCAAGGCTATGTTCCACCCCGCCTTGAATGCTGCCAGCGATGAAGCATTCACGACTTCCCTGGGCAACCCATTCCAGTGCCTCATCACCCTCACAGTAAAGAATTTCTTCCTCAGATCCAATCTAAACTTCCCCTGTTTAAGTTTGAACCCATTACCCCTTGTCCTCTCACTACAGTCCCTAATGAAGAGTCCCTCCCCAGCATCCCTATAGGCCCCCTTCAGATATCAGAAGGCTGCTATGAGGTCTCCACTCAGTCTTCTCTTCTCCATGCTGAACATCCCCAATTTTCTCATCCTATCTTCATATGGGAGGTGCTCCAGTCCCCTGATCGTCCTCGTGGCCCTCCTTTGGACTTGTTCCAACAGTTCCATGTCCTTTTTATGTTGAGGACACCATCTTGTATTATACATCGTGTTGAATGAGCATTTTTCAGAAAACTGAAGCGTATGTTCATATACAAGCAGTATACAGTCCAGGTATGAGCCACCATGAGTAGATCAAAGGGAGTAGTTAGTCTCAACATTTTGAAGGAAAGCAGCTATTCCAAGGCAAATTCTAGATGAACTCATAGTCACAAGGTCAAATTGGGTATTTTCTCACTGATTAGTGGCTCTGTGGTGGGCTTCTTAGTTTGTTTGGGGATTTTGACTTAAAGGCACTTTTAATCTTGGTTGAAATGCATTTGTATGCTTAGAGCAAGAATTGGGCAAGGTTGAAGCAGATTAAGTTATCTTAGGTGATGCTCATCCACACAAATCGTGTCAAGTATAAGATGAAGGGAAACTGGCTGGTTTATTTTACAGTCAGGATGGCAACAGCCTCCCTGCAAACACGAAAGCAGGGGAAGAGAGAAATCAGCAGAGTAAGAATTGAAAGAATAGTTGAAATCTTGGAACCTACCTGCAGGTACCTGCTAACTAAATGGCTTGCTCTGAGAAAAGATTAAAAACTTTAAGTGGTTGTATTCCCTGGAAAACTCCTCTCCCAACTGCCTGCCCACTACTGAAACTACAGCACACAAGGCTGTCTCCTTCATGGGGAGATCCATACTACTCTGAGAGTGTGTATTTTGTAGTTTTTATCAGCTTCTGACAAGCTTCAGCAGTTATACACCTGGAAACGGATGTTTTCAGACCTTTTTCAGAAGTAACTCAGGTGTAGGGATCTTGCATAGTAGACAGATGTAACTTACGTATTCCAACATACTGTGATGTAACTAAGTCAAGCAGCTTTGTTAAAGCTGTTTGGCATGACAGATACTTTCAACCCAGGAAGAAAGAAATTGTTTGAAAACTGAAATAATGGAATAGCACTGCATATAGACCATAAACAACCCCCATTACACCTTGTGTAATTGATGGCCCATGTGGTCCAAGGGGATGTGTAAGGGGCTCTCAAAGAAGAAAGAGCAGGGACCCTTTTTTCAATACAGATGTCCAAAACAGCAGAGGGGAAGTGGGATGGAAATGGGGCAAATGGACTGCTCTCTGGAGTCTTGGTGTATATTCAGGATTTCATTTGGTCCAGCGCAAATGTGCATTTATACAAATTAAGAAGATGCCAATGTTCCATCATCCAATTTTCTCTCATAAGCAGAATTAGAATATAGACCACTATAAATATGACAGAAACAACCTAGAAAATCTCTGACAAATGGATAACACTTGAATAAAAGCATTAACAGTATTCCAGTATTTCAGTACATTATTTTTACATTCAGACTTTGCATTCTGTGAAGCACTACTTCGGGATAAACCCCCAGCCCTCCCCTTTCCCTTTGCAGAAGCATGTTCGTCATTAATATCATTTATGTCAACAAATAAGTATTCAACAAACAGAGATATCTTTAAATAATAGCCACTACACCCTTCAGTAACACCCAGGATACCGCTATATGCAAAAGAACAGATGTATTAAAGCAACAAGACCATAGTTCTTTCCTACAAAGCGAAGTTTGTTAATTTTATAGAAATCTAAACAGATGAGAGAGTTTAATTCTGCTTTTGTGATGAGGCAAGCTGCAGGATTATACAAGAATATAACTCAGGCTTCCTGCACACCTCCAGTTTCTTGAGCAGCAGGGTGCTGCTCTCTCAGAAGGTGTAAGTGCTCCCTGACTTCCTGCCCCGTAATCAACTCCACATCTATAGGGCTGCTCTTCATTCTTAACAAAGGGCTACCATTCAGAAAAGCTCCTGGACAAGCACCTCCTTGCTGTAAAAGGGTTGTAGTGTCAATAGCTTCACTCATAATAGAGGACAGCCAGCACCATATTCAATCCGTAGAACCTGCATGTATGGAAAAGGCACGATGCTTGAAAACTTGAATCCTGCTTTTCCAGTTTCATTTTTCAGGGCAAACTGCAGCAAGTACAAAGATCTTCCATTGCTAACACTTCTACTTGCTGTCAGGCTGACATCTACGTTGAAGATGTACTATTTTAAGTCACTACACTCAAACTAAAAAAACCCTTCAGTTAACCAAGGCTTTTTCTTGCTTTGAAAGATGTGCTGGAATGCTTCTCTAGTTTCTAAATCATTACTGAGAATGGATGTTACAGAAAAGCATAGTTTTCAGTAAGTAATGTACTGAAATTGTTTCCCATCTTCTGTTGTCAAGGAAAGAAAGAACATAAGTTTGAGGCTTTAGATCTGTTTAAATAATAAAAAGAAGCATGCTGACCCTTAAAAAGGGAAAATCTGAACTGCCATTAGCTAATCAAGCCTATTAAGAAGAAAAAAAAAGCACCTTCTGCTCCATTAGCAGTTTGCAGAAGGGCAATAGAAGGCTATTTCAGAAACCTCCCTAAGTTGAGCCAGTACAAGAAGATGTAGCAGACATGCAGAAAATAGAACAGCTATTTTGATATAAACTCTAGTTATGATGAAACCCAAATACTTATATTTGGGAACAAATTACAATCATGACAGTGGAAAAGCTAAGTCAGTACAATATGTTACTATCAAGACAGCAAGTTTATAAAAAAAGCCAGCTCTGTCTTCTAAACAGGTGCTAACCCAGTAAGATGGGAACCATATACTGAACAAATTGAAAACAAAAGGCAGCGTCTTTAATTCAACATTGTTTATCTATTTAAGGAGGTAGAGGTTCTGAAGCAAGAAGTAACTTCAGGCTAACACACTGCAGCCACGAGGATGTGGAATTAAAAATTCACGAGGTCAGCTTACTTGTGTGATCATCTCCTAACATTTAATGGTTTAAATTAGAGCAACTCTGTCTGTGAAGTACCCTGTCCCTATGTGCTAGTTTTGGCTGGGGTAGCTAGCTTTCTTCACAGTAGCTGGCACGGCGCTGTGTTTTGGATTTGTGCTGAAAAAAGTGTTGATAACACATGGATGTTTTAGTTGTTGCTGAGCAGTGCTTACACAGAATCAAGGCTGATTCTGCCTCTCGCATCACCCCACCAGTGAGTAGGCTGGAGGTGAACAAGGAGCTGGAAGGGACACAGCTGGGACAGCTGACCCCAACTGACCCAAAGGATATCCCAGACCATATGGCATCATTCTCAGCATATAAAGCTGGGGGAAGAAAAAGGAAGGAAGGACATTTAGGGTGATGGTGTTTGTCTTCCCAAGTAACCATGAAGTGTGATGCAACCCTGCTTTCCTGGAGTTGGCCCAATACCTGCCTGCCGATATGAAATGGTGAATGAATTCCTTTTTTTGCTTTGTTTTACCTACTAAACTGTCTTTATCTCAACCCATGAGTTCCCACTTTTACTCTTCTAATTCTCTCCCCCATCCTGCTGGAGGGAGGGAGTGAGTGAGTGAGTGGCTGCGTGGTGCTTAATTGTCATCTGGGGCTAAACCATGACACCATCCTATATGCCATAAAGAACACTGGAGAATGACTAAGAACAAACTGAAGATTTTCTCTGCTTTCATACTCATGACTAACTACAGACCCAGCTTGTATAATACTTTCAGCAACCTAAATATGTACTTAAATACTTCTGTTTACAAAACAGAACAGTTTATGAGAAGCTACGATGCCCCACATCATTTTACTTAATTAGGCCAGTAGCAATTACTTGCTCTTGCTATCCTTCATACTACAGCAAAAGGGGATGGTTTTGTGAATAACCCTGTGCTTAAGATAATGTCATATTTGTCTTGTTTGATTTATAAAAATCAAGAGTGATAGAAGGCCTGAAACAGAAGTAAATCTAACTATGCTGATGAACCACCCTCCCATCCTTATATGCTTTAAAAAGACAACAGTTGCTTGAGTGACTGTGCAAAAACTGCACTTAAGCTTACTTAAAAGCTTTCAGGGAATCAATACTCACTCAAAACTCTCAGAAAACTGCAAAGCTGAACACATTTAGAGCTTCAAAACAAAACCTACTTTTTTTCTACAATCAATTTCAATCAAGATGCTACAAAGGAAAACTTCACACTTTTCGGTGTAAACAGAAGATGGGATAAATATTTTTAGAAGTTACTGAAGAATGGAATTGTGGTTAAATCACTAAATTTAACTTAGTTCTGCCATAAGCTGTTTCTAACTGTACCTAAAAATGTTTCTCTTGCTATCAGCTTCCCACTCAACAGCCAAGTAACAGCAGCAATACCCTACCACAAAAGTATATTGTGCAGTGCCACAGCATCTTTTATAGGCTATGAAGTTTCATTTATATCTGGAATGATTTATTATTGAATATTATTGTGTGAAATACAACTTACTTGTCATTACAGCAATTATCCCAGAAGTTAAGCTTTTCATGCTTAGTTTTCCAGAACATTTTAACATTTTTACCCTCTCATTGCTCAACAATGAGACAAACTCACACAGCTCTCCTAGTGTAAATACCAAGCTAGGTAGGAAACAAGCTATGTGAGCAGCACATGATTTCCCCACTATGCTCTGTCATGTACTGCTTCTGTGGGTCCCTCTTCACTAGCTCAAATATTAGCAACCCAAAGCACACAGAAAACCCTGGGGTTTTGTTAAAACACTTATCACGATGGTTATGAAGGACTTCTGAATTTCTGTCTAAGGCGCAAACAAGCAAGAACGTTCTGATTATGTTCAGTCATTCTGGCAATTCTATACACAATTACTATATTACAGAAAAATTAAAGAAAACCTCATTTACAGTATTATGCCTTGATTTATTAGGTAGACAAACTACTTGCGTACCTAATTAGATACAAATTTTACTGTCAGCAAAGAATAAAGCTGAAAGAGGAAGGAAGAACAAAGAAGCAATGCTTAGATATGAAATACACAGAGCAACTGCCCTTAGACAACTTGCACATGCACCTTATAGCAAAGACTGCCTCCCAAAGTCATATGTACACAAAGATGTTTGTTTAGCAAGATAAATGGACCAAATATTTTTGTCAAATACACAAAAGATCACAGTTCAACTGTTCACAGAATTTCAGATGTTATGGTATATTCTTACCTTTTGCAGGCTAGTAGGATTTAGCTGGGTTTTATCTATTATTTTCACAGCAACCTTGAGGAAAGAAACAAAAAACAAATTATTAAACTCAGAAAAATGTTTGCACAAAAATACATTGCGCCTCTGCAAGCAAAATCATAGATATACCTGTAAGACATGCATATATGTCTGCTTTTATGCATTACATCAAGAAAAATCACCTCACATACGAGGATTTATCAGCACGAGCTCAGAACTTTGGCACAAGATGGTACCATCAAGGAATCAGTGTTATACTTCTGTCAGTGTTTGGACAGAACAATCTTATCTTGTCCACTGCAAAACCAGGTCCTCCAAACACAAGATCTGTCTATCAATATATTTCAATAACAAAGATTGATCTATCTATCTACCAATAGATTTATCAATATGAATGAAATGTATCAACAGATTTCTCTTTGGTTTTGGTTTGGGGTTGAACAGACCCCCTCCCAACCCCGAAATACCCCTTGAAGCACAAACTTTTTGATCTGTTCATCAAGAAGTTACATTTTACAAAGAAGGGTGAAAAGTTAGAGGGAGAAGACTTGGAAACCTCAGCTAACTTTTTCTATATCCTGAAACAGCCTGTCTGCATCTTCTTTTATGATGGCAAAAAAAACCAAACGCTTTTTCTGTTTGGAAGAGAATGGTGAAAGAATAGCAGAAATACCTATAAAGATAGCCAAAGAGAATATAAAACACACATTTAGCCTTTTTTTCTTGAAAGGCTTACCTCTCTTCCAGTCAGCACATGCCTGGCCAGTTTCACTTTGGCAAAATTTCCTTTTCCTATTGTTTTCAGTAAGCGATAATTTCCAATGTGAGGATGCTCTTCATTGGTAGATGTAATGGAGTTTCTACACCTGGGGATGTTTTGTCTGCTACTTGACTTGACAGGCTGGACATGTGGTTCAGTGTATCCATCCACAGATGTATGCTGAAAGGCAGATAAAATAATTTGGAATTTAGCTACTTGGATTTTAGACAGCTGCAGCAAACTAGACTAAAAGCATAGAAAGGTGTAGAGGGGAGTAATTTATTTACTTTTACAATATCTATATGATAACTTTGGATGCAGCCTAACCAGAACATGCTGCCTTTGGATAATATCTCAGGAAAAGCCTACAGACAGATTTTCACCAGCCCCCAAAATAAAACTAGAGACACCTAGGTAGTAATCAACAAACCATTACAGACTTTACTACGAAACTGTGCCAAACTACACACTACACTACTGTATTATAAACTTGACTAATCCTAACCAAATTTAGTCTTTTCAAAACAAATTATAAATATTTGCACTTTGGCATATTTGGAAATAAGATTTCACCCAATTATTTTATTCTTAACTTTCTTCAAATAACATTATGAGAAAAGTATTTATTCAAGTAAGCTTTGCTCCCCAAACCTGTCTGCATCTTTCTGTAAGGCAGAGAAGTTCTCATTCAAATAAAGAACACACGACATCTTTAGTTAAAAATGACAATCTGTTCTTAAAAAACTCCATGATATCTCATAAATATAATTTTAAATCTTAAAAAGTCTGAAGAACTAAAAGGATGTTATTTTTAATGCATACCAACACATCATCCCACATTAAGTGTTAGTCACTGAAATCTGCAGAGCTTCTGTACCTTTTAACTTCCAAGTATATGAGGGGCAACATACAGATGGAGCTTGGAAGTGTTCCAAGGAGAAACCAAAGTAACAGAAGATGTCAAATGGGTGTTAAGGGTTTCAGTATTTCAAATTGCTTTCTAACTTACTGGGTACAAATATAACAGGTAAAATTCAGCCTCTGCTCTCTTAAGGTAAGGATTTGAAGGCAGGCAAATACTGTAGGTAGAAACAACGTCTTTGCAGACCAGTTTTTAGGTTTCAACAACAACGCGCCTTTAGGTTTCAACAACAGAAAGGTGTGCTTACTCCTAAGTTCACCCAGCTCCTGTTAAGCATAAAGCATCAACAAAACTCAAGACACCTCAATATTTTTCCATTATTCACTGCTTCAGTCAAAAAGTGGGAACCTGTATATACCTGTACCTTTAGAGCTCTGAGACCTTCTTTACAGAACAAAGGTTTCTAGATCTTTGACATTAAGGTGAAAGCAGAGTCAGAAGGCAGTCGGAGGCTCTACTTGGTTTCTCCCAGTACCAAATCTAACGTGGGTCTATGCTGATTTCACCCATCATTCCTTATGCAAATAATCATTTTCTTCTACAAGCAAAATGTAAAGAGTGCTTCCAGCTCCAGTGTGTTTTTATTATACACTAAAGTCAATCCCCTCCTGTAAACACCACGGCTCACAGATAGTCCCCCTGAGCCAAGTGGAATTATTTCAGGACATAAGTACTAGCAGAATTGGGAAAACTAGCAAACAGCTGCCACAGAACCGGAAAAATCAAGGAGTATACCACAAGAATGTTCTTCCCAAATGTAGCACAGCTCTGCTTACACCACCTCCAGCATTATTAATTATTCACTACAGCCAGGAGAATGGTCCTAAAGATAATTCTCTGTTTGCCTTTTCATTACCAGAGTCTCTCTGCAAAATCCTACTTTACCCCACTGCTAAACTGTTTTGCAAGCTACTGCAGAACCAAGCAAGTCAGGCATGTTTAGATTCTGTGTATCAGACAAATTTATTCAACCATGAAGTAACACACTAGCAGTAACATTTATCCTTTAGAAGCACATAATTACAATACTTTTCCTGGTCTTGCAAAGAGAGGGTCAGAAGGACAGAGCCAGACAAAGAGGCTTTGAAATATTACTTCAACATTAGTCCTACATGTGATAAACCACAGCCCAAAAAAAAACCTTGCCCAAGAAATTTATGTGAGATTTAGATTAGACATTAAGAAGAAGTTCTTCACTACGAGGGCGCTGAGGTGCTGGCACAGGGTGCCCAGAGAAGCTGTGGCTGCCCCATTGCTGGCAGTGTTCAAGGCCAGGTTGGATGGGGCTTGGAGCAACCTGGTCTAGTGGAAAGGTGTCCCTGCTCGTGGCAGGGGGTTGGAACTGGATGAGCTTTAAGGCCCCTCCCAACCCAAACCAGTCTGTGATCCTACAACACCCGCCAGTTCAGTACTTATATGGTGCCAATAATGAATATTACAGTCGTACCTAGAACCCTGTCCAAAGCTACAGTACTATGCTAAACAAGCAAGTTTTGGAAGTCTTTGAGCCTGTTTATGCACACAATTAGGTTTTCACTACTTGAATTACAATGCCTACCAGAAGCATTAGAAACCCCAATATCAATTGCCAATTTCATATGCTTCACAGGATTAGCCTACTTCCAGCTCGAAGGGATCTTTTAGATAAACAGTTGGATAGCCACGCAAAACCAGTGCCACAGGCAAAGCGTATGGTGGCTTCACAGGAGAGATAATTTTAATGTAGATTTAACAAGGAAAGCAGCTATAGCTATCGTTATTGAAAGCATAAATGACAACATAATGCAGAAACAAACTGAAGTGTGTGTGTGTGGGGAAAGCAACAAAGTTCATGGTCATGATGAGTTTGGCCTTCCTGTGACAGAAAAACTAAACCCCTCTGGACAGTTCTTAATTATTCTCTCTGAGGTTATCTTCAGAGTCAACTATTCTCCCCAGCTATGCTCAAGGATGACAAAAAACATGCATAAAAAAGGTCAAGTTTCTTAGTTTATATACATATATATGGCTCACAAACTTCTGAATTTGAACAGAACTGCATGAAATTCAAATTATTCTTCTTAAGTCTTGCAATCAGCTGCCTTTTGTGCATCAACAGCTTGCTATTGTTGGAAAGTACAGAGGAATTTGAACTAGAAACTCAGCAACTCCTAGAAATACGCATTCAACAACATCGAATCATATCAAGGTTAAGATGTTGGAAAACAACAACAACAAAGTTCAGTCAAATAATGGTATCTCAGAGACGATTTCCAAACAATGCTAAAGCTGAATTCCACAGAAGCACGTAATATCCACATTGTCTAGAAAGACAGGCTACATAGTTTAAAGATCTTTCTGGTCCACTACAATAGGTTCATTCATTATGCATCAGCTACTATGTGGCTATTTGATTACACCATTGCAGAAGAACAAGCTCTAAAATCTGAAGGTTTCACAGCGTGCTGGAAACAAGCAGGCTGTAAAAACCACTGCTCTCCCTGGAGCTCACTGTCATCTCAAACAATTCCAGCTAACCACATGGGATTTTCGCTAGGGATTCTGGTATTTCTCTATCTTTTTTTTGTGGAAAACACTACCTTACTAGTACATCATATACACAATTGCTGTATGCTCAGTGTTAAATAAAATATCTGGAAATCAGTAAAAAAATTATATGTTTCTTAATATAAAATGTACTTTTCAACAATAAAGGTGCAGCAGTAAGAAATGTTTAGAGCTGAAAGGGTGTATTGGAACAGCCATTCAGTATTCTGCATATTAATCATAGAATCACAGAATCATAGAACAGTTAGGGTTGGAAAGGACCTCAAGACCATCGAGTTCCAACCCCCCTGCCATGGGCAGGGACACCTCCCACTAAACCATGCCATCCAAGGCTATGTCCAACCCCACCTTGAACGCCACCACAGATGAAGCATCCACAACCTCCCTGGGCAACCCATTCCAGGGCCCCACCACCCTCACAGTAAAGAATTTCTTCCTCAGATCCAATCTAAACCTCCCCTGTTTAAGTTTAAACCCATTACCCCTTGTCCTCTCACCACAGTCCCTAATGAAGAGTCCCTCCCCAGCATCCCTATAGGCCCCCTTCAGGTATTGGAAGGCTGCTCTGAGGTCTCCACGCAGCCTTCTCTTCTCCAGGCTGAACAGCCCCAATTTTCTCAGCCTATCTTCATACGAGAGGTGCTCCAGTCCCCTGATCATCCTCGTGGCCCTCCTCTGCACTTGTTCCAACAGTTCCATGTCCTTTTTATGTTGAGGACACCAGAACTGCACACAATACTCCAAGTGAGGTCTCACGAGAGCAGAGTAAAGGGGCAGGAGCACCTCCCTCGACCTGCTGGTCACTCTCCTTTTGATGCAGCCCAGAATACGGTTGGCCTTCTGGGCTGCAAGCGCACACTGCCGGCTCATGTTCATTTTTTCATCAACCCACACCCCCAAGTCCTTCTCCGCAGGGCTGCTCTCAATCTCCTCCCCACCCAACCTGGAGCTGTGCCTGGGATTGCTCCGACCCAGGTGGAGGACCTTGCACTTGTCATGGTTAAACTTCATTAGGTTGGCATCAGCCCACCTCACAAGCGTGTCAAGGTCCCTCTGGATGGCATTCCTTCCCTCCAACTTATCAACCCAACCACACAGCTTGGTGTCATCGCCAAACTTGCTGAGGGCGCACTCAATCCCACTGTCCATGTCACCCACAAAGATGTTGAACAAGACCGGTCCCAACACCGATCCCTGGGGGACGCCACTCGTTACTGGTCTCCAGCTGGACATTGAGCCACTGAGCACCACTCTTTGCGTGCGGCCATCCAGTCAGTTCTTTATCCACCGAGTGGTCCACCTATCAAACTGATGTCTCTCCAACTTAGAGAGAAGGATGTCATGGGAGACAGCGTCAAAGGCTTTACACAAGTCCAGGTAGATGACATCAACTGCTCTGCCCCTGTCCATCAGTTCCGTAGCCCCTTCATAGGAGGTCACCAGATTGGTCAGGCAGGATTTCCCCTTAGTGAAGCTATGCTGGGTGTCACCAAGCACCTTGTTGCTTTTCATGTGCCTTAGCATGCCTTCCAGGATAATCCGCTCCAAGATTTTGCCAGGCACAGAGGTGAGACTGACTGGTCTGTAATTCCCTGGGTCATCCATTTTCCCCTTCTTAAAAATGGGGGTTATATTTCCCTTTTTCCAGTCATCGGGAACTTCACCTGACTGCCATGATTTTTCAAATATGATGGACAGTGGCTTAGCAACTTCATTTGCCAGCTCCTTCAGGACCCGCGGATGGATTTCATCCGGTCCCATGGACTTGTATACATTCAGGTTCCTAAGGTGGTCCCGAACAAGATCCTCCCCCACAGTAATCAGGTACTTAAAAAATAAAAAACAATACAAGAGGAAAAATCCACACAAAAAAGAATCCACCACCTTTTCTGACACCTCAGAAAAGTAACTTCCGTGTTCAACTTCAGATTGATACTGAAAAGAGCTCAATTAGCACTCATTACACCTAACTAGGTTTGTTTCTGACACATTCCATTAGAGTTATAACAAAGCCAAAGGTACTAAAATTGCAAGAGTTAACTTGATCCATTGCTTCCCCGAGGTGCAAAGCTATCGTTTTCTGTGTTTACCCAAGGCAGGTTTGCAAAAGCAAGATGACCAGACGCCCAGACACATTACCTCTGAGGAAGCACCAAAGAACTAACCCCACCAAGTAGATACAAAGTATGTACTCCAGTACTCTGCTTATTCAGCATCCTTTAGCCACTTAGCTTCCCACTGGAGTAGTATTCTCACAGATTATATACTATAATTAAACTTACATCACCAAATATATAAACTGCTCTTACAGCCTATTCTTAAAATGCCCTCAAAACTATTCTGGCCACCAAACCACAGTCTTTCTCAATCAAGTAAAACTGATGGCCGCTACAGTCTTTCCAAGTAATAGGTAACTTCCACACATCGATCTGCCTGCAAATACTCCACACTTGATTAAACAAACATCATAGTCCTGAATTTTCCCCTTCTTGAATTACTGCAAGGCAAATTCCTTGGTATAGTAAGTCCATGGAAGCAAAGTATGCACACACAGAGCTAGAAAAAGCACATCACCACACTCCCTCTATTATCTCCTGAACTTAAATTTCTTCCGGCATTTTTTAGATTCATAACTCCCAATATTTTCAAGCATGTGCAATACACATGCGCAGTTGTAACAGCTGTCATATTCTCAAAGGTAATCAAAATAGCTATGCTAGACAGAGGGAGTCTGTCTTTCTTTATAAGACTGTCTTTCTAAACAGCTCTCATCTACAATGGCCTTGATTCAGAATTCGGGGGAAGGAAAGGGGAGAAAGAGGAGAAGTAAAGTCCTGGATGTTTTCATGTTGTAACTGCTTGCTCTCTGCAACTGCTTGCTCTCTTGCTTCTAGCAAGCCACCACAAGCAAGTCTTTTTCTTTTCCTAACATAACAATCAAACTAAAACTAAACTAGAAGAAAGATCTTGGTAAACCTCAAAGTAGAAACTAACAGAAACTTTCAGATCAGCTTGTTCTACATCATGCATCAAGACCGCTCAGAGGTC
Organism: Amazona ochrocephala; assembly: GCA_039720435.1. Lineage (NCBI taxonomy): Eukaryota > Metazoa > Chordata > Aves > Psittaciformes > Psittacidae > Amazona > Amazona ochrocephala. Next base: position 113,504,707 of record CM077878.1, on the reverse strand, counting down.
CAGATTTACACGTATGAAGCGTGTTGCAACTCTGAACAGCACAAGATGATAGTACCTGATCCATCAGCCTGTGCCAGAAGGGGATTCACCCCTCTTCCAGGTAAACCTCCCATCTGCACAAAACCACAGCTCATTCTGGGCACATGCACCTGTTGCATCATACTACAATTATAAAGCACCTCTGATCTCAATCAGAATATCAATAGAGCATTATCTACTCTGATTTTTTGTATCTCAGACACAAGAAAAGTGCTGGAGGAGGCAATTAAGACTGAGTGTATGCACCCTGATTCTTTTAATTGTTGATAAGAAATTATGAAATGTAGACTAGATTGGGAATGCATGACAGAAACTTTGTCATTCAGAAAAATAAATCCCAAACCCAAAGCAATCAACCTACTCCACTGCAACGGGATTATATGCAGGACCCAAGAAACACACACAGCGAGGGGGAGGAAAAAAAGTATATATAGATTTTTAAATCAGATACCAAGGTCAATAAATGGCAGAGACAGAAGAGAATTGGACAAAACTAGGACATTTGTCTGGAATTCGTAGCCACAGTTTGAGCCTGCTCACAGAGGCTTTCCAGAAGTGTACAGAAAAAAAAGAATCAAATACATACATGTGCATCTTTCAGTTTATAACAGGTTTATGTAATATGTAGGAATTCCAGCCATGGACTTTTAAAAGAGTTTGAAGCTCTCAGCAATAAGAAACAACGATTTTGAATATAGCTGGCCTCAGTCAAGCATATGGGAACATTTCACTAACTGATGCTATAACTCTGAAAAGCATTATATAAAACTTAAAAAAATCCAAACTATAAGCATGGAGTTCAATAGCTATTACCAAGTGAGACACTAAACACAACTTCCCCTTCCTCTTTTTTTCTATTCCTTTCTCTTCTTCCCCATTGTAATATTCTGTATTTCAAAAAACCAACTTCAAAGCTAATAGGGAGCCTTTCTATTGCAAGGTGAAATACAACCCCTTAATGTCAATTTGCAACAAAGATGCCTTTTAAAAGCATACCTATGCTGGTGACAGTCAAAGTTACGCTGAGCATTGAATAAATCTTATCCTGTGCTTGTTACTATGGTTCCTAAGCCCCTTACAAGTTTTGGTGGTTTTTTTTGTTTTGTTTGGGGTTTTTTCTTTGTTTGCTTTTAAGTGCTCAACAGAGCTTTGTGAGACATAGCAGAAATAAGTTTGCCAACTTCAAGACAGAATTGTTTTTCTAATCACAAACTACACAGGATGTGATGTTTACAGCTCCATACATGCAGCAATCTAGGATAGAAAACAGAGCCCACTACCAGTGTAGTGCCACACACAGCTGAGTTTCAAAAGTCCATACACAAAGTTCTTCAGAATACTTGTAATCTTCATATGGTGATACTAATTTGTCATAAACCCTATCCATGTTACAGCAAGCTTGCTTCCAGTTTCTCTTCTTTTTTAACACAGCAGTAACGTCATATGGAAGGGTGGAGTTTGTTGTTACATGGAGTCACAGACTCTTTATTTAAAGGATTAAAATATAATAATTGCACTGCTTCTCCTCTGAGAAGTTAGCCAAAACACTTCAGAAAAACAAATACCTTCACAGCATTAAATGAGGTCTTGTAACCTGCACTCAGCCAACATGCTTCTCTCCCAGTGCCCGAAGCCCCGGGCCCAGCCAGGCATGCAGGTGCAGCAGAACAGGACCTTCCTGCCTTTGTTCCGCTTCACTCAGAACTGGCACAGTTATTCCAACCTGGCACTTTCCTTCCTGACTCATCCCAAACACACAAACAACATTTTCCAGGGCTAATTCAGGACAGTCAGCCCGTATCATCTCCACTAATTGCTATGGCAAAACTGAGCCTTCCCCTAGCGCCCCGGTGAGAATTAAAGACAAGCCAGCTAAAAGCTACTGCAGTAAACCACAGGTAGAAACCAGGGAAGTGGGGGAAAGAGAGCTTTTTCTTGAAATCCTCTTATGTTTACTCATTTTTATTTGTAATTTGGTGTAGTAATAGAAGCTACAGTCAGCCTCATCAAGCAGAAAAGTAAACATTTCCTGTCCTGTCAAAGTAAAATGGTTCATGTCCCTCACCCATGAAATCTAACACAACCCGTGTTTTCAAAGAAAAGCATTTATACAAAGGGGAAGGAAGGAGAAAGGCTATTCCTGCTGCAGTCTCCTGGACACATTTAAACAGAGAGAGACCCTTCATGCAGACAAGAGTTCTTTATCAATTTCTTGCACTTTCCTCAGGATGTGATCAGTTTAACCCTGCACCCAGAGATGCAGGCAGCTACGGGGCACTGCTGCTGAATGCCATAGCACTCACAGTTTGCGCAAAACCCCTCAGTAAAACAAAAAGACAATGAAATGATGATGTTGATCATTAATAGAACCAACCAAACAAGAATAGGAACACACCCAGAAAGCAAAACTTCTGGCAAAGGAAACTGGCAGGAGTTTTTATTGCACTTATAACTGATGCAGCCAGGTCATTTTTCAACTGGCCTGATGAAAGGCAGGAGAAGAGAGACACAACAACTTACAGTTCAGTATCTCATCAAGCACAAGGAGCTTCTCAAACATTTGCAGTAGTACAAGAAGTGGAAACTGGTTTAATATCAAACTTCAAAACTGACAGAAAAGGGCTGTTTATGTAGCCTGGAGACTACAGTTTGGAAACCTGAGGCTTGCTTCCAGATGAGAAGAGCAGTAAGAGGAAAGGTTTATTCCAGAAGAGTGACCAGATTAGAGACCTAATTGTCTCTGACACTCAGGATCAAACAACTCCTCTTCTGGGCCAGATGAGGGGCTTTCTTCCACAGAAGGAAAAGCATACAGCAGCTAATTGGGACCAGGCTCTGAACCCCAACTCATTCTTTCTCTCCAAGTTTACGAAACATGAATTTCTTCCTTGCCCACAGCATACCTAAAACAACTCTGCAAGTGTCCACATGTGGCATAATGGCTGCTAAAGCTGATCCAATGCTGTTCAGATGCCTGCACCCACTCACAACCAATACCACTGGGGCAGCAGGACAGACAGACAACACAGGAAGCCACACCAGGCAAAACCCAGCAACTCTCCTGCCAGGGTAACCTCCAGCTCCTCGAGTACGTGTACCCCCAGCATCTCAAGTATCAGTGCAGGTGCAAGGAAGGGTAACATCCATCATTGGGAAGATGTGGCCACATAAGCTCCATGTTAACACTAGCAGTGAAACTGCAGCTGGGAGAGACTTACTCCCATTCCAAAACAAGGTAAAAAAATAGATAAATAAATAAAAAAGGACTGAGAAAAAAAAATTAAAAGCAAACAAAACCTCCAAAACAAACCAACTAAAACAAAAAAATCCCACAAACAAATAAGCAGATCTCCTTATTTGTGCTGTTTCCTTGCACTTGGTGTGTGAGACAGAAGAGCATGTAACATGAGCTTAAAGAAGTGACATGCATAGGCAAAGCACCCTTAACATTCATGCTACATAGAAGAGAAAATTAAGTTACTCTTTCAGCAGCATTTCTGAAGCCTTAGCATCCCCATTACTGGATTCATCCAGTGGATCCAATGATGAATCCATCAAGACAGATCACCATCTTACTTAAAGACTATTTTACCTCAAGGTCTTATTAACTTTCTGAAGTAAAGCCTGCTTCTAAAAAGTGATGAGATGACCAATTAAAATATCCAACCTGATAGCAATACATACTAATTGATGCACACATGTCCTAGAAAAGAAACTGTAGGACACCACAGGACTCTGGGATCCTTGAGGATCATGTCAAGTCACATTTCAAATGAAGTTACCCAATATTCAGCAGGATTTTCCAATATTCTTTTGACATGTACCTTTTAGGGATCTTGGAAGTCTAATCTAAGGGGTGCGGAGATTCAGCTAATATTTCCTTTCCTACAATACAATGGGCGACCAGTTAATTTTGAGAATTAGAACAGGGAAAAATTGCACAGACCTACAGCAGATTCAAAGCGCCAATCTCCTGCCTGCCTACAGCAGCTGCAGTCCTCAGGGAGTGGCAGGGAATCCCTCCTGACCTCCAGAGCACCTTCATGGCCTCTTGCACTAAAGCATACTAGCTTACTTTCTTCAACTTTCAGGCTTAATAACATTTTCTAATACATGTATCTGCAGCAAGGCCCTCTGATTTCACTAACAAGTCTTGCCTTAGAAGTGCAGAGTGTTCACTGAAGCCCATTTGCCAAGGAGATGCAGTTTTAATATTTAAGCCAGGATATCATCAGACGCAGCATTCTGCAGACATTACTTTTCATAAGCATTGATACAAAGGTTGACTTTGAGTAGTAACATGTTTTTTGGCCACTTTCCTAAGAGGAGGAAGCACCTTCCACAGTGTAGGACAACTACAGCAACGAGCCTGCACTCAAGCAGCACTCAGTTACAATGATTTTGTTTATCCAGAACAGTCTGACAGATTCTGATCTCACGGTAGGAGCTGCAGTAAGGTTATAAGGACACCACTAAACTTGGCTGGTGTTCTGAAAGCATCAACCATGTTCTACACACAGAGCAAGATTATGACGATGTATCCAAGCCAGCTGGTGTAGTGGGACACTGAACGCAAACAAAAAACGCAAAGCAAAATGAAGACAAGTCTTTTGCCAAGTGCTCTCTGCCCTGTTTTCCATGTGTTAATTAACAGATCAAATAAAATGTCCTCAGTTGGGCTGTAGTAACTATTTACCTTTATGTGGATAATGCTACACCACATTTCAACTTAGCAAACGTATTCCCCAGCCTTGCACAGATTTATGCTTAACTTTAAGCTGTGCAAACACTGCATATCCCTTGGAGCAGCTCGTATCTTACCATCAAAGAGCATGCTCTACACAGAACTCAATCTCCTCGAGGACCCTTGTTTCTGAACTCATGCAACCACCTATTTTAACCTTTGGGCTTCAATTATTTATGACCACAAACTACCATAATCTACCACTTTAGAAATATACGCAACTAGGAAGCCAAATTGAAGAAGGAGAAGAAAAAGCAAACAGCAGCAGTATTCCTCACAGATTTTGCATTAATACATCTAATAAAACAGAAAGTATTTCTTTATATGCTTTAAAGTGGCAGATAGTAATATGGTAGATAATGAATACTGACAATCACACATATAGCAGAGATACCTGTCAGTGTACTGAATTCAAACTGTAAACAGAACTCAGGTGTGATTACAGCCGAGACGTAAAAGCCAAGCACAAGAAAAGAATGAACGTAAATTAAATAGCCCATGTTACATAAGTCAGCAACAGAAGGGAAAGAAAAAACATCACAGGATGCAAAGAAAATATTAAAAACAACAGATGCTGTATTTACCCAGCCCATTAAAGTAAAAAGGTAAGAAAATGTGGAAGAAGTAATACATATATATATATATATGCCAAAGAATCTTTCTTGTGCCCTTGACAGTCAGTGGGTGAGGAATCCCAGATCCCCAGCTACGGCCTTTAGACAGTACTGCAAGCTGTCAAAATCAGGCACTTCTAAACTTCTTTATCTAGGTGGTGATCTACATCAAATAACCAGTAGCAGCAACAGTGCCCACTATTAGCAACAGCAACTCTTGGTTCTGTCGTGAGTTAGACATCAATACAGCAACAAGCTTTACAGTCTGGAAATTCCCAAATGAGGTGGTTTACCTTATCAGACACTATCTCATATTAAAACAGGAATTAATTTGATTTAGCTTAAAGGAACTGAGTCAGGAAATTACAGAAGTCATGGGACACTGTCAGCAGGTGACAAGGACTATCAATCTTTCTACCAGCAACCGGAAATCCATCCAGAAAAAACTTAAAGAAAAGTCATCCTTATACAGATTTCAAATGGATATTATTGAATTATTCCAAGTCTTAGGGTGGGTCAGACAGCAACGTTATGTTCTTCCCACCACTGGCCTGTCTCTCTCCCACCCACAGCCTTAAGAAGCATCTTGCCTCTTAAGAGATGAGGAAAGCCACAGCACTGTAGGGGAGATGATCACACATCCCCTTCTGCAATTGTTGCAATTCCTGAATTATCACAGTCTCACTGGGAACTCCAGCTGTAATTTTCTTCCCTAATTTACCAAACTTACTAGAACCCTTCCAGTCCCAGGGTACAAAAGCTATTGCATCTTTCTTGTTTCACCAAGCAGCTAACAAAGAATCTATTCATTTTCTAACACTTCTACTTCCCTGCTAGTCCAAGCAGGCTTGACGCCACTCACTTTGAAAGTAATTCTGTTTAAACAAAATATTACACACCACTAGGAGATGGATTTAATGTGTAAAAAAACAAAAAAAGTGAATTTAATGTGAAAACGCTTGTGCACAATACCAAAATATAGTTTTACAAAAGGCCCCACAAAAACCCCCAACCAACCACCCAACAATGGCAGAAATAATAATAATAATCAAGGTTTTATCTTGTAGCATTTAGAAAACACCAAATTTGATTTTGATATGAGCATTATCCTTCTGCAACCACTGGATAAGCAAGAATAGCTTTCTTAAAATAAAGAAGGGCCTTTAAATGTAGTTTATCAGTCTGCTTTGAAGAGGTTGAGGATTAGATTTCCCTTTGCCTGTTAAGGAACACTGCTGCAGGCATACATCCTCTAATAATAATTATGTCTTCCACTGACTAATTCCAGCATCTATATTACATCGACCCTTATTGCTCGTACCAGCTTTCTGTAGATAAGATTTCTCTGGACTATGCAGTAGATGGAGCAAGTGTTTCATTGTGAAGTGCTTTCATAAATTTTCTTTGTTCATGTGCATCTTACATCCATCACTGGAAGAATGAACTTTAAAAAGCAGCCAGCCTTGTTAAATTAATATCAAATTAAGCAAAGCATATCTGAAAAGCTGTTATACACAGATATAGTATATCAAGACTATATCAGAGGACTACTCAGTCTCTCTGGTAGTAGACTACTCAGAGGCAGTAGCATTAATATTTTCTGTATACATCTCATTGTATTGAATGATTACAATTGTTATTCTTCCTAGAGTCTAATCTTAAGGAGAAAATACTACTTCAGTCCTTCACCAAGTAATGACATTCTCTGCTGTAATAATTGCAGGGGGGAAGAAATCGGATTACTGTTGAAAAAATTACCGAATAAAAACCCCAAATGCTTTAAACAATTCTATTACCTTCAATCGATAACATTATCTGGAATAGAGATATGAGTAAATACATTACACATGTAATGCATTTGTGGAAAACAACCATATCCTCTATAAGAGCTCAATGTAAGCATTTAACAAGCTAAGGTAAGAAGGCAGAAATCAGACTCTTCTTAGAGCATGAGATTCTCTGAATTTTTGAGCTGCGCCTCTGCTTATTTTAAGTAACGACAGAAACATCTAAGAATTAGAAAGGTACTTATATACAACTGAAGCCAAGCATACACTCTGAAAAGGAATTCCAGATATTTACTCTTTAAGCACAATTTACACTGCTGCTACATGTACTGCAGTATGCCCTACACTTTGTTTCTCTAACTCAGCAATTCTCACACATTACATTTCTCATTCATCTAATATGTTTATGAAGAAAATCTCTCTCTACAAAGAACATCATAAAATTGCATATTCTTTCTAAGTAACTATTATAAATCTTTGCTTACTCTCTGTTGTTATCTGAGAGAAGAAAGCACAGTAACTTTACTAGGGGGGAGGGAAGGCAATGCAGAGTGAGGAAATCTGACTGGTGAGTATTTAAAGTTGTAGTAATCCTTTTTGTTAATAATTTCAATAACAGCCCCCAAAACAGAAACAACTCCCACCAACCCACCCATAGCAAAGCATTTCTTCAGTCCCAGTTCACATTATTCCCATACTAAAATGCTCCTTGGGATTCATACAGAAGAATATTACTTGAAGGATAAGCAGGAGCAACAGCTATGTAGTTTTAGTAAAGCTTTGTATTGGTTTTGCTTACGTCATCAAATGAGCAAAACTGGAAAAGGTCCCAGAAAGAGTGAGAAGTGCAAGTAAGTTGGCAACAAGTTCCCCAGCTCAAGCACAAAAGCACATTAGCAAGCAAAATGGGAGAGAAAACAAGGTGAGGGGGGCAAGCGTGTGATAAGATAGGAAATTAGGCATATTAAATGGCCAGCAACTTACTGAACATGGGTAAATGGAACCTCAGAGAGACAGATATTGGGAAGCACGTAAGGAATAAGCTGCTGTGACGGCAGGTTACAGACTATTACCAGGTTTAGAATTAAATTAGTCAAATATTCAAGGGACTAAATAAGAAAAAATGGTCTGTGATGACCTTTAAGGTTACAAATAAATGGCCACTTCCCTTCTGAAAAAGGGGAGTGGTTGGAAACAAGTAGAAGATGTTTTACTTTAATTTTCTTTCTTCTTCAGTATTGGGTTGAGATGGAAAAGATAAGAATCCACAGTGGGGACAGGAGGAAGCCAGGAGAAAAGCTTCCAAGAGAGCTGAAAATAGCACTCTATCACAGTGACTAAGGCTGTGTCTCCACTTACAAGACGGTGCGTGTTTTACTGCATCATGAGTAATGCGTGGGTCCTCCTCCAGAAATACAGCAGAGCAGAGACACTACAGGTTTTACCACAAGGTTAGCCTTGGGCAGAAGCCTTTACAGCAAGCCCTGCTAGAGCCTAATCTATCCAAATCTAATCTATTTCCTCCAACCACATCTGGCTAATGAAAGTTATCACTTCTCTCTAACAACCTTGCCTAATTTTGTCTCTGCTTGAGATTTTAAAAGTTATCATGTGCTACTATTACTTTATAATACAAAACCAATTAGACTTTGTCACCAGTAATATTATCATTATCTGCTCTTGCAAAAGACTGCCATGGGCTACCCAGTAACTCTGTACGTTCAGCTATGTGAACATCAATGTACTTACTACACAAGTGCTTTCAGAGGTGAAATAAAGTTGTGTCTTATTATTCAAGCTATCCGCATTGCAGATATGTATGTTTAAAATACGTTGTGCAACACAACAGGACAAAGGTTCTTACCAAATTCAAATATATAAGTTTGGATATCATTCTCTGCTCTGATTAACATTTTCCTACTTCTGTGAATTCTACAGGCCACATGTTTAAACGTAAAACAAGGTTATTACTCTACTAGGGTCATGGTGAACGAGGCAGACACTGATCTGAAGTCATGAATGCGTTTTACTCTCCCCTCAGTATAAGTTAACTATGTTTATCAATCCTTACCCAAGAAATCATTAGGACTATGAACACCTTCCAGGGATTACACTTACCAGGCACTCAAAATGACTGAACAATTTAAAGAATGTTTTACTGCTCTTCTAGGATTGTTGTTTTTTTCCCAAGTGCTTCTTGAGATTTGGTATGCAGCTTGGAAATTACAAGAATGAAACTGTCTAAAGCTTACCGTAACCAAGAGTCCTCTTTCTGATATTGCCAGCCTTTTGAAGAATGCAAGTGTGAAGAAAAATAATCCTTTTTTTTTTTCCCCAAAAACCACATTATATTACTCTATTATGAATGTAGGTTTTGATAACATATCTCACATTTTTATAAAATGTTGCAAACTTGAAATAGTTTTCAGGCAAAGAGTCATGAGTCCTTGGTTCTGAGCACTTAAATCTCAGCAGGAGTCTTTACAAAAGTCATCTTGATCTTAAGTCATGTTAATGCTAACTAAACAAGTGGAGTGCAGACCACTTCTCAAGGTGACACAGCCTACACCTAAAGTGTCCCACAAACATAGGAACAGCAAGATAAAAGCAGCAAAATTATTTTCCTGCATCCATACACAACAACCACAGAACACCGGAACTTAGAAACACACAGACAATGCATTCATTCCAGCAGAAGAGAGTCTACCTTCCGTGATGATTTAAGCGATGTAAAGTGACTGTCTCACAGCTGTCTTGGTAAGATGGAGAATTTTCAAATAACATAATGATCTTCCATTCCGTACAGACACACAGAGAACCTGCACTTTTGGGTTTTACATAAATACACTCTGCTGATCAATCACTGCAGCCTAAGCCTTGGCACTACTCTATGAGCATGTCCAGTTCACTGCTTTAAAGGTTAATAGTAGCCCAGCTGAACTTAGCTGTGCAGATGCCCTACTACGACTGTGAACGTATGTCTTTCTGCATAAGTTGGTGTCTTCCTTAAAAGCATACAGAAAACCCTGACATCTGAAAAAAAAAAAAAAAACAAAACAAAAACCCAAACAAACCCAAACAACTGAACTTTTTTTACAGCTGCCATCTCAGCCCCAAAGGATGAAGGATTATGATAAGATCAGAGAGTACTTTCCAATGCTTCTGTCTTACACTATTTTACTATGATAGCTACAGTGTGCCTGGCCACTACTCAGAAAAAAAATAAGATGAAACAAGCACACAGAAAACTGCCTTAAGAACAAGGACCATCTTATCTTCTTGGATTTTTAATGTTAGATTCAATAGGATGCTCAGCAAAGCTGTCTAAGCTGCATCATCACATACAGCTATGAAGTCTTAAACTGTCCTTCAGATCTCAGCAATCCTTTGATTTTACTGTTTCAGTAAGTTATTCACAGAAAAACAAAAACAAAAAAGGAAAAATAGTCTCTCTCAGATGAAATTCAACTGGCCCAATTTAAAGTTCAGTTTAGCAGTAAGCAGAAAGAACACACACAGTTATGAATTAATTCTGAATGTGAGAAAAGTAGAAACACGTTAACAAACAGCCTTGGTAGTCGATGTGGAGAAAGCTAATTATTAAAACAGATTCAGTTGCATTATAATTCATTACACTGAATGATGTGAATGTTTCAATGGAAATTTCCTGTTTTCATAGTTGTTTTCAGAAACATTTGATTGCAGAGAACATTTCTTCTTAATTTACCACTACCTAGCGGAGAGTAAACATTCAAGAATGAAGACGTAGAAAAAATGGTGAAGTCATAAAAAAAAATGTTGTTTGGCGATTCTGAGATTCCAGAAAGACTAAAAAAAAACAACTAACAACAACAAAAAAACCACCCACACAAAAAGCAAGCATTGTGTTTCCAACAACAAAAAAAATCTAACAGATCATGTCATGACCAAAACACAAACAAGCTAAGTCTGAAACATATCATGCAAGTATCTTACTACTTGTAAGTTAAGCAACTTACAAGTAGTATATTTATCCTGGAGTGCAGCACAGAGTAAAAAGGTATATTTAAAAAGAAAGGTTGAAGCTACTAAAAGATAGTATCTAAACTGAAATGCTAAAGCACTTTCTTTCCAATAGCACAATGCCTGGAAAGCTCAAGCTCACAAGCTGTTAGTAGCCCAATTAGTAAGAAATCTGTCTTAGGGCTTCAGCTGTACCAGTGTTTTCTAGCTCCACATTAATAGTAAAATCATCTCTCCTTCTTATACGATAGTTTCTCAATGAATCTGCTGTACTGGAGAAGTGTTTAACATCGGTAAGATATTAAGGCTAGGTCTACACTACATTCTAAGAAGCAGAAAAAAACCTCTGCAGTGCAAATACGAATCACTGATGGAGGATGTCATTTTATAGAAATCGCTGTACTTGCACTTAAAAGAAAAATGAAATCACTACTTTTTCTGTGTTAAAACTACTGGTATCAATTAGAAGTTAGCAGGAGGTCTGTCTGCTGAACAACAGCAATTGTGATGATAAAAACTTACCACAATTACAGTAGAAACACTAATTTCCAAATATAATTGGGTGCCATGGGGGAAAAATCCTGCCTTTAGTGAGGATCAGAAAATTTCAAGTGTAGAGTTTGAAAATGAAGCCATACTACTATAAACAGTAAGTCCTTGTGACCCTGTAACAGTAGAGAGCCCACTGAGCACAAGGCTTCATGGAACATAATCTCTTTGTTCTAGTTCAGCGTTTAACTCCACTGACCATGTAAGTGCAGTTTTCAGAACGCCAACTACAAACAAACCAACTTGATGTTTACCTGTGAACCTGAAAAACCCCATGAAGTATGAAACAAGCAGTACAATCAAACCCCGCACTTTAACACTATATACTCTTTTAAAATGCGTAAAAAGAACATTGAAGCATGAAGCTACATTTTGCCCTCATTCATTCCAAAATACTTGTCTTTATGAAAGGAAAATGAAACTAAACATTTAGATCACCTGTCCCACAACTCTCAGATTCATACAAAGGCTTCAAAATGGATAATATAATTCATGACAAAAGGAACCTTGCTGCCTCCGTGCATAATACTCTAGTTAAACATGTGTTTTTCCCTACAACATAGGAGCTTGCTCAAGACTTGAATGGAAACAAACCAAACAACAAAAAAAGTCTGCACAGAGAAAACACAAGCCTTCAAAATAAGATTAGGAGAACATACCCTGTTCTTACCATCCCAAAACCCCCTATGACCTCATGGTGTATTTATGACCAAAGAAAATAATCTTACAAGTTAAAAAACACAGGCATTCTCCACTTTGCTAAAGCCCATCTCCTGTGGATAAGAAAGATACAGCTGTACTCTTGAACCCATAAGGCTTGGAAACTAGGCCATTCTTCTGCTTAAGGCACTGAACGAAAGAATTCTTGTCAGATACTTTCTCCCACGCCCCCTCTGCCCAAATCAAAACCATGTGTTCTTAATGTGCAAAAGCACATACAGAAGGGGAAAAAAGAAAAAAACAAAACCCAAACAACAAGAAAGAAATTGTTATAATCATTATTACCCCAACCTGACCATTCTCTTCTCTCCTGCCCCGTTGGGTTTTTTTCCGCTTTGAAATGTAGCTGTCTAGTAGCCTCCCCGTCAGAAAGCTTTGGATGGTATCAGACATCAGCCTTCCGTCACTAGCCTGAAAATGGGTGTACATGTATCAAAATTATTATTATTTGTATGATAATTAAGCAAATGACACAGGCATAGGTCTCTGCGTTATCGGTCCTTAAAACTCCCTCTGCCAGAACATCTCTTCATCATTCTCATATGGCACCGGTTAAGCAAAGGCAAACCACAGTTCCCACATTCCTCCTTGACCCTGGCCCGTGTTACCATCCGGCACTCCTGCCTTGTTTATTCCTTCATCCGCTGGAGACATGAAAGATCTCTGCAGCACAATTAGTCAAATTGTACATGTCTGAAAAGTACAAAGCAAAATAATACCTTAAAGTTTAGCTACATGTGTGACACTGCAACACAATTAATAATACCTTCACAAATAATAGTAATACCTTTCAAAAGATTAAGTTGCACTTACTAGAGAAGTATTCTGATGGTAGACTGAGAGAGCCTCATGTCAGAAAAAGCAAAACTACAGCATTCTCATTTTTATTAATTTTATTAAAGCAACTGGTATACAGCTGACTGTTGAATGAGTCTTTTCTTATACAGAGCTCCCAATAAACATTTAAGAGAATACACTACTGATGTATTTTCTTTTGCCTTAACTCAGGAAAACCATTCCCCAGTTTAATGACATGATATACAAACTAATACAATATACAGGGCAAAAATATAAAAGCCCATCTTTCCTCAATGAGTATCAACTCAATGAAAACAAAGAAGCTACTCTAGCTCAAAACTTTTGATTCCTGCCCCTCTCCTCCTCCAGCTTAGGCAGAGATGGAAAACTCAGTTCACCCAAACTAAACCAAACCACTAACTGGCAAGTGTTTGAATGCAACGAAATGTTACCTACGACAAGCTACATAAATGCATCAAGAGGAAGCTGTTAATAGTTACTTGTGCAAAATCAAAACACAGGAAAATTAGTATTTTGAATACTACTCTTATACCTCTCTTGAAAAAACGAAATCTGGCAACAGGCATGAAAATAATCTTTGTCATACTGCTTCCACCCATTAATTTCCCCAAGTTTCCCAATAAACCACTCAATAGGAGTGTTTGACACTCATGCTCTATTTTGTTTCTTTAAGCGTAGCTTTCATGAACGAGAAATAACATTCCCGAATGAAAATATTGATAGACATCTGCTAGAGAAGTTAAACATAGCACCAGGACATGTAAATAATAGCAAAAAGGAAAAGACACAAAGAGGGTGTGAATTGCTGTAACCAGACCTATCTGTTCCACATACATTGACTGTTTCACCGCTTCCCTCCACCTGTTGCTTGTCCCTTGTTGGTGGTCCCTGTGCCTTTCACACCAGCTTTCTGATAAGACCTTATCAAGTAATCTGCTGCATGATCTTATCCCTTTCTACACCATTTTCAAAGGGTGCTCTGGGATAAAAGGCACAAAGAATCATGGAAATATGCACGGTTTTCACCCATCCTTCCAGGAACTCCCACCATTCCTCAAGGAATGTATATTCTTATGATAGGGGCTATATCCAATTATTATATCTTCTTTTTTCCAAATGAAAGAACACACGCTTGCATACTCACTGAGAAAAGCATACATTGACATTTTATTTCTTTTCTACTTTAAAGAGCACTGAAAGCAGCTGCCAAGAGACAGGGGGTGACAGTGGTAGGGTATTTCCCTGTGATTTCATGCCTCACACCACGTGCAAACCACAGCTGGACATACACGTAGGTTTGTACTCAGAACCATCAATCAGCTCTCTTCAGGATACAGAGACACAGTCTGTCCCTTGAGAGACACATAATGGAGCTACATTGCTGACATGGTCATGCACACGAGATGGAGAGCTCCTGAAGATCACCATTAACTGCAGAACTTCTGAGAGCTTTGCTAATATATGTACTCGGGAACTGGAAATATGCACTACAAAGATGAAGTTATTTACCAGGTCAAAACCACTCAATGCTGCTCTTTTAATTGTTTACTCTTTCCAGTAACTTCTCCCTTTAGCTGAAACTTCTTACCACCTCAGTCACTCACAATTACTAGCTAAATTTTGGCTATCAAGACCCATTGGCATAAACACTTCTCTAGTCCATTAGTGCTTACTAGCAGGAGGAAGCACATGCAGAGTAAATTAAGAGTCTCACCTCAGCCTGACAGAATCCATTTTATATCACAGAATGCTGCTGTTTGTGAAGTCAGCAACTTACCTCCTCCTCCATCCCACAAGTGCCACTTCAGCAAAAGGTCTTACGTAAGGGAGATCATGGGTGGCAAAGAGGAATTCCTGAGGCTCCCTAATGGGCAGAAGCTACAACCTCCCTGAGATCAGTGCTCCAAACCCCAGCTGATGCTATACTAACAACAGCACTTGAATTATTTTGTGCAGATTGGGGAACTTACTCCTGAACAGCCTTTTACTGTTTATCCCACTGGAGGATATATTCCTTAGCGTTAGGTTACAGACTTGTACCAAGATTTTCAGGAGCAAATGTGCAATTTTGAGAATGCTGATATACTGTACAAACCTAGTTTGTTGGTTTGGGGGGTGGGGGGGAGGTTGATAATACACTCTCTGAAATAATAACAATAAAAACATACTCCTTATTCATCTCTAGGTGTCAAAATAGAATAATCAAATGTAGCATATTATTTTCTAAATTAACTACTCACTTTAATTGGAGCTTTCATTCTATAGAAGTTGATGGCATTTGCGAATGATTTCCATTTGCCTTGTGTAAATGTACCTTGCAAGTCTTATGTACTACATTACTGGATAGATACACGAATATTTCTTCCTGTTATCTCTCTCTCATCTACATTCCTATATACATTTGAAATGGAGACTCATGAGTCTGAAACCCAGACTTTGTCTTTTAATTTAATCTAAACTTTCATTTCAATCTCAAGGACTTGTTTTCATTCTGACAGTAATACAGGACTCATCAGTCCATGAAGTGTAAGGACAGACCAAATGCATCTACTTGTTTTAACAAGTAACCAGGCTGATATTGCTATGTCAATTCAACTTCCACTGAGCAACTGATACTAAAAAGCTCATTATAATAAGACAGGAAGCTAGGGTTTCACTTTTTTAACTACATTATCTGATTTCTGTTACCTTTGTCTTCCAAACCCTCTTCTCACATTCACTTTTCACTTCATATAATTCAATAACCTATTCAGCAGACACTGCTGCTTTGGCTTGTACAGTAACAAACATTATTAGCTCCTACTGTGGGCCAGGACCTCTACACATTGATGCAATACAAACAAGCATCTTCTTCAACCAATTTCAAACTACCAGGCCACCTTCCTTCGTTTGTTACTGATCATTTTCCACCCAAGTCAAAGTTGGGTGTGACTGTATGCATTAAATTTTGCATGACTCTTGCACGTTCTGCCACCTTCTCGAATGTGGCTAATGATATCTAGCCCACATTCCAAACGTACCTTTTTAATATTGGCCCCCTCTGCTAAGACGGAAGTTTCACACCTCCCATACTACTGCCTATTTAAATAATCACCACCAGCGCACAGGACCAGACATGGGCCAGGATTTTAAGATTTCCCAGGTACACTGCCTATCATAACCAATGCTGGTTATTTTCTGCTGGAAGACCACCACGACGCTATGCTTCTGGTCCATCAAGTCCGGGCGGAGCAGAGGAAGCACGCAAATATATTTAAACAGAGCACAAAGGAAGATACAAACAATCAACTCAGGGGGTACCAATGACACCACAACAGCCTCTCTCAGCTGCAACAAAAAGCAAAACAGAGGAAGGAATACAGCAACAGCTACGCTGGGGACCACCTTCGAGGTGCAAATCAAACAAAGAACAAGTACGGTTGAATCTCAGAAGGCGAGACAGGACCGAATGCCAGGCAGTTAGGAAGCACACCAGTGGGAGCCCCAGCGCTGGTGCAGGGGGGCACGGAATGGGGGACGTGTGAAGGCAGCGCAGCCCGGCATGCAGCCCGCGGGGCCACAGGCCTCTCCCCGGCGAGGCACCGAAGCAAATCGCCTGTGCGCGCTTACAGTCGCAAAGTACATATAAGGGCAGCCCGGCCCAGCTCAACAACGCCTGGAAGGGGTTGCCCTGTCTCGGTGCGGAACGGCGGCCTCCCTCCGACCCTGCGGGAGGCTCGGGGCCGCGGTCGGGCTGGGGCGACGTGGATCCCAGCGCGACGGACCCGCCCCGGCAGCGCCGCATGGAGGAGCCTAAGGCGCGGGCAGGCGGCGGAGCCAGCCCGCGCTGGGGAGCGCCCGGCCCGCCGGGCGAGGGGAAGGCTGCGGCCCTCCCACCCCCCGGGCACCCGGCCTGGGCGGCAGGACAGGACAGGCCGGGCCGCCGCCAGGTGCCGGGGAGAGGCGGCTGCAGAGGGGGCGTCGGGCGGGGGAAGGGGCGCGGCGGGGTAAGGCCCGGCCCGGCACTCACATTCTCCGTGTCCCGCTCGTTGACGGTGGGCAGCGGCGTCCGAGTGGACATCTTGTGGGCCGCGGCGCCGCGCCCGGCGCGCTGAGAAGAAGGCCGCCCGCTCTCTTTAGGCCGCGGCGGAGGCCGCCGGCTGCTCCTGCCGGCAGCCAGGCGCACACGGCGGGACGCGGGCCTCCTGCCGCGCTGCCGGCCCCGCTAGGCGCCCGGCGCCATGGTCTCACCCGCCCGGACGACCCTCCGCGCTCCCGCCCGCCTCGCCGCCGCCGGGCTTCGCGCAGCTCGGCCGCCGGCTCCTCCTCCTCCTGCCCGCTCAGGTGAGCGGCCGGCAGCGCAGGGGGGCCGCGACACCTCCTCGCAGCATCCGGCGGCGACACCGACTCCTCCTCCTGCCGCCGCTACCCCACGCTCCCTGCCCCGTCTTTCCCCTCCCCTTGTCCTCCCTGCCCCCGCCCCGCCGGCCAGGCTCCACCGCCCCGCGCCGCAGGAAGCGCCGGGCTGTGCGGGCGGGAGCGGCTAACGCGAACGGGAGAGGGGCCTCTGTCGGCGCCACCGTCCCTCCGGCCGCGGCAGCCGTGAGGGGTGACACCGCGCCGGGCGCAGCCAGGATCGGGGCTGGCTGGGAGGGCGCGCCGGGCTCTTGCCCGAGAGGGATCGGGCCGGAGCAGGTGTGCTGCTTTGTGAGGGAGAAAGAGGGAACGGGGCGATACAGTGCCCGGGGAGGCAGCCACCGGGGTTCGGGGCTCAGACGCCTGCGGAGTCCACCGCGTGAGGGGTGCGGGTCCGTGCCCATGGGAGTGCTGGGGTCCGGGGCAGCTTGGCGAGGGACTCTCCGCGGGGACTCTCCCATTACCAGGGGTCTGCCTTAGGAAGGGCGGTGGGGCGGCTGTACTCGCCTTCGGCACAGCTCCGAGTCCACAAGTCACAGACTTTCTGGAGGCTCCTAAACCCCTGTGTCAGCGTCTGTCTAAATCATTGGTGTGCCTGAGCCAGCCTGCTTTACCCGCTTTGAAGCTGAAACGGGATCAGCAAAACTGCGGTGCATCTACCCGCTTAAGTCCAGCCCGCACACAGTACTCAAATGCTTAACCAATGACCTCATGTACTTAAAATTAGAACCATACAGGCGTTTTTTGTCTTTGAGATGTTACTGGTGTTTACATGACATTAACCCTCCTCCAAATTTTAAAAGTAATAATAAAGAAAACAACCTCCCCTGCACCAAAGTGCAACAAAACCAATGTGCCTGAATTTCCATTGCAATATATTGGTGGGTTTTTGTAGCTGAGGCTATAAACACCATAAATGTTGTGAACACAGTCATTGTTCTGAAAGACCTTCCTCACGGGAAGTACTATGATGGATCGCATGTGCTTGTGAAAGGACATAGATTGTTATTCATTACCTGTATTTATGGGTGATATGTATGTATGCACCTATATTCATAGGTATATTTAGAGGTAAATGCACTAGACTGTATTTAGTTCTGGCTGAGCTATCTCTGCGTTAGTGCCCCTGACTCTGGAGTTTTCCAGATGTTTGGGAAAACAGCTCTTCCTCTATAGCTGGTGCAGGCACAGGCAGAGAACATGCCCGTGTTGTACAAGCAGTGTGACTGGACTTGCTCTTCGCACATTCAGCATCGCGTTGCTCTGAGTGTGGATGCTTTGTGTGGCTGGAATGATAGAGGCTCCCAGCGAGTCCTCAGCACAAAGCCTCCTAAGTCCTCGCATGGGCCCAGCTCTCCCCTCGCAGAGCTGGTGTTACTGACTGCAAGGGAAACTTCAGGGGCCTTCATTTTTCTGGAAATCAAATAACCCCAGGTTTGGTTTACTCGGGGTAAACAGCTATGCTCTAGCCATAACAAGTTTGATGACCACCATGAGGGGAGACGTGGGGCCATGAGAGGTGATCATGAGGGGAAAGAAGGGGAAACCATGAGGGGAAAGGACGTATGGCCTTGAGGGGTGAGGGGAGATCATGAAAGGAGAAGACGGGCAGCCATGAGGGAAGATTGTGAGGGGAAAAGAGGGGTGACCATGAGGGGAGACCATGAGGGGAGAGAAGGGGTGGCCATGAGGGGTGAAGGGTGGTTGTAAGAGGAGATCATGAGAAATGAGGAAGGGCAGCCATGAGCGAAGATCATGTGGGGAGAGGAGGAGCACCTGTGAGGGAAGATCATGATGAGAGAGGAGGGATGGCCAGGAGGGGTGAGGGGCTGTCAAGAGGGGAGATCGTGAGGGGAGAGGAAGGGCATCCATGAGGGAAGATCATGGGGGGACAGGAGGGGTGAACATGAGGGGAGATGATGAGGGGAAAGAAGGGTGGCCATGAGGGAGAAAATGACAAAAGAGGAGGGGTGGCATGAGGGAAGATCATGAGGGGAAAGGAGTGGCAGCCACGAGGGGAGGCTATGAGGGCTGAAGGGCAGCCATGAGGGAAGATCATGAAGGGAAAGGAGGAGCCGCCATGAGGGGGTGTTGTGAGGTGGCATGAAGGGTGGACTTGAGGGGAGATCATGAGGGGAAAGAAGGGGCAGCCATGAGGGGAGATCGTGAGGAGAGAGGAAGGGCGTCAATGAGGGGTGAGGGGCCATTGCAAGCAGAAATCATGAGGGGAGAGGAAGGACAGCCATGAGGGTAAATCATGAGGGGAAAGGAGGGGTGGCCATGGGATGTGAGGAACGGCCATGGGGGTAGGGACGGCAGCTATTCAATGTGGGCCACTATAAGGGGCAGATGAGGGATGGATGTGAGTGGACATCATGAGCAGCAGCCATGAGAGAAGATCTTGAGGGGAGATCAGCTTGCCCTCAGTGACATGGTTTAGGTGGGCTTGGCAGTCCTGGGGTAATGGTTGGACTTGGTCATCTTAAAGGTCTTTTTCAACCTAGTTGATTCTATGGTTCTAAACTGGATATTCACCCAGTTTGGTTGCTTAGCTCACCACAGTGCATTCACTTTTATCCCAAATAAGAGCAAGGCTGTGTCTAGAGCTCTGCATGGGGCCTCACTCTGCAACCCTTACTTGGTTAAAACTCCTGCTAACACAAGGCCATTGCAGTATGGATCTGTGTATGCGCATGTGTTTCGATAAGGAGACTCAAATGTCTTCTAAATGTGTTTAATGGCACCACTGACTGAGGGAAAGCCTAGGAAGACTTCCTGCCTTAGATGTGGATGTGTTTTGGTCACTAATTCATAGGGAAATGTTGGTTCATCATGAAATTTAAAGCGGAGTAATGTAGTAACTCTTGTTATCTAAAGATCTGTTTTGCAGTTGTTTTGGCCATGGTTGTTACTGTTACGATCTTCTTTCATGTTAATAAGGTCACTCATTCATTTAATAGCTTGGTTTAATTGTGTTTGGTTATTACCACCGTCCTCTCATCTCCCCTGAGTGAGAAAATGCAGGGACAATGACCGATGAGCTGCATGGACTAGAAAGTGACCACAAAGATGGTCCCATTTGTCCCCTAGCTGCTCTCCAAAGAGATAAAAAAGAAACAAGTGTTTTGCTTGGGATCCCTGTTTTAAGGGACTAGAGGAAGCCTTGGCTCATCACATCAGAAGTGAAAAGGACAGATTTATGTCAACAGTCAGCTCTGGGCAGTAGTCGTGATCTTTTACCCTGAGCTCTGAGAAACCTGCACAGGCCTCTTCTCAAGCCTGGGCAAGTGCCTGGTTGTTTTGTTCCTGGCTGGTTGTTGAGGCAGAAAGAGAGGATGCAAAGCACAAGACTTGAGATCATACAGCGTTAGTACTCTGAAATGCACTCACTCTCTGCATTTTTGCTAGAAATTACATGTTTATTTATGACTAGACAACTTTGGTGAGGAAACTAAGGTGTCAGTCAGCTTTGTAGGCACTTGGCCCTCCCAAGGGAAGCTCCAGCACTGAGTCAGCTGCAGCTTCCTGCAACACAGGCAGAACATACTTGTTGCTTTGTGCCTTGTGGAAGCCAAGCCCATGCGCTTCTCCATGAAGCCAGCTGTCTGGTGCTTGGGTCCACTTTCCTTTTTGTTTGCAGGGACGTGCTGGATGGGAGCAGAGCAGCCAGGCGAGCACAGACACAGAAACCCAGTCTCTCCTGCCCATCCAAAGGTTGGCTTCCCAGCTCCAGTGCTCCTTCTGGACCCACCTCACATGGCCTGTAGTTAATTTAATGACGGGAGTGAACTTCAGCTTTGAAGAGTGGATGTTCCACCACCTTAACAGTAAGTGAATCCCATCCACAACTGTATTAGTGACTTCAGACACTAAATTGAATGAAACCTTTTCCCACAATTTTCAAACCTAATTCTGAACAGTGAAAGGGTGAGAGGTTCAGAAATAATGCAGGAACAGATGAGCACTGAAATGTGAATAAAATAGAGCAAAATCTTGGTCTTTAATGAGTTTCATTGCACAAGGAATATACTATATTGTGGAAAATGAAACAAGAGACCTGGCAAATACAGAGAAAGTAATATACCTGCAGCTGCACATAGTAACACTGCAGTAGTATTAAGGACTCCTAAGTCATTACAAAGTACAGATACAGGGCTCCATGTATTATTTACTTTCATGGGGGACACAGGACAAAATTATATGTACTCTGAATACTTGGACTACGTAGACTTTGTAAATATGTATTAGTTACAGTCAAGATACTGATTTTGCCCTGAGAATCATTAGGAAGTGGTGACCTTCTATGAAGGGGCTACGGAACTGATGGACAGGGGCAGAGCAGTTGATGTCATCTACCTGGACTTGTGTAAAGCCTTTGACACTGTCTCCCATGACATCCTTCTCTCTAAGTTGGAGAGACATCAATTTGATAGGTGGACCACTCGGTGGATAAAAAACTGGCTGGATGGCCACACGCAAAGAGTAGTGCTCAGTGGCTCAGTGTCCAGCTGGAGACCAGTAACGAGTGGTGTCCCTCAGGGATCGGTGTTGGGACCGGTCTTGTTCAACATCTTTGTGGGTGACATGGACAGTGGGATTGAGTGCGCCCTCAGCAAGTTTGGCGATGACACCAAGCTGTGTGGTTCGGTTGATATGTTGGAGGGAAGGAATGCCATCCAGAGGGACCTTGACACGCTTGTGAGGTGGGCTGATGCCAACCTAATGAAGTTTAACCATGCTAAGTGCAACGTCCTACACCTGTGTTGGAGCAATGCCAGGCACAGCTACAGGTTGGGTGGGGAGGAGATTGAGAGCAGCCCTGCAGAGAAGGACTTGGGGGTGTGGGTTGATGGAAAAATGAACATGAGCCGGCAGTGTGCGCTTGCAGCCCAGAAGGCCAACCGTATCCTGGGCTGCATCAAAAGGAGTGTGACCAGCAGGTCGAGGGAGGTGATCCTGCCCCTCTACTCTGCTCTCGTGAGACCTCACTTGGAGTACTGTGTGCAGTTCTGGTGTCCTCAACATAAAAAGGACATGGAACTGTTAGAACAAGTGCAGAGGAGGGCCACGAGGATGATTAGGGGACTGGAGCACCTCTCGTATGAAGATAGGCTGAGAAAATTGGGGCTGTTCAGCCTGGAGAAGAGAAGGCTGCGTGGAGACCTCATAGCAGCCTTCCAATACCTGAAGGGGGCCTATAGGGATGCTGGGGAGGGACTCTTCATTAGGGACTGTGGTGAGAGGACAAGGGGTAATGGGTTTAAACTTAAACAGGGGAGGTTTAGATTGGATCTGAGGAAGAAATTCTTTACTGTGAGGGTGGTGAGGCCCTGGAATGGGTTGCCCAGGGAGGTTGTGAATGCTTCATCCCTGGCGGCGTTCAAGGTGGGGTTGGACATAGCCTTGGATGGCATGGTTTAGTGGGAGGTGTGCCTGCCCATGGCAGGGGGGTTGGAACTCGATGATCTTGAGGTCCTTTCCAACCCTTACTATTCTATGATTCTATGAAGTACAGTCTTGGTGAAAATATCAATAATGTATAATTTGCCTCAAATCCATTAAACCTCTAATGAAATGAGCTTTTTTTTTTTTTTTTTCCATTTTAATAGGAACACATACCTCTTGTGACTACTGTTGTCATATATTTTATACTGTTATCAATACATTTAAGAGGCCAGAATTTGTCTCAAGATGAGTTGTACTGAAAACTGGCCCTAAATGTAGTTAAGTTGGTCTTCACATTTTCTGGGTAACTGAAGATTTCTGTAACTTCGATGCCACTATGAAGACCTGCTGTAAGAATGTCCATGTAACTTCATATGAAAACAGTCAATAAAAGCAGCATTTGTCACTGATCAGCCTGGATCTCTGGGAGGAGGATAGTAAAATCATAGTACAACTCTCTAGTTACAGAGCTTTCTCACGCATCTCCAAGGCCTCTAAAATGGTATCAGCAAATCTGTTTGACAGAAGGAAGACACCTCTAAAATATGGGTTGCCAATGGTCTGAAGAAGCTAGTAAGGACATTTGTTCTGTCCCTGGGCATGCCTCTGGTGGCCTAAAGAATACCAGAAGGGTGTTATAAATTGGTCTTACATTGCCAAAGATCTCTGTACTGGCTCTTAATAATCATGGCTAAAAATAACTAGTTTTGATTGTTTCCTTCAGCTTTGATATCTCATCTTTCTTTTGATGCCCCCAGTCTCTACAGCCACAGCCAGCTTCTTCCCACATCTGAAGAATTTCAAAAAGGAAACTAGCAAGCCACTATAGCATTGAGGTAGAACCACAATGAAACCTGGGGCAATGGCAACTGCATGAATTTCAGCCCTAGTTTTCATTTGCTGCAGTCTTTTTTTTTTGACTGTTGTAGCTTTCAATGGTGGTTTCAAACTTGCTTTTAAAAAAATCTCTTTTTTTTTTCTTTCCTTTTTGTAGCTTGAGTTTAGATTAAATATATTGACAGAGGAGGTAAGGCTTGAATCATTTTCATGCATCAGCACTGACAATATCCTTTTTGATACTCATTTTTTTGGAAGTATTAACTTTCTTAGCATGAAATTATGTATCAGAGTAATAACAATGAAAACAGAGTGTAGCATGTTGGAAATATCTGTAACATAATGCAATATCTTGCTATCCCTTTTATCTGAAAATATTTATTCGTTATGAAAGCATGTTAAAGAGTAAAATAGCTATCTAAAGCCGGTACTTACATGATTCCTATCACAGCTGTATCTGAGCTACCACAAAAGACATAACGCACCATTGCATTAGGACTGTGAAGTTGGGAAGATTCCCTAGGTGTTGCTCAGCTGTAGATCTGAGGAGCAGAGGGACTAAATGGTCCGTTCAGGAGCAGAGAGGAAGCCAGTGACAAAGGAGACAGCAAACTCTCCTTAAGTAGTCCTTTGGGACTCTCTGGATATAGATTTAAAACCAGCTTTAGATAACCCCAGGAGATGGGGCAGGATGGCAGAAAGCCTGCAACAAGATGCCTGATGATCTGCCATTGATCTTCAGAGGGCCATCGGAGCCCAGAAGTGGGGGAAGAGTTGGGAAAGGCAATTAACTTAAGTGGTCACAGATGTTCTCACTCCACATCTGCCCTCTGCAGACTTCAGTGGTGTGGTTTCTGTGGAAACAGAAACTCTGTTAAGTGGAGCTGCTGTCCCTGGCAGGATCTGTTTTTTCCAAAGATGTATATTCTCCAGTAGCGCAACCAGAGTTTGTTGATGCAGAAAGGTGCAAAGCTATCCTGCCCAGCATTGCATATTCCTGTTCAAACTAGAACAGCTTTTGATCCAGGAATAATTTCAGGGTTTGATATGCATTAATCCAATATATGATTCTGTTTCAGGGAAGTTTCCAACTGTCACAGACACCCTATGTAATCCTCCAGGGTCAGTTCTAGTAGTCTTTCCCCCATTTTAAGGTAGCCAAGGAAAGAAAGATTTGAGCTAAACTCCCAACTGCAACATTTAAGCATGTGTGTGTCTCTGTGAGTGAATATTTTTTAACTTATTTAGGACAACTTTTTTTTCATATTTTTATAGTATCATATTTGGTTAAGATACCTTATTGAGTGCACTGGGTTTCATTTTTTACTGAGTCATTCTACCACTTTAGAGGCTCAAAATGGCTGGAATGTTGGGTACTTTCCCCCCACCTCATCACCCCCCCCAAAAAAAAAAAAGAAAAGCAGTCTCCCTGTTTTGTTTTCTGCTGACTGCACTGAACTGGCAGAATAACCTTAAAGATAATTGACAAAATGACAGGATAGAAGAAAATGTTGGAACGGAAGAACTGACACAGGCATTCCTGGACTTCTTAACAGTTAAACCACAATGGCCTGTTCAAATGAACATATTAGTCCCACAAGAGAAAGTAAATTTTATCACATCCAGAAATTCTGTGCAGAGCTAAATGGCTAACAACTGCTTACTGCTGTGAGTTGAACTGACCACGTCTTACAGCAGACTGAAGACTAAGCTGAAATCCCTCCCACCTTCTCTGAGGTTATCAGGAGCAAAGAAAGGCCATCTGGAACTCCTGTAACAGCTGCGGAGCTGGCAATAACCTTTGTTGCGATAGCTTCAGTGGTGGATTTAAAAGAGGATGGATTCTAGAAGTCTCCTTTAAAAGAGTCCTGAGCGGGTATAAAATGGCCGGATGAGAATGATAGGCAGCAGGGTTTACTTCGCATTGCCTAAATGACTACACAAAACTTAACACCCAAAGTCAGGCACAGGTGGAGGAAAGAGGACCTTACTCTGAGTTACCTGGTCACCCCTGAGATGTGATAACTGACCACACAGGGCTGTAGTCTGCCACCAGTACCATCGCCTTGCAAAACGACATCATTGTGCTTTGCAAGCTTGTGAAGGGAGAGTGCCTGGAAACAGGTAGAACACGGCAACCAAGAAAAGAAGCATGTTGTTGGATTTTACTTTTTAAGTTAGCCGGAGAAGTACGAAACAATGTCAACCCAATTTCCAGAATGAGCTAAAAATAAACCAAAGTGTTTATTTTTAGATGTACCAAGCTATTCAGTAACAGCTCAGCTTTATGGCATGTAGGAATAGGATCCAGACTCTGATTTTGGTTATACTGCTGGAAGTTTTCCATTGGCTTCAAAGATAATTAATAGTTTCACCAAAGTAATTTGATCAGAATTTGGCCATAAATCTATTGTTCCTTGATGTGATGCCCTTACACGTAAGTTTTAGTGGAAAAATATGTATTAAAAAATAAAATAAAAAAAATGAAATAGAAGCAACATGTTTACCTACCTCACAGCTTTTTTTAGGCTTACATGCTTTGAAGTGTTTTGAGGATGAACAGTGCTATATGTATGCTAAGCCTTATTATGCATTATATAAATGCATAATATTAGGCACGGTGTTTTCGTCTTTGCCCACAGCATGTTAATGACGTATCTGCAGTGGGATGAAACACAGCACTATTGAATAAAGGTTATGGATTATATTTGTATTTCACAGTGTTAGGTGATATGCTGCTTCTGATCTCTAGGTCACTGCTCAAATCTGTCAGGGGTTAATCATGGCCGGTTGTTCCTATCTGACGCCTGGTATGCTCCTGCTGCTAGATGAAAAGTTGTTCCTCTCTGTAACTCATCGACTAGTTTAGAGCCAGTGAAAATGCTCTGTGAGGATGCCAGCACTTACAGGGGTAGAAAAAAATGCCAGTCTTTATTCTGGGACAACCTATGCAAAACTCAGCTAAGCAATGTTGGTGATGGTGATGATAGCATTAAGTAGGTATGGCTAAAAGACTATAAAGTCCAGCACCTTTTAGGAACACTAAAAAGCTATCTGAGAATAAGTTTAGTAAGTTTACATAAGATAATAATTCCATTTTTTACAGAGATCTGATATAGTTGCAATGAAATATGGGACAAAAGATCTCACTGGAGTACCACAACATTTTCTAGTATGGTTTTCAAGCCTATCTTTGAGAACACTGAAGTTTATTTCAGTTGCAAGACTGAAATATATATACAACATTTTCAGGTTAGATTTGATCTTGAGCCTTGCTTTTGGCACTGCTCCTCTATTGCCAATATTTACCCTGTAGAAGTACATTGAAAACCTACCAGGTCAAAACTTAAGGCCTTCTGGTCAGTTTTTATAGAGATCTTACTAGAAGCAGAACTCACAGTAGTTCAAATCTTGATGGGTAAAAAGCAGCTGAGCATGCACCCTTCCCTCTGATTTCCATAGCAGTTGTTGCTGAGTAAGGACTGGATGCGCCTCCTGCTCCTGCGTCAGGGCTGCTGACATGAGCAAGTGGGAGGAAGATCAAGCTCTGGCAAGGACGGACTTCAGGAGCTGGTCCATTCTTCTTTCACATGGATGGGAGTGTCACAGCATGTTTTCCTGCCTAATCAGTCTCAACACAGCCTTGCACAACTCAGCCTCCTTTAAGCTTTTAACCAGGGTGTAGGAGTTCAGAAAAAGAAACACCTCCCTTCCCCCAAGAAAAATATAATGGAAAAGATTTGTTTTGATGTAGCACAAACAGTAAACTTGAATCACTGAAAACGAGCAACACATTTGTGTGAGTATTCTTTCTTTCCCTAATTTTTATTCCTAGTTAGCTATTCATTTTATTTACCTCCTAGACAACACATACTAGGGGCTGGATCTGCCTCCCAGTGAGGCTCATGATGGAGCTCCCAAGGCCATAATCCTTGGGGCTGTAAGACAGCTCCTCTTTATTGACCCTGCTGGGGCTATCCCAGTGTATCTGGTTCTTATCCTTGTTAATGCAGGCAGTTCTCTGTGTGACCCATCTTATGGGCCAAAGCAAATGTTAATGCATAGTAATACTATCAAAACAGTGCATGATGATAGGTTCCACTCTCATTGAAATTGTGTTACTAATTACAAGTGCAAGTTACATAACTACAAGTACTTATTCTTTATAAGACTCATTCTTTTTAATGCTCTGAGAGAGATCAGGAGCCTAGTTTGTCTGAGGCTTCATACAAAAGCCTTGATGTTACAGCGTGATCTGTGCTAAAAGCCATGCATATATGCAACTTCAGTGTTAAGATCATGGTCCTTGCAAGCTCTCTACACCTCTGGTAAAGCCAACACAGAAGCTTCAGATTTATTCTTCTGTTAACAAGCTTAGAATATGGATCTTGCTTACTATTATTATTACCAGTACACGGCATGCCAAGATGTGGAGGAGAAATGGAAGAGCAGTCTAAAATTCAAATTATGCACTAAATGGGCATAGCAAATAGCAGAGCAAGAATGGAATACCAAGGGACAAAGAGAAAAAAATGCTTGTTCAGTTTAGGGAAGATGGTCTGACAAAATTGACTGTTTTACAATCATGTACTCACTGTAGAGTCATTTATTGTGACCAGCAGTAAGAAAAGCACTAATGAATGGCTAGAGAAATGTACTGATTGAGCCCTTAATATAGATTCAAAACAATGCCATCAGTGAATATGGGAATTCCTTCACAAGATGAAAAAGAATATAATCACCTCTCTTGTACTTATATAGCCTCTTTTACCATGGCACCTGGTCACCTTTCTCATGACAGTTGTCATATCCCACACAACTGGGAAGCTTTAGGACAGGCCCACAGCAGCAGGCATCGCTGGGTGCGGGGCAGGCTGACAGGGAGGGCACAGCAAGGATGGATTGTTCAAGCCCGAGTGGTTGATCCCTACCTCCTACTAGCACAGCTACTGGTACCATCACCTAGCAGTAGCTCCCCATCCCATGTCATCCCATGCCATCCCATGCCATCCCATGCCATCCCATGCCATCCCATCCCATCCCATGCCATGCCATGCCATGCCATGCCATCCCATCCCATGCCATGCCATCCCATCCCATCCCATCCTTCTCTTCACCATCTGACAAGTCAGGCCAAACTATAGGCAGCTGGTATTCTAAGCAATCATTCTAATGCATAGTTTATGAGCGAGCCATTGGCTGTGATATGTTTATGTTAGCCATTTATCAAACAATAACCAGCACCAAAGGCTAAATACTGCAAATGGAAGAATGGGGCTGATTCCTGCGCCTTGGTATGAGGAATGTGTCTTGAGGCCCACGTTTATGGAGCTGCAAATTTGTTCTTTGATCTCTTACCAATAAGAAGGCTAAAGGAATGCAATTTTTGTTGTTAATATTTTGCTTAATGTTAGTCTAGGGAAAGGTCGTTAGTAATCTATAGCTATCCTGTTGGTCTCAAGGGACACATCACATACATTAAAGGACACAAATCAATAATTAACATAAAATCCTCCTAATCCTAAAGTCAAATATTAACATCCTCCCTTTTATCTTTTTCTTCTTTTTTTTTTTTTTTTTGGCTTCTAGCAAATTCCTAAACAACCCAAGGCTGAGAGTGGTAGAATTTTGCCCTGACATGACAAAACTAATGAGACAGCCATGTGCCTTCCTGTCTGTGCCAGATTTCAGGCATGTAAGTCCACAGTAAGCTCAAAACTTCAGTATGCAGGGAGGTGCATTGTAATGTGTTATAATCCTGCAGTTTGCTCTAATCAAGAGAAGGTTCAATACCAAGTACCTATAAACCAGGAAATTTGGGGGTCAAAAGGTATTCTTCTCTGGAATTTAAGCTGCTTCTTTCTACAAGTGTGAAAAAAACCCCACCTAATTGCCATTTATAGAAGCAATTAAGTTGATATAATCCTTTAAAATATGCCTATTTGATTATTTTCAAAATTAAATAGATGTTTCATTTCTGAAACTGAGTTATGAACCTGTACATAAATCGTTGTAGTAAAAGTTCTGTTTTCCTCTTGCAGCATTAACATTTACAGCATTGAAAAAGGTGCAATAGTGCCACATGTTCAAAGCAATTCCAAATTCTAATTAAAGGGTAACTCATGTTATAAAGCAGTTATAAAGTTAAATATATGGCATAATTTATTACATACAGGCATAACCACTTTTTTCAAGTGTCTATGCACATCTGGAAATAGTACCTATCAATGTGTATTTATACATGTATGCATAATAAACTGCACACTGTAGATACACTAGGTGCAGGCATATAGTTAGTTCAGACACGTTCCCAAGGCATTTTCAACTACTAACATTTTTGTCAGTGGGAAGGAATGTGATCTTTCATAACAATGAAGTTATTGTTTATTTTCTCCTTGCTTTTTTGTTGTAGGAATTAGACATTTTGGTTACTTATTACCATGAGATAATTCCCACCAGTCTGCTGAAGGCATAAGCAAGGCAAAGTGTTTCCTAATTTGCAGAAGGCATGTGTTATCTCATGGTAACATACACACATTGCAACATGACATTTCTTCTTGGCCAGGTAAATGGTCCAGGATATAGCTTTGTCCTTCCATTAAAATCTCACTTGTGTTTCCCTGTTTGCAAAATACTTTATTAAGATGTATAGTACAGAATAAATATTTAGTGGAGCACTTGTACCACTGTATTTTTAATAAAATCCAGAGGGAGACTAAACAGAAACATATGACTGCTGAAAAACTGAAGGGCTGATATTAGGTGAAAGTTGTTGTCTTTACTCTTGTGCATGTGGGAAAGCATATTGATATTCTCATGCTGCTGATAGGCAACAGAGTGTGGATAGCTGTATTAAAACATGTTGCAAATTTAATGGAAATATATTGTTCTTTAATGTTTTCAGGATGTTGCTGTTGGGCCCTGACTATAACAAGGTTTCCTAACTTTGATCAGCAAATCAGGCAAAGAGCCTTCTGCAAATCTTCTCCTCCCTAGTTGTCTGTATTTCTCAATATTCTCGGTAAGGAACATATCCAGGATGCACCCCAGCTTTCAGATGGCTCCTTGTACTGTCGGTTCTGCAGGTGGTCACTTAGAAAGATGGACAAGTCTGTGCAGTGGACAGCTGTCTTCTGCCACTTTGACTGCCTTCCAGGCCAGCTCTGACTTATTTTTCCACACATTGGTTTACTCTGAGGCAGAGATTCTCCATGCTGTTAATGTCTGCTCAAGGGAGATGTAAAATGTCCCTTGTATAGGATACATGAGAAGGAAATAGAGGAAGGGCAAGCCCCCAGATCCATTATTAATTTCTGATTGCAGCATATTTTTTCCTCAGTTGCCTGTAGTAGTGTCTCATTCTACTAATCTCAGCTCTTCATTTGAGTTTGAAGTCTGCTGAGATCAAGATACAATGAATGTGGACATGAGAAGACAGATAAATGATGACACAGAGAGAGGACTATGAAATTACTGAGCCTACTAATTATTGCACTTGGGGATTTCTTCCAGAAACCAGGGTCCTTCCAGATTCCCTCTAGAAAGGAATTTGCAGCCAGTGGGCACATACTCGGGGTGTCATTACTTTATTGTATACTTCTCATGAAGTAATACAGCCCTTTCTTTATGTACAATTAGCTATTACACTTGCAAATAGTCATGCATATTGTATTATAAATGTGGTCTTTGAACCCCAAGTTCCTCTGTGTTACAGCGTCACCAACAAAGGAATTTCTTTCTTCTATTAAATGGGACTCAGACATGACAAAGTTCTCCACAGGGAACTCCCATATAGCATACAAATTATCATGAACCTGATCATAAATAATCTTTTCCTTTTTGCTAGTAAAAATCTCTTGATTAGTTCAGGACATTAACAGGCAAATTTTTAGCAATAGGTTTTGGTGCTACTAATGCTTTCCTTCAAGAAAAAGGGGGGAAAGACATTTGGATTGGAAGGAGCTGGAAAGGCACACTGATTCAAATACTGTTAGCTGCAGTAGCAAGACCAACATGAAAAACAGATTTTTTTGCCTGTGGTTTTCTTTTCCCCGAAGTTGTCAGTGTGACTAGCTCCCCTATGGACGTATTTCTCAAGATGACAGCCTCTGCTTTAAGTCTGTTACATACAGAGCTGAACACGGGTTCTGAAGTTTGAAACTGGATTTCCAGTGAGTCAGAGTTCAAGGAAGATTTGGGATTTTGGCTTGTTTTCATAACTAATTGAATGAGTTAAAATCCTAGCTGTCTTGAAGTCAATGGCACAAATCCCAATGGTTTCAGTGGGGCAAGAATGTCACCCCTTGCAGTTTAAAGGTCAACTACAAAAAAAAGAACTCTGATTCTGACCGTACAGTAATTATATCATCTTATGCTTTTATTCTACTGGATCTATCCATTTGCCTTACTATATATTTATAAAGGTTTCCCTGCCTGGATTTCCTGTAATCTATTCAAGGGGTGTGATCTTCAAATCCAGGAGACAGAAAGACCACTAGGAAGTGCATAAAGTTATAAAACACTGATAGCATTCTGGCACTTAAATTCTAAATCCCAGTGGAGCCTCAAGACAGATTCCATTTGTTTTAATTGTCTCTGCATAAGTTCTTTGAAGGGCTTGAGGAGTACTGGACATCATCAGATGAGATGTGCCAAAAGTGTTCATCAGAACAAATTGACAATAATCTTATGTGTAGCTATAATCTTATTTTTTTAATCAGGATGTCTTCCTCAAATATTCCTAGCCATATACGGTATGAACTTTTTGCCTTTTTCAGGAATTTCCTTTTTAATTTCTGTTTTTCTTAAGGCAGCCTCTACTAGGACAGCATGAAAAAATCCTGGAGTGTGTTCCAGCCCCTTGCATTCATATCTGATAAACAGATGTTTCTGTGAGCCCCAGGCAGTGGAGGAATATCATCACATTTATAGAGTTTTAGTGATAACTCAGATAGTTATCCAAAACATCATATGTTTCACCAATATTTTGCACCAACTGAGTAATGTGGAGTGTTCTGCCAAGGCTCCTCTGTGTCCTTTTTCACAGCTGTGATGCTGTCAGCCCAAAGACAATGCTTGCAATGAGGAGCGCAGCACTCCCACAGATGCTCGGCTGACTCTTGGCTGGATCTCAGCCAAAAGGCTCCCGAAACATTTTCCATGGGCTACATCTTAACGTGTATTCCAACCCTAGCCATTCTGTGATTCTATGGCTCTTTCTAATGGGAGGATGGTTTGCAGGATAACTGCTGGGCTGGCTTATAGTCTGCTCTGGAAGTGCACAAGGCAGAGGTCACCTCTGTAGAACTAAGGTCACATTATTTTCCCTGATAATTATGCATTCACACTTAGATTTTGGGTCTTATCATTTTGCTCAAGCCTCCTTAAACTATGTGGCACTCAAGTATACCCACGCCATGGTGATTTATAATATCCTCCTGTTGACCACTGCGTTGATGTAGCTTGTTTGACTGAACGGCATGGTGTTGTGGGAAGACAATCCCTGATGTGATGGCCTGCTCCTTCATTCTGCACTCAGTGGTTTCTCTGGTTGTACCCTATAGGATGACCACCGTGAGTGAAAGGACTGGGGGCTTGGAAATTAATGTCCCTGCTTCTTCTCTAGGTATTCATTATTAAGAAACTGAACAAGAACTTCAGCAGAGCACTTCTCTGCAACAGCTCTGCTTCATGCAGCACCACTCTGGGCCCAGTGGTGGATGCAGCAGGATTCAGATGCTAGCCTGGCGTCACCAACGATAGTGATTATTGCACAGGAAAGCTAAAAGCTCCACTCATGCCTGCGTCAGCAACATGCACAGACACAGAGCTCCCATTTAGTTGCCACAATGGACTGTTAATGGCTGCAGAAAGCCAGTTCTGCAGTGACTGATCAGCTGTGGAGGTTGTTACATGGGCATTTGTGATTTTGTGAGAGGTTTGTGGCTGTATCACTTCATAAGACATAGCAGTGCAAAGGAATTTATTAGTTGCACTGCATTTCAGTTCAGAAAAAGTCCTTACTGCCAAATGGACTTTATCAGTTGCCTTTAGCAGGTGACACATAAACACTTTGATTATTAATAATAACATAAAAAATAAGATGACCACACAAAATTAAATCACATACCCCGAGTGGCAGGTTCCTTCTTTGGTGAACAGGGTAATTTATGCAAACCTAAGTTCCTTTCACACCCCTCATGCAAAGACATCATCAGTGAGAATGGTTATTTGTTAGAGGATTTTGACATATGCCAGTTCAGTGCTCCATATCATAGAAGAAACACCTTGTTTTATACTTCTCTGCTTTCTAAAACTTTTTATCTGTTGGTTGGACAGGAGAAAACAGTAGTCATTCTGTTGATAGAATGCTATAAAAATGCTCTGAAAGAACTGAAGTCGGCAGCGACTGTGTCAAAACTGATATTTTGTAGCATCATGAGTCTGTCATGCTGAGTGCCTTACCGTTTTTGAACATTTAGAAGTGTAAGAGAAAGATGCTGAAGAACTGTGGGGAACAGGAGGTCAAGAGATCCTCTGGACATATATATAAGCCACAGAGGGTATGTTGGTAAGCTGCCTCATATGATCAGAGAAACAGGATCAAGGAGGCAGCATGCTCCCATTTAAATACCAGAAAAGAGTTGGAAAGAAGGAAGGAATGTCGTGTAACCAAGAATATGTGTTTGGATTTACTTTGTGTTTGAAGTTAAGAGCATGGAACAGTATTATGCTGTTTATAGGTGGTGCTGCAATGAAATTTTGCAACTGAGTGCTATCAGAATAAGTTTATTTTACAATAAATAACATAAATGTAAAATGTAAGTAGCACATTGTTTATTGACTAACAAGCCCCTGGTAAACTGACCTTTTGGTAATTAGGTAGGTAACTAACAAAGCAAACAGATGGTGTAAGTTAATTGAATACAAAGCAGGACTTCCACTGGAAAAGTGCTGGAGATACGCAAACCACAGGTTAAGAATGACCAATGTAGGTAATGCATTTGTTCTCATCCATCTTCTGGGAGTGGGACTGCACACTGCATGCTGTGGGAAGGCCCTCCAGTTACCCCTGAATGGTGTATCTTCTCCAGAGCACAGTACTCTGGGATGCAGTCCGTTCTAATATTTGATATTTTACATGTCCAGCTGGAGACCAGTAACGAGTGGTGTTCCCCAGGGATCGGTGTTGGGACCGGTCTTGTTCAACATCTTTGTGCGTGACATGGACAGTGGGATTGAGTGCGCCCTCAGCAAGTTTGCCGATGACACCAAGCTGTGTGGTTCGGTTGATAAGTTGGAGGGAAGGAATGCCATCCAGAGGGACCTTGACATGCTTGTGAGGTGGGCTGATGCCAACCTAATGGAGTTTAACCATGCTAAGTGCAAAGTCCTACACCTGTGTTGGAGCAATGCCAGGCACAGCTACAGGTTGGGTGGGGAGGAGATTGAGAGCAGCCCTGCGGAGAAGGACTTGGGGGTGTGGGTTGATGAAAAAATGAATATGAGCCGGCAGTGTGCACTTGCAGCCCAGAAGGCCAACCGTATCCTGGGCTGCATCAAAAAGAGAGTGACCAGCAGGTCGAGGGAGGTGCTCCTGCCCCTCTACTCTGCTCTCGTGAGACCTCACTTGGAGTATTGTGTGCAGTTCTGGTGTCCTCAACATAAAAAGGACATGGAAGTGTTAGAACAAGTGCAGAGGAGGGCCACGAGGATGATCAGGGGACTGGAGCACCTCCTGTATGAAGATAGGCTGAGAAAATTGGGGCTGTTCAGCCTGGAGAAGAGAAGGCTGCGTGGAGACCTCCTAGCAGCCTTCCAATACCTGAAGGGGGCCTATAGGGATGCTGGGGAGGGACTCTTCATTAGGGACTGTGGTGAGAGGACAAGGGGTAATGGGTTTAAACTTAAACAGGGGAGGTTTAGATTGGATCTGAGGAAGAAATTTTTTACTGTGAGGGTGGTGAGGCCCTGGAATGGGTTGCCCAGGGAGGTTGTGGATGCTTCATCCCTGGCGGCATTCAAGGTGGGGTTGGACATAGCCTTGGATGTCATGGTTTAGTGGGAGGAGTCCCTGCCCATGGCAGGGGGGTTGGAACTCGATGATCTTGAGGTCCTTTCCAACCCTTACTATTCTATGATTCTATGATTCTATGACATTCCTCCCCTGCAGTGTCTGGGTCAGTGCTCTTTTCAGGGCAATGAGCTCCATTTCAGTCCTCTGAGGATTCTCCGGGAAGTGCGTTAGGGCCTTCTGTTGGGTTAGGTCCAGTAGTTGCTGGAACAGATCCCTCTCGCCCCTTTTTCTTTCTGAGCTACATGTTGGCCATCCGTGTGCACTACTTACTGCTTCAGGGGAGCTGTGGCATCAAAAAGCCTAAGGCAGAGTTAAAAAAAAGTAAGGGGTTTTAAATTATACTTTCTTAATATCAGCCCTCATGCTAAATGCAACGTAACTCCTTTAACAGTACCTCATCTTTAGTTCACACTCAGGTGTCCAGACGAGGCAGTAAAGTGTAATCCAAATTGCTTTCACTTGCTGTAGGTCTTCATGTAGCAAAGATGAGATGCTTTGGAATATGCCGAAAAAGCAGGCAATTAGCTGGGGGGGGCTGTGTTGGCTCATGTGAATAGATTAAATCAGTTGGCAGATTAGCAGTTCTGTTTTACCCCCTGTTCTCTTTGTACAGGAATCAGAAAAACCCTTGCAAGGGTCTTGTGCAAGAGAAAGGACTTTTGTTGTGATGGTGGCCCAGTGGCTTCAGTGTTCCTCTCTGTGCTGGGTTGTTGTGCAATCTTCAGCCCTGTTGTTTGTGCAGTGTTGCTGGCTGCTCTCATAAATCTCCTGATAGAATCACAATGCATACACAAGATCAAAGGAGCTTGCAGTGGGTTTTATGCTGTTTGGCTGTGCCTGTGCCGCAGCCTTGGGTGCTTTGTGAATAGATAACCACCACATAAAATTTAGAGTCTCTGCCTGCAACACTTGGAAAAAGGTGGTCCAGCTCGTCCTTGGGTAATTCACCTGGAGCTCTCTAGCTCTGCCTTGGTAAAGCGGCCAGTGCAGTGTATTTATTATTCCCTATTTGTCTTGAAAGTGTTCTCTAAAGGTGTCTGCATTCTGGTGGTTCTTCTGAGAAAGACTGCAGAGGTCTTTGTCAGGGCCAGTAAAACCTTCTCTCTCCTAGAAAAGGCACACCATGGCATAGCTGCTACAGTGCTGATAGTTTCTCCTCTTTAAAATACCAAATAATAGCAAATTCACGCAAAATATTACAACCTGGAGTCCCCAAAACTAGCCCTATATAAAGTGCTAACCCCAAATCCTCTTGCTCCTAATTTAAGCCTAGCCTGGGAAGTCCCAGCCCTAACCACAGTGCCAACACTTACGTACCATTGGGCTGCGTGGTGTGAGGTGGCAGTGCCTGAGCTGTAGCAACAGTTGTAGGATGTAGAGGTATAGAGGATGTGGTTCTAAGTGTGGAAATTCTTCAGGTCCATTAAGATTTGATTTCTTTTGCTAAGTCATTCCTGATGGTAACGTCCTTACAAACCTTGCATGACACATCTGCTTGCTGCTCTGTTAGTTTTCATTTTACCTCTGAAAACTGATTTCATGCTGTAAAATATCATGAGATCATTCAGCTGTGCTCCTTAGCTCTGTTGCAGGACTGTAGTCTATCATTTAATTTCACAGCTTGTGACAGTCACCAGCCACATGCTGCAATTTTATAGTCCACACTTCTGTTAAAAGAGCAACTAGTTCTGATTTCTTCAGACTGAATATTTGCAGGTTTCTAGCAAATTGGTCCCTGCCTCTGTGTGAAACAACAGGTTCTGTAGTCCTACATACAGCTATCCACATGCACAATGTTTTCTGAAGACTTAAAGCAATGCGATCATGCATCTCCTATTCCAATCCAAAAGGCAAAACTTTGCCGTTTTGTTAAAATCACAAATGATCTGCACACACTACACTTTCCCTTAAAACCCGTGATACAGGTCCACTGTGTAAGTTATAGGAAATGTGGTGTGGGCTGATAATGAGGTTTCTACCACCATGTCAGCCAACCTTGTCTACAACAGTGGCCTGCTTTGCATTCTCAAGCTGGAAGCAATAGTATACCAGTACAAAGGAGCCCTAATTTCATTTTAGTTTCCCTAAAGTAGACATTTCAATCTCTTCTGCAAAAATGAACTCTGATTATGATGAAGTAATCTGATGAGCATATAGAGGTATGGGAACAAAAAATATTGCAGCAATTATCTTTTGCCAGATGATTAATACAGTGGAAGAGGGTTAAGTAGGAAGTTGAGCAAACCACCACAGAAATATGTACCATAAAAACATCATTTTCAAATGTTGTTGACCTCTTCCAACAGCATCATGCAGACAATTTTAACAGAAGAAATTAAAACAAATGTATAAATATAAGCAGTACTGCTAGAGGTG
Organism: Amazona ochrocephala; assembly: GCA_039720435.1. Lineage (NCBI taxonomy): Eukaryota > Metazoa > Chordata > Aves > Psittaciformes > Psittacidae > Amazona > Amazona ochrocephala. The sequence continues at coordinate 113,466,304 of CM077878.1, read as the reverse complement.
AGCAACATATCAGTCTCTTAAAAATACTACTGACTGACTTCACATTCCAGAGACTCCACATAGATCATTCCCTGGATAGTGCTATGAATCATTTGCCCATCCCAATGTTTTGTTCGAACAGCAATTCTAGTCATCTGATTTGTCAGACAACGGGATGGTGTCAGATATCTCCTCTGCACCTCACTTTGTACCCCCAAGGCTGAGAAAATGGATAGATTTTAAAATGGGACCTATCATGCCAAATTTCCTGAGCACTTCAAATGAATACTCTTGCTTGGTCATGACTAATACCTTCTCAGATTCTGAGAACATGTCCATGGCTTGTGTGCTCTTTGAATAACAAAGAACCCCCATACACAGAGATCTTTCAAGAAACTTCTTGTAAATCAGTCACTGACAGCTGCATAGTCAGTCTTCTTGGTCTTGTCAGTTTTTAATTAAAAAGTTACACCAACAAGTGGTGACAGACACAAGCGGCACAGCCTTCTTCAGAATGTCCAAATCCACCTGAAGGCGAGCACACAGTACAGGTTACTGTGCCACTCACAGAGTAACAGCTGAAAATGACCTGTCATGTAGAAATAAAAAACAAACATGAAAAGACAGATTTATTCTTTTTCTTTTCAATTCTTCGTGATTTGTGTACGCACATAATGTGCTCTCTAACTTTCTGCCCTATTTCAGGCCTAGATGTAGCCCCAGAATAAACAAGATGACGGATTGTACTTACTCTTACATCATATGATGGCATGACACCAGCATTCAGTCAGTGGTGCTAGCTCACAAGGAGTGAGGGAATGATGGCTCTGTGTTTCCATCCATTTATTTTCCTAAAAAAGCACTTAACTGGTTGAATTTTAGATTAATTAACATGCTGGAGGAAGGAAGCCTCTGTCACAAAGCTATCTAGCACTGAGCATGTTTTTCCCTTCACCTCCTCATGGTGATTTTAACCAGTGCATTAGAATTATTGATACACATTCTTCAGGGATGCCAACAAATGTTCATGCAAAATCAGTGGAGACCCAGAATTGGATCAGAATCATAGATGATTTGGGTTGGAGAGTACCTTAAAGCCCATTCAATTCCAACCCACTGCCATGGGCAGGGACACCTTCCACAAGAGCAGGTTGCTCCAAGCCCTGTCCAACCTGGCCTTGAGCACTACCAGCGACGGGGCAGCCGCAGCTTCTCTGGGCACCCTGTGCCAGTGCCTCAGCACCCTCACTGGGAAGAATTTCTTCCTAATGTCTAATCTAAACCTCCCCTCTGTCGGTTTAAACCTCTTCCCCCTTATCCTGTCACTACATGCCCTTGTAAAAAGTCCCTCACCCAGATGATGTAAGGTGAAAAGAAAGCAAGGCAATATTTAGAGGTTGAATTTTCTCAGGCTGCTTTTCAACATCAAAAAGAAGGAAAGGGAGAAAGAACGGACAACTCAGTTTGAAATTACTTCTTTGAAGGCAGATAATACAGAGAATAAACCTACAGATTTAGTGCTTGTGACATCTTCTGTCCCTAGACTCATAACCCCTGTAGTTTTCTGCTTGGTCAGGAAGCAGAGAGATTTAGGAAGTTGGACCAGATTCACAAGAAAATTTGAGGCTCATTGGGAGATTTTTATATCTTTGACCCCAAATATGAAAGTTTGCATTTTTATCATTCAGTTAGCCAAGGCTGGATTACCTAAGATACAGGGACTTACTGAGGATTTGTACAAGTCTTTTCAAAAGGCTTTTGTTAATACAATATCAAGTATTTCAGACTAGCAACTTCAGAATTCCCCACTGGTTTTGTTTTTGGTTTATGTCAAGAGGTGCTTCATACAGCTTAATAGGAACATCATTATTTTGCCTTCCATTAATAACTCTGCATTTTAAGAAAATGCCATCATTCTGTCCAATTTTATCCTTCCATTCTTTATAGCAATATCTGAGAAAACAGTAACTGGAAGAATAAAGTAACTGGAAGAGAATAGGACAAAAATATTAAAGATAAATTTTCTCAACTTCATTTCATCCCAGCACATTGCACAGCTTTTACTTTCTCACTTTTGATGGTTTTTCACCTGCATTGCCAGTCAGGGCTCAGTTCTCCTTGCATTCTGAGTACACAGGTCAGATCTTAGCCTTAAAATTTTTCTGCTCATTCTTTCATTGTAAGAAAATCCTTTTAGACTGTGCAAGTTTCCAGCAGTGCTTAATGCTTGGTGCATCAAGTATATGCAGTGCATATATGTGAGGTACATTACTTGCATGATGCAGCACATTTTGTAGCTTATAATATTTAAGAAGTATATTTCACTGCATGCAAGGCAGAACAGAATGTTAAGCAGGCAGGCAGATCTACTGGGAAAGCAAGTGAAAATGTTAACAACATTAATATTAAAATATGAAGAAAAAAAGAGGGGAAAAAAATGGTAAAAGACTAAATCAATGCTACGTAGTGAAAAACTCCATAAGGATCAATAAAACCCTGCACTCTTAGAGACAGAAAGGGCAACCATTAGAACATTTACAGAAAAAAATCAGCAATAACAGATTGAGAAATAACATGCTTATTCATAACTTTTCCGTTACAAACAAGTGATATACATGTAGGAAGAAGCCAAACAATAAATTATTCTGTCCTTCTTTAAAAAGCCAGTAACCTCCCAGACAGACAAGTACTTGTCCATATCTGCCATATGTTCTTCTCCTGAGGTTTGCATAATTGCTTAAAAAAAACATATGAAACCCTTTGGCTTGACCCATAGCTTCTAGACTTTCCTGTAACTTCTCTCATTAAGAGGAAAGAGTAGTGTTATTAAGGCATTTAGGCTCAAAATGTAGGGGAACAATCCCCTACAAGTTGTGCCAAGCCTCCTTTGGCAGAAAGCTGTAGGGCTTGTTTCATAGCTGACTTAATGATTTTTGTTGTGATTGGTTTTGTTTGACCAGTTGGAGGCCTGGCCTTTAATGCCTCCAATTCCATACGAAGTCTATGGGACCTGCAGTTTCTACCATAGAACCATGGAATCAGAATAGTTAGGGTTGGAAAGGACCTCAAGATCATCTAGTTCCAACCCCCTGCCATGGGCAGGGACACTTCTCACTAAACCTTGCCACCCAAGGCTCTGTCCAACCCAGCCTTGAACACCGCCAGTGATGGAGCATTCACAACTTCCCTGGGCAGCCCATTCCAGTGCCTGACCACACTTACAGTAAAGAATTTCTTCCTCATATGCAATCTAAACTTCCCCCGTTTAAGTTTAAACCCGTTACCCCTTGTCTTCTTACTACAGTCCCTCATGAAGGGTCCCTTCCCAGCATCTCCACAGGCCCCCTTCAGATATTGGAAGGCTGCTATGAGGTCTCCATGCAGCCTTCTCTTCTCCAGGCTGAACAGCCCAACTTTCTCAGCCTGTCTTCATACGGGAGGTGCTCCAGTCCCCTGATCGTCCTCGTGGCCCTCCTCTGGACTTGTTCCAACAGTTCCATGTCCTTTTTATGTTGAAGACACCAGAACTGCACACAGTACTCCAAGTGAGGTCTCACGAGAGCAGAGTAGAGGGGCAGGATCACCTCCCTCGACCTGCTGGTCCATGTGTAAATCGAAGTCGAGATTCTCCCAAAGCAATCAGCAATGGCATAACCCTAATTAGAAGCCATGCTTGAAAGTCAGGGGTTCCATTTCTTTGTGATAATTCAGAATACCTAATTTAGGTGGCTGGAGATTTAACCAACTCTATAAGGAGCCTAAGGCCAAGCTAAAAGCTTAAAGATTGGCAGTGTGAATATGTAATCCCCTGTAAAATGGGATATCATCCATTGCACAAGGCCACTGTGAGGCTGAACCCATGTGTGCTTTTGAAGTGATCAGACACTACGAAGTGTACATCAAAGACAGTATGTAGAAAGAGTAGAATAGGGCCCTGCTGAGCCTTCAGTTACACCAGCTGCAGGCACAGAGCAGTTCAGTACCAATTACCCCCCAACAAAATCCCTTAAGTAAGCCATCACTTAACTACATCTAGAAATCACATCAGCATAAATGTCTTTATGGCAGGGATAAGGAACAGTGGTGGGTAACCAAGCAGAAGGTTAATATATAGATATTAGGGTCCTGATTCTCATCCCTTTTAGACTCATTCAAACCAAGAGCATCCTTCCTGAAGCTGGTGGATTTGCCTCTGTGAAATTCCTTCAGTGGAAATGAAAGTCTCTGACTGACAATGACTCCTCTCAGTTTCAGATGCCAGTATGTAGGCAATAGATATTGACAGTGAGAAACAGCTTAAATTCAGTTTAATCCTCTTAATAACTTATTATATATTGTAGTCATCTTGATGTAATTTTGGAATATTATCCAGGACTAATAATAATTATGATACTATCACAAGCAGATTGACTTTTACCCTTACCAGAGCCCAGTGCAGCAGCAAGGAGAGGCAGCAAAGAGGTGACAGAGACCCTTCACAGCTTTTCCCCGTCCATGCTGTGCACAGGCATTCAGGGAAAACTCACTCTGTCTTCTGCAATACAAACATGCTTTGGATGAGGGTCAAAGCAAGAATAATGGCAACACCAGCAGCTATAACTCTGCCAAATCCCTTCCTGATGTGGGATTTACAAAGGTTATCGTGGACTGGGGAATAATTTCAAAGGACTTCTTTATTGCTATGGCCTGGGGCCAGGGGAATAAACCTTCTGGAGCAGAGGAGGATTCCCTTTACCTTAGGCTATTCATTCTAACTGTGAACACATAGCAGAATTGGACCTACCAGTCTCTCTCTTCCAGAGGATCCCCGAAGTGTCTTCTTACAGCACCTAGATAAAATCAGCTGCTTCTGGAGACAAAAAGATTAGAGCTAAATTTGCCACTACCCAAAGCACATAGTGTAACACTACGGAGAGAAAAAGCTGGACCAATGTCAGGGGAAATACGTGCTCCTATAAAAGCAGCACCAGGAGAGAGAAGCTGGGAGCAGATTTCCAAAGCCCCGTGTGAAACTCCAAGACAAGACTACAGAGATGTATTTTTTAAAAGTTACCAGATAAACTGAACAGTTAAAACGGGTAGTTTCTCATTCTCTGAAGTTTGTGGTCTGAGGCAAACACCTCATCTGCTCTTTTGGAAGTTCCAACCTTAGTTTTTTTAAAATTACTTATATTTCTTAGCAGATGGCAATTACTTTCTTTAAGTCAGACATCATCTAAAGTTCAGGTGGGGCAGTTAGATATTGAACTTTTCCTCTTCCTAAAATCAAGATATGGATGCTCCAGTGTAGGCACAGTTGTACTGAGGTAACAAATAACAAATGGAGAAGGTGTTTGATGCTGGGAGACCACTATCACCAGCAGGATTTCCTCAAGGGGTTTGGCCTTATTAGAGCATTTCTCTTTTTTCCCCCCCTCAAAGTCCCTCACTTCATTGAACTCTGGAGACTACTGGATTACCATGACTGGTAGAACTCAATGTATGCCTTTTTTTTGCTTTCTAATGGAGGTGTTGTAAACTTGTGTCATCTTTGTGTCCTCTTTGTGTAAATGAAAGAAGGCTGGAAACTTTCTTTCTTCGCTGCCATTTGCCAAAAAGGCTACAGCACAATCACCCTGTTTTGATTCTGCCCTACCTCGTAGTATGACAGAGGTGCTTACAGACTGATTTGTAGTTTATTGAGACAAGCCCCAGGTTTTTTCCCCTATCTTTTATTCATTTCCCTGGCCAATTCTTTCAATGATAATCACAGCTGCCATCATCCTTTCCCTAAAAAATATCCCCAGCCAGTCAGGAAACAGACTGAAATCCTGGGAGTGGCCACATGCTGCTGTCAGCTTTAATGCACATCCTTTTGGCATTAAAGCTTGGGATTGTGTGGAGCTGAACGTCATAGACCAAGGGCAGGGTATGAACATGTGTGTGTAACTGCAGGACTTACACCTCAGCCAGTGGGAATACAAAGCCCATCCCCAGGCCATTATTCATTTGGAGTCCTGCCTTTTGATCAGTTAATTAGGACCTACTTTTGGATGGTGCTAAGTTACCTAAACTCCAAGTAACTTCAGTGGAAGCTAGGACCAAGCTTTCTAAGCACTGAGCACAAAGTAGCAACAAGAAAATCTACCTCTGACCAGGTCTCATTTCTTGGTTGGCTGCCTGCTCAGAGTTGAGCTTGTTACACAGCCTTGAAGCAGATCATCTTGTCTTACATGGTAAGACCGATGCAGAAAATGTTTCTGCTGCAGATTCCAGCCTGAGCAGCTCCTTCTTGGAGTAGCTTCTGAAAATGAATTTACAGCTTCAAGACTACACCTGCACAGGAGATGCCTGTGGCAGTCAGTAGGGAATGTGGTTAATTAAATAGGAACAGATTTGCAAAGATTACTTCATCCAAGAGGTGAAAGCTAATAATTATATGGAACAAGATGATTACCTGGCACAAGATGATAAAACTGCTAATGTTCCTGTTTATAGTATGACTGTGAAACTTCTCTGTTAAAGCTGAGCTGCAATGCATTACAGTTTATTGCCTAATACTACAAGAAATAATGCTGCCTGTATTCTGTCAAAATTGTGCTTTTCTTCCAAATGAAATTCCACCTGGAACTGACCCATCCAAGTAACTCCCACATTTTCTGTGGTTTATCCTCACCTGGGAGGAAGGAAGGGTTAAGAAGTGAGAACTCTGGGTTTGCCTTATATGTAAAATATATCTGGGAACTTCAGTAGATGGTGAAGGATTGGTCCCTTCTTCACAGGAGGGAACCTTCCCCCACATTTCTATAAGACGGCAAGTAGCATTCAGTGGGGTAGGAGTGTGATCCTCTTATGTGTGATGAAAACCTGCTGATGCAATGGCCACAGCTACCCGTCTCTCCTGGGCTTTGTTTTAGAAGGAGAGCTCTGCCCCTGGTGTGCCCAGCCCATGCATCCAGCCATTACACTAGCAAACACAGCACTCAAAACTTTGTATTCCACCTCTCATTGCTTAGCTAACTCCTCTGACCTCTCTGTGGCAGAGTCCCAAGCTCTGTGCTGGCCCCACTCTGCTCTCCGCATGGCCTCTATGCCTTCGTATTTATATTCACTTTATTCACTTTATTTTCTCTATTTCTTTTAAAAAGAGTAAATAGCAGCTCATGAGGTGCCAATGTGTAGTATCATGAGTATAGCTCATACAAGTGCTGTTTATACTCTACCCCAGTACTCTGTATTTTACAGATGACCCTCTGCAGAACATTAAATTACTGCTTGTCTCAAAACCAACTCTTCCTCCTGCTATACTGTCTCCCACATCTTCCCTGAAGCCATTTGTAATGACCTCTGCAGGTTGGTTTACAAAAATCGGAAAGCATCTTGGCATCTGCCAGCCTAAGTGGCCTTGATGCTGTAGCTCCACATCCATGTGAACTTCCTCCGAGATGAATCTTGACAGCGGGGATTCAGCATCACTGGGGTTTCGATGCACCACTTACTTCTTAATTCTTTCAATTTCCATGAGGCATTTCACATCTTGAGAGCTAAGTATGACTTAAAAAGGCATCTTGGATCAGGACATAAGGCTTTACCTGAGATAGGATCTCAGATTCAGGACCTGCATTTCTACATGGCTTTTAGCATTCCTGCGTCAGATCTCCCACAGACAGGGATCCTGGAGTCAGTGAGTTTATAGGGCTGAGCAGCCTATTTCAAGTCAAAAAAGCCTCAATAAATTATGGCTCTGTTTCAGTTGCTGATTGTTTTTAACCATTTGTGCAATACCTCAAGCCAGTTGGCAGGATTAATAGGTTAAAAATGCTGTATTAATTAATAGCATAAAATTGCTTTGAAGGAGGGAAGAGCTAATTAAGTATGAAGCATTAACACTCCAACCAAGGGAGAACCCACGGGAAAAACTCTACAGTGTAATTAAGAAATAATACATTTTTCTTCCTGCCCTACAGTCTCCCCATTGTAACAGTCACGAATGACTTTCGCTCAGCTTTCCGAAAGGTTTTCTGCTCTCTGTCAATCCATGCCTTGCACAAAAATACCCAGAGCTAATCTGTATTATTTTCTCTTTCTCGACGTTTTCTTCTGGTGATGCCCTCAATGCAAGCTATGAACTTTCCTGTTCCCTTTCCTACTGTGAAATACTCATGAAGCAGCTTCTTTCTTACATAGGAACAGCCATGCTGGTTAAGATCCAGCCTCCAGCTGCCAGTAACACAGGCACGGCAGGAGAACAGGGCATGCTGCAGCAACCCTTTCCATTCTAAACTTTCCCTTCCTACTGTACATCCCACATTTTTCCTGTGAACATCAGATGACTCACTGATTTATTGCAGCCCTTTTTGTGTTTTATCTCATTGGAAGTCAGTCTGCTTCCAAACACACTGCATTTTATTCGTTTGCTGTTCTTGAGTAACAATCCTCAAGAAACAAACAAACAAAATACCAAATTATAGTCAATTAAGGGGGAAAAAAGTTAACAAATCTGTGCTTGCTTCTATAAAATTCCATCTGTCCTTAGATGGGGTTTAAAATAAAAGCTTACTGCCCTGCTTTTTGTGTTTGGACATCAACCACCTGTGCAGCAAACGTTAGTGAAGGTGCCCCCGAGTGAGGAGCTGGGGAAGGGCACAAGGAGAATTGTCAAAATAAGCATCACATCATGTGAAAATAGCTACCTTCTCGCTGTGAAAATATCTCCACGCTACAGCTTGGGCTGAGTTAACTGATGCATCCAGGAAACAAATGTTTATACATGTCTAAACCAGAATTTACAAACACACAATAGCAGCTTCAGTGAACTAGCCATCAAAAACTGAAACCTTTGTCTGGATGAAAATGCTTGAACTACATCAGTATCATTGGAAGAGCTGAAGAAACAAATGAATAGCAACCAGCTGTAATACTGAAGCATTTCGACAACATACAGCTTATATCCTGGTAAGAAGTGTTTTCATGCATCTGCAGTGGTGATTATGTCTAATTATTCAGTTTAAGGAAAAAATAATAATCAATTAAATTTATTTTTTAAAAGCGCAGGACTCTGTCTTATGCAGTCCTTAGAAGTTATTACACATCCTATCCTTCCCAATGGAAAGCAGTGGGTACAAGCCATACACCTGAGTCAGGAGGATCAGGTCTGAGTCCAACATGGAAAATAAAGCTGTGTGGTATTGCCAGGAGAGCACTGTGTCATTAAAGAGTCTGTCCTTCAAAGGAGAGGTTAAAGCAAGCTCCCTAATCTCTGGATGAATAATCTCATTATTTTCCTGAGAAAACATCTCACTGAGCAAATATAGTTGAGTCTTGCCCAGACACGTTTTCTATAGGTGGGAATTGATAGTACGTGGATGAGGGCGTGGAATGGCCCTTCTAGATGAAGACTCTCCACATTAATCATTACATGTCTCATACACGACAAAAAGTGTTGATGGAATTGGTTTAGACATACTTTTCAGTTAGAACAAACCCCGTGTCACACCAGCTCAGCTAACGTTAGTTTTCATGTTGGTGGTTGTCTGGTATGATGCAATGGAAAATTGCTAATAAAATTCTGATGCACTCTCAGCTCCCCGTGAACTTTATCTGCAGGCAGGAGGGTGTCACAGAAATAGAGCAGCTCCTCAGGTCTTGCCACAGGCACCCTCCTGAGACAGGAGGAGGAGAAGACTAAGATCACTACTGTGAGAGATGATTCTTCTCACAAAAGGGGGTTTTACTTTGAGGGCTTTGCATCTTTATTTTGTTTACCTACAGCTGAGTTTCCTTCATCACCTTCTATTATTCTATTTCATCCACACGGGCCAAATTCACCTGCCAGCTTTACACCGATCCCTGTGATCCCTGCTGCTGGGCTAACACTACATGTGATGAAAGGTTCCTTCCACTTCTGAGAAGCTCCAACACCTTTATTGTTTGCCTCATGCTTTGAAATCTGACAGGAAGAAAGTGATCAGCGCAGAAAAGTACCTTGGTTTCCTCCTGTGAATTTCTCTTCGGGTATTGCAACAATAGAAATGATTGAAAACTTACTATTTCCTCACTCCTGGAGGAACTGCTGAAACATAAAATATTGGCAGCACATCAAAATTGTAGCTGATTACAAATATTCTAAGAAGAAGGATTCACGCACCACCAACACAGCTGTGAGAACCGATATGGCACTGACAGTGCTTGGTAACTGCCAGAACAGATGGAGCAGCAGGTCTGGGAAGGAAGAGTGAGTCCAAGCTTCTCCAGCCACCACCTGGTGGTGTTTCCTGCCTGGAAGACACACAGGGTCCCCCAAGCTATTCCCCCTCCTGTCCTCTCCCCATGTTACTCCTTACCATGCCCCATGGGTGAACTGGAAGAGTGGTGGAATAGTTTCCTGCCTGATACTAGGTCCTTATCCCTTTTTAGAGAATCTTGCCTATTCCGTGGGTCAAAAATTCCCCAAACCACTTCCAGTTCAGCCCCAAGTTTTTCACCCATTTTACTCTGGGCTGACTGCTTGTTGCCTGAGGAAACAGCATTGGGATCTGGCATTTACCTCTTGGCCCTCAGCCCAAGTGGCAGGTCATCCACAGCAGCCTCAGGAGAGAGCTGGAACATGTCTGGGACTGGTGCCAGCTTTCCTCCATAGGTTCAGGGAGGTAGAAATGGGCTTGTTTGTTAAAGTAACTGAAGGCGGAGCGGAGGGTCCCCTCCATTGGGCTGAATATATGTCTGTACAAGATGAGGAGTACCCAGGGCTCACTGGGAGGTGTGCTGCCTTGACCACACACAGCTCACAAAGTATCACTCTGCTGTCTTGCAGGAGGAAGGTAGCTCTTGGAAATACCTTTACAATGTAAACCCTCAAGGCAGCAATACAAACCCCAAGTCCGACAAATCCTTTTGCTAGATTTCCTTACAATGCCATTGTTATCATGTACCATCACCAGTAAATTCATTTACTGGAGCCCTTCCAAAGTAGAAATACAAAGTGGGCAGAAATCCATTCAAAGAAAAGCTAACCAGTGGGATAGCAGAGTTCGTCTGGACCTTTGGTGGTGGAAATGAAGTAGAGTCTGCACTCAGCCATGAGTAATACCAAAATCATTGCTCACTTTTTCTTCACCACTCACCTCCTGGGCTTCTCCAGCTTGTCAGGTTTAGTGCAGTTGCACACTCAACAGCTATGCTTGGAGCATCTTCATTTAAACATTCAAACCAGGAAATGTTTATGCAAAACCTTCGTGCAATATTCACCCAATTCTAGGGCTGCTTTTCTGTATTAATTGCAAGGGAAGAAAAACAGGTAGAAAAGCATATGCTGCGTGTAACATTCAATACAGCTTTTAAAATGTGGGGGTTGAGCCTAAGGAAGCAAGTGACATCTTCTGCTTCTCTTACATCTCTGCATGGTTGATATTCAAGGATCACCTGCTGCAAGCTCAGGAGCGATGCATCCCAACTAGAAGGAAGTTCAGCAGGAGGGCCAGGAGACCTCCTTGGATGGATAAGGACCTGCTGAGCAAAATTCAAAGGGAAAAAGAGGCTTATAAAAGGTGGAAGCAAGGACAGGCGGCCTGGGAAGAATAAAGGGATGTTGTCCGGGAAGCTAGGGACCAGGTTAGGAAAGCTAAGGCCCACTTAGAATTAAACTTGGCTAGGGATGTTAAGGATAACAGGAAGGGATTTTATAGGTACATTGCCAAGAAAAGACAGGTTAGGGACACCGTGGGGCCTCTCCAGAAGCTATCAGGAGAACTGGCTACCCTGGATTTGGAGAAGGCTGAGGTTCTTAATGACTTCTTTGCCTCAGTCTTTACGGGCAAATGCTCTGACCACACCACCCAAGTCTTGGAAGGCAGACGCGGGGACGGTGAGGGTGGGGACCCTGGGCCCACTGTGGGGGAGGATCTTGTTCGGGACCACCTTAGGAACCTGAATGTATACAAGTCCATGGGACCGGATGAAATCCATCCAAGGGTCCTGAAGGAGCTGGCAAATGAAGTTGCTAAGCCACTGTCCATCATATTTGAAAAATCATGGCAGTCAGGTGAAGTTCCCGATGACTGGAAAAAGGGAAATATAACTCCTATTTTTAAGAAGGGGAAAATGGATGACCCGGGGAATTACAGACCAGTCAGTCTCACCTCTGTGCCTGGCAAAATCTTGGAGCGGATTATCCTGGAAGGCATGCTAAGGCACATGAAAACCAACAAGGTGCTTGGTGACAGCCAGCATGGCTTCACTAAGGGGAAATCCTGCCTAACCAATCTGGTGACCTTCTATGAAGGGGCTACGGAACTGATGGACAGGGGCAGAGCAGTTGATGTCATCTACCTGGACTTGTGTAAAGCCTTTGACACTGTCTCCCATGACATCCTTGTCTCTAAGTTGGAGAGACATCAATTTGATAGGTGGACCACTCGGTGGATAAAGAACTGGCTGGATGGCCGCACGCAAAGAGTAGTGCTCAGTGGCTCAGTGTCCAGCTGGAGACCAGTAACGAGTGGTGTCCCCCAGGGATCGGTGTTGGGACTGGTCTTGTTCAACATCTTTGTGGGTGACATGGACAGTGGGATTGAGTGCGCCCTCAGCAAGTTTGCCGATGACACCAAGCTGTGTGGTTCGGTTGATAAGTTGGAGGGAAGGAATGCCATCCAGAAGGACCTTGACACGCTTGTGAGGTGGGCTGATGCCAACCTAATGAAGTTTAACCATGGGCTGCATCAAAAGGAGTGTGACCAGCAGGTCGAGGGAGGTGATCCTGCCCCTTTACTCTGCTCTCGTGAGACCTCACTTGGAGTATTGCGTGCAGTTCTGGTGTCCTCAACATAAAAAGGACATGGAACTGTTAGAGCAAGTGCAGAGGAGGGCCACGAAGATGATCAGGGGACTGGAGCACCTCTCGTATGAAGATAGGCTGAGAAAATTGGGGCTGTTCAGCCTGGAGAAGAGAAGGCTGCGTGGAGACCTCATAGCAGCCTTCCAATACCTGAAGGGGGCCTATAGGGATGCTGGGGAGGGACTCTTCATTAGGGACTGTGGTGAGAGGACAAGGGGTAATGGGTTTAAACTTAAACAGGGGAGGTTTAGATTGGATCTGAGGAAGAAATTCTTTACTGCGAGGGTGGTGGGGCCATGGAATGGGTTGCCCAGGGAAGTTGTGAATGCTTCATCCCTGGCGGCGTTCAAGGTGGGGCTGGATATAGCCTTGGATGGCATGGTTTAGTGGGAGGTGTCCCTGCCCATGGCGGGGGGGGGTGGAACTCGATGATCTTGAGGTCCTTTCCAACCCTTACTATTCTATGATTCTATGCTAAGTGCAAAGTCCTACACCTGGGTCGGAGCAATGCCAGGCACAGCTACAGGTTGGGCGGGGAGGAGATTGAGAGCAGCCCTGCGGAGAAGGACTTGGGGGTGTGGGTTGATGAAAAAATGAACATGAGCCGGCAGTGTGCGCTTGCAGCCCAGAAGGCCAACCGTATCCTGGGCTGCATCAAAAGGAGTGTGACCAGCAGGTCGAGGGAGGTGATCCTGCCCCTCTACTCTGCTCTCGTGAGACCTCACTTGGAGTATTGCGTGCAGTTCTGGTGTCCTCAACATAAAAAGGACATGGAACTGTTAGAACAAGTGCAGAGGAGGGCCACAAGGATGATCAGGGGACTGGAGCACCTCCCGTATGAAGATAGGCTGAGAAAATTGGGGCTGTTCAGCCTGGAGAAGAGAAGGCTGCGTGGAGACCTCATAGCAGCCTTCCAATACCTGAAGGGGGCCTATAGGGATGCTGGGGAGGGACTCTTCTTTAGGGACTGTGGTGAGAGCACAAGGGGTAATGGGTTTAAACTTAAACAGGGGAAGTTTAGATTGGATATGAGGAAGAAATTCTTTACTGTAATGGTGGTGAGGCCCTGGAATGGGTTGCCCAGGGAGGTTGTGAACTCTTCCTCCCTGGCGGCGTTCAAGGTGGGGTTGGACATAGCCTTGGATGGCATGGTTTAGTGGGAGGTGTTCCTGCCCATGACAGGGGGGTTGGAACTCGATGATCTTGAGGTCCTTTCCAACCCTAACTATTCTATGATTCTATGATTCAAGTCTGAGCGTATGGCCAAAATATAATGCAGACTTGTGAGCCAAGGGTAACATCCCCAACTTACTGGCACAAAGCACCTTTTCCCTGCAGACACTCTCCGCTGCTTCATCATTTGGATGTTTATTTTTAAATGCTTCCAAAAACTGATCAAATGTATATTGTTGCAAACAATTTGGATGTACATTTTCAAGGCCTTATGACCATGAAGTCACGCTTCTATGTGTCATACTTGCCATTGGGGATGAGCTTGAGGTGCTGAGCTCATTTCTGAATCCAGATGAGTATTTGGAGCCTGACTTTTCATCTGGGCACATGATCAGATGCTTTTCTTGGCTAAACACATAGCAGGGTCTATAATTTTTTCAAGTATTCAGCAGAAAAATACAGTCAGCTTTATGTTACTATTGAATGGAATGATCAGTATTTCTTTCCATGCAGAGGACAAAATAATGTGGAGCATAATAAGTGAACATAAAAAGTGGAATCCCCATAAACTTCTGAAAATTGTAGTGTGTTCTACATCTGTCTGGGTTCACCATCTCTTCACGCTGTCTTGTTGTTAGCCTGAGAAAATAAAAGGAGGGAAAGCATTGTCTAGACTGCATACTTAGAGCCCATTAGCTGTTCAGGGGAAAATACACAGCAGGCACAGATAGAAAGATTTGGATGGCAACCTTTTATGTATTTGTGCAATGTCCTGCAGGATAATTCACTACTTTGAGAATGCACATAGTACTGTGCATCAAAGTCATATGAAGTTGGTAGTTAGGTCTGTTGAAACGCTCAGGCTCTGCAGAAAGAGGTATTGGGCTTGTCCTTGAATCAAAAGTTGCAGTTCCTGAAAGCAGGAGGATGAATGCATGTGGTATTTTCTATGCTGTATAGATGCCGGCTAAGCTCCCTTTGCCCTCAGCTTCAAGATTTTTTACTTGCTGTGGAGTGTTAGGTTCACCTGCTATCCAGATTAGCATTATATCTGGTTAAGAGCTAGCTAGGGACCCAAAATAGGTACATGGGGGTTTTACGTACACCACCAGGCTTCCAGAGAACATGGAAACATGCATCTGTAAAATGGGCATCATAATCCTCACTCATCTCCGGTGTAGGAAGCTTAATTAGCAATTTTAAATCATCATGAGCTCCTGTGAGGGATGGTGCATATGTTAATAGAGTGAGTAATTTGGCACAAATGTTTTATCACACCTACAACTTTATTACGATGTAGATGTGCTAGGGCAAATAGAGCAGAGTGTGCCCCAAATGCTGTGGAGACAAATAGGTTCTGGAATAGCCCAAAGGCCTCTAGCAGAAGTGAGGGATGCACCTACTGCACATAGGCTTTATTAGAGCACATACTGATACATCAGCAGCCCACAACTTTTCAGCCCTATAGACAAAGGCATCCACAGCCACAAGCTTTCTGAAAGCACAGAGATACACCTACATTCCAAAATCTTTTGGGAACCCTTAAGGGTATAGCCACAGCCACAACTTGCTGGCAAAGCACAAAAGATACGTTTATATTGTGTAGACTTTCTGGCAACACAGCTGCATCCCCAGAGCCTGGTTTCCTATGAGCAGTGATACACCAATCATACCACATCCCTTAAGGCAGAGAGATGATACAGAAACACCTCACACTGCAAAGGGAGATGCCTTTGAAAAAGGCTTTCCTTTTTTCAAATACACTCGATAACAGGGGCTGTAATTGTTACTTAAGTGCCAACAATGTCAAAAGCCATCTCTGCGTGAAGCGAAAGCTCAGTGTTAATAAAATACATCCAAATTGAATAGTCTACATTCTGCTGAGCTGTACAAACCACGATAGCTCTGAGCTCTCATGGTTATGTTTCCACCAAGAACCTGTAATAATGAAAACACTGACCTAGCAATCAGCGTTTTGAGCGCAGGCCCTGGCACTGCTCAGTTGGACACAGTTTCTTTCTCTAGAAGACAGCATGTAATGCAATTCATCTAGTTAGTGGTACAAGGCATGTTAGGGAATAGGTGCTCCTCCACATGAACAGAACAGCCAGCATTTGAGTATCTCCTTATTTCTGAGTGCTTGTCTGTTAAAGCTCATGATGTTCTTTGACACAGGGAAGGCAAAAAATAAGGGAGGAGTTATTAAATATTATACAGTGAATCCAGATTTGTTGTTATTTAGGATTATAGCTAGAATAAAATACTCTGGGATTTACTTTAATCTCCACAAGGGGCTAGGTCTGTTTGGAAATGCTACAGCTTGATCTACTGGGGATCACTTAGACCCATAGCTTTTCTCATAGCGATTGTCCTCACATTACACTCAAGAGCTGTTCAAAACGGAAATCTGGATTTCCAGCTGTTTCGCTGGCTGCAGCCGAGTGATGTGGTGAGAATGTAAAGGAGTTTCCTGTTACCTTGTAGCTTCTGCTCTCAGCTGGGAGGGCAGCCAGGAGGGCTGCAGGTAAGCGGCTGCTGGATTGCTGTTTGTCGCCTGGCTCAGTCCAGAGCAGCCGTGCCCAGCACCATGTCCTTCAGGGATTCCAAGAATGAAGAGAACCGGACATCTCTATCACTTTCACACCACCAAAGGAGGGGAGTGTAGTCAGCACTCTCTGTGCAGAAGAGATAATGATCAGAAGTCATAATTAACAGCTTGCCAAGCAGTAAATCAAAGTCACTTGAATTTTGTCTATCATGCAGCAAGAAAAGATGTCCATTACCCTGTAGGATGTGACTGCACAAGGGCTTTGGAGAAATCCAGGTTAGGATTTGGAGTTGCTTGCTCCGGCTTGTCTCCACTAGACACAATTTACCAAGAGTGATTCTGCCTTCTCTCTAGCTCATTGCTATAGCCCAGTGGTCGACTACCTGCATTGCACGTTAGTGAGAAGACAATGGGAAATCTGATGGCCCTCAGGTGTGAGACTGTTTTTAAGAGATGTAGTGGACTTGCAGTAGATGCAGATTTTTTTTGCAACTGAAGCTCATTCACCTTCTTCTGTGGGATGAAAGGCAGGAAAAAAGCCCCATGGAGCCTCCAGCATTTGAGATGGAGAATTGTTAAGACCTGTGTGGTTATGAGTGAAAGCTGCTGCTTAGCTCAAGAGCCTGTGCAGACATATATGGCTGTAACCATGAGATAAGCCTGTTCTAATTATATTTGAAAGGTCTGGAAAATAGGACTTGGCACAACTGCTTCCAGCACTGTAACTTGTGTGAGAGGTTCTACACAAGGATGAAAATGAAGGTGGATGAAAGGAGACTGCCAAGTGTACTGATGCACTTACATCTCAACACGCTCTCCGGGGCCTTCACTGAGCTCTCTGCTGCATGGTGGTTTTGTGGGGGCACTGACAGCACTTGTCGTGTTCTAGTGGAGCTGGTAGACTGCAATGTTCTACTGTATGACAAAATGCTATCAACAGTGTCTACAAGAAAGGAAATATAGTCTGTATCTTTATGGAAAGCTTGTAAAAGAAGTTGCTAGTGCAACTTGTACTTCATAGCAGTGAGAACCAAATGTGCAATAATAATCAAAAGGTAAGTCTTAAGGCTGGTATCTTGGACAGGAAATTGAAAATGAAATATATCCAGTTTGCTGGGTTATGCCTAACTACAGTATGTAGTATGTAGGCTAAGTCAGGCTCCATTCCTACTTCAAAGTTTACTTTGATCTTCCTTTATTTACATTAGCCTTTGCCACAGTATTCACAAAGAGTTTTCAATGACTGCTCCAAGTCTTGTATTACACCCTGCTAAGTCAAGTTTAAAGTCAGTATTATGGCGGTGTACACTATATGAAATAACAATAATACCCCCAGCAGTATGAATTATTACCCTTACACCTTTGATACACACACATCAGAATTTATACAACCTCAGCCATAGTTCCATATAATTAGGAACAGTTTCTAACCAAAAGTTCTGTGAAAGTTGCCTTATAGATCCAGACCTTGTACTTAATATGCTTTTCCACAGAGTACGCTCCCTCCGAGTGGTACATAATGAGCAAACGCATTGACTGCTTTACCCAAGAGAGGTGCACAAACAACTGCACCAGGACAACCAGCCAAGTAAGGGTCATGCTAAGCACCAAGCACAGTGGCAGAAATTACTCTATACCCTGTATATATTTGTCAGGGAAGCACAAAATGTGCAGGGGTTTTACCTTTTTTGCATAGGTATAAGCAACCCAAATGTTTGAGGGCAATAGAAAATCAACCTCTAAATGCAAGTCTTTTTTTTCATCTCTTGGCCATCCCTTGCCTGATGGCGTGGGCCATGGCAAGTAGGATGGTGGCTGGTTCGGTCATTCCCATGGAAATCACAAAACAATATGTCTTCTCAGTATTTCTAAACAACCCAAGGACAAGGCAGGAAGTTTCAACGTGTTAGCTCTTCATCATTTCATTACTTATAGCCAGGTCTGTTTAGGAAGTATCGTAATAACAACAACATTCTAACAAGTGTCATGATAAATTAGGCAGCATTTTGCAATGCAAAATCCTAAGTCTTTTTCCCCTCCCATTGACTTTGGCTTGGTTGTTGAAAGGGTGATGTAATGGAGAGACTAGTGAGAGGATCAAAGCTTTAGATCATGAGTTTCATTTTCATTAAGGCCTTCTTAGACTCCAGTAGAGCAAGGGAATCCCAAACCAAGCAGGTATATCAGCAGTGACAGACAGTGAGAGAACTATGAACAACTTTGAATGCAGAGTTTATTCTGTAATTTACACTTGTCAGAAGGCTACAATATCATTCACGTAGGGTGTGGAGTATGAATATTCCACCACATTTTCCAGGAACCAAACAGTGGGAACAGAAGACATTACACAAACACCAAGCTTTTCGCTCCCATTAAGAATCCAAGTAATGTTCCAGACTCAAATGTGCTTAGGAAAACACAGAATTCTTTTGACTAAAAACTATCAGCCACACTGAAGGGTAAAGGGAAGAAAGCCAGCCTCATGCCCTTCAATACATGCATAGAATCCCTTGGAAAATACAGTTTTTTCCATAATGACATTTTAAAAACTGTTGTATTATTATCGGCATTTGTTGTAATAACTCTAACTGATTAATATAATAGGGTTTTTAACAACAAAAATGTCACATTAATTGCTGCAAAATGACCAAGCAGTAATAAATCAATAATGAGAAGCTATCGCAAAATATTTGGATGGTTATATTTACAAGCAGACCCAGAATTACTGCTCTGTGAGCTGCTGATATTTCAGTTGATTGTGTCATTTAAATGCTAAGTAATTCTCATTTGATATAATGTAGTGTGTGTAAATTGTAAAAGGAAGGGACAGACAATTAGGCATCCAGGAATTTAGATGTGACATTTGGCTTAGTTCATTTTCTATGATTCTCTTGAATTTTCTGTGTCCTAATTTCTCTATCTTTCAATCTGAGAAAATAATGTATTCTTATTAAAGCACAGTGTGATCACCATATACAATTTTATTCATAAATACAAACCATTCTAATTTTACATACAGAAAATAAGGTCAATATTTTAAGTGAATGTTGACAAGTAGATTTTAACCTTTCGTCTTTCACAGCATCACTAGCACAGGCCTGGGAGTAATGCTGACTATAAATGTAAGTCCCACCCTTTCTGCTTTCATCATATGCCTTTGTGGATGGCATGCAGTTTGGCGATTGCACTGAAGAGGTGTAAAACTGTGCTAGCAGAAGAGGTGTAGGACTGGAGATGAGTACCATATTCCAAACTGCAGGCAAAGGGAAGCTGGACACATTGCTCTTGTTGCCACTGCAACCACTCATCTTGAGCAGTAAGGAAAATAAACAAGTGGAGAGATGCAGCTGATGCTGTATATTAGAAGTCTGCGTCTGATGTGCTGTTCTGGGTTGACTGGTTACAAAGTCAGCAGAGCAGCTGGTAAAAGAGACTGTAGGAGGTACTGTCTGTGGGAAAGGAGACTGCAAATCCTGTGGAGCACAGAGGCACAAATTAAAGATAGGATGTGCTTCTCAAGCTCAGATGGGAACAAACACTTCCAGACTTCAGGATATTTGAATTCCAGATTTGGGTGCTTCCTATTATAAAATACAGGGCATTTGTTTTCAGGATCCAAATCCAAACTCCATCATGTTCATAACACCAAGAATGAAATGCTTTTTATACTTAAAGGACTAATTTGCAGTAGCTATAAATCTTCGTAGGCCTGTTGATCTCAGTGAGAATCTGACCTAAAAGTTTCAATGTTCTCTGTATTTTTCCTAAACTTTTCTTCAGGAAATGTTAACAACATTATCAGTCATGGCCTGGAAATGTCAGAAATGGTTCATTAAATCTCACACTGCTGAAAATTTAATATTAGAGAGACATTAGTGGAAAAAAATGCTCAAGAGTGTTTTATAACCCAGAAGAGGCAGTTAATCTCTTTTCCAAGATATCTTTTTTTCCTAGAGTTTTTATTGAATTGAATGAAATTGTGTAGCTCCTGCTTGTATGATTTTTTTCCTCTTCATGTCAGGTCACCATCCTGGGTTGCTGTGACCAACAGAGCATCTTGGGAAACACTATTAATCTGCAGGGCTTTTCTATAGTAGGATCAAAGCTTTGCTGTCCTGGGATGAAATCATCTGGGATGCAAAACTGTAAAGCAGCACCAATGATGTTTTAAGAGAGTATAAGACAGAAACCCTGGTGAAATGCCAGCCAATTTGGATATCCCCATGCAGTGAGTGAGCACAGATTCAGAGTAAACTTAACTGGGGAGAGCTTTAGTTAGAGCAAATACAAAGCTAAGATTCTTGAGCAACAAACTTGAAAGTTTCAAGGACCTGTGTCAACGAAATGGCCAGCACCATCTTGTGGCATTATTGCTAATTCAGCCAGTTGTTTTTCCTACTGTGGAAACTATAACTCTAGTGATTTTCTTCCCTGGAGAGAAATGACCAGAGATTTCCCATTATAAAGCAAGAGTACAGCTACAAATCTGCTGACAAAATGAAAGCTTTGGATTAGCAGCATCACTAAACATAAGATGTGGTCCACACATTCAGATGGGAATACAAACATTCCAACACTTGTCATTATTGCTTGAAAAGTACTTAAAAGGTAAAATTAAGGAGTGTTTATAAAATGCTGTTAGGCAGGAACTAGATGAAGTAACATCTAGTTATATACCCATATAACTAATATAATAATATTCATGTAACTAAGCATATACCTAAAGCTTGTTGGGGCAGAAGGTGGGAATGCCTATAGCCAGGGTGAAATCCTGCAGCGGCCTGCACTGTAGGCTTCCTGACAAGTCTGCGATCCAGGTCCTGCCTTCCCTTGCGCTGCCAGCATCCAGGAGGAGGCTGGGAATCCATCACTCCTTTAGAAATAGGCTGGGGAATAATGCTCCTTCTGATGGCCTGGCCAACATTCCTTTGTCCAAAAGACAGCATCAACTTTGTGCCAGCTATTAACTGAAACAGAGCTGCTGCCACATTTGCTTACATAGCTGATGCATTACTAGTATCTAAGACATTGTAGCGCTATGCAAGATGTTCTCCATAAATATGTATATAAAGCTACATCATGCTCTCAGCTAAGTTTACAAAATATTCCCATGCAGCTTCACAGCTTCAGCCCAGAGTTAAATTAGGATGAAGAATGGAAAGGGTCATTTATGGGAAGCTTTCAACATTCTGAACTAATGGCTCTTTGTCTTACTTTATTCAAACAACAAAACCACCCAGCTAAATTGCCTTTTTCCCTCCATATCCATGTGTGAATTGAATTCCACTGCTGCTTGATTCACAGATGTGAAAGTTTTATCAAATTGAGAGGAAACTCTGGAAGCTCATCCTGTCATTGCTCACAAGCTGAAGTTTCCCCGTCTCTTCTATCCTGGTGCTTCACAGCCTACATTTTAAAAGCCTGCATTTATGAATTATGCTTTAGTTCATTCAGTCTTTGGCCTCTGCTGAGATGGATAAAACATTCCAGCTTCAAATGGCACCTGGCAGGGAGATTGTTTATTTTTAATAAGGTTTGCTGCAGCACAAGTTGTGTTATCGTTACCAGATACATTTCAGAGGTCACTGGATTCTTTGGCCTCCACCCACAACTGCTGTACACTGGTATAGCTCCAAAGACATAATATCTCCCAAGGATCTGGCTATATTTCTTAGCAGGGCTCATAGCTATGCTGCAGACATTGCTAATGCTTAATGCACATGTGTATAAATATCCACGTATTCTTTAAAGCATTCACGTTAAACTCTGAAGCTCATCCAAATCATGAGCTTCAACTTTCATGAGCCCTGAAGTGGTGAAAAATAAATAAATCAAATTCAATTCTGTAATTATTAGTTCATCAGAAAGTCACGAGTATGCCTTGAATTAAAATGATGGAGATGATGTCCTTTTTACAACAAATAACCAGATCATGTTAACCTCTGACAACAGGGAGTGTCTTTGTAACTGGCCATGGCCTTGCAGCCAGCTGTTATTCTTTGGATAAAACCAATTGTTGACCAAAGGTAAATGACCACAGGTATTTTTTGGACAAACCCAAGTTGCTAGGTACTGAATCTCACACATACTTGATATTTCATTTAGATCTCTGTTTACTTGCTATTTAAGTGAGGTAAAGTTGCACTTTGTTGTAAAAATTCAGTCTGTAGCTACTCTAACTCCTTCTTTGCCTTTCACAATAAATCAGGTGAAAAAGAGCAGCGAAAAAAGATACACGATTTGTAGTGGCCACTGCCAGGTATTTTAAGTTGCAAAGCAAACAGATAAGCATCAGAAAAACTGAAATCTAGTTGGGAATATATATTAACCAGATGGGTGCCGGGAAGACTTCCCCATGCTTGTATAAATAATCTCTTTACAGACAGATGTCTGATCTTTAGCTAAAGGGATTACAGGATAAAGAGCAGATTTGTACTCCTAACTGCAGCTTAATGAATCATTGGTAATATGTCAAACTTGATGCACATCCATATATTGACTTGAAGCTATTGGGTGGGTTGTTTAGCTTTGGGTTTTGTCCAATGGAATTTCAATCTGTCAGGGATAAAGTAATGTGAACTACAGCAATGGAGTATCTTGATGTGCCTAAAAAAGTAAGGAAGAATTACCAAATTCAGCGCAGGTGAAAGAAATCATCTGCTGTGGGCTAGCAGAGCAGACTGTGGTCTTACTGATTTACACAGGATGATAAAATGAATTCATATTCAGAAAAAAATCTAGAACTATAAATTAACATATAATTAATACAGCATAACATAATGTAATATAACGTAATGTAATATTTTATAATCTAAGTGAAGAAAAAATAGTTGTTTTATTTGCAAAAATGTAAGAAAAAGATACAATATTTAGTAGACAACCTGAAAGAAATGCACCTGAATGCTTTGAATATGTTCCTAGAAAGACTTTTGCTGTTGCCTATCTGGAAACTTGACAACTGAAGTCTGTTAGTTTTTAATGCAGGATTACTGAGAACAAATTTTTTCTTTTTATAAAGTGTTATTCAGCAGCTATTTTTGCCTTTTTAAATTAAAATAAAGACAGGGCATTGGCTTTGACAACAAATTCCTGTGACACAGCTTCATATCTGTTATCTACCCGAGCCTGCAATTGCGCATTAAGGGAAGAGGATGTCTTCTTTAAGACCAGAAATACACCATTTCTGTGGTGCAGGAATGTCTCTTGGCTCTTCCTGGGAGCAATGCTTGTCCCAACACACTTCAGAAAGAGGGAATTATGAATAATTTGATGAGGAGCAAGCCCACATAACCCTGCAGCCAATCTTAATAGAAAATTGTGTGCTTGATTTGTGTGACATTGAAAGGATTAACAGCTCAGATTGAATCCAAACCCCTCCATTAATCCACTGGGTGAGCATAACATCAGTATGAGCGCTTACCCTATCACTGTCCTTTATGCCTTAAATCATTTTCAGTGTCAGTAATCAAGGGGCAGCTGGATGCAGTCCAGCGGTTCCCACCGACTTCATCCCAGTATGACCCAACTTCCCACCACTGGGGCAAGGTGTGTCTCAGTTTCTTGATAGCGTCTTGTGGACTCTTAGTGCTAACATACATGTTCTTATGCAGGACTTTGTTGATGGTGGAGTATCCCTGTGGGAATTTTCAGGTGGAAATTTGTTGATGGGGCAATGTTGTTGTGGCATTTTTCCCTTAGGTGTTTTCTGATGGTGTAGTGGTTTTGTGTGAGTATTCATGCTGAGGAAGGCCAGTGGAAACTGAAGTGTTTCCCAACAACTTACTGCACTACTGTAAGCCTGAACTTCCAGAAAGCAGAGAGAAAACATAAGGTCTGCAGGAAAAAGCTCTGTTCCTAAGCTATAATATCTCACAGGCAATGAACTTTCTTCTGAATGGAGCAGACTTGGATAGACGTGGCACTGTTTATTTGAACATTTCAAAAGATACTGAAGCCACTGTAAATTATCAAATAAGATCACTTCTTATAGTGCTATTATAGTATAATTGAATTAAGTTCAGAAAGACTCTGGACTTAATTAAAAAAAAGAGGAAAGGCAACACAACTGTCAGCTTTGTAGCGAGAAATAAACCCTAATGGCGTAGGAGAGTATTTTACTGTAATGCCATGCCTACTAATCTACTTTGTACAATAGAGACTCAAAGTTCAAAGATAATCTCACCTACACCGAAAAGAAATCAAATAAGGCCAGTAGGATTTGGCACTAAACCTAAATTACACCCACCTCAGAAAAAGGTGGGGGCTTGGAACTGGGAGTGGAGAATGTTAAAGCCAAGAAGGATGGCTGCTTTGGAAGAGGTGGGCTGTGCCTTGGGAAGTGATGGGGAGGTGGTCTGGGTAGTAAAAGAGCAACACTGTTGTTTAGGAGTGGAGGGCAGTGCAGTTGTAGAGGTGGTGAAGGAAGGAGAGTAAGGGCTGTATCCTCGTTGGGAGAGGTGGGTTTTGTGGTGCAGAACAAATACAGGTGGATCGAAAATTAACTTCTAGAATAGAGATGTTTCCCAGGTCAGGGCTATTCAGAGCCAGCTGCCCAGTGACCTGATCTAGAGCCAGGACAGTGAAAAAAGAGGTAGATGATGAGAAATGTGTCTAAATGCCAGTTTAAAGAAAATAACTAAGAACTAAAGTCATGCTGCTGCATTTGGGAGCTGCTTGAGCAAGGATTTTCTGTGTGGCAAAACCAGAAACAGTCAAACAGACCTCCAATGCTAAAGGAGGTGCACAGTTGTATTCCAGTTTCCTTGGGGTTGCAGTGCCTGTTAGTAACAGGTTGGCTGTTAAGAAGCATTGGGGGCTCTAGAAAACTGAGTTCTGCAGGGATATTGGCTACATGAGTGCATAGAGAACATGCAGGATATGGCTACACCATCTGGATCAATTAAAAACCCCACACACAATAATAAGACCACTGCAGTCAGTTCAAAGGACAGATATACTGGATGCCAAAGGAAGACATCGAACTCAGTTGGAGTATCAGTGCAGTTTGCTTCCCTGCTTGGCCAGGGTATCTCTAGTTCCCTAAGTCAGTCAATTTGCACTGTGTTTCTTTTTTCCTCTTTTGTTCAGCCATCAAAAGACATATAGAAAAGGAAATCTCCTCTGTAGGAGCTGAGAGCGAGGGGAAAAAGCTCCTATCTCCCTGGGAAGGAGAGTAACTGCAGCTCTGTGATCTTAGTACACTTGTCTTGAGCCTTTTAATCTTTCCCCATCAAAAATAAAAGCCCAGCCTGCCACCTATAAAGATCATAAGTAAAACTGCCCTTGATTGCTGGGGTATTACAGGGTGATACCTGGAACAGCCTTGTACAGAGGTGAAAGAGCATTGCTGGCCCTATTCCTTTTCTAATTGCAGATGAAAAGTGGTTTTCAGCCTGTGCTCCCTGGGTTGAGGGAATGTGCTTCATCTGCTGGTTTACATTTATACTCCTCAGGCTTTTATTCTGCTGGTGGTTTGGAAAACTCAGCATCTCCCATTTTTAATCTGGTTTAATGACTTGATACATTCCTCCCGTCTGCAGCAGCACAGCCATAGAAAGCTCTATGTGACAGGCCAGTGTTAGCAACAAAGTGCAAACAGGTTCATTCCCCTGGCTGTGAACTGTGGTCAACTAGGACAAAGTAGTTAAAACATGAAGCAGTAAAGCTTTAGAAGTCTCCCGCAACTAATTATTTCCAGCTACAGCTCCTGGGGTGACACTGGAGGAAGTTAAAGTTCATTAGTGGGTATTTTGGCGGTCTGTTCAAATGACATTTCCACATTCAGCTACGTCAGAGTACTCAAACAATACAGGTGACTCCTAGAAGTGAGGAGGGACTGCTCTGGTATCCTCACTGCAGTCGTTTTTCAGACATGACTTGAGAAAGCCTTGTAACTAGAGGTGTAGGTGGACACCTCAGAAGAGAGAAGCCTCAGGCCAGGACCCGCTCTTGCTCCTGAACCGGTGTGCTCCCAAGAGTAGCTGCATGTTCCAGGCTTTCATTCTCTGCTTCCTCTGATGCACAGCCAAGCCAGGAAGCTTTGCCAGGGAAAGAATCCTCTCTGCTACTGCTGCAGCCCCCAAAGCCTGCAGCAGCTTAGATTGCATGTGGATAGGGGTCCACCAGAGAGAGCTCCTGGATCCATTGCAAGAAAATGGACGATTCTTTCTTTTTGATTTGTTTAATATTTATTTTTCTGTAATACCCTCATTCTGTTCATGTCATTCTGAAAATGAAGAACCCATGCTGTTCTTGTTTTGTATTATATCATTTCCTTGTTTGCTGCATTGTACAAATGCCCACAGGCACCTGCACATGTCCCTAAAGTTTTCTGTTGAGATGTCCACTGGCTAAAAAGCATTAAAGTTGTTGCTATCTACTGTTCAGATTTAAGGCTTTTATTTATTAACACAGGGCAGGAGGTAACTACTATCAGCAATATTCACATCTGGGTGCATATATTTCAGAATACATATATAATATATATATCTATGAAAATCCAGGGGTATTTATACCCAGATTGCAGGTGAAAGCTTTTATTTGAGAATGCGTCAGTGTTAATTCCCCACCTGCAGGTTGGTCTCAATGAACCAGATGGATAATTATTCCTGGACAGCCTCAGACTCTACACCGAGAAACTGGTACAAAGAAACCTTTTCTTTTCTAGAGTTAGCACACTGACATTTTCTCTTCTGCTTTCAGCTGAAACAGATTACTCCTGTTACTAACATCTGTTTCCACAGTCATGAAGTAGTGTCTTAAATAAAACTAAATGCATATCAAAAATACAGTTCAGTTGTTGCTGTGACTGACCTTGGTGTAATAGCTGAGCACTAGAAAAAAAGAAGTGGATTAGGAAAGAAGAGGACTTGAAAAAGATGAGACAGGGAAAAGGAAATGAGTTCTCAAACTACCACAGGTCAGCAGAAAGGCTTCAGAGGAAAATAAACTATTTAATGAAGTAATGATTAATTCCTCCACCAGGTAGAATAAAACAGGAGCCTGGCTCTTCTGGCTGTTGGCATATTTAACAGTATGATGTTGTGTTTAAATAGGCTGTTCTTATTAACTATCCGCAGAAATGAATGTCAGAAAGGAAAGGAAGACGGCGCCAGATTATATTTTGCTGAGCCTGAGCGGTATCTTCATTCTGCAGGAGAGCAGACAATTCTTGCCTTTTTATTTTGCATGCCACCTTTAGCGGGAAATCCTACACTTCTCCAGAAAGAAAATACTTTGAAGGCTTAGGTCTGAACTTTCTGCTATCTAAATAACAAAAACTACAGAGGACCCAATTAAATGCCTTTATATAGAGTAGTATTTATAGGTCTTAGAGCTTGGTGTACAGACAATGCCTTTTCAAAGGTGATGAAGTTAAATGGATAATAATGAAATTATAGTTCCTATACCGGGGAATTGAATCTGCAGGACTTAACCCCAGTGCCACAGGATGGTCTCCTAGGTCAGGATATACAGGTTTGCTTAACGCTTAAACTAATCACTAAATATCATAGAATTGTAGAACCATAGAATGGTTTGGGTTGGAAAGGACCTCAAAGTTCATCCAGTCCGAACCCCCTGCCACAGGCAGGAACACATTCAACTAGACCAGGCTGCTCCAAGCCCCATCCAGCCTGGCCTTGAACACTGCCAGGGATGGAGCATTCACCGCTTCTTTGGGCAATCCATTCCAGTGCCTCACCACCCTCACAGTAAAGAACTTCTTTCTTATATCTAACCTGAACTTCCCCCATTTAAGTTTAAAACCATCACTCCTTGTCCTATTGCTACAGACCCTGAGGAAAAGTCCCTCTCCTTGTAGGCCCCTTCATTGAGAGAGTTGAAACTTAAAACCCTTCCAGAATCCTAGCCCAGTTTTTTGTTTGTTTCTTTGTCTTCCCCCCTACGCTTGACATCACAGATATGTGATGAGAGTTGAAAGAGGAGAAGGACATGAAACTATCCTGATAAAGAGAGTAAAAGCATAGTATTGATGAAATATCTGCAAGCTTAAAAAGCAGATGTTCAACAGGTTTGTGTTTCAGAATGTTATGATAGAATTCATTATATCAATAAAAATTAAAAAGCCCTAGAGTCCAGCATTACACTTGTGTACAAATTCCACTCTGGAATGTTAGAAACATTTGCTGATTTGAAGAAATGGTTGGTTGGAATGTTTTTGGCATTAGCAGAATGATGGGTTTTAGATTTATTGCCATCCTGAAGATGGTTGTAAAACTGTTCAAATTCTCAAGACAGCCTGAGCTAAGAAGACAGAGCATGGAAAATATTAACCTGACAAAATTAAAGTGCAGAAGATTCATTGCTGACTGGATCCGGAGGCTGAAATGGGCATTTCTCGACCACCGCAGATGCCCCAGAGCCCTGGCAGAACCAGGTTATAGCGTCTCCAGACCTGATTTAGGGTGTCTGCTGCCCTCTAACAGCAATACTTAGGAATCACATACTGATTTTGACTTACAAACCAGAAAAGACAGTACCAGATCCTGCTCTGAGCTGCACACCCTCCTGTTTCCTGTAACTCCAGAACCTTCTGTTTCTCTCTAGCTTTAGAAGACAAGGTGCATGGTGCTTTTGGCTCTCTGCCATCAGAAATGTAAAAGGACTATCAGCATACACATAGCTTCGAGTCTTCCCTCCCAATGGCATCACACTTTAAAACCAAGCCAAAACGACCCTCTAGGGAAGAAGGGGTCTTTTGGGCTGATTGCATTTAATTTCCTCCCTCAGTAGCTCTGCCTCCTGCACACATGCAAGTCTGATTGCTACCGAGTGAATCACAGCCGCAGTTGCATCTACCAAAAATAATCTCCCAAACTGAATTTCAAAGGCATGTTATCTTCCTGAACCTGCGAAAACAATGTAAAGGCTGAAGTATTGATGTCCATGCTACAGAACTCAGCATATCTTCTCCCCTAACCACATAGCTGATGTATAAAAAGAATTACTGCTATTTCTGAGATGAGATTGTGAAGAGGTGGCTATGTTAGCCATTCAGTTTGCACCCACTTCAGGAAAATAACATTCCCATAGACTCTTGAATGGATAACAGTGCAGGAAATAGATTTTTTTTCCCCTGAAATCTATACAAGTACAGCTGCATAAAAGGGGGTTAGCATTTCTTTATGATTTGAAATTAGTATAACAGGTATATCCAGAAAAGATCATCTCAAAACATTGCTTAAAATACCAATTTAGAAAGGCATTTATGTAAGTACCTTAATCACAGTCTCATTCTGCATGATAAACACATGCTGTTCTGTGCAGAGTTTGAAGGGGTGAAGAGAAACTCTTTCTCTGCCAATCTAATTTCTTTTGAGAATTTATTTTCCATGCTGTCTAGGTCTTCAAATCTGAAGGAGAGGTCTAACTAAAACAATGAAGCTGAATAACACTGACATCCATTATTTTGGTTCCAGTTTTAGCAACTAAGCAGCTAATGCTAATGGGATTAACTGTCAGCCCACAGGCATACTCGGTACTTGTGATACTGGCCAATCTGATGAGCCCATGCACTATGAAGTTCAGTAAATTACACAGAGCTTAAAGCTAGCAGCTGGTCTGTCTCCCTTCTCTATCTAGAGGTGGTTTATTTCTCTCAGGAGGCACAAGTCATGCAATTTTCATAGTTATAGCAGAGACCTGGACTCCCAACCACGTCATCCAGCTCAGCAATATATAGCTGCTTGCTTTGTGCATGCAGTACATCATCTCAGAGGCACTTATGGATGTTCCCTTTCCTTATGTCTTTTAACAATGAGACACTGACTCTGGTCTCTCCTCTGGATATTAGAAAAGTTAGTAAAACCCTGCTAAATCAAACAGATGACAACAGGGTTTAAATTGGCCATATCTTAACAGACATTAATTCTCCATAATTATCTAAGCAGATTGGTTATATGCTGCTGCTCTTAATTGGGGATTTAAAAAGACACATTACTATTCCCTTAGCATTTGAGAAGACACGTTTAAGCACACCTTAATAAATGGCATTCTGAATTTGATGTGATTCATTACTTTGGTTAGGTGGAAAGATGTTAGAGAAAGCACTGCAACAAGAAACGTTATGTTTATAGCCTTAATCCAATTTGCAAGCCCAGTCCCACTGATCACATCCACACTACTTAAAATAATAGGTAGTGCCAATCCCATTTCTGGTCTGGTCATAAATAACCACTGCCATTGATAAAAGAGTCAAGAGGACTAGCAAGGGGTTTTTCTTCCTAAAATACCCATGAGATATAGGGTGTTGACTATAGATTTGTAACCTCCTGTGCATGTGTAGATAAGCCTTTTGTTACATGAATAATTGTTAGGAAGAAAGATTATTATGTCTGGCTGTAAAGCTTACAGATGAGGTTGAGATTTCTATATATGGGAAAATATGTTTAATGACTGTTGACCATATATATTTATTTCAGACACTGTATAAATGTATTTGCTCAGGATCTGCTTTTTATTCAGTCTCAGTCTGCTTATGTAGAGAGGAATCTGAAATCACCCATATTTTCATTTAAGATTCAGCTCATGACATCATTTGAGCTACTGCAGAAAATAATTAGATCCGGCTCCTATAGATCCTTAACCAGAATCACCTTTTAAGCTGGTGGTTGGTAGACAGGGAATCCCATTTTTATCAAGACCATAGAACACTGCCTCAAGTGTGATAAAAGAATAATTATTTGCATGCAGAGACCTAGGATAATTTCGTATTATTTTTATTGCCCTTCATGAAAGATGAAAGCAGATGCAAAGAAATGAATTGTCTCATCACAGCCTAAGCTGTGATAAATCAACTGCCGTTAAAAAGAAAACCTGCCCTGTCACTCAAAGGTCTCATTTGGACACACATATGAAGAGTAAAGATAAGAGGAACAGTATGAAGCTAGGGACATTGGAAACATGCACAGACAGTGCTGCCCTACTTTTGCAGCATCCCAGCATCCCTAGGAAATGATCCAGGAATGCCTTTCCTTGCCCTAGAGGGCTTCTCTGGAGAAATATGTGGCAATAAGCTAAAATATCCGAACAAGACTAAAAGAATCCACTGCCTGGAATGAGAAATTTTCTCTTGCTCAGGGAATTATGACGACACCTGTGACCAGCACGATGTGGATGAACGTAGCTTGATCTATTCTATAACAAGAGCCTCTGCTGACCCATGTCAAGATGTTCTGCACCCCCAAATCCTGCCACATCATTAGTGATGATTTCTTTACAAGCATTTCTGGGTGGCAGTTAGCACTCTAGGCTGTTATGTTGGATGCCGTTTATCTTACATTAGTAATACAACTTTTACATAAACACAATATTGTACTCACAAAATTTAGGGAAGCATTTCCCCAACTTCTTATGAATGCCTGGATAGAGACTGATGGTCTTTTTCTTCTGGTGATGACCACAGATAGGTGACCTATGACAGCAAGACTTTTTATTAACTGATCCTTACTATTAAGTATATTTTACTTCCCTCTTTAAAAGGAAACAAGGGGCTGGGGGTGGGGGGAACCCAAACAAAATGGAACAAAATTCCCATGTAAATTAAGTAACCATTTATAGATCAGAAACATCCCTGCCCCATCCCTGGCAGTGTTCAAGGCCAGGTTGGATGGGGCTTGGAGCAACCTGCTCTAGTGGCAGGTGCTCCCGTCCACGGCAGGTGGCTGGAACTAGATGAGCTTTAAGGTCCTTTCCAACCCAAACCAGTCTGGGATTCTATGAATGCGTTGAAGGGAAGTTCGAGAACAGGCTGTAGATCAAAAATTATTCATTCAAACTATTTCACAAGTACTCAGAATCAGGGCAGGTTTGCAGAGAGTTCGCAAACTTATCAACTCAGTGAAAAGATCACTGGATAAAGTATTTGCAGCGAATGCTTTGACTGCTGGAAGGTATCTTGTTAGATCAACCGCACAGGCTGAACTTCTCAGCCCTTCGGCCAGATTTATCAGCCCTAAATCCCCCAGATGGCAGTCTGAACTCATCCTCTGAGATGGTAAATGTGCTTTGCTGATGTTCAGGTTTTCTCTCATTAAGGATCACGAAGACTAGGGATCCTTTCTTCTCTCTGTTTTTATCTCTCAGATCTGTGACATCAAAGTCTTACTTTAATGAATAAAGACATTGAAAAGATGAACTTCAAATACAGAAGAAGAGCATCTTTTTGCTTGATTTTGCATGATTTGCATATTAGCAAACTAGGAATGATACAGCATGCCAGCTGCACTCTTAACAATACTGAAACCAAAAAAGAGGTCCCTCCCTAACTTCTGAGCACCTCTCTAGAGAGTTCCAGCTTATGTGCTGAAACCCCAAATGTATAATATTCTGTCAAGACAACTAATCAAAAATATGTACTTCAGCGATATCAATTATGTAAGACATCCATCTTAGTGGACTCTGTCACTGAATAAGCCCATGAGATTTAACTATCTTGCTTTATATAAAACTCACAGTAGTATCTGAAAGTTGCCTGGGGATACATATGTTAACTAAGATCTCTTGAGATATATTACTGACATTTAAGAGCAGTAGAGAAATAGATGATTGTCTGATACCCATCAGAAGAAAAGCTATGTTGCTGGAAAGCAATCTTCTCACTTATTTCTCTCTGCTTCTGTTTTCAACATCCTGAACACCAGAAAACTGTGTCAAGCTTGTTCAGATTCACTCAAAAATTGTGATAAAGTACTCTTGGCCTGTAAGTTTTCCAGTCTAAATATTCAGTATTTGAATACTCATTCATGTTGATTTGTCATAACTAGACAAAAACTTCAGTGGGCTACACATACGCTCCATGGCTGGGGGGTGTAACTGGCAGAATCACAAGCTGTACAGTGGTGTTTTGGGCACTGTTCTTCAATATTTGCATACTGTTTTTTCTGAGACTATTTAAACCTGTGAAATTATTTGCTGAAATATTAATGAAAAATGAATATAGATGGAAGAATTGCAGTGAGTTAATGACAAAACATTAATATCCTCAGATAAAACAGCATATTTTTTGCTTGGCCTTTGTATCTCTAGAAGATATCGAGCCCAACAACTAATGTGTTTTTTATGGAATGCTACAATCTGGATTCTGAGGTTGGGGAATTCAGTCAATACAAAAATAATGTGATTTGGCCACCCTTAAGTAGCACAGAACGATCTTACTGGAAGAAAAATTCTCTATGGGGTATGGATGAGAATTGCAGCAGTGACATTGTTAGGGTTACATAAAATACACGGTGAGTCCCCAGTCATTGCACAGTCACCCAAGGCAGCTGCAGGCTTGATGTCATGCAAGCTAGGGTGGCTCAAGGAGTCAATGGAGGTAACAGTTCCTCAGGACAGAAAACGGAACTGTTAAATTCCCTCACTTTTCTTTCAATATTCGTTACCTTCCATGACAGCTGGCTGTGAGGCTGTGCTTAAATCAGGACCAGCAAGAGAAGGGGATAGAAGGTTCTGTGGCAGCACTTTTTGTTCACTTGTTTGCTTTATGATAGTGCTCTTGAAGACCCCTAGATTTGGAGCTTTGCTCTGCTAGGTGATCTACAACTACAGAGATAGCACTTGCCAGGAAGAACACATGAATTCTCTGTTTATTTCCTCCACTTGGGCCACATACATCATTCCCCCTTTGCTTTTGAAACTTCCCTTTCTGTGTAGACACATTTTGTTCTCAAATACAAATCACAGCAGTCTGGTTTTTGTGTTTCTTTTTTAATCTGTCTCCTGCCTGCTCTTCAGCTGTATCTTGTCCTTATCAAAACTACTTTCATTAATTCTCCATTTTAGAACCAGGCTGTGGTGCCTAGTCCACAGTTGCTTAGCAACAGCTACCCTCTGGATGCAGGGATTATAGGCAGACAGAGATGCCAGCATGTGAGTCCAGCCCAGAAAGGTGAGAAAACCTAGGAACAAGACAGAGAGTATCCCTCTAGACTTTGATGCTGCACACTGGCAGATGTGTTGGATGGGCAGGGTTTGCTTTCATTTCCAGGACTGGTTTTCCAAGTAAGAAACACTGGCTCAGGACAGGACGGGAATCACGTGCTTGCAACAGAATAGGTTTTGGATGCATATACACAGATCTAAAACATTCTATTATTAAGCATTAGGTATGGATTAGTATTAATCAAATCCCAGGACTTAAAACTACATGTAAGTCCCAAGTGTACCAAGAAAGAATATGGGTAACTTTGTTACGCAGAAATTAAGGAACTAAGTGTTGTAATCTCCAACCAGGAGGCCTGGCATTTCCAAGAGGGATATGTAGGATTTATGGTATAGATCCCTTCTGTCCCAAGACTGCCTTCCGAAAGTGTGGGAAGAGAACTTTGGGGGTTTTCACTGTGCTCTGTCAGTGGGAATATACAACAGCACTCTGTTAAGACAGTGTTTAAACCACATCTTTAGGTGAAAATTAAGAAATAAAAAAGGTAAGACTCAGAGTGGGTAGCATCAATCACAAACATTCAATGATCCAGCCTGTGTTCTTCAACTACAACCTTTACGTATTGTCTGTGACAGCAGTAAGGCATCTTCAAGCTTTTAGCCCCACCACAGTTCAGCCTTGTGTCTGTGAGAGCTTACAACAAACAACTCAATGCTACTGGACTGACAGAAAGGTCTGCTACAGATATCTCGAGCTGGATAATTTTGTGACATACAGCTCTTTTAATATCCTTATATTTTATATATGTTTACATAAATCTGGATTTAGAAATTTATATAAAGAAACAAATATGCAAATTGATGTTCAGAGGTGACAAATCACTGCAAGTTATAGTGACACTCTGGGAATCACAGATATTTGGCGTGAGACAGATACTTAGGAATCCAAGGATGTAGTTCTATCATCAGCTGTGATTAGACAGCACTGAAAGTCTTGGTATGAGCACCAATGTTTGATTGAGGTTCTCCATATTCTCTCTGTTCAACAGCTTTTATTGAACACTGATTATTTCTTGCCCCCTCCCGGCTAACTGCAGTACTTGGAAGCCACTTATGCATGGATTTGATAAGGTGACTGTTTGTACCAGATTAACATTACGGTATAGATGTGTCTGCTACAATTATTACTAAATTGCTGGTTTAATTTTCACTTACTATCAAAGACCAAATGCAGGGCTCTGCATATGTTAGTATAATCACATTCATTTATGCTAAGTAGCACGCATGAATGACAGGTAGAGACCATCACTGATGGTGAAGAAAGCAGAGTTCTACTCGCAGGACTCCACAGATCTGTGGATTGACCCTAAGCAAAT
This sequence comes from Amazona ochrocephala, assembly GCA_039720435.1. NCBI lineage: Eukaryota > Metazoa > Chordata > Aves > Psittaciformes > Psittacidae > Amazona > Amazona ochrocephala. The sequence goes on along the minus strand of CM077878.1, from coordinate 113,430,516 downwards.
CACTTATTCTTTAATTGCTTTCCTTTCCCCAAGTAAAAATCCCTAAAATCCATAATTACGCATTTCTGTAAACACCATTAAGGTCTCCAAATGACACGACTGATGTAATGCAAAGTATTGTTGTCACTGCAAATGTACTGTTAATTTTGGCTATTAAGCATTTATCTCAATCACTTCAAGAACTTTGCTTAATGTTTATGACAGAGGTTTTTCAAAGCCTTATTTTTTAATAGCCTCCCATATAAATATAATCAATATTTTAAAATTAGTAACTATTGAAGAAGGTATAACAAGCATACAGAAGGTATACAGTAGCCAAAGTGATAACGTGAGTTCATCAGTGCTCAACCCTGCCTTGAAATATTAACTCCTCTGTTGAATTATTCATCACCTTATTTTATGCATTAACTGGTATCTTGGTAGTTTCATAACTTGACTTCCTGCTGCACGGCAAACCAAACAGGGATAGGACAGTGTCATACACTGCTCACTAGTCCCTAAACAAGGAAATTTTCATAACGTGATGAAAGCGTCACTAAAGAGTGACAAACCAGGCTGTGAATTTAATTGCTTGTATACTCTTTATTTATTCACTTGGTATTACCAGTGACTGCATGTTACAGATCTAAAATGTCACAAAATACTTTTCCCCACAGGTTTTACATGGTTAATTAGAGCATCTTCAAAGTCATTAGCCATTCCTTAATACCAGGTGCTTTAAACCTTTTCCACACTGTGACCTTATTTTTGAAGAACCATCTCCTCACTGGTACACAGCATGTAATTTTATGCCCATTCAGAAAAACAGGATTCAACCATTCTCGATTTAATAAGCATAGGATTATTCATCTGCTCTAATTCAAGTCTAACCTGTGTATTGCCTGGGAAGCCACAGATGTCAAACATTAAAACAAAATGTCCCTGCGGTTACTAAAGGCAAAACTGCAGTTGGGTCATGGTGCAACAAAACAGAACAGCTGAAGACATTAACAAGTTGTCAGGGTAAGTTAGAGCCAGTTTATTTGAAAATCTGACCAGAGATTCTCTGGAGTTTATAACCCTGTTAGAGCCCGTGCCTTCAGATTCCAGTGTGGAATCAAACTTCTCTTAGCAAAAACCTGTTCAGCCTTAGAAGGTGTTTAAAGACCACCCAAAAAACACAGACCACAAACCAAACTTTCCAACTGACTTGGACTACTTGCTCAATTATTTCTGGTTTTAACTACTAAAGACACACACGAATAGTTATCGAGCAAATAAAAGACACCTGTGTAAAAACAACCACTGTATTTTATGTATTAAGAAGAGCCTGGTAAAGTAGGATCCCTTAGAAGATATTGTGAAGTCCTGTGGACAGTGCAATTTGTTTCTTCAGGGCCCAGAAAACATCTCCATGTGTTCTTCTCACATGTTTTTTCCCCTCTTTGCCCTCAGGGACGATTTTTGAGACTGTGGTTCAGCTGTCAACACTATACGATGTCAGTGCACAGCACATCTCACTTGTCACAATCACTGCTGCCACGAAGATGAACAGAAATTGTTGTCATTGGACTGAAGCATAAGCTCTCTATTTGCAAGAGCAATTAAGATTGAAATAAACCCTGTTCTCCCTACCATTAAAGGTGTTCCCTGTTCAACACAGTAATGTAGGTGTTCAGGGCTGTGTTGATTCACTCTTGCGGAAGAATGGCTGGAAAGCTGCTCATGGAAAAGAACCTGGAGGTGCTGATTGATGAAGCTGAACATTAGCCGCTTGTGCCCAGGCGGTCAAGAAGGCCAACAGCATCCTGTCCTGTATCAGCACCAGTGTGGCAGCAGGGCCTAGGCAGTAGCTGTTCCCCTGTGCTGGGCACTGGTGAGGCCGCCACTCAAATCCTATATTCATAGAACCATAGAATCATAGAATAGTAAGGGCTGGAAAGGACCTCAAGATCATCGAGTTCCAACCCCCTTACCATGGGCAGGGACACCTCCCACTAAACCATGCCATCCAAGGCTATGTCCACCCCCACCTTGAACGCCGCCAGGGATGAAGCATTCACAACTTCCCTGGGCAACCCATTCCAGGGCCTCACCACCCTCACAGTAAAGAATTTCTTCCTCAGATCCAATCTAAACTTCCCCTGTTTAAGTTTAAACCCATTACCCCTTGTCCTCTCACCACAGTCCCTAATGAAGAGTCCCTCCCCAGCATCCCTATAGGCCCCCTTCAGGTATTGGAAGGCTGCTATGAGGTCTCCACGCAGCCTTCTCTTCTCCAGGCTGAACAGCCCCAATTTTCTCATCCTATCTTCATACGAGAGGTGCTCCAGTCCCCTGATCATCCTCGTGGCCCTCCTCTGCACTTGTTCTAACAGTTCCATGTCCTTTTTATGTTGAGGACACCAAAACTGCACACAATACTCCAAGTGAGGTCTCACGAGAGCAGAGTAGTTCCGGGCCCCTCAGTACAAGAGAGGCATTGAGGTGGTGGAGTGGGGCCAGAGAAGGGCAATGGAGCTGGTGCAGGGCCTGGTGCACAAATGTGATGTGGAAAGGCTGAGGGACCTGGAGCGGTTTAGTCTGGAGAAGGCTCAGGGGGGACCTGATTGCTCCCTACAACTGCCCCACAGGAGGATGGAGCGAGGTGGGGTCGATCTCTCAGTTAACAAGGGATGGGACAAGAGGAAGCAGCCTCAAGCTGTGCTGGGGAGGTACAGACTGGAGATTAGGAGCAATTTCCTCCCCAGAGGGTGCTCAGGCACTGGAACAGGCGGGGCAGTGCCGGAGTCACCGTCCCAAAGGGTGCTCAGGCATCGGAACAGGCAGGGGAGTGTCGGAGTCACCGTCCCAAAGGGTGCTCAGGCATCGGATCAGGCAGGGCAGTGCCGGAGTCACCGTCCCAAAGGGTGCTCAGGCATCGGAACAGGCAGGGGAGTGTCGGAGTCACCGTCCCAAAGGGTGCTCAGGCATCGGAACAGGCAGAGCACTGGCGGAGTCACCGTCCCAAAGGGTGCTCAGGCATCGGATCAGGCAGGGCAGTGCCGGAGTCACCGTCCCAAAGGGTGCTCAGGCATCGGATCAGGCAGGGCAGTGGCGGAGTCACCGTCCCAAAGGGTGCTCAGGCATCGGATCAGGCAGGGCAGTGCCGGAGTCACCGTCCCAAAGGGTGCTCAGGCATCGGAACAGGCAGGGCACTGGCGGAGTCACCGTCCCAAAGGGTGCTCAGGCATCGGAACAGGCAGGGCACTGGCGGAGTCACCGCCCCTGGAAGCGCTCACACACTGTGCAAACAAACCCTCCAGTGACACTGCCCACCCCCCCCCCCCTCCATCACCCCACGCCGCGCATGCGCAGTGAGCAAAGCAGCGCCTGCGGGAAGTCGGTGAGCGTTTCCGGGTTGGGTGGCAGCGGTGTCGGCACTACCGGTGTCACCATGTCGTGCGTCCTGGTTCCCTTCGGACGCTTCCAGGACCTGGAGGCGGCTCGCGACTTTCTGTGTCCGCACCGCCGCCAGGGCAGCGCCGCGGCCGGCAAGGACAGCGGTGAGTTCCACCCCGCAGGGCCGCTTACAGCGCTGTGTGGCCTGCCTGGGGCCGCAGCCGGGGCTGCCGGCTCTGGACTCTCTCGTCCCCGCTCTCCCGTGTGTCATTATCCGCCGTGGGGTGTGCAAAGAGCAACCGCAGGTAGCCGGGTGCTCGGCAGCGTTGCTGTGGTATGGGGCTGCAATGGGTGGGTGTCTTGCTACAGGTGCCGTGTCTTTGCCGGCAAGTTCGTGTTTTCCTGGTGTCTAAGTTTCAGGTGTTCAGCTGTTCTCGGTCCTTATCCTGTAGTATGTGAGTGAAGCTCTTTGGCCACACACCCCGTGTGCCACGACCTTCGAGATGAGAATTTGTGATTTTATCGCTAAGAGAGTGCAGTTGTTTGAAGGAGGTGTAGTAAAGTTAACAGGCATTGTACGTGCAGGGTTGTCTAATAATGCAGAGCTTGCTTAATATTTGCTATGGCAGCTTACACTAAAAGGCAATAAAATCCTTTCTGTAGAAACTACAGTCCAAAGTTGTGGGCCTTATTTCTGTTGTGTGAGGCAAGGCACAGTGAAAGCTTTTCAACAAAGAAGAATGACCAATAGATCCATAGCCAAGGAAACAACACTGGCCTGTATGTTGTTAGTCCTGTACTGTCTTAACTGTATTTGGCTGATGTTTTGGTTTTCTGTTAACAGCATTGATGGCAATTGTTTGAAGATGTTAATGAGGATGTTTGTAAAGTCCTTTCTGCTGTAAACAGAGCTATCAGAGAAAGCAAAAAGTGCTTATTTAAAAAAGCTAAAAATGTCCTGTGGGGAATTGAAAGAGGGGAAGGTCATAGTGTGGGATGTGTAGGAAGGGACCTTCAAAGGCCATCTAGTTTCAGGGACACATGTGAGCAGGGACACCTCACAGTAGATCAGGTTGCTCCAAGCCCCTTCCAACCTGGCCTTGAACAATTGCATGATGGCACATCCGTAATTTCTCTGGGCAATTTGTTCCCGTTTCTCACCACCTTCATTGTAAAAAATTCCTTTCTACTATTCCAATTAAATTTACCCACTTCCAGTTTAAAGATCTTGGTCCTTGTCCTGTGATACAGGCCCTGCTAAAAAGGTAACACAGTTAAGTAGTTAACTTTACTGCTAAAACTTACGCATGCGCATAGTTATACATTATTATTGCTTTCTTTCTGTTTCAAGATTAAATTTCATTTACTTCATTGTTGAAATGCACTTGGAAGGAAGTAATTCTGGCAGAATTTTATGCAGCCAGTATTCATTGTCCAAAACTTATGTTAGGAAACAGTTATGTACTGCTGCTACTATTGGTTGTTGTTTGGCTCTAATAATGCTCTGGAAAATGTATGCACATTCCGTATAACTTTTCTTTTTGGCATCATCTGTATCTAAAGGAGTTCTAGAAGAATCTGGAACCCGTAGGCTCCTGTTAATGCCTCGTGAATACTGAAGATAAAAACAAAAGTTTATAATGGGTTTGTGTTTCTAAAAGCATGTCCTGAAAAAGAATTAAATGTGTCTCTTGTATTTGGTGGTAGATGTGAGAGAAGTTTGTGTAAGATAAGATTCGGATATTTTTATTGGAGTGGATTTAGCAAATGGCAGCTGTAAAGAGAGGAAACATTTGGTGTGTGTAAAACTACAAAAATGATAGGAGCAAAGAAGATGCGTGTTGTGAAATGTGCTGTTCTTTCATCTTAATGGGTTGTTTGTGTTCTAGCCTATTTTTGTACTTGCTTATTCAGTCATTGAGTGTCAGAATTGAGTATTTTTCAAAATATTGCTCATTTAGATTATTTGAAATCCTTTGGATTTGTGCCTCTGATTTTTGGTATCACAGTTGTTTTCACGGTTCAGGATAGACGAACATAAAGTGAGAGATCTCAAAGTGTGTTTTATATAAGATTATAAATAGTCATTTTGAAGCAGAAGTCTTCAGTGCATTCATCTTTGGCAGTGAGGAACAGTTACAGCTTGCCGAGGTACTGTAAGTTAGAAGTAAATTGTGGAGGTATCCTAAGTTGGGAAAAAGTGTGTTCAACTGTGTGGAACAGGAGCTGCTGTTCCCGTTAGCATTGTTTCTCCAAGTCTGCTTTGGTGGTACTTAGTGGCCTAACCAACTGGATAGCAAAGCTGCAGGGTTGTTCTAAATTTCAGGTTGGGATAAAATGGTATAGCTAGATCCTGCAGTTCCTGCTAGTCTCATGGGCTTGCACCGACAGTTGGAAATACTTAAATCAGCCTTTCATTCTCTCTTTGTTTGTTTTTTCACCTACATACTAATCCATTCATTTTTCTTAGTATGCAAGTGACTCGTTGCATGGCAGTCCATAATGACTCCCTTTTCTGTTTGATTATTGTGTACCTTGACTTCTACATTGTTCACATGGAATAACTCTTTGCTGTAAATAAAGTGTGAGAACATGTAATGAATCTCTGCTTTTAGTGTTGTGAGCCAAGGAAAGAAAAAAAAATGAAAAATGTCTAAGCAAGTTATTTTTGGTTGGTTATTTTCTTTATAAAGTGCATATTACATTTTTAGGGGCCAGAGATCCAAGGCAAGTATTTTTAACCAAGATAGATATAAATAAATTGATTTTATCAGGGAATTCTGTAATAAACACTGTTCCATTGGCAGAATGTACTGTCATGTTCATGTATATGACATTTATGTAGTTCCGTAAATATCAGTGAACACATGTCAAAGTTCTAAGTATTTTATACTTTAGACTGGAGAACCAGAACCTTTTATTTACTATTTTTCTTGTGTATTTGTGGTTTTGTGTGATTTTTTATGTTCTGCTGCATTTATATGGAAACTCTTTCCCTGATATATAAACTTCATAGTTAAATGAAAGATGCTGGCTACCTTAGGAAAAGAAATGTTTGCTAAATATTTTTAGTCAACAAAGCATATTTCAATGAACAAATTAATTACTTTTTTTGAGACATAATTTAATCTTTTAGGTGCTTAGTAGAATTTTCAAAAGCTTCTGTCAGATTTTGGATAACAAATGATTTTTAAACGGTGCCTTCAGGATCTTCAGTGTGAGGGCTTTGGGTTTTTTATTATGACCTGTAGGTCTTATTTTTGTTTGTTTTTTAGTTATAGATCAGATAAGTTTTTTTTCTGCTGTTTTAGCTTTGGCTATTTTTTCATGCTAACCGAAGTATTTTCTGTGCATGTATTGGCCACACTAAAATCTGGGGTGATTCATGTGAGAACATTTTCGTAGGTCCATTTTAAATGAAAACAATTTGTTTGCAAGCAGTATACGCGTCTAAATCACCATGTGATACTGTGACTTTTATTAAAGTGTGAAAGTAGATGTCTTTAGTATGAATAAAAAGCTGTACTTCTCACCTAGTCATATTTGACATAGTAGCATATTTCATTTATGTATGGTAAATTAATCTAGGTTGTTAATTTCAAATTTAAATTGAAAATTGCTTATCAAAATGCCACCTCTATTAAAAATACAGATGTGAGTTTAAAAAAGAATCTTTTTTTATTCTAAAGGAGCTTTATTATTCTTTTTTCCTTCCTTTATACAAGTAAACATCTAAATGCATTCAGCATTAGAAAAAGATGATGGAAAGCATCATCTCAACTACAACTTCATCCTTTTCTGTAGCCCAACAGTTTATCTGGTTTGTGCAAAGGATAATTTTGTGTGGTAAACTGGGGAGGAAAATGAAGGATTTAACTTTAAACCTGGTATAAAGTCAGTTCTGCAGTTGCCAGTTTCCTGTTGGGCCAGGAAACACTGAAAGGAAGGGTTCACATTGTTCTTGCTTGTGTTATGCAATCATATCTTAAGGTTGCTACTAATGCAATGCTGAAGTGACTAAAGAAATGGTCACAGACTGAGGTAACTGTTGATCTGCTGTGAAGCAAAATACAGCTGCATTTTTGTTGTGTGTATTAGAATAAAAGGTGTTGGGGTGGATCTTGCCTCACATATCTTAAATTAAAAAATATATTATGGAGTAAGCTGGCTAAAGATGCTTCATATGGAGTTCCTGTACTTATACTCTTAAAAAAAAAGGTGGAAAAAATGATGCTAACAGTGAGGCACAAATAATCTGTGGAGTGGTATCTGAATGGCTTTGAAAACTTCTGTTTCAAATGTGTAAATACTGGGAATAGAAAGTATTTGCATTACATTTAATTTGCCAGCTTGCTGTGTTTCGGGATGTGTATTGGCTAGATCAGAAAACAGCTGTAGCAGTTAATTTCATTATACAATTCTTTATAAAGGCGTACACGTGAAGGAAAAAATCTATCTTATTTGCAAAATGCAGTAAAGCTTCACAGACATAACAGAATTTTAGCATTAAGAAATTAATGGATATTTAACTGGAAAGAGCAGGAAACTGAGCAATACACATAACATTTTCTATAACTTTATAGTTTGAGGAATTTAACTACAATTTATTTAAAGTGATGTGTTCTTCCATTAGACTGTGAGCTTGAACTGCGTGTTTTAAAACATTGATGACAGGAGTTCAGTGACATAGCCAGTTAGGACTGCTGGTCCAAAGCTAAACTTTGGAGGTGTTAAGATGAAATAAAACAATCATTACTTTCCTGGTGAACAGGTATTTTTGGTTCCCAAGTGTGTTTATCTCCTAGTACCTAAATGAAATGGATAATGAAAAAAACCCAAACCCAAACTTGTTCTTTGGAGGTCCGGAGAAATGATAACTGCGTCTGTGATAGTGAACTGGCACAGCACATTGCTTTGAGGTGCAGCTGCATCAAAATCAACACCTGGTTTGGAGGGTTGCTCAGGGCTACAACGTGTCACTTCACTGCTTCTTTTTACAGTAGCAATGTTGGCTTCAACCTGGCAGAGAAACTCTTTCCCAAAATCCAGCCTTGTCACAATGGCAGCATCGTGAAAGATGCTCTTCCGCCCAGTTCTTCTAAACAACATCTTTGGACTTGTGCTTGCACACTTTGTTTTGTCTGGATCAACTAATTTCATTCAGAAACACAGAAGGCTAGGCAGGCTTTTTATTTCAGAGTTGCAAACAAGGTTACAAACTAAAAAAAAAGAAAGATTATAAAATCAAATTCTCTACTGCATTTAGCAACAGTTCTTAGCTATTTCCGTATCCCTCTTAAAGAATTTGGTATGTTCTTATTGAAGAATCTTCTGACAAGCTTTTATGTATTACCTCTTTAATCAGCTTCTCCCCTCCAGAAGGCATGATATACATGTAAGGTTCCTTTATTTCAATTTTCAGGTAAAATATCATAAAAGCTATGCACTGTACCTGAATTGTGCTACATCTGTAATTAATTGTTAATACATTCTGAGATATAGGAAAGACTAAATGACCTGCTGTCAATGCACATGACGATGGTGTCAGAGTACTTTGTCCAAATTATCTTTGCACCTGAGTGTGTTGCTGCTTTAGTACCTCCTTTACTGGATAAACTTCCTTCTTTCTTGCTATAACTTTAGCTATTACTTGCACCTGAAAGAAAGCTGAAATTCTCTGTTTTGAATGCAATCTGTTTCACTTGTTTCCTGTGCCATATAGCATCATAAAGTTGCTTGGTGGTTTATTTTTTCCATATGGTACATCAGACTTTGATTTTGGAGTTAACAACTAAGCCATTAGTTTAGTCATTTTTTATTCTGTTGAAAGCAGTTGTGACCATCTAAAGGAAGAGAAATTGCTCAAGTGTTTCTTTTTCCAGATCAGTGAGCTAAGTTCGAGTGTTGTCTTCTTTTTTCTGCTTATGGATGTCTGAAGTGATAACACAAATGTAATACTAGTCTCAAAAGGGGCTTCCTAGAAATGCTGGCAGAACCTAACATATTTGTCAGTCCCCATGTTGGAGGAGCTTTGGGAATAAACGGCTCATGATTACTGAATAACAGGAACATTTTCAACTATTTCTATAATTCTTTGGCCTGAGAAGAAAAGAAACTGCTTCTATTTCTTCAGTAATTATTCAATCAAATGGTATCAGAGTTGCAGTAAATATACAGAGGAAAAAAAAAACCACCCCAAAACTCTTGCACTTAAGTAATATGGCAAAAAATAATTGCTTATTAATTTTATAAATTCTTAAAGCATGGATGGGAAACAAGCTGCAAGATCATAAACCAGACAAACATAAACTTGCTTATTTTAGAGCTATATATTGATATAGGTGAGGGTAGTTTGACCTTTGTGGTTCAGGTTTCAACTCATGCTCTCCCGTTTGGCAAATATAGGCTCTTCTGGGCAAGCCCATGCCAAGCATGTCCTTTGGTAACCTGCTGTGTAGAGCTGGAACAGAAACAGGAGAGCAGGTGAGAAAGGCTATTGGTACCTGCCCCAGGTTATTGTGCTGCTCTGGAAGGGAGGATGCTGGCAGATTTCTATGCCCAGAGATATATTCTGCAATTTGGGGGGAAGTCTTAGACTGGGTAAAAACGTCTTTAATATTGAATTTGTTAAATGTCAGTTAGACCTCATTGATCTAGATCCGTTGCTAGCATTTCTCTCTCCTCTGTTGTTGTCTTCTAATTGAAGCATGCTTATCAGAAGGACTTGTTCTTTTGGGTATTAAGTTTACGATAAATGTGCTTGAACTGAATTCTCTTCTACATGAACACCAGTGCTGTACATATGCAGCATTTAAAGCAGTATTTAAAGTTTCACATATGCTGATGATGGAGTTTTAATGCAATATGCTTCGAAATAAAGAATGAAGTTGTTCTTGTAGATGCAGTAGATTAACTCTTTATTTTGCAAACTCTGCAGTAACGCACAATCTGGAATATTACTGATGCTTTATCTGAGTAGGGAGATCTGTTTAGCAGGCATCTGCTGCTAGTCAGAGAGGTATGAATGGAAATACAGATTTGCACAGCAAAGTTTGATTTCCAATTAGTGGACTGGAAAAAATGAACACGTTCCAAGTCGAGAACTGTTTCGGGCTTGTTTAGGTATTGGTTACTATGTAATGTCTTACATTCCACAGTTGCAAGTTCTGTAATGTTAGTAAAGGAAATGATGGGGTATTTCTTAAGATCTTTATTGTAAAAAGAACTTGGATCCTGTGTCTTCTCTGGCTTGACCAGCATTTCTAGGTGCTGGTGCATGGGAAAGTCTTTGCAGGCTGACAGCTTCTGCTGGCATTGCAGAAGCAGGTCGCAGTTCTAAGATCTCTGCAGCTTTACCGGGGGGATTGTGCCTCGCCATTATCTCGTTTTTCCCATCCTTTTTTTATTGATCTTGCTTAATCCAAGGAAGATGGCAACCAGGAAAATGTAGCTGTTCGCAAAGAGGCAGCAGGATTCTTCATGGCTGAAGGTTGATGTTGCATGTTCAGTCTCAAAATTGAAGTGGCTGAAGATTCTTGGGAAGGCTGGTCTGCTCTGTGCTGTAGGGAAGCCAGTGGCCCCAGCTGTGATTCTTGGATGTAGTTATGTTTCTCTCTGGACTGTGCCGCACTGACAGACTTCCTTCCTTCATGAATTTACAAGAAGGAGATTTTGTTGCCTTTTGAGATAATAAAATGCAAACAGAAGTAGAATTTCATTAGCTATCTTCAACTAAACATCAAAGCTAGTTACAGTTTTCTTCTTGTGGTTTGTACTCAGCAGTATTTGGCATAATTCTCCTTCATGTATTTGCACACTGGAAAATTCTCAACCCCAAATACAAGATTAGACTGTGACCCTTGGAAGCTGGTTGCGCCTTGCTTATGCCTGAAATAACTGCAGTCAGATCTGTATTGATGACGATGCTGTAAAACTGACTCATCCAGTTTGTAGATGGTGCAGACCTTTCCATTTTAACACAGGTAATTAATGGAATGGGCATTTTGTCTTCTATAGTCTCGTGAAATACCTTCTCAACAGCATTGGTGGAAAATTTCTTTCTTAAGCTAATATTTTTTGTCTTTATTAGGCATACAGTAGTTTAAAAATCTGCCTAAACAGCCACAATACAGATTTCTGTTTTATTGTACTGGATTCTGCCTTTCTTTGCTGGTAAAGGAATCAGAGTTTTTAGACCAACTAAAATTGGAGTGCTCTAGGTACAAACCTTCTTGTCCGTACTGTTTGACCACCTAAAATAGCAAAGTCTTGCTTGCTTAAGACTAAATTGAAACTAATTGATATGGATATGAGACAGGTCAAAGTAGCCATGACATAAGCTAATAAAAAACTTGAAAGAAATCTTTGGAGAAGTCTTGAAATCTAATTGATGCTTCAGATTTCATGCTAGTGCTTTTAGATGGAGGTCAATGCATTGATTTCTTGAGGGTCCCAGTGATGGTCTTTGAGAATTGTACATCTTCTAAAGTCCTGTGCAAGATTACCCTTTGCATAGAATAATTAATTCCACATCAAAATTGGGATTTTTAGATGTGTTCCTACAATGTGTTCATTCTTTTAAGGCAACTGAGTAGCCTGTTGCTGAATCTCAGTATTCTCAGGTGTTTCAAGTATTTTGTAAGCTTGTGGTTTTTGAATGACATAATTGAAACTGATCAGTGTCTCATTCACTTTCCTCTGTTGTCTTACAAAGATGCGAATAGCCAAGGTCCTTGTGCTCATTTTCTCCTTAAAGGCCACAGCTTCAGCTTTTGCTTTGGCTGCTTTAGGAGTGTGGGTGAGATCTGCATTATCCTCAAAGCTTTTGGCTCCTCAGAGATTTTGTTGTCACAGATGAATCTCCATGTGCTGTCATTCCCTGTTAAAATCATAGAATGGTTTGGGTTGGAAAGGACCTTAAGATCATCTAATTCCAACCCCCCTGCCGTGGGCAGGGACACCTCACACTAGACCATGTCACCCAAGGCTCTATCCAGCTTGTTCTTGAACACTGCCGGGGTGGAGCATTTACCACTTCTCTGGGCAGCCTGTTCCAGGACCTCAACACCCTCATAGTAAAGAACTTCTTCCTTATCTCTAACCTGAAATTCCCCTCTTCAAGTTTAAACTCATCACCCCTTTGTCCTATTGCTACAAGTCAATCTCCAGCATCCTTGTAGGCACCCTTCAGACGTTGAAACTTACATTCCTACTGACTGATCCAGCAATTGACTTAAACCAAACCAAAATCCACCACTATGGAAAGGAATATATTTTACTTATGTACAGAAATACTATTTCTCATAAAGTTGAGCATATGTTGTTCTTATGGTGTGTTAAAGATTGTCTTATGTGACATAGTAAAATATCTGGAGTCCTCACAGGAGCAAGCCTGCTGTCCCCTGACTTTCCCTCTGCAGCTGCCTAATACATACAACATGGGGCTTTTGTTGTGTTTGGAGTAGTAATAATTAGATAAATATAGCTAAAGCTCAAATTTTGCAGTGATGTCTGGGGTCTCTGCACCCACTGGAGAAAGTTTTTGTCAAGTGGACACAACAGTTTCCCCCTCTTATGCCCTCACTCTGCTTGCTGTATTGAACTTGAAATATGTCTTGGCTCTCTCTCAATGTCTATGAGAAACCAAGAAAAGACAAATTTGGTTGAATAATTTGTTCTAAAAAGCAGAGGCCCTGTTGAAGGATCAGTGGTGTGTTGCACCAGCGACTGTAAGGTGTTACTTACTGAGGGCTCTAGATGCAGTCTGTTGGAGTTCATTTATGATTTGTCCTGTTTCCAAGTTGTACTTAGGTTGAATGTTTTGGTATTACTTTTCAATAGTGTCAAAACTGGAAGTAAATACAGAGAAGCAGGACAGCCATTTTACCACTTCATGTTTCTTTCTGTAGAACTCATTTATTTGGTTAGCTGCCATAAATAAACTTATTGGCAGGGAAAGGAAAACAACCACCAGCAATCCTTTCTGATTGTGTTTTTCATTGCTTATGCTGTCTCTCATGTGCTGTTTCACTTATGTAACAAATCTTTCTCTGCTTAAAGCAGGCAAATCAACCAGCTGGGAAGATGGTGGCTGGGGAGGCTGGGATGAAGCAGAATTACAAGAACCTGTAAGTACATATAGATGAGTTTTCATTGCTAAGTTGCCTATTCTAAAAAACTTCTCCTCTTGTTTGTGCTTTTTCTCCTATATAGTTATCACCTGAGCAAGAAGGATCTTGATCTGTGTTACAAATGTGACAGCTTATTTTCCCTTGCTCCTGTAATTGTTTCTAAATATAACTTGGTTGTTACCTGTAGTGATATTTACTCATGTTCTTGTATGCTGTAGGGTTTTTCTCACTAGAATATGCACATCTCTTTCTGTGCTGCTGCAGCTGGGGCATCTTGTTTGCCCTATAACTAGTCAGAGAAAGTAGGGCATGGCAGTGGAGTTATAATAGTCTACCATGAATTAATATAAATCAATATCTCCTCAGTCATGAACCACTGGCACAAGCATCTTTCTGATTATCATATGGTACTTTTTTTATTTTGTGATGTGGGGATGGTATTACTGGAGGGATTAAATTACATATGTAGGATGGGGCAACACAATTGCCCTTGAAAGGGAGAAAAACATCCCCCTGCCCAACTAGTTCAACTAGGAATAACATTGCTAGTCTAGTAATTGTTGTTAAGGCTGAGACTTCTAGCTACCAGCTGCCTTACATAAGATGCTGGCAAAGCTGACTGTAGAAATCCTCTGCACCTGCATGAATCATCTGAACAGAATTGCTTGATTCATCCCCTGTTATTGCTGATGGGGTAGACTCAAGAATCTAGAGCTCACCTTGCTAGTAAAACGCTCTTATCTGCTATCTTTATCTCCGTATGCAGAAACTATGCCTAAGGATTTGGGCAGGATCCTCCTAACTACTTACTTCAGCAAGGAAAGAGATCTTCCAGCTAAGCTGACAAACAGTTTGAAACAAGCATGATGCCTCCCAGGGATGAATCACTGGTGCTGATGTCAGGAAATGACAAGTGTATAAAAACTTAAATAGGATGGGAAATCAGCTCCAATGTAATTGCCATGACTGTGTTTCTTGGGCCACATCTCTTTTAGATGAGCTGTGATATTCGTAACTTCCTTAATAAGAAAAACAAATGCTCTGTTTGTTACTTATATTGTAATTTGATAGAACCAACAGGCTCTAAATGGAAATTGCCTTGTTTTTCACTCTTGTTTCTTTAGAGTGTCAAACCGTTCTGCCAGGTAGTTCACTCCCTTCTTGCTAAGGAAGTCCTGCATACATATTTTCCTCCAAAGTTGCTAGTGGTTACAGGTCAAACTCTTTAGAAAGAAAGAAACTGTGATCCACAGCAAACAGGACTGTTTGTCCATGGTTTGTATTATAGTTGGTGCAAAATGCATCTTTTCTTGGAATTAGTCACTTGTCAAGTATCTGTTTTGTGGAACAGAGCGACTTTTGAGAAGGCATTCTTTTCTTCCACAAGGTGTCTTTTTATATTGACTAGTTTGTTGGGAACTTAAACAGAGGAAGTTTAGATTGGATATAAGGAAGAAATTCTTTACTGTGAGGGTGGTGAGGCGCTGGAATGGGTTGCCCAGGGAAGTTGTGAATGCCCCATCCCTGGCAGTGTTCAGGGCCATGCTGGACAGAGCCTTGGGTGGCATGGTGTAGTGGGAGGTTTGAACTAGATGATCTTAAGGTCTTTTCCAACCCTAACTATTCTATGATTCTCTGATGATGTTAAAGTCATGTCTTAAATGCTGATTTTAATTTTTCTGTCTTTTGCCTTTTAAAGGAGTTTCTTTTGACAAATGCAGTGCCTTTTCTGTTTTAACCCTTAGTTTATTTTTGTCACTAATGTAAGATGGCCATATTTGATGCCTTTAGATTTCAAGTTCTTTATATATGCATACCTGTATTGAATTGTTTAAGATATAATTTTAATCCCTTTTAATCTTGAAAAAAGCCTTTCATTTTCGATTCCTTTACCTCAGTTTGAAAACCATTACATTAAAATCTAGTATAAGGCTTTTCTTTGGGGTTTGATTATGTGTTTTGGTACAATATATATACCTCTGTCACGAGGAGTTAAAATTAACATGGGTATCGCAGGCAGCTTCATCACCTGTTTGTGAAGACTTGACAAATGCCATCAATCAGGCAAAAATTGTTGCTATAGAACTTGGCATCCAGCAGCAGACACAAATGACATGAAAATAGGTTGTCCTCTTGCACAAATCAAGAGATAGTGTGGACAAAGTTAGCAGAATGTTTGTGGTGTGCTAATGTAGAGCTTGTGATGGATATACAAGGTATTTTTATGTGCACAAAGTGATCCATTTATGGTACAACCTTATGAAAAGAAAGAAATGCAATGAATAGCTGATTAAGAGTATGATATACAAATTATTCCTACCTTTTTTCATTTGGGAGTACGTGTGTATATTTTCAAGTAGGTGTAACTTCATAACAACAGGATAAATTGCATGAATCAGAATATGATCCCATTGAAGGTGTTGGGTTCTTTGTGCATAGCTGCTTTGGGATACTAGAGGATGCAGTAATATTTTGGAGAGCTAGGAGGAGGTAGGCTTGGGTAGGTGGCTATGGAAATAGAGACTGGACAAGGGAAGGTGTTTGTATTGCTGTGATCAGGGTAAGAGGATGGAGCTAAGAAAGCTGGAGTATCATCTCTGAGACACCTTTTAGCTGTCTGCTCAAAGCCTATTACTTACTTTCTTCCTTTGAATTATGGTTAACAGGAGCTGCCTTTGTGTTTTTTTGCAGTCAAACATTTGACACTCTGCTCCAAGGAGAAAAGATGCAGTCTGTTTACTTTTATACTTAGTGATGGTATCTAAATCTTAACTTATCCATCCTTAAACCTTTAAAACTTGACACTAAACTTGAATTTTTTTCTTTGTAAGTTCCTTCTTGTGAAAAGACATGGTACTGTTGCACGTTACCATGAGGCTTTAGTGTGAACGCCAGCTTAGTTACATTCTTCATATGTGCATATGTTTACTTAATGCTGGTCAGTGTATGAGCTTGGATAGGTTATTCATTTTGAGTATGGATTATGATGAGAACAGCTAAAGAGATTCTCTCCAGTCTCTAATCCATAACAATAATGCTTTAAATTTTGTTTTTCTAATGTCTCTGGTGAAAGGAGAAGATTTTGAGGAGTAGAATTAGTGATGAGTACTTTGGGGTTTGTTTTGTAAACACACAGAATTAGTATAAGGTTGGTGCATTTCTCTTGGCTTTTCATGCAAGTGCTAGTGACTGAATAAGTAAGTCCATTCAGTGCTGATATTGAGGGCAAGCCAAACTGTTGTCATGAATCTTGTAAGTTCTGTATTTAGAAACTCTTAGTATACATTGACTAATGCTTTACCTATAGGAAGAAGAGGAATCTAATTCCAAGAACCAGAGAAATTACTGGCTTCAGGATTGTGTGTTGTCCTTGTCACCAACAAATGACCTGATGGTAATAGCTAATGAACAGAAGGCAGTCTTTTTAGTATGTAAGTATGCATGCTACTAAGTGTATATGCTAGTACATCTAGTACATTTAATAGCAGTCAGGACAAGATTTGTTTCTCCCCCATCCGCTTACACCCTCAAGGCGTACCTTCAATGATTTTGGAGTGTTTTATAGCATACATCATGCAATTTTTAGGTACTACTTGGGAAGTAAGCTGTTTTGGTTTTACTTCTTAGCTATATTTTGATTGGAGAAAACTTTTATCATGTATAGTTAATATATGCTGTAACTACCCAATTGTTTTGAGATGCTCAGAGATACTTACATCAGTTGTGCTCAGTAAGAAAACCTGAACGTTTGTATTAATTTTAGCCATTAAGAAATGCTTGACCTTATTTTTCTTTTCCTTTTGAAGAAAACTAAGAGCTGAGCCAGTGACACTTGGAGGAGGGAAATTGAGGTGGATTGGTTTTGAGATTCCTATCTTCAATAGAAAATTATTCTTTGTCTTGAATAATGGGAAGCTTTATATTTTACTCTCAAATAGGGCTCTTGGAACTTTTAAAGATACCCTTAGTGTTATGAACACTGATAAGCCAGCTGCTGTCTACATATGTGCTGGGGTATTGGTGGTGTTGACAGCTGTAGTTGGTGGCACGTGAGCATGAAGAAGTGAAACCTCCTGCTATGGGTAATATTACACCATTTCTAAACCAAAACAGGGACTTGAAGCTCAGTCGCATAATAAGGTAGATTGTATTGAGTTGTTGTGCTGCATTTGGCATTCCCGGCATTCGCTTGTGTGTTCCAAACCTGGTATAGATTAGTTGCTAATTTTTCACAAAGAATGAAAAGGTAACAGTACTCTTCAGAAAGTTCTTACTGGATCAGGAGTAAGGAGTTGATTTACCTTGCCAAGATCTCACTTGCTGGAGACTTGCTTCTGCTCAACAGCACAGTAGCAACTGTACCATGCAGTGGCAGAAGTGTCCCTGTGTCTCAGGTTTTAGGTGTCAGACAAATGGAACACAACACTAACTTTCTTTATTTGGCATCTGGGAGTTGATTCAACAAATGTCAGCTGTAATAGCACCCTGTGCATAACAGACTATAGTGTTTTCTAACCTTGAATATGATGTGATGATTAAATATTGTCAGACTGAATGTAGGATTCTCATGTCCTTCTTGGCAGTTAAAATTAGAATTTTCTGTTCATTTAAGCTCATCTTCAGTAATCTTCCCAGAAGAAGCATGCCCCTCCATAGTGCTTTTCTCCTAAGGATCCCTGTTTCATAAATTGAACTTTTAAATTTTGATAAAGTAGATATTACTGTATAAATATTATTAAAAACCAGGCATTTCAGAATTGTAATTGTGTGTTATTCCATGTCTTCAAGGTTTATGACAAGGTACTTAGCTAAGTGTGGTGGGTGTATTGTACATCCATTGTACAGAAGGGAAGGATTAGGAATAGAACCACATTTGTGAGATGCAAAGCAGTTTTTATAGATGGTATCTTTATTCTTAATGGCAGCTAAATGGAAGCACAGTGACAAGGGGAAGGAGGAGATGCAGTATGCTGTTGGCTGGAGTGGCTCTCTGAATGTTGAAGAAGGGTACGTGTTGAAATGCAGCTGTGATAAAAATATCATTTCCATGTTTAATAATTAGTAGCATATGCTTTTAACTTGTAGGGTTGTGGAGTTTGGGGTTTTTTTCTTCTCACATCTGAATGCATTCATTGTCTTACACATTTTAATGTTGAAAACAGAAGTGACCTGGGTGATCAGAAGCATTGTCTGGAAAAGTCACTCTTCATGTATAGGGTGATACCCCAGGACAAGTTCATACAAATTAAGAGAGGTCCTCTCTCTGCAAGTCAGTGTATTTGCATGTAATTTAGAGATCTGAAGAGATCTGGGTTGTGATGCTGTTTGTAAGTTCCTGTACTAGGAGGGGAAGAAAAGAAGTACCCTTCTGAAAAGAAATCTACTTTTAAAGTAGGGATTAAGTTTTGTTAGGGGATCTTGCAACTGGAAATGTATGAAGTTGTTTTAGCAATACCCCCTTTCATTTTTGAAACTTCAAGCAAATATAATGTTATCTCTCTGATCCACAAATAGTTTTGGGCTCCAAGTCATTTAGGGACTTGAAAAATTTGCTTTGCTCATACATTTGGTATTTATACAACATTTCTGCTCGCTCTGTCTTCAAGTAACCATACAGATGCTTTCCACAAGTCTCCCATATGGAAGAGGATTTTGCATCTTGTTATTAAGTTTGCAGCCTTGAGTTGCTGTCTGCCTTTACATGTGCTTCTTACTGACTTCAGCCTTCTGTTACACTGCAGGAGGTGTTGACTTAATCAGTTTCTCTCCAATCTGTAAAGCTCGTAACCTAACTGCTGGTGCCGCACATTTAAAGTGGTTTATGTGCATCTCTTTAAGCTTTTTTCACTGAAATTATTCTGTCATCTTTTATTAAAAAAAAGGAAAAAAATTCTGTTGGGGTGTTTGGGGTTTTCTTTCTTACAACTGTTACAGCCCAAGAGACATGCTGTCATACAGAACAGGAAGCTTTCTTTAATGGGCATGGTTGTATTCATTACACCTTGATTTAAGGTTTGCAAGGGTTTCCTGTAGGTGAAGGTTCTGTATCTGTGGAAGTATGGTTATATGGTAAATAATAAATTGCTATCAGATTGTCAAAAGACATGACTTTTTTTTATTGCCAGTTGCCTTCAACTGATAATGTTTTGTGGTGGCCAAGCTTTGCTATTGAAAGATGAGATTCCACTGAGATATTCAACACTGCTTTGAAGTTGTAACTGAATTATAGTTGATGTCAAACTTGCATTTAGAAAGCCTGTTTTCTGTAATTGTCTAGCTGATAATTTAATCACTCCTTGGGGAATGGAGGTGACCTGAAATGCAAATAATTAACAGTAGTGCAGGCAGTCATGCTACAAGTGCTGTTTGGGATGTCATCTTGAATTTATATGCTCTTTCATAAGACCTTAGTACTGCTTCTGTTTCCCCAGACACTATAAAACTTTGTCTCATGGTAACAGTTCAATAAGTTCTGATTGGAGATACTGATGCTTGCTCATCTGCTTGCCTTCTGTATGCTTTGCCTGCCATGCAGTGAGCATGCTCAGCTATTGTGTGAACTGGGAAGACCATGTTAGCCCTTCGAATGCTCTTAGATTGGTGAAATGCAATGGATCTAAAATCTACCTAATTGCATAATGTGATTCAAAAGTTTATTTTGATAACTATGGTTCAATTCTTTTGCTTTTTTTTTTTTGTTTGTTTGGCTGGGGTTTTTTAATGGTTGTTCTTGGTATCTCATAGATCAGGAAAGAATATTTACTTTTTGATACCTGAAATTTAACTTGGATATTTACTAAAGAGTGCTGGCAGAATAATCAATCTGTGAATGATGAAAGACAACACTAGCAAGGTGTAATAAGCACTTCTGTAATCTACTTGGGTAATCTTGAACTTGTGATTAAAAATGACTTGAAAAAGTTTTTTTTCACTTTTTAGTATCAATTTAATATATTGTGTGCTGCATTAATATAGTTTTAAAATGTTTAAAATGCTGAGTTGGTAAAATCTCCTGTAGAGCAGTATTTCACAACTGGAGAAAAAAGGTACTTGATGGTTTTATCTTTCTTTTTTAGTGAATGCGTGAGTAGTGTATTGTGTATCCCATTGGCAAGTCAGAAGAGGTAAGGATTGATATGTTTATGCATCATCGGTCCCCTTACATTGTTCCTGTTTTAAATGCTTACAGCTTAGAGCAGGATTTGTTTGTAACTTGTAGTGTGTCTTTGTGCAACAGGAGCTCCACAGGCCGTCCTGACTGGACCTGCATTGTGGTTGGCTTCACCTCTGGCTATGTTCGGTTTTACACCGAGGTATGTTTCACAAGCAAGCTATTGTAAAACTCATCTATTCCTGTGAAACTTCTGTGTCTGCAGATAGTGCTTTTTGCCTTACATAAGAAAAGGGACACAAATGTTCATGCTTATTATTCTTTCTCTTCCAGAGTGGAGTTCTGCTTCTTGCTCAGCTGTTAAATGAAGATCCTGTCCTACAGCTTAAGTGCCGAACCTATGAAATTCCCAGACATCCTGGTGTCACAGAACAGGTTTTGTCACATTATTTCAAAAGTGAAGTGGCAGTGTTATGGAGTATGGAAGGGAGTCTTCTCTGTGAATCCTCTGTGTCCTTTGCCAGTTTTTTTGATGGGATGGGTAGTTCCTTAGAACAAGAGATTCTGGATTTCTTATTCTAGAATTATAATGTGTGTAATTTGAGGATTCCAAATTGATTTTTAGTTTTTGGAGTATTTAGTTAGATTTGTACTGTTTGTCATAACCTTGCAAGGCAAGGCTTCATTCATTTCCTATTTATTCATTTATGTGCAAGAAGCATGATAATGTGTGAAAGGAGAAAATGCAGCTGGACAAGTGCCAAGAGCTAGACGTACTCATTCATTAGATCTTAATTATTTCACAGAGAAGATAGCTGAAAATTTAAGCAATCTTTATAGGAGATAGCTGTAGCAACCTGCATGTCATTATGAGTGTTTCCTGAAGAGAAGGCTCTTGCAGAGCTCAAGCTCTTTAGTAGAAAAGCAGCTTGCTTTGCTGTTGACTGAGTTGGCGTGCTTTATGCAGAAAACTAATGAAGTTACAGATCCCCAAGTTTGCTTTATACAAATGCGCATGTGATTTAGCATGATGTTTTGGGATCAGTTTTGAAATTCAGAAGCATTAAGGACTATGAGTCTTGAATTTATATCGCCAAATTAGCATTTATGTGCTCATGTGGTAATTCAGGCACTAAAAAATCCAGTCTCAGAATTTGGCTCATAAAACCTTGATACTTGCATTCTAGATAAACCTGTTTCTCTGTGGCCTTCGCAAGCTGCTGTAGCTTTTTTGTTTTCTCCCTAAGCCGTAAAATACATTAAGCAAAAAATTAAAGTTATTGAAAGAAAAAAATATAATATGTGCCTAAACTTACATACTGGATGGTTTTAATACTGAATTTCCGTGGTTTTGCCTTAGTCTGTTGCCTGTGGCTTGTTAGATATTAACTTGCTGGATGTAATCCTCATCTTTTTCTAGTTAATAGTATAAAAAGCTGGAAAAGAAGCTGTTACAACAGTAACAGTGATTTTTTTTTTTCTCACTTCTTTCATTCTCTTCCACAGAATGAAGAACTTAGTATCTTATACCCAGCAGCAATTGTGACAATTGATGGTTTCAGCCTCTTTCAGTCCCTTCGTGCATGTCGCAATCAGGTTGCAAAAGGTATGTTTAAGAGGAAATGTTTATTTCTGACTCTGTTAATAGTAATTTACATTACATGAAATTTACTTATGTTTGTTAAATATCAAACCAAGGCAGAATTTGGATCTTCCTTGTTTTTCCATCAATATATAGGCATCTACTGCGTAGAAGGAAACTTCTTCCTCTACAGAAAATGTTGTCAGGGTTATGCATGATGAAGGTCTGCTTTTCTGGAAACAGTTAAACACCTGCCTGCTGATGGAAAGTAGTGAATGAATTTGTTATTTTGCTTTGTTTGCATGCAGAGCTATTGCTTTCACTGTTAAACTGGCTTTTCCTCAACCCACAAGTTTTCTCATTTTAATTCTGATTCTCTGCTCCACCTCACTGGGAGGGAGTGAGCAAGCAGCTCTGTAGTGCTTACCTGCCCACTGGGGTTTCCCACCAGCATACTGCTTAGGTGCTTTCTAATATGTCAGGATGCTGATTTTGCTGTCCGTGAAATGCTTTTCTTGACAGTAAGGACTTTTTAGCAAGTGATAATGCTGTGATGATAGTGTTGGTAACGATCACTGCTCTTTGTATTAATGTGGAAGAGCTTTTGATACCTGGTTTGATTGTGTGGCCTTTGATCCTGTTTTTTTTTTTTGGTATAGTGCTAGTTTATACCCTAATTTGTAAAGAGGGTCCGTTTCCTGGGGTTAGAGGAGAGCATGTAACAGCACTGTGTGGTAGGTTGTGTAAGCATGGTGCTGTTCTGCAAGATAAAACATTAAACAGGTGGAGAGTTTCAGTTATCCCTTAATTTTTGCCACGGTTCTTACCTTATGTTGTTACAGATCTAGTGTATGTGCTGACTTTGCAAGTACTTTGGCACATTAGTGTCCACTTAAGCATGCCCAGACCACAGAGATAATGGTGGTAACGTTTTAAAATTGGACAGAATATTAAACCATAAATTATGAGTAAAACAAAGCTCTCTGCAAGCACAAGATAGAGATGTGGTGGAATATAATTTGCAGTTTTACTCAGTTAATTGTTTAAAATATTTTAATTTCATTAAGGTAAGTATTTTAAAAGCTATTTTATTTCAGCAGGTGTTTAAATATATGTTAATTTAAAACTAGGTTATTTTGTGGCTTAAGAGTGCATCATTTTCCCCCGTCTACTATGCTATTCCTTTGATTCAGTAGGAATTTTTTTGTGTTTTATCAACTTTTGTCAGCTGCAGCATCTGGCAATGAGAATGTTCAGCCTCCACCATTAGCTTATAAGAAGTGGGGTTTGCAAGATGTGGATACAATTGTTGACCATGCTAGTATCGGTAAGCATTTCTGTTTAATTTCAACTGTTTGGCTTAAATAAAACTGAATGCTTTTGTGTTTTTAAATTTGGGGCGAGAGCTCTTAGTGGTTCTTGTTGGATAGAAATAAATAGTGGGAGAAGGCTGTTGTAGTGAATGATGTCATTAACCATCATCAGACATATTTTACTTTCTCTACAAATCTGATTGAGCCTCCCCTATCGACCTGAGGGGAGAAAGCTACAGCTATAGCTGGCTTGTCCTCTCTTGTTTGGTAGGAAACAGCCAAGGGAGATTAGATCAGATGCAGTTATTCCCGTTAGGGTAAGGTTAAAGGACTGTCTGCAGGCAGGTTCAGACTGGTACGGGTCTTTCCAGAGTCTAGCACATCAAGAAAGTAAAAGTTGAGATTGTTCCTTTCCAAAAAGGACAAACTGACTTCTAGGCTCTCAAAGACTTTTACTGCTTAGGAATTTGCGTAAGCCCAGGTTCTTGTCGAACAGGCAGGTCTAAGCGACAGTAAGCTTCATTTTTCTTCTCCCTTTTCCAGGTAAGATGTCAGAAGGGGTCTAACAAGGCAGGTGAGGTGAATTTGGTAGTTGTGCTTTTGATGCTGACCTCAACTGACTTTTTGTCTCTTCTAAAAAAACCAACTATGCTTTATAATTAACCTAAATACATCAGGTTGTTTCTGCTGTGTCCTTTGGAATTCCTGTGGTTAAAGCTGCAGCACTTCCCTCTCCCCTGAGCGTTTGCTAGTCAGTCAAGAAGGCAGGAAAATATTTAGGCTTCTAGAGCAATTGCATGCCTTTATTCTGAAAGTATAAGACATTCACTTTAATGTTTTTGTTAGGCATCATGACACTGTCTCCTTTTGATCAAATGAAGACTGCCTCCAATATAGGTGGATATAATGCAGCTATAAAAAACAGCCCACCTGCTATATCTCAGTATGTTACTGTTGGATCCAATCCTTTCACTGGTTTCTTTTTTGCCCTGGAGGTATGTACTACAAAGCTGACTTGCTGAAACTTTGAATAATTAATCAGGCTCTTTTCCATATAGGTAGTTCTGAAGTATTCTGATGTTAATTTTTTGCTGCCAAATGTCAGCATAGAAGATCTTCTTGATCTTCTGAAACTGGAATGATCTGAAGTGGGCATGATAGTAACGTCTGTCACAGGTTCCTGATGATGAGAAATTTCATTTTCTATCTTAAAATGAATGTGATAGTCAAATATTTTTAATTTTGTTTCATTTGTTAATTTATTGCTGATTAAGTAACCTAAGGTTTCTGAAAAATTATGTTGAAATTGTGCAAACATTGGTTTACAGATGTATGGAGGCCTTTGATCATGTACACACATGGCCTTGAGTATTCTATGGTGATTTTATGTAGTGGAACTACTACTTGTAGAAGAAAACTGCAATTTAGGCTTAACAATACTTGCAGCACACTTAGTCATCTTGCGTTGTGTTGGAGGAGAAGGATGGCAGTGTAGCTGTGTCTTGCACAATCAGACCCTACATGTGTGCTGTCCCTATCAGGATTGAAAGTTGATTGAAAATGCCAGAATCACAGTTTCGATTTTGTACTTGCTTTTCCAATATGTTTATAAAAACCTGCCTACGTTGATGTTTGCAAGGATGCCAAAGCCATCCACCAACTAACTCTCCGTGATAAATCATACACAGGGTTTTTTTAACTTCTGTTGCAGACAAACATACCAGTGGCTTGCAGGAGGATTTTGAAATGGTAAAGAGATGTCAGAATGGCTTTTCTGGGGGCAGTGAATTAAAATTTTGCAGAGTCTTAAAGCTATGCTTTCTGAGCTGAAAGTCCGTAGGAGGCCTGAAAAACTATTCTGCAGTTGAGTTCAGTGTAAGAACTATTTCTTGGCTTTCTAAGTACTTCATTACTTTATTTCAGGGTGGCTCACATCTGACTATTTCTTGTCTTTCTGAACACTTTCTTCTTTTCTTTCAGGGTACCTCACAGCCACTGTTGTCTCATGTTGCCTTAGCAGTTGCAAGCAAACTGACTTCAGCACTATTTAATGCTGCCAGGTAATAAGATAATTACATATTTTTGTTGTAGCTACATAATGGTTTGAGGATTTTTTTAGGACTGTTAGTACGATCTCTCAATGTGTTTTTCTATTGCAAGTGGCTGGCTTGGTTGGAAGAGTAAACATGAAGAAGAACCTGCCCCAAAACAGAAACCAAAAGTTGAACCTGCAACCCCATTGGCAGTGAGGTGGGTTTTACGTACTGTCCCAATTGCTTTGGATCTCTTGTGGTTTTAAGAATTATGAATTAATTTAAAATGGTGTAAATTATCTTTCTTGACTTTAAGCAGAGATGGTAGTTTGCAGGTCATTCGTTTGAAGCTTTGTTTCATATCAGTTTCTCATTGTGGATTCATCCCTTCCACTTAAGATGTGTGGGTTCATTATTACAGTAAGAGAACAGTGTGCACAGTTTAATGACATTATAAGTGCGCAAATATGAGCCCTGAAGTTTATCACTCAAGTGTTTCAAGGAAGCTGCATGGTAGTTTAAAGCCCCTCTCACAAAGGAGGTATCCTGTTTCACTGCTGATAGAGGAGAGAGGAGAATAGGAACAACAGGTAGTAGCCTTATGTTATCAAGAAAGCTGATAAAAGGCTAAAATAGTTCCTGCTTGCTTTCCCTGATTATTTTTAAGTATTCCTCAGACTATTTGGCAATAAGAGAGGATATATAAAGTAACCCACTGCACTTGAGATCTTTGCCTCACAATGCATGACAAGGCAGTCACCCTAGTTCCTGAACTTTGGTTTTCGCTAGAACTTTAACAGATCTGAGATTTTGCAGTAGACGTAACCTGCTCTTGATTTTATGCATACCTTTATGTTACCTTAAAAAAGAAATCCTAATCCTTATAAGATATTGTTTACTGTTTCTGAAGAACAATAGGTATCTAGTATTACTAGTGTTTTCCCCTTTTTTTTAGGTTTGGACTTCCTGATTCTCGTCGCCATGGTGAAAGAATATGTCTTTCTCCATGTAACACTTTGGCAGCAGTAACAGATGATTTTGGAAGGGTTGTTTTGCTGGATGTTACAAGAGGACTTGCTGTTCGCATGTGGAAAGGTATGGTAGTATATGTCAGTACAGCAAATAATACTCTTCAAAACATTGTGACTTCTTATGTTCAGGTGTAGAATTCAAAGTATTTTTTCATTTTTAAGGATGACTTTAGTATATTGTTATTAAAAACCAAAGGCAGATAATGTAAAGCCCATGTGGGTAGTATTGTACCAATCCGTGAAATACTGATATGGCCTGTAGTAAAAATTCTGTTTGGTTTGTATTGTATAGATGTCTTTATCTTTTGCCCACAGATTCTGTCCCAACAGAAAGCTTGTAACCTAATTTTTTCGGGGAAAGCTTTAGCTCTGTTCTCCAGGATTTTCTCTTTTGAGAAGCTCTGGTATCTTCTTTAATTCTGCTGAGAAAATGACCTGAAGTTTGAAAAATCAGTAAGATATACAACTTACTAGATTCTCAGTCCTTCGTGTGAGTGTGCAAGAAGGGATCGCTCAGTCTCTAAACTGCAGACATTAAGCTCTCATTATAATTATACCTAATGTTACAGCATGTCTTAGTATCTCTATGCAATTAATATTTTCCAGCTTTTTATGAAATGGAAGATGAGTTTTAAGAACAAGTAGAGAATCCTTTGCTTTTCTCTCTCCTCCCCCCCCAAGTCAAATGGTCATGAATATAGTAACTACTTCGGTGACGTGCTAGCAGTGTGATAGCTAGAGTAATCATGTTTCCCTGTGCATTCTCCTTCTGTCGTGTTTTGAAGCTTACTGGCTATAATACATTCTTTCTGATATTCTTGGACTTCTTTCTTCAGTACTGAGGAGCTGCCTTTCACCTAGCAAGTACTGTTAGAGTCCCAGGCTTTATTTGATAGTCAGACATAGGTTTACAGTTTGCCTTTCCCCCGTTTTTGACATGTGGAATAAAACCACATTTTTTAGTAAAACTGTCCACTGCATTAAATGGTTTGGGTTGTACCTTTCCTCTCTGAGTTGTGAATGCTTTTCAACCTTCTTACCATCACTTGTCTTGTTATAAACTTGTTTTGTACATTAGTATTGTGTTTTGGAGTCTTCATTTGTACTTGCTAAACCATTACGTAGTGATATCGTAGAACATAGAATCATAGAATCATAGAATAGTTAGGGTTGGAAAGGACCTTAAGATCATCGAGTTCCAACCCCCCTGCCATGAGCAGGGACACCTCCCACTAAACCATGCCATCCAAGGCTATGTCCAACCCCACCTTGAACGCCGCCAGGGATGAAGCATTCACAACTTCACTGGGCAACCCATTCCAGGGCCTCACCACCCTTACAGTAAAGAATTTCTTCCTCAGATCCAATCTAAACTTCCCCTGTTTAAGTTTGAACCCATTACCCCTTGTCCTCTCACTATAGTCCCTAATGAAGAGTCCCTCCCCAGCATCCCTATAGGCCCCCTTCAGGTATTGGAAGGCTGCTACGAGGTCTCCACGCAGCCTTCTCTTCTCCAGGCTGAACAGCCCCAATTTTCCCAGCCTATCTTCATACGGGAGGTGCTCCAGTCCCCTGATCATCCTCGTGGCCCTCCTCTGGACTTGTTCTAACAGTTCCATGTCCTTTTTATGTTGAGGACACCAGAACTGCACACAATACTCCAAGTGAGGTCTCACCTTTGCCTTTTTTTGTTTAGGAAGATTTTGAGGGAAGGTAGTAGTGTTATCAAGAGGAAGAAAAGACTAGTATTTTTATTGGGTTACTAAAAGTTGCATTTTAATGATTAAATCACATACGTATCCTATTTAGTAGGTTATACAAATTTAATCCCTTAAGTCTTTTTCTGTTACTCTGAAGTGTGGGAAATCTGGACACTTACTACGTATTTTCTCTGGGAAGTTTTGCAGTGGTGTAATGTCCAGACTACAGACCTGATGTGTTTTGGGTTTTTTTGTGTCTTTTCCCAGGAGAACTTGCTCCTCCCGAGAGCTTTGCAGGAGGCTGTGTTTGGCTCTGAGGAGTAATCTGATGGGCCCTGCTCTGAGTCCATGGGCCGCAGCTCTCAACAGGAGCTAGTCTTGTTGCATAGTTTGAAACAAAGCTTAAGACAGCTTGCTGCTGAAATAGTACTGACATGGGTGGTGATACATACTAATCATGTATTAATTACTGTACACTAATGAACTTCTGGCTTCTCTTCCAAAGGATACCGTGATGCAGAAGTTGGTTGGATACAGACTGTAGAGGACCTTCATGAGAGGGAAACTGAGAAGATGGATTTTTCTCCTTTTGGAAATGCACAGGGTCCCAGCAGAGTAGCTCAGTTCCTTGTGATCTATGCTCCGAGGAGAGGCATTCTGGAAGTGTGGAGCACACAGCAGGGGCCTCGGGTTGGGGCCTTTAATGTGGGGAAATACTGTAGGTAAGAAATGTGTAGCAGGTAGGCATATTGGCTTTGCTGCTGCAATAAAGTCATATGTGGATATGCCAGTGGTAAAAGTGGAAAGTGCTGGTAGGCAATTTTTCAATAGCCCACAGTTTTTCTACTGAATGCAGCTGCTTTTTTTGTAGAAGGAGACTTTGTCTTTCATCACTCTACATACATAGACACGCAGTCAGTCTTCCCTGATAAACATGTGTAGCACTTGTTAAACCTTAGGTTTATAACATATGTCGTTTTATTCAGTGTGTGGAAAGGGATGGTTGCTAACTTTGTTCTTCACTAAAGGCTGTGGTTTTTATTGTTTTCAGGTTGTTGTATCCTGGTTATAAAATAATGGGTCTAAACAATGTGACCAGTCAGGGATGGCAGCCGCAGACTTACCAGATATGCCTTGTTGATCCAGTCTCTGGCAGTGTAAAAACTGTCCATGTACCTTTCCATTTAGCACTGAGGTAAGGGCTCTGTGCTCTGTGTAACCAAATGAATTTCATTATTGTTTTGGAAATGATGTTTTATTTAGAGAGAGCGATTCTGGTTTTCTTTCTCAAGCCGAATAGTAGGCAATAGCCTGATTGGTTTGTAGGCATTAACTTGATTTTTTTTTTTCTTTTAATTAATGTCATGTTTCTTTAAATAGTCTTTAGTTCTCTTCGCTCATATAACTGAAATGATTTCCTTCCAGTGATAAAAAGAGTGAGCGAGCAAAGGATATGCATCTAGTGAAGAAGTTAAATGCTTTACTCAAAGCTAAAACTTCAGATCCGGGTAGGTTCTCTTGTATAATTTCTTCAAATTGTGTTTTATCAAATGGGTCTTGTATTATCTGTCCTGTAAGTGGACAAACATAAGTATGATTGTAGTGCATTGTAAATGCATTCTGCATGCGCCAGGTTAAATTTAGTCTCATACACTGATCCAGCATAAGCCTTGTCGGCCATGTAAATCTTAACTGAACTGTACTTTGAGTGCTTGCATAAAACATGGTCTATGTGCAATCCGTTATGCTATGTAATGTAGTTTGGCATTTGACTCTAGATATTCTTCCTCTAAGTGATACAAATTTGGAGTAAGGGATGCTACTGAGCTGTTGTTTTGTTTCATTTTCTTAAGCTTATTTTGGCAGCTTTTGTGATAGTGTCTTCAGAGCATGAATCCATGTGCCTCTTAACTATGGTGTGGGTCGACCTGCTTTTCAGGTTGCATTTGGGAAATACGAATTGAAGTTCTAATTATCTTTGTTTGCAGATTTGATTGAAGCTGAGGCAAAGGAATTAATACTTGATATCAAATACCCTGCTACAAAGAAACAGGTGAGTATTTAGAAGCCAGTATACTTAATTCAATTTTTGTTCCTAATAATAATCTGATTAGTGGTAAATGTTTTAAATCTTTCCAAATATGGTCTTTTTTCCTAGAGGTGTTTGAAGCAAATAATTGAGCTGTTTTATTCTGGGTTTGATGTGTGTTGGTTTCTTGGGTTTTTTGTGGGTTTTGGTTTGGTTTTTACAGCATACTGACTGGAGTGAATATTGCCTTGTGACTTCCCCAAGGCGTCTTCCATGATAAAATTCAAACTAATAAAAAGAGAGAAGACCTTCCTGTAGGATCAGATTATGCCACAAGTATATGTGAAGACAGAATACAGATAAAAAATCATTGTTGGAGTTGTGCTGTTGTTGGCTTACCTTATATGCTTTTACAGTAAAGTAAAGTAAATGTTTAACTCTGAACATCTGCTTAACAGGCTCTGGAGAGTCTGTTGACAAGTGAACGTGTGCCACTCTCATCCCTCACCAGCATCACTCAGACATTAGTGGATAACTTAAAAAAACAGGGTAGGTGGATATTTATTTTGCAGATATGGAGAGGCATTTGCACTTTGCAGCGCTGTAAGACGCTTGTAGAACTATTCTGTTTCACAGAGACCATGTTTGGTTTTGCTGCTAGATAGCATGTTTAACTGCTAGATAGGGTGTTGCTTCTATGTATTTTATGTTGTTTAATGCAGACTGCAAATAGCTTGCTAGAAAGTATGCTGTGCTTGCTATGTGCCTAGTAAAGTGTGATTATATTAGAAAACCCCTCCAAACCCCAAACAACTGGGCTGAGTATTTGCATCCAGTAAAAGCTTCCTTCAGGAAGAAATTTTCTAGAGACATGTACCTCTAGATGGTTTACTTTGTACTGGAGCCAGTAAGGATATGGTACTTTGGATCTGTGAGTTTTAATGTACTGGAAGCACAAAATCCTTATCACTGAGGATCTGAGCTGTGGCCAGATGCTTGATATCTTTTCTTGGCAACCTTTGCTAAAGTTATGTTTCATGTGTTTTGCTAGAGATACCTGAGCCAATGTCAGGAAGTGTCATTACCTGTTCAAAATCTTGTTGCTGAAAGTCTGCAAGATCATTTCTTTGAAATGATATGCATGGATCTTTCTAAATGGGTAGAACCTTCTTTGTGGTTGAGGTGACCCTATTTTGAAGACCCAACTGGAATTGAGGAATAGAATGTGCCTGCCACTTCCTTTGCATATGCTGGGGCTTCTCAGGAATAGAAGTCTGTTAGATATTTTATTATCACTCGATTCATCTTTCAGAAGACGAAGCTTTAGCAATAGGAGTCAAGAAATACCTGCTGTGTGGAAGTCCTGAATAAACTATTTGTCAGTAAGAAAGGCTGTGTCCCTTGTCCTGCTTCAGTGAGAATGTGACATGTTTTGGGAGTTTCAAAGCCTTGGGGGGAATCTTTCTTTCAGTTCTATCAGTGGGGTATTTCTTAACCCCATTTTCTTGAATTAGATAGAGGAAATGGAGAGCTTCACACATGAAGTTCTCAAGGTAATTTTGACCTGGCATTCTAAATCGTTATCATTATCTGTTCTATTAACTCCCAGAAAAACCCAAAAGAAAGATGGAAACATGCCCTTTTACACTGAAAAGAGATTGACAGAACTGTACACTTACTGAGGTGTGTCTGAGTGTCTATTTTCATCATTAGTCTGTTTTTGTCATATATGACGTTATTTCCTCCAAGTCACAATAAAGAACAAGCTTGGCTGATGTTCCAGCCTTTTAATTTCAGCAGAGTAGCGTTCTTTGTGCTTAATAGGTAAAAGATAATGTGAAGCAGATGCTGGCTCTGTGAATGCTGTGATTGTGAAGAAAAGGTCAAGTGACTGTACAGCAAGCACTGTGCATTTCTCTTTTGTTTGTAGGATTTGTAATGAAATGTATTAGAAGAATTGGTAGGGAGAAAATCACATTTAGAATCTGTTCCAGGTGAAGATGATGTATCTGGAGTTATCTTTTTGTATAGAAAGGTACTTTTAGGATCTCTCTAAAATGCTTTCTTTTAAAACAAGTTGGAATAGAGGGTGGTGGGTTTTTTCAGCACTGTTTTGGTGTTAGTTTCCTACATTCCGATTACTTTATTCGTTACTGAAATTTGTAAGCTGTCTTCTGATGCAAGGAATAGACTTAAAATATTGGCAGAATGAATAAGAGTGTAGCTTGGTATTCCTGATACAAGAAAATGTGATTGAGACTCGGTATATTTCCGTTTTTGGCAATCTCTGGTTTGGCCTTAAATAAGGAAAAGACAATAGATTTATCTTTGTTCAGTTCCACATTTTTAAACTGAAGGAGGTGAAAGGGGCCTATAGGGATGCTGGGGAGGGACTCTTCATGAGGGACTGTAGTGAGAGTACAAGGGGTAATGGGTTTAAACTTAAACAGGGGAAGTTTAGATTGGATATGAGGAAGAAATTCTTTACTGTGAGGGTGGTGAGGCCCTGGAATGGGTTGCCCAGGGAAATTGTGAATGCTTCATCCCTGACGGTGTTCAAGGTAGGGTTGGACAGAGCCTTGGGTGTCATGATTTAGTGAGAAGTGTCCCTGCCCATGGCAGGGGGGTTGGAACTCGATGATCTTAAGGTCCTTTCCAACCCTAACTATTCTATGATTCTATGATAATGAGCCTGTTCTCTCTCTAATAGTTCTCATAGAAACAATTCTTGGTTTATACCTCTGTGAATTAAGTATCACTGCAAAAAGCAACGCATCAAAAAATGACACTGAGAGTCGCGAGTCTTCCAATACTAATGAAGGAGGAGTTAAATGCAGCTGAGAAGCATGTTTTACTATTCCGGGCTATATATATTCAAGTTCAAATGCAGTTTTCTTTCTCTTCAGAGCTTGAGTGTGTGGATGAAGGACTTCTGCAATTCTGTGCAAACAAGTTAAAGCTGTTACATCTTTATGAGCTGGTCAGCAAACTAAATTCCCAGAGCATCCAGGAGGACGTTCCACCCTCGGATAATGTGAGTAAATTACAAATTCAGTTGTCTTATAGAATCTGTTGATGATTTAAGTGTAAAAATACATTTTCAACGTCTCAGATAAGATATGTAGGTAAGTAAGTTACCTGGTTTTGTGGCCTGGAACTTTTAACGAAGTAATTGTTTTGTAATGCTTCTCCCCCTGTACAAATGCCTAGTGGTTTGTCTACCTAATGTTCTTTAGTAGCTCCGTAAAGTTGAGGCAGAAGTTGAGAAGAAAATACAACCAGGATCTCCTGATTTCAGTCCTTTATCCAAAGTACATAGCGTATTCTTAACACTGTTTAATTTTGGAGGGTTACTGTGGGCCCAGTAGAGATTACAAATTCTGGTATTTGCTTGTGAAGCATCGTAATTTGGCTGCCTTTGGATATCATGTGGAAACTGTATATACATCTATAAAATCCGTACGGAGTGGTGTTAAATAAGCTGTTTGCTTGATGGGTGATTCTTATACTATGAGCAGGATCTAAATATGGGAAATGTATCTGTTGAAGTTCCTTAAAAATGAAGCTAGACAAGGTCTTCATTGAGGCTCTGTGAATAACAGATTATTCAATCATTTTGGCCTTTTTAAAAGACATTTTTAAGTTCAAAATAGAATATTTTAACTTTTCTGATTCTTGTTTTAGTTTTTTACTGTTTTGAAAAACATCCCTTTGCGTTAGTCTTCTGATGTGGGATTTTTGGGACTTTTGCTGTTAAGGACTTGGCTAAACTGCTTCGACTGGAAGAAAAAGATTTTCATAGGCTTGAAACTTTACTGGAGAACTACAGGAAAGGAAACACCCAAACTACTGTACAATTTGCTGATGGGAAGGATGATGTATTGTCTGTGAGAATGTTCTTAGAATATTTGGAATATGAAAAGGACATGATTAATGTGAAAAATATGGAAGATGGAGAATATGTGGCTTTAGGTAAGAGCTTTTGAACTGTTTGTCAAATGAGAATCACAGATCCATGGATGTTAGAAAGGACTTTAAGGTCATCTAGTTCCAAATCTTCTGCCATGGGCAGGGACACCTCACACTAGACCAAGCCCTGCTGAATCTGGCCTTGAACACTGCCAGAGATGGTGTATTCACCACTTTGGGCGGCCTGTTCCAGTGCTTCACCACCCTCACAGTAAAAAACTTCTTCCTTATATCTAACCTGAACTTCCTCTGTTTAAGTTTAAACCCATCACCCCTTTTCCTATCGCCACAGTCCCTGATGAAGAGACTGTATATATTACTTTACAGACTGTAAATTACTATAAATTACTTATAGACTGATAATAATCTAAGATTATATAAATACTTTAGCCTTAATTTGGGGGCCTTAAGATGGCTTGCCTTGAAGTTGTATGTGACAGTGCTTGTTCTAGACTTTTACCTTTAGCCATAGGACAAGCTTTTCTACCTAGATGCATATTAGTATAAGTTAACTACATCTGTGGATGTAATTGCCTTAAATCTATGTTGTCACTGTGCATCCATTTATAAATGCCCCTAACTTGAACAGTAGTGATGAGGTGCTGAGCAGGCTCTGTAAGCACGGGCCAGGCTCCAGCACATTGCAGTGATTTGTGCCTCTCTGGTATTGCTAGGACAGCAGTGCACTTCTTCCAAATACTGTTTTCTGGATTCTGCATTTGTTCAGGGGTGAAGTTCCAAAGCATTGGAGGTGCCCACTGGTGTAGGTACTTGCTCATAATCTCTCTCACATCCTAGCACTCATAACTGTCCAGCCTCCAGGCAGATCTCTGGGTGGTATTTTTAAATAGATGCTTATCCCTGAACAAGACCTGAAGGATGTTTCAGGATCTCAAGAGCTATTCTAATTATCCTGGAGGAGAAGGGGAAGATGGAGAACTGCCTCTCCCCCATGGACTGGCTGAGGAGAAAAGGTGAAAGGTGTAATTAAGAATAGTCGCCGATAGGTGGCTCCTGAAGTACGGAGATGGCAGTGCTGAGTACAAATACCAGTTAGTCTCCTGACCAGCAATTTTATCATAAGGTACCAGCTACTAGGAAGTAAATTAACTGAATCCCAGCCAAAATTAGGACAGCCCAGCAGTAATAACAATAATAGCAATAAGCCTTGTTAAAATCCATTTTCCATGTGACTCCTGTAGTGGTAGAACACATAAGTCCTTAGTGGAGAAGGCTCATTACAAAGGTTAAACCATCAGGGAATCTTAGATGTATTTTAGTTCTTTTTATTGCACTCAGTGGGATCTGATCAATAGATGATCTGTCATATAAGTGTAAAGGGAAAAGCTATGACTTTAGATGTTCATAATGTCAACTACTTTTTGCTTCAGGCAGCTTTTTCTTCTGGAAGTGTTTGTGTGGGGGGAGTTCTGCAGAAGAAATGTGTCATGCATTGGAATCAGCAGGCTTTAGCCCTCAGATATTGTTGGTAAGCTTTTTATTACATATTTCGAAAACAAAATATTGAAGGGAAAAATTCTAAATGTTGACCTGTGTATTAATGTTGTATTCAGGGTATTCAGATACCCCCACATTCAGTTCTTTAGGTGCTCTTATTTGTATTTCCCACTTAAAAGATGTCAAAGGAAAAAAAAGGGGGGGAGGGGGGGGATAGAATCTCCTGCTTTAACTATATTGCAATATTAGAATTTCATTATATTGTTTTAATTCCATATTCTTCTTTTTTTTACAGTCACTCCTTCTCAATTTATGGCTTTCCAAGGAAAAAGATATTCTAGACAAACCAGATTCTGTCAGTTGCCTTCACACTATGCTGTCACTTCTGAGCAAAATGAAAGGTGATGTGCATTTGGAACACTTAAACACAACTGATATTAATTATTACTAAAAATTTGCTACTAATAGCTGATATTAATCACAACCTATATTAGCACTTAAGGTTTCCCTCCCATTCCCTCATTATTAGGGGACAGAGCTAAGTGCTTTATGTTGATAAAGTAGCTGAAAATAAGATCCTGAAGAGTGTCACAGTTAAAGGCCTGATTCATGTCCTGTAGTTTCACTTGCTACTAAGTTGACACAGCTCCTATTTGACAGCAGCAGGTGGCTGTCCAGCTCCCTTCCCCCCCTTTTTTTGGGTGTGTAATCCTACCTCTCTCTTGTGCTGACTGGCTCTCAGAAGTCCTTTGAGTAGCTTTAGCCCCCTGGGACACTGTTGTGCCAGTGCCATTTGTATATTGAGCATCTTTAACTTGAGGAGACTTTCTGAAGCCAACTTGCCATTATTTGAGGTAAGTTGTGTAATGAATAAATACTGATGCTCCTACCTCACCCAGAGCTGCTATAGATATGTCTGTGCCAGGTTCCCTTATGTCTAGTACACCATAGGGCACCATTATGAGCTTGAAACTGGAAACATGAATAAGCTGTTGCTGTTGTCTGACTACATTAATTCTGCCGAACACAAGGTGGCTTGAAGAGAGCCAGCTTGAGTGCACTGGGTGTGTGTGGCATCTTGAAATTACACAAGCTGTCTGCATTATGAAGTGTCATTTTGTAATATTCCTTAGATGTAGTAAGTGTGGAGCAGGTTTTACTACCTGGTGATTTAGATCTGTTGTCTGTTTCCTACAAATGAAACTTGGAAAATGAGTAATTCACATTCTGCTATTTATTTTAAATTTGAATTGTAGTCTAGAAATTGTATGTTACATATCCAGAAAAAGACAATGTAGAGTAATTGGAAATTGCTTGTCATATAAGCTATACTAATAAAGTGTTGCTTTCAGTGTTGGTTATTTCTTTACTAGTTTCAACACCCAGTGACCCAAGTTGAGTTTCCTACTCTTCCCTTTCTCTACAGTTGCTATAGATGAGTCGTGGGACACTCAGTCAGTTTCCCCCTGGTGGCAGCAAATGCGTACAGCTTGTGTTCAGTCAGAAAGTAATGCAGCTGCTTTGTTATCAGCTCACGTTGGGCATTCTGTCACTGCACAGATCATTGACAGTGTGACAGAGAAAAAGGTAAGTCATCTCAGACCTCCACTTTCTGTTTTATTTACTGTATCAGTCTCTTGCAATTTGCTGTCTTTTTAATAGAATAACGTCCTCAGCATTCATGTGGCATTGTTCTCACGTGGGTACAAGCATCCTACAAGCCTGGAAACTTGTATTTGAATTTCAGGAATATTATGCTGAGGTGAATAAAGGATATGTCAGAATTGCTTACTAAACATATTTAAATATGTGATGGGAACTGCACAGTGAGATTTTCTCTTGATAGTAAATGATGCTGACAGACATAAAGCCTATACAGTTTCCACATAAATCCACTGAACTCTGGATGTTAAATCTGTTTAACATAGCTGTGATATTTTTATTACTATCCTTTTAAAATACACTGATGAATTGTCTTAGCACTTATGTTACTATGCCTTCTTAAGGTGATAGGTGTTTGGTTTTCTTGGCAATAAGTATCTTTTCACAAACTTGTGAGTAGAGCTGTGGAGCTGCACACAGCATTGCAATTTAAGATGGAGAAGTTACGCCATTCCTAAATAGCCCTAGGCATATGTGTGTGTTACTACTTGTCTTAACTGTTCAGTTTTGTAAATGGACTGCCTTGTAATTTATAACTTACCTAGAAGTGGTTTAGTAATTTCGAGCGTTCACCTTAACTATTCCTAGTCTGTATATTAAAATTGTCAGCATTGCCCAAATAGCAGTGTTAGTATGGTGCAACATACTGTTCTTTACTCGTATGCTCTCTCCTTTGTTACCTTCTCTTCTGCTCTCAGAAGAATAAAGCAACAATTTTCCTTCCCTCAAAACTTCCCTTCCATAAAGCCATTTATCTTTTCACCTTTTTATTCCCTACCATCCTTTGGCTTAAAGCTTATAAGTGTTAATGGCCAGGCTTGTGAGAACTGTAGTGTTTGGCATCTTGGTGCACAAAGCTAAAAGTCAGATAGCACCCCTTCTGGAAAGATTCTTGGACACCCTGGCAGATCCAGTATTTCTGAGTGCATGATATGTATTTTTTAATATAGTAGGAGATTGAAATGTAGGTGGATTAATGACATATGTAGGGAATGTGTATATAGAGGACTATTTAAATATTTTTGAAAGGATTCTAACCCTCTTTTCAACTAAATATGAGCTAAAAAATGGGCCTATAAGATTACTTTTTGTGTCTTTTTATTTCCTTAGGCTTTTAGTTAAGAATCCGTGCATCTTGTGAATTGTGTGGGATGTCGCATCACCTTCGCACGTAGTTTATGTACATACCTTGTTTGAGCTAAATCATTCTTTAAACTGCAGTAGCTCTTGGGATACAGCTTTCCATTTTAATAACATGCATTTTTTAAAAAACTGTCCTACTTTAAGTGGACAGACCCAAAACCGTTCATGTGTTCTGTTAGTTTTCCCAGATAATTGTAGGTTCAGACACGGAATCCTGGGAAGCACTTTCCCTTGATACTGAATATTGGAAACTTCTGCTGAAACAGTTAGAGGATTGTCTGATCCTTCAAACACTGCTGCACAGCAAAGTGAGCAAAAGGACAAAGAGAGTTTCATCGCTCCAGACTGATCCATTGGGTAGGCTTTCTGTGAAGAAATTGCTTGAAGCTGGAAAAGGTACATTTTTTCTCTTGGAAAGATGGTTGATTGTCTCTCTAATAGACTTCTACTTACCTACTGCACTGGAAATTGTTCTGCTGGTTGCTTTTCTTAATTTGAACCCAAATGCAAACCTCGTAAGAGTATTGCTTCAGAATTGTAAAGGGTTATAACTGTAAAGACTGCATTGTAATCTACTCGGTTAGGTTTTCTAATTGGTAGAGTTATCGTTGTGTAATTAATAGTAGTGGTTAAAACTCTCTCTTGTCCTTTGATTCTGAACCGTCAGTCTTCTGGGATACAGTGACTATACCTTATTGCTGTTTGTTTGTTTGTATGTGCCAGGAGGTATTGCTGACACTGTAGCCAAGTGGGTTTTTAGGCAAGGCTTCAGTCCTCTTGTACTGAATCTGGCCCAACAGAAAGCCAATACCGATAGTACTGAAGAATCTGAAGAAATGTATGCTAATATCTTTCTTGAGGAACCAGAAGCAGATGCAGGCTTGGAAACAATCTTAGGTAAGAACATAACATGAATTTTTCTAATTCTAAACATCTGCAGAGATGTTTTAGTCACTGCTGTTGTGAAGTAGCAGAAATTACAGTGGAAAGAGGTCTGTCTTGTAACTTCAGATTTGCTTTTTCTAGACCTGCTGCAAATAGCATATCAGCAATTTCCATGTAGTCTGGAAGTGGATGTACTCCATGCACACTGCTGTTGGGAATATGTAGTGCAGTGGAATAAGGACCCAGAGGTAAAAGAATTTCATTTGCAGGGAGTAATGTTTAAGATTAACTCAACAGGAGCAGTTTCAAAAGTTTCTGATAGTTCATAGAAGCTTTCATTAAGATGTCTGACTTCGAGAGCACGCTAGTTGCAATATTTCTGTGATAAGTGGCAAGCAGACATTGAACTGAGAAAACAAATGCAGGTCCTGAGGCTGAATGGCACTTTACAAAGACCGGAATGGACCTTTCTAGGCTGTCAGATTCTCAGAAGTGGAAGTGCGGAAACTGGGATTCAAACAGGCAGCATGAAGAAGGGTTTTGACTGAATTTTGTGCAAGTACAAAGCATTTTCAGCACTGCCATATTAGTGGTGAACCTTCCCTCTTTTTAGCTATGCTAAACCAGATCTCAAAATGCTGAATGCATTAGGCTAGAATCCGTTCCATTTAAAGAGGAAAGAGGGATTTCTTGAATATTCTTAAGATTTCCTGGCCACTGCTGAGAATTGTCATAGGAAATTGAAACAAACCAAAAGCCTTTTACTGCTGCTGTCCTGTAGTTTCTCTAGATTGGAAAATATTGTCCTAAGTCCAGCTGACATTAAAATTCACATTAGCACTCCTTAGATCTGTGCAACATAACCCCTTCTTATAAAAGGATCCGTTGAGATTGTTAAAAACTTCATCCATCCTAATGGAGTGAAAATTAATGTTTCTAGCACAAATGGATTTTGGATTTGAAAAACGACTACAGTCAGTGGAGGTGTCTTTCAGCAAGGAGTATGTTTGCAGTGCATAGACTAAAACAAAGCCCTGAAAATAGTGCTGAAATCCCAGTGTGTTTCATGATAACCGAAACATACTTTGCCA
Organism: Amazona ochrocephala; assembly: GCA_039720435.1. Classification (NCBI taxonomy): domain Eukaryota; kingdom Metazoa; phylum Chordata; class Aves; order Psittaciformes; family Psittacidae; genus Amazona; species Amazona ochrocephala. Next base: position 113,390,019 of record CM077878.1, on the reverse strand, counting down.
CATGAATACGTGTTTGTCAGACAGTAGCAGAGAAGATTGCAATATCAGAATATCTTAGAGTTTTATAACTGTCAAAAAGTAGTGGCTTTAATCAGTAACCGAAAGAATCAGTATTTTACATGTAAACCAAGTTTTGAATAATGTGGTAACTTGTTCTTTTACTACTTTTGTTTTACATAAGGAAGCATGTTTTCTCATTCGGTCTATAGATCACCTCAGGTGCATCATTAACGCTCATGTTCAGCATGGTAAGTATGAAGCTGTTGTTAAAAACTACCTTAGTTAAAACTAACCTAGCAGAATAAATGACTGTTTGTTCACTAGTGTAAATGTATGCAGGTTTTAAGTAGTGGTGGCCATTCTGTCTAAAGAAAAAACACCCCAAGACCTTTTGCTGTGGTTTAAGCTTTGTTTTTCATTCATATTCAAGCTTTGCTTTTCATGTTGAAACCGAGTTTCCATCAAACCATGAGAATGTGTTGGTTAGATAAAGTTCATGTGTTTAACTGAAACATTGCTCTGAAACTAATATTTTACTTGTATTTAAACCATTGCACATGCTTCTTGCTGTCCAATTACATTTCATGCATTTCTTGATAATCTATTTTAGCAAATGTGATGACAGTTGTCTTTTGTGTTTGTGTGCAAATAAGGGGCAGTCTATGCCAAAAGCACTAGTCTTAAACTTTCATGCTTACCACTGAAGTTTCTGTGTACCTACAATGTTTAACCCAGTCTGCCTAATGTTTCATTACACTTCTGACTGGCTTTTCACTCATAAGATCTCTTTTCTGCTCACTGGGAGTTCACAAGTTTGCAATTGTTCCAGGTATTGCTCTGATGATGTGGAATACATTCATAGTCAAAAGGCTTTCCTGTGCTACTTATCTAATGGACAAGGTGAGTGCACTATTGTGATAGATGAGGCTGAGCCTTTATTAGCTGAAAAGTGAAACTTGTATTTTTTAACCATTGGGATTTTGGTTTGGTTTTAGATAAGTTTGGAATATCTTTGACTTAAGCATTAATAAAACCCCTACTGATTTGGTTTACTTTTTAGGTAACTTCTGAATTGATGAAAGAATGTATGTTTTAGAATATCAAAGCCATGGGATGGTCAACTGTAGGCAACTTTAAGTAACAGCTATCAGCACTGGCTGATGTGTACTGAAGATTTATGCACAGTACTAGCTTGTAATTAATAAACAAAAAGTATTTGTAAAACAGGTTGGAAGTATGTATGTGTGCATCCATCACATTTAAAGAGAAAACAATGAATAACTTCAGGTTTTTGCTGTGCCTGTTTCCTGTTAAGTTATTGCCATGGAGCTTTCAGATTCCCACAAGAAACATCTTTTCCAAACCTTTTGGTCTGTACGCTGGAGTCTTCACTCTTCCTTTCCTCTTCCCTTGTTCCGTACTGTTTCTTTCTACTATCACACCTGGTATTTTCTTGTTTTATATTAAGAAAATAGTAATAAAGGGTTAAATGTGGTGTATCAAACACCTTATGATGAAAACTATTTGTTTATTTAATAGGTTGGAAAAGCTCCGAAGGACAGATTATGCAGACGGGCAAGTAATAATACTTTAGTCTAAATGGGAAGAAATTAATAAAAATGCCTTAATTTTAATACTAATTTATGATTTTAGTTAAAACTGGTTTTGGAAGGCAAATCATATGCTCAGAAACTGAAATTCACTTGATGTGATTGAGGAATTGAGTCTTCTTCAGAGATACAGTATTGTAAATGGCTACATTTATCTTTATTCCTATTTTTTGCCCTTGTTATTTCTGTTTCTTTGTGGTAATTCATGAATATTTATTTATCTTTAAATAGAACAGGTTAATCAACTGAGCTTAAGAGTGTGTTTTATGTCAGCAACTGTGTTCTCAACCAGAGCTAATAAAAGCCTGTTTCAACTCCAACTGAAACACTTTAAATCATACTGTTTGTTAACAGGACGTGGGGATGGGTGACGTAGCAATGACAGCTTTTCTTGGCTGCTGTTCAGAACTCCTGCAAACACTGCTAGAGGTAAACTTTCATTTTATCCTGTAGAAAGTAAGGAACTAATCCATTCAAATTTAATTGTCAGTAATAGAGATACACTGACTTCTGTACTGTTCAATTCAAGTATTAATGAACTTTAATGCAGTATGACATTTTCTCCTTAATTTCACTGTAGAGCAGGGTCTTTTGCATAGAAGGCCAATAGAGATGACATTTAATGTGTAACCACTGCTCTGTGTTGCTCTGGCAGGCTGACGTTAGTAGCGACGAGATGCAGGCTCCTGTTTTAGATACTGAAGATGCTTGGGTGGCGGTAGAAGGGCCAGTATCGATAGTGGAACTGGCCCTTGAGCAGAAACGTATTCACTACCCCCTGGTTGAACACCAGTTCGTGTTATGTACCATCCTGTATGCCATCATGAGGTTTTCTCTGAAGAGCGTGAAGCCTCTTTCATTGTTTGATAGCAAGGTATGTGTTTTGAAAGCATGTGCCTTAATATTGCTACCATTCCTTTTGGTATCCGCAATACAGACTAGCTTTCACTCTTTAAACAATTCGTTCATTATTTTGAGACATTTAGTCCAGTGTGGTGCATTAATGAAGTTGTCGGCAGCATTCAAGCTGAGACCCAAACCTGATGCTTTTCCTTATGAATAAGACAATTTGTAGCAACCTCAGATGCATGAAAACCAGCTCCATAATGATTAGCTGTCCTGAAAATACTGCATAATAAGAACATGGGATGACAGCATTTTCTAATTGCTTTGAGACATGCCAGAGGATTGAAAACATAAATACTTTAAGGTCAGAAATGTTATGTTATATCCCTTATTGCTGATGATTATTCCAGAATTCTGACCATCTCTAAGAGAATAAGCAGCTTGTCATTTAATGCATATAAGAACTTGCAATAAGAGTCCCTGTATTTAAAATGCAGTGTATCTCCACTCAGAGGTTGACCCTGATACCAAGCAGGTCCCACAAATCTATTTGTTTTACCACCCTACAATTTTAATACGCACTGAAACGCGAAGTACTGGTGTTATACCGTCATTTAAATCCTGCTGGGGATTTTTGTCCTTGGAGAGAAACAGAAGATGCAGCACAAAATTAATGTAAAAAATAAGTAACTTATTGGTAATGGATCAAAATGGATTATTTGTATTCCCCTGTATCTGAGGCTTGTCTTTGGTTCTCAATTTTAGGGCAAAAATGCATTTTTCAAAGACCTCACTTCAATTCAGCTGCTACCCAGTGGGGATATGGATCCAAGTGTGTTATCCATACGACAACAGGTAGATATAACTTCTGTACTTAAACATCTAAAATTCCAAATAGCACTGGAGTAACCTGCAATTTTTTGCTTCCAAGTTCCTGGTCAAAGTTGTGAGTGCAGCGGTTCAAGCACTCTGTTCATCACAAAAGGCCAAAGAAGTCTCAGAAGAGGAGTTGTTCCCTTTTGAAAAGGGGAGGAATTGGCCAACTTTGGCTGTGGACCTGGCTCAGTATCTTCAGATCTCTGAGGATGTCATCAAAAGGCACTATGTGTGTGAACTCTATAGTTATGGGATGGATCATCTTGGTGAAGAGGTAGTAGCAGTTTTTAATGATTTTTAAATCATGTTGTCAGCTATTCTGCTAACACTACATTTTCACTTACTTAAGATGCCTGGGAAGGTAAGGCAAGTATTACAGGCTCAAAAAATCCCCAAGCTGAAAAAGTCAGAGGTTGGAAAATAAGACCAGTATCACCCTCATTTTGCCTTATTCCCAACAAGAATCTCTGTATAGCAACTAGGGGAAACATGACAGGGAGTTGCACTACTGGTCCAAACCAGTGCAGCCTTTTTCATTTAACTGTATTTGATAAGAATCGGCTTTTTTTGCCTGTAATCTTTTAGGAAAAGTTTACTAGTCTTTGGACAAGAAAATCCTTCCTTTTCTTGGGGGGGAAAGAGATTATATGGAAGTCAGGAGTAGGGGTGGTGCATTCACAACTTCCTTGGGCAACCCATTCCAGGGCCTCACCACCCTTACAGTAAAGAATTTCTTCCTCAGATCCAATCTAAACCTCCCCTGTTTAAGTTTAAACCCATTACCCCTTGTCCTCTCACCACAATCCCTAATGAAGAGTCCCTCCCCAGCATCCCTATAGGCCCCCTTCAGGTATTGGAAGGCTGCTATGAGGTCTCCACGCAGCCTTCTCTTCTCCAGGCTGAACAGCCCCAATTTTCTCATCCTATCTTCATACGGGAGGTGCTCCAGTCCCCTGATCATCCTCGTGGCCCTCCTCTGGACTTGTTCCAACAGTTCCATGTCCTTTTTATGTTGAGGACACCAGAACTGCACACAATACTCCAAGTGAGGTCTCATGAGAGCAGAGTAAAGGGGCAGGATCACCTCCCTCGACCTGCTGGTCACACTCCTTTTGATGCAGCCCAGGATACGGTTGGCTTTCTGGGCTGCAAGCGCACACTGCCGGCTCATGTTCAGTTTCTCATCGACCAACACCCCCAAGTCCTTCTCCACAGGGCTGCTCTCAGTCTCTTCCCTGCCCAACCTGTAGCTGTGCGGTGTTCAAGGCTGGGTTGGACAGAGCCTTGGGTGGCATGGTTTAGTGGGAGGTGTCCCTGCCCCTGGCAGGGGGGTTGGAACTCGATGATCTTGAGGTCCTTTCCAACCTTAACTATTCTATGATTCTATGATTCTATGTTGCTGAACTATAAAATAGATCTCATGATAATCACTGTGTAAAGTATTAGTTCTCTGCTCATTTTCCTGCTGTTCTGAAGCTATTAATATCATGCTTAACTACAATAACAGGTAACACAAGAAGCAGTCTCAAAACCATATGTCCTTTTAGTATTGAGAAGCTTCTTTTGACACAGCTTTTCAAGCCTCCAGATAAGTAAGCTGTATCATGCTGGAATGGTTTCTAGTTCCTTCTGTTGTTCTATTTTCAGGCCTTTCTTATGGTGACAGACAAAGAAGTGCTTGCATCACAGCTGCTTATACTGGCTGGACAGCGACTGGCCTTTGCTTTACTTCATGTGCAGACAAAGGAGGGTATGGAACTACTCGCCAGGCTTCCTCCAACACTGTGTACCTGGCTCAAAGCTATGGTAAGTTAAACTTGATTTAGGAAAACACACTGATATTCAGAAGCTGCTGTTCACCAAGACAGTGATTATATCTGAATGGCCCTTTCTTACAATGGAAACAAGGATTTGTTCTCATTTTTCCTGGTGCTAGCTCTGTTTCATGAAGGGTACAGCAGCTCCACGGGTTAAAGCATCAGCTTAACTGAATTAATCTGTTTTGTGCAAGTTGAGGAGGGCTTTATATGCAGGGGATCATCTGCAAAGTTACTCTAATGCTGTGTTATTCACTTATACAGGACCCCCAGGAACTGCAAAACGTAGAAGTACCAATTGCAACAACAGCCAAACTCATTAACAAAGTCATCGAGCACTTACCAGAGAATCACGGGCAGTACAGCCTGGCCTTGAACCTCATGGAGGCTGCTGAATCCATCTCATCATCGTGATGCTCTTGGTGATAGCACCGCTGTGTTACGCAGTGGAATAACGCATGATTTTACACTACGAGGCTGAACTTCACAGGAGGAAACTTCTGTGTGGCTCTTGTTAGAACAACGACAAGTACAATGCTCCCCATCCCAGACTTCAGAAGGTAATTTGGAATTGGGGTCTGTTTTAAACTCTGCACTAACACAGACCTGTTTAGTTTCTAGTACACTTGTATCTGAAATGCTTTGTTATTTATTTCCAACTTGAGCGCTTTCTGCAGTAGTCTAAATTAGATCTATTTGAGAGCAGTTTTAGCCTATTCACAGAATCACATCTTGTGAAATCCTGTATTTCATGCTGGCAGGAACTGCTGCACTTTCACTGTTCCATGTATGATTTGAGAAACAAGCTGTAGAATTACACCCGAGCAAAACTTCAGTCTCTGAAGTTACCATGTAAAGCCAGTACTGCTTTCTCTGAAGCTAGAGCAGGCCTTGGGCTCATGCCTTGTAACTGCATTATACGTGATGACAACACCTGCACTAGACAACAGAGGAAATGTGCTGGGGCCTTATGTAAAGGGAGAACTGCCAACACTAGAAACAGCTTGGAAAGGAGAACCCAGTTCTCCAGGCACAAGTATGGACTCATCTTTTAGTCCAGCTCTCCCAGTATTGCCGCTAGGGTGCTGGCCTTCAGCTAAAACTGGATTTACATCCCTGTCCTTTATTATTAAGCTCTGCTGAGTTTAAATAGGTCAAGGAATGTCTTACTTTAAGATTGTTTTCCTCATCACTGTAGAAGATGTAGTATGCTATAAGCCTCCGCACATGTAACTAACTTGTAGTCAGAAACTGCTTAAGTAGTTGACCCAACTTCACTGAAGATCTATAGTACCAAGTACTTTAGCCTTAAAAACCCAATTTTATCTACGGTACCTACAGGGAATCATATAGTGAGTATCTTCACTATTGGAGTGGTGTTAAACATGATTATCTTGCATCAGTTAGTACTGTCCACCTAGAGGAAACCAGGAGAGAAAACTAAACTTGGTGTAAACTGTATTTGTCTTGAAGTCAGCTGAAACTATGAGCTCCATCTTGTAACCTGCTCCTCTTGCATTAGATGTAAGTATTCTGCCTTGCTAGAGACAGAATTTGGTCTTATCTTCCTGACACGGGCTGCTGTCACTGAAGGGTTAAACTCCCCCCCCAAAAGAAAAGGTTCTGTAGGTGGTCTGTTGTACACAGCCTCCTCCATGGGCTCAGCATCTCCAGTTCCTGACCACTGCATTAATGTAGCTGATGAAGGCTTCTTGAAAAGTTCTGATACTAAATGTCTGACTTCCTAGAGTGATAGGAGGTCAGAGTAAGAATTCTAAGGAAATGGCCAGCCCTGGTCTATGTTTTAGATACTCCTACACTGTTCTATAACAGGTTAAAACAGCTGTAAGGGGGCAAATGGGAGGTGGCAAGACTGTATGGGTGACTTTACACCTTGCTTGACAGCACTTCAGCCTGCTGCAGGAAGGAGCATGCTACATTTGGTCAAGGAACACTAAAAAAGTGTCTTTAGTTGCATTACATTCTGTCTCCTGGTATAGCTGTGTGAAGGATTTTACTGTAACTGAGTATCACATCAGAGCTGACGCACTACACCAACCAAATCTGTAATGTATTGTAAGTAATACTCTGTATATAGTGCTATTTTGTGTCTAATTTGCTGTGGATTTGTGTAAATTGTTTAAATAAAATCTGAGGTTTCACTGTGTCTTTTCCTTCTTTTTAGGGAATGGTGGTCGCCACCTTTTCTTCCTCTGTTTTACAAGAGGAGTAGGCACTCCCATAGAGAGAAAACTGGTTTGCTGACTGCTGACAGTGTAAAGATTAAATGGTAGTTTTACCATGAAGTTCCATGTAAATGGAAGTGAACTTCAAAAGAACACAGGTTGCTAAAACCAAGTAAATCGGTCAGTTATTTAGAACCACCCTTTTTATTAAGCTGAAAAGTGATATACACAATGAGGTATATGTACATAAGGTTCCCCTCTAAACACAGGAAAAATCTACTCAGGCTGGAGCTTAAGCATCTGGTTCTACAGGCTTTAGTACACAGACCTTCTGTTCAGCCACTGCTTTGGCATACTGCAGTACTGATAGCTTCGGAGCAGCCTCACGTGCTCCCTCGTCCAGCAATGACTGTGAGGCACCGTGGGCAGGGAGTGCTTGTGGAATCGGAAGTGTATCTCCTGCAGCGAGGGCATTTTGCTTTGGTAACGGGTAGAGCTATAACTTTATATGAAGATTCTTCACGGATATCACCCCCTGTTAAAGAAAACATTATTGCTGAGATGGTGTAGGTGTAGGTTGGGTACTCAACTCTACATATGAACAACAAAATATGGTACAGTGCAGAAAACAACACAGTAGCCTGTCTGAAGTAGTTCTCATACCTTCCAAGTTAATCAGGAAGGTCCCTCTGACAATGTTTGCATCTGTAGGTGTTTCTTTAGGTAGCTCAGTCAGCAGCGTTGTCTGGGAAGCCATCATTATTTCATTCAGTTCTGAAACACTAGAAGTTTCTTCAGCCTGCAGTGCCTAGGGAAGAGAGTTCATTTTCAGACCTGTGAGATGGCTTTGTTCAACATCCTCCTCCCAGATACTGTTAAAGCAAAAGTAGAATTCTCGTGTGTGTGATTGCAGCAGTTGTCATGGCCTTGGCATGAAGGGAGAGCAAGTTTGTTTATGTACACATACATGCCTAAATATATACATACATACATATAATTCTGTTTAGATCCAGCATCAAAACTGAGGTCTACCCCTGCAAGGTCTAAGGTCCTCCACTCTTGAAAACATATGATAAGGTAGAAGTTCCTGATCAGAGTGGATGAGAGTAATTTACTTATTCCTCAGCACCTCTGTGACACATCTGCAGTGCCAGGTCCAGTTCTGTACTCCCTGATAAAAGGGAGATGTCCAGCAAAGGGCCATAAAGATGACTGAGATGGTAGACAAGGTGGAGTCAGTGGCAGGACAAGAGCAACATACAGGAACTGGAAGAAGAAATCCCAAGAAAACACAAACCCACTTTTATACTGTGAGGGTGGCCAGACAGTGGCACAGGTAGCGCAAGGAGGTCATGCAGTCTCCAGTTGGTATCCACAACCCAACTAGACATACCCTGGGGAACTTGTGCTAGATGTCCCTGCCTGAGCAGAAGAAAGCATACAGCAAGTAGCAGGATTTGCACAGATAAAAGATGCAACTAAGAATAGTGTTACCTCCATTAATTCAAACAGCAATCCAGGCTCAATTACAATGACGACTTCATATTCCAAAGCATTCTTGTCAGAGATGGACCCAAGGAAAGAGTCTCTCATTGCACATGCACCTTCTATTGCTTCCTCAATGCCAGGCTTCTTCCACACTGAGCTCGCATTAATCCAGCCAGTACGAAACACACCCCCTGAGTCTTGAAAGCAAAGCAAAGGAATCTTTCATTTAGAGTCTTTTAGTCAAGTGTTTATCAAATGAATAAAGACCAACAGCTTCTCTATTTGCATTCTTTTAACTGTGCAGTGAAACAGTGGACTAAAAGAATCCCTTAGCAATCATAGGTGCTTTACCTTTCTTGTAAGGGAGGTGCTGGAAAACCTCCTCTGCCAAGTGGGGAAGAATTGGTGCAAAGGATCGGACTACTATGTCTAAAGCCTCTGCTAGCACAGTTTGACATGAACGGCGCTTGGGATCTTTTTCTTCTTCACAATAGAGCCTGCAAGACAGAGGTGAAAGCTGGGAAGTATTTGTACGTTCATGTTACTGCCCTTGATCCTAAGCCATCCTTTCAGGATGCTTCACTGAAGGTACAGGAGTCTGATCCAGCTTGCCTTTTGAAGGAAAGCTTTTCTTAACTGCCCTTTCTAGGCATGCACAGCAGTGCACACACAGATCCATCTGCATGTGCAGCCACATTTTGTCACAGTAAAGATGTTGTACATGGCATGTTAATTTGCTTTGTTGTGGAGAAACAGAATCACTTTCAGAGAGCTGAGCCTGCAGCCCTGCCAAAGTGCATTGGTCACATCTTTAGGATTCTCTGCCTGGTTTACAGATCACTAAAAGACATTAGGGTGCCCAGGTAAGTGCTAAAAGCTCTTCTCCTACCTTCCCAGATCCAGATGCACATATTTCTAGGTAGAAATACAGCTCCAAGAATCTAACTTTAAAAGTCAGAAAGGTGATCAGGCATACACCTTTAAAACAAAGCGAAGTGGTTCAGTGCTCCCGGTGGGGAGCAAACAGAAGCTCACTGATGACAAATACTCAGCTGAAAGCAGCCAAGCTTTATCTGTGAGCTTTAGTGCAGTAAAGCACAACACATCACTGAAATGGTCCGTGCGCTCAAACAACATTCACCTGGAGCATTATTGCCTCCATCTCAAACTGATTAACTTGTACTTCCTCTTCTAAAGGCAGCAGTAATGAACTTACCTGTCTTTGATGATGCTGAAATAGAAGTTTGATAGGTGTCTGGAACAGAATACTTGCAATAATCGAACAACTTTGCTATAATTGTATTCTTTGTATGCCTCTGTAACCTGGAGAGGGAGCAGAGAGAACAGCATGTAGATTCACATACACGGCACACAATGACAATCCTTGATGAATCTGAACTGAAAGAAACGGTAATGAGTGATGGAGCCTAGGAGAATCTTTCCTCCAAGAGGTGGGTGGTGGGGAATATTAAAGCAGTAACAATTAGGACAAATAAATAACTTCAATTCAAATTTGAGGGGAGAGGACATGGGGAACCTCAGAAATTATCTTTCTTATTCAGCAGAACAGTTCTGAGTGACAGAAATGACTGAACTTTGGACTACAGCAGCTTTCCAAAGCTCTGGAATTTTCTGGGGTTGTTTTTTTATATCCCATTGTAGCTATATCTAAAGACTTGTAATTTGAGGCCTTGGGCAGGAGGGAGTGGGAAAAGCAGCCAATGTCAAAATGAAGTTAAGAATGTCAAAACCAAAGCTTTCCTCTCAAAATCTGAAATGGGCTTCAGGGAGCTCACGCTGCATCGAAGAAAGTTCCATGGTTGGAATTTGCCAACTTGACACATACTCTGTACCTCAAGAACCTAGAGGGTATAACTGATGATAAACATTACACATACATTCATCTCAATACAGTTTACCCCTACCTTGCTGCCATAATCCTGCAGTAAATGCAGCATGTATTGATCCACTATGTACATCTTTGGAGCAGGGATGGAATCGGTTTCTGGGTTGAAGCCAGCCAGGTTTCCCAGCATGAAGCGTATTGTATTCCGAAGCTAGGAGCAAACCAGGAAAATGAAATGTTAATGGTGTGCACTTCAGATGAAACAAAATTGTAATATCTAGAATGAATTAACTGAAGTTGACTGGTTTTCAAAATGACTGAAGAGTTACAATAGCATCAGAGACTGTAGCGACAGGACAAGGGGCAATGGGTTTAAACTTCAGGTTAGATATAAGGAAGAAGCTCTTTACTGTGAGGGTGGTGAGGCACTGGCACAGGCTGCCCAAAGAAGCGGTGAATGCTCCATCCCTGGCAATGTTCAAGGCCAGGTTGGACAGAGCTTTGGGTGACATGGTCTAGCATGAGGTGTTCCTGCCCACAGCAGTGGGGCTAGAACAGGGTGATCTTAATACCCTTTCCAATCCAGACCACTCTATGATTTTATGATGAACAGACACCAAAAGGACCTATAGAGAAGTAAAGACAAAACTGGCTATTACTGAAGAATGCTGCAAACCCTAGTATTTTCCTTAGGACACTTTACATTTGATTCACAGACATAAAAAGCAGTAGTACCTCCCTACCTGAGTTCAGGAAAGCTTTCTCTAGGCTAAAGATTAAAAAGGTTTGCCATGAATTCTACTCAGCCAACATAAAATCAGATATAGAGGACCTGTCGCTAGAATGAAGAGTTGTGTGGGTCTTACCTTGTTGACATCATCTCTTGCAGCATTAAGTACAACGGGCCCAATCAGCACCTCAGTGAAAACATTGGATTCTGCCACCCACCAGCGGAGAACATCAGCACCATATGGGGGATCCTTGGTGTGATCCTAAGCAGAGACAAAAAGGCACCAAGACAAAGTGCTGGGGGCTCTGCAGCATGGCAAGCAGGGCAGTGCCCCACCGCCACTGCTGTGAAGGTATCTGTAAGCATGCAGGTGGCCACTGTATTTACAGGTCTTCCCCCTCTTTTAGCAAGCATATATACCATTTATACTATGCAGTACAATAGATAACTGCAGCAGTCTGCAGATAGCGAATGCTAGAACTTGGGTAAGATAAGATCCACTCATCTTACAGCCTTGAACTCTCTGAATGCTTAACATTGCTTTTTAATGTCAGTATCTAAATTTACGTTCTCCCACCCCCTCTTCAGACTGTTTTCCACCCTCTTTTCAACACTGAAAATGCCTTCTTTCCTTGAAAAACCACAGAAATTATTGTGTGTTTTATTGAATCAGATAAAGTCTTTGTAAGGATTCATTATCTAGAGCTGCAAAATCTACTTGGCAGCCTCTGAAAGAGCAACAGCAAGACTGTATAGAGCAGCAGAGCATCACCTGCAGTGCAACCTCCTTGAGCACAGAATGAAGTCAGTTTCCAGAGCCAATCCACAGCCTAAGCTGGGAGCAGACTGCTGCGTACAACCACTGCTCTGACTGCTCAGCTCATCTTGTAGGTTTTAGACAGTTTGAAAGCAAAGGTTAATTATGTTAAATGTTTTTAAACCCTGCCCCAAATCACTCCATCAACAGTGTTCCCAAGTGAAAAGGAACCATTCCACACCTCCTGTATAATGCACTTTCTTTTCGCACAGAACAAAGGTGTGGGGTCTTCAGAAGAGCCTTACAAAAGGCAGCTCTTCAGAGAAAAACATACCACAAGACTGCTGCAGAATCTGGTAGTGAAAACTTGCAACTAGCGACTCTTACAAACTCAAGAGTTTGACTTACTTCGCCTCCATTGATAACTACGTCAGGGTCAACCACGTTGCCGACAGATTTAGACATCTTCTCCCCTTTCTCACCAAGAGTAAATCCATGAACTACCAGAGTCCTGAAGAAAAGATTTTAGTGAAAACAATACCCCAGTGAAAAAATCTTTGTTAAGAACAGATTTCTAAGGATATTCCCACATCAAAACATACAGAAATCCTCTATTTCGGTTAGCCTGAGGCTTCATCTGTTGATTTCAACCAACCATAAATACACTGTACTACCCTCCAAGCAGCGATACAACTTGATTTTCCTCATTTAATTTTGCCATGGGAGCAACAGATTGTTTCAGGTATTTGGGCACACGTATTTCAGATGAATTAAAGACTTAAAGTATCACTCTCTTCAAGCCAATGTACTTCTCAAATTTCAAGCACAGCTTCCTTGCAACTGACCCACATTACCCTCCCGTATGGTTTTCATCTGCCAGGGAACAAACAGAGCTCCCGTATAAGACACACACAGACTGATTCTGAATTCCTTACAGCCTAATGTTCAGTTCACAAATTAATGATCTTAGATTTCATCCTGCACCTCCCATAGCAATCCCTTTGATTATGGGAATGGAAGAGATGGCAAAAGAACAGGCCTGTACCTGGCAATGTAAAAGGATACAGCTAAATGACTGAGGAAGAAAACAGCTATTAAAATTAGGACTGAAACAATTCAACAATAAATCCATTACAATCTAATCTGAGGAAAACTTTATACTGAAAGCGTTACAACGTGAGTCAGATACTTACTAATGGCTTTCTCTCTCTGTTCTACACTACTGTTCACACTATCAGAAGCCTGACATTTAATAAACGAATTAGCAATGTGCTTGCAGTCCACACTTACTTATACGGTGCTTTATTCCTTGCTGCCACACTCGTTAAAAGAGAGGACTGAAACCAACCTCCCAGTTGGTCTTTTCCTTCAAGGTACGTATCTGCTCTTTGCTCTGCACCTTTAAAACCAGGAGATTTTGTTTAAAGTATCAGCCTATATCTTCAATTAACTCACTTCACAGAAAATCTGAGAGAGATTAGTAAAACTTACTCTGCTCTTTAAACACAGCAGGTAAGTTACCTGTATACATGGTGCATGCTTACTGGAACACAATACAAGTGATTCATTAGTAGCACAATGGTTTTTTAAGTCCAAGACATTTAACAAATGAGCTTCCTTTCCCCCAAGCAAAGCAGTAAGTTATGAAAACAGAAGCTATCACGCTCAGAGCACTTCACAAGAAGTTCTCAAAACCCTCTGAAACAAAGTGAAGAACCCAAAGAAAAGATCATATACTTTGGAATTAATAAAGCATCTATGCCACAACCTGAAACTTCACCAGCTGCGAATTACTCAGGATACAAGTCCCAGCTGCAACATGCCTGTTTGGCCTGTGTAAGGCATCAGGTACTTTCAGAGGAGACCAGGAAGCTTTGGCAGTGACTGCAGCTCACCTGTGACAGAATCCATGTTTCTGGTCCCTGGTGTTCCAGGAAGGTTGTTTAACCTTCAGGGAAGGGTGAGGACAACATGGGAAACAAAGCCTGCTGTGGGAGAGAGGGGTCTGGAGGAGCATGGCTCGTTTAGCTTATCCAGGTGAAGGCTGAGTGGAAATATCATTCCATATAAATACACAATAAAGAGGGATGCTAGAGAGGAACTGGAGCTGATCAGTACTGCTGGCATCAGAGAAAAATGGGCAACAAGGCGCACAGACAGGGTATGAGCTGCCTGCATACTAAAAGCACATGAGCAACCCTATCCCTGCCTGGAGAGGGACTTTTTACAAGGGACTGTAGTGATACAACAAGGGGGAACAGCTTTAAACTAAAAGAGGGCAGATTTATATCAGACATTAGGCAGAAGGTCTTCCCTGTGATGGTGCTGAGGCACTAGCACAGGGTGCCCAGAGAAGCTGTGGCTGCCCCATCCCTGCAGTGTTCAAGGCCAGGCTGGATGGGGCTTGGAGCAACCTGCTCTAGTGGAAGGTGCCCCTGCCCGTGTCAGGGGGCTGGAACTGGATGAGCTTTAAGGTCACTTCCAACCGAAACCATCTGATGACTCTATGAACTAACTCAGCCCTCCCACGGGGTTGAAAGAGGGCAGCAAAGCTGTAAAGACTAGTTGTGGAGTTCAGTCACTACAGAAAGGTAAAAGACTTGCAGACTCAACAAGGCCCTCCTCGTCCTAACCAGCCCCAGACAGGTCACCATCAGAGTGAGAACAGAGTAATGTGGAGCACCACAGAGAACATGCACATCAAAGCCTAGAACTGTGCAAAATGATACACACATCTGGCAGGAAATTAGTTTTGATTCTACAAGTTGGTAATTTTCCAGATATTCAGCCAGAAGTTTTTATCTACTGCTCCTTTTCTCCTCCCCCGAGGACCCCTGAGACAATGCTGCTTTCTGCTGCTGACACACTTGATTTATTTGCTTGGCTTAATGGAAGTTTCGATATTTAGATCCATCCTGCAATAAAAGGAAGTTCAACATTACAAAGGTCAAGGCCACATGGTTCCAGCTAGCACAGGAAAAATGCGTGGGCTACTGTTATGGGTTTTAACACATCTGTTTATTCCTTCAAGGAAATCCACAGAGAGTTTGGGTTTTAAAAGGAGAATAAGGGGGGATCAGCCTTTGTATAAACAGACTGCAAAAATACTTGTGAGGACAAGATTAAAAAGAGCATTTGTGGTAAGGAAGAACATCACTGTGAAAATCTGAAAGAACATTTGTTATTCACAACTAGTTTACTAGCCCCTGCCTTTGGAGAAGTGAACTTCTAATGGAAATGGCAGTAGGAACAACTTAGCGAAGAATTTCAGCAACCAACTGGTTACAAACAGCAAAGTTGTTGGTCTTTCCTGACAGGAACCCACACATCTGGCTAATGTAGCTGAAAGTTAACTGATCATTTTATCTCTATAAAACACACACACAGGTTTTGCATATACAAAGCCTGCCTTCTAAGCAGCTCCCCTACCACCTCAGTTTCATTGCAGTTGTAATAGTTATATATAAAGCAATCCCAACAATGCGCATGTTTGTACATGGAAGAGTATGTCCAACAACCCAGAAGAGACTTCTCAGTTGTTTGTTTTACACTGAGGTATAGTACATAGGTCACAAAAGAGAATTACAATTTATGATCCTTCTGGGATGGATTTCGAGATTCTGTGTCTTTGATCTTACAGACTTTGACTTTTAGATTAAATGTATTGTATTTTAACACCAGGAATGAATCAGCCAAGATAAATTCAAGTCTCTAAGTCAGCATAAAAGTTTAAACAGATAGGTAAGTTGTAAAATAATCACATTCATTCAGTTACATATTAGCCAATAAGATAGGGGAAAAAGTTATGATGTTGCAAACTACCATCACTGCAATACAAAACTATGGGTAAAAAGCTGCGGGACTTCAACCAATGGCAGATATCACAGAACAGTTTGGGTTGGAAAGGACCTTAAGATCAGTTCCAACCCCCCTGCCATGGACAGGGACTCCCCACCCCAGATCATGTCACCCAAGGCTCTGTCCAACCTGGCCTTGAACACTGCCAGGGATGGAGCATTCACCACCTCTTTGGGCAACCTCTTCCAGCACCTCACCACCCTCACAGCGAAGAACTTCGTCCCTATATCTAACGTGAACTTCCCCTGTTTCAATTTGAACCTTATCACTGCAATAGGGCCAGTGCGCATTTTTATATGAAATATTTTGAAAAGCAACAATCTGAAGGTTGCAGTGCAGACGGCATCCTGCCCACAGGGAGAATGCCAAGACCTGTAAGAGAATGTTGAAACAGAGCTCTCTACAGTGGGTACTCCAAAGCCAGCTACTGGAATGAGTATGATCAAAAGGCTGAACACAAACTGAACTACAAAGCAAAAACCCAAAACCCCAAAAGTTTGAGGCACCACAGCACTGAGTGTTTGAAATCAGCAAACGCTTTTGAACCAAAGTCTGCTTTTACCAGACCCTGGGTTTGGAGGCAGGGTATTAACACTCTGCCACCTCACAGCAGAATTGGGAACATTAATGTATTCACACTTCAGTGTTCAGACTTAGAGTTTAACACTTGCATGTGTAGCAAGAAAGAAACAGGGTTAGACAGCACAAGAATAAACTGTTCAGTGAAAGCAGGGCTAGGCAAACAGAGCATTAATGAAGCAAGTGGTATCCCCAGATATCTTCAGTAGCAGTGGGTTGGTCTGTCAGAGCACACTGCACTGTGGATCTGCTCTCAGTAGTGCAAGTGGGGTGGTTATTTTACACACAATCTAGCTGTAACTGTACACTTCTGGGTTTGTGATTACAGTAGCTAAATCTTTGGTCTTAGTGGGTAAGTCACCCCTTCCTCCCTGCCACACTGCTGATGGAGAATGGTTTGGGTAATGTGCCGTTTTAGAAGTGGCTCCTTTGACACACCCAGGCTGGAAAAAGGAAGCCAACCATAATTTAATGGAAAAAGAGCAACTTTAAGTCCTTCCCTCAGAACAGTGCCCAGTCTCTGGTAGAAAACGCGGCAGAGGAAGCATACAGATATGACTGTATCCATGCAACCTATGATTCAGGCCACTGAGCAACTCCTTTAACCAGTTCAGAACCCGCACAATGCAGAACCTCTCTCTGCTTCCTCCTCCCTATCCTGCCCTATTTTTCGAAAGCAATCTGTGTGGCCATCAGCTAAAGGGATGAATTCCATAACTGCTGCCCCTCATTTCATAAGCTCAGACACATTTTGTTTGAGTCCAGTGAAAACTCAGGCTGAAGTTCCTCGAGTTGCAGAGATAATGGAGAAAACAACTCCCTCTTGCAAGAGTGGAACTGGCATGGAAATCTGCACCACCTTTTATTCCTGCTGGTTACAGACAGATCATTGATTTATCACTTTCAATAACCTGAGCTCATGGTAGAGTGAAGCAATTATAAGCATTAGTCTCAGTTTTAACCATCATATTATACCCTCCCGTTGTCCTAAACTACCGCATGTGCTGTGAAAGAACATGACACTGTCATCAGAAGGCCAGCAATAACTGCTGTTATTGCTGACCTCTACTACAAAATGAACAGGTCGCAGTTTGCAGGTAGCATGTCAGCTTCCCTGTGCCTCTGTGCTTCCATGAGTTTAAATCACAGGAAGTTCTTCTTCCTGTTACAACATTCTGCAAGCGATTTTGGATTTTATCCATTTTTCCGTAAAAGTACTTTGGAAAACAATCCCATCAGTGAGCCTGCCTGTAAACCTTGGCCTATTATTTATAGGAAGAAGCCCTGCAAAAAGTCTTAGAAGCTGGAGTACATTGGGAAATTCAAGACACAACTACTAATTCAACAATTTATCCTGCAAAGTGCCTTCTGCATTTTGATGACACTACTACTACTACTTTTTTGCACTACTACTGCTGGCAGTGGCTGGGAGTCTTAATTACATAGGAAAAAAGGTAATGCAACTTTCGTGTCATTTCTGAAGATAGAGGCTTATGAGATCACACTGCTTCAGTTGTCCTTCCCCCAGCTTTTGAACCAGTGGGGCCACTCCAGTCATGTCAGACAGCAAAAGAAGATGCCTTACATACACCACACTGTGCCCAGTTTCAGGAGGGTATATGATCAGGTAGAGAAGAGGAACCTTCAATAGTTCCATGACAGAAATAGTGTGAAAGACCTAACATTTGTTAGAGATTACAGTATCCATATGGGAGCCTTACACAAATTAACAGTGAATCAAGAGTCATCTACTATCCCTGCTATTCAGCTATTCCTTACTAAACACAGTGTCTTTCCTCCACAGGATTAGATGTAGTTTTTGCACACTGCGGTGTTAAGTCCATAAAGAATTCACGTATGTAATTGTGCACAGAATACCACTACTTTGTTATACCTTCCAAAACCAAATCGGAACCATTTTTAAAGAGTATGAATCTTAATACATGTAAAGGTCTTCTAGAAAATGAATATTTGCTGATGATACTGTTGCCTGACCACGTTGCTAAGAAATAAAACCTCTGGTACTAACGTGTTTTATAATTCAACAAGATTGTTATCACGCCATTGTGTACTGAGGGTTTAAAGTCCAACAGACCTGATGTATGGGACCAGACTCCTCCTTTAGAAAGGACTCCTGACTCTGGACTATCCTCCAGGCAAACAATCCATGTTTTATATATTTTTACACAAACATATATCTGCTACCTGCTGAGTAGCAAGTACTGGTAGTAGGAGCTGTAAATAGCAGATAGCAAGTATAAATACTTTAAGGCACAATATATTTCTTTAGTTACTGGAAGTAATCAGAAAGTAAAAAGTACACCTACAACTCACTTAGACCCAGCAGCTGATCTGTGTTGTTTTGCTTCAAATACCTTGTGAAATTTGTTAACTGAAAATAATTTAAGTCACCACCTAACAGCAAAGGACTTCGTGTCGTGAAGCTTCCATAGGCAAAACGAGTATGTTCTGATTAGAAGATCTATGGTATGCCACATGGCAAAATCAGTCAGAATAGAGTATTAAATCCTTATCTTTACAAGCAAAAGCAGCTTTACAAGAAGTCGCAGCCACAATCCTACCACGGTTTTGCTGACACCAGCCACCATGTCAAAACAGTTACATTTCTGTTCTACAAGCATTTTAAAAGAAAAATCAACATATTAATTCTGTACCTTCCAAAACGTGAGCCCAGGAAGTTCCACTGTCAAACCAGATGTCTAGGACGTCCTGTCCCTTGACATAATCCAAAACATCATTACCACCAGCCTATTGGAAAAACAACTACTAAATAATGCAAATAGAATACCCCTTAACATCAATGCTTTTTGAATGTAGAAATACAGTAGCCTGTAGATCTGTACAGGCTCTGCCATCAACTTTGTGAGTGAACACAAAACAACTCGGATAATTTTTTGCAGTAACTTTTAGGTATTTACTGATGAAACCCCAAACCAGAACAAGGAAAGTGCAGTCTCTGTGCTTGCTTAAGAACACAGTTATTAAAGGAACAGTAAAAAGTTAAGAAGAACTGAACTAAAATTCTCATCTATTTTAATGACAAAGACCAAATATGTATTTGAGCTCATAATTTGGTTAGTTAGGGTGATACTTTTCTCCTGAATGAAACAGAGGAGGAGGGAGATTTCTGCCCTGAATTAATGGCACAAATCTGATTTTGCCATACTTGGCTCTCACTTTCTGAATACTCTTCCTGCAGACACCTCCTCGTGAAGGACCAAGACTGAAAAAGGGGGATGGGAACGTATGAAGGTTTTATATCATTTCCCACCATTGAACTCTTTCAAGCACCTTCTGTATTTGAAGTAAAAAATTTACCTTCGCTACAGCCTCTTTTGGTAGCAGTTGCTCAACAGGAAGGGTCCACCATGCATCTGTTCCTTGCTGCTCCACGATTTTGATGATATTTGTGACAGTTTCACTGGGTTAGAAAGAAAAAAGGGGTTTATTAATTAATGAGTTAATTGTACCTCAATATCTCAGATCCAAAGTGGTGACATAAACTGATAAAAGACATCAAGCTGTTTACACCTCCAATTTTCCAGCTTCTAATCCAGACGGGACTCCACAGAGCTTTCTGCCTGTATAAGAATATGTCCTACTTTTGTCTTCCAAGATGGTTTGGGTTGTGTAAAATCTGGACATACAGAAATCCACATGTATTCCAAATAGCTTTTTCTGCAGTCAATAACTGGGCACTCAGAACAGATGCCAGCAGCTTGAAAACTTCCAGAATCCATTTCACTCTCTATTTCTTGACCTTGAATTTAAAGAAACTAAACAATTATCTTCCACCCAAAATATCTGCTCCTTTTGACAACAGGCTTTCATTCCCCACTGGATCAAAAGACACTGAGAACTCATATGAAAATGTAGAGTTGAGAAATGGCAGCATTTTCAACAACGTACACATGTATTAGACTTCTGGTTGCCTTCATTCCCCCTTTTGAGAGACATATTTTTTAAATGGTAAGAAATGATAAATATATTAATCCCAGTAATGTGGGAAACTTTACCCAGTAGAGGAGTGATGTAAAACACCATTCAACATACACTCTGAAGGCAACAGACGAGTTCGTAAGGCACAACAGTAGCAAAGGCTATGGAGAATTGATTTTAATATCATTTAATATCATTTAGTTAGACAAGACATAAATTAAGACAGTTTAAAAACCAAAGCAAGCCTCAGGCACTTTGCCTTGCCTTTACTAAAGAGGTGATTTTTCAGACACCTGCTGTATTTAAGGAGTACAGCAAATCATCATGACCTGCCAACTTCAAACTAAACCCATTGTGTTACCCAAGCCACCAGAGATTTATTTTTAACTCGAGAAATGAAGATTTAATCGATTAACTAACTTATTGACACAACACTGCAAGAGGGGAAGAAGTAAAATAATGATCTGACATTGTTATCTTGACAACACAACAGGAAGATGGTCGTCTTGAACTTCAGCACAGTATTTTTACTGCATTGCCACTAAGGTGAGCTCCACCACTATAACATTTAGTGGACTCCTATACACAGAGGTCAAGCATGACAACCTATGTTCTCCAAGAAGATGCAGAACAAATCATTTAATTATATGACATGATGTGCAACAGTAAGAAGAAAATGCAGGTTTGCTCTGGATTGTGGGAATAAAATTGCAATGACAGACCGACTGTTTTTTATTAATCAATCAATTGTCAATTCATCAGTTCATTTTTCAAAGTAAACTCCTGCAGAACACCCCAGTAGGTTTTCTGGAGAGAAAATCCACTAACCAGTAAGGCTCACAAAGTGACAGCCAGGCACCTTACCTCCGCCGGTCTTACCCTTTCAGGTTAGAATGGGTATTATTCACCTTCCATTTTAATGATGATAGGACACAATTTATGGCTTTGTAATATAACTACTAACACTTGGTAAAACATTGAGGAGCTCCAACTCTGAGTAGTATCTTTCCCTTTCAGCAATATTTGCACAGGGGCCTATTCGCCTACACTGCCAGTTGTGAAATGCACTTCTCCAAGACAAAAGCAAACAACAACTACAGTCCTGGTAGATTCCTGGCAGATAGTATCAGTATCCTTCATGCCTTGTCCCCTTCAGGCTAAACCTTCACATTCAGAAAGCATTCAGGAAAAACAAATCACGTAAGCCAAGAAGTTTGTTCATCCCAGCACAGACAAAATTATTCCACTGAATTAGTCTCTCTTGCAGGGTCAGTACCTTCCACTGAAAAGGCTGGCTTTACACCCACACCTTCGGTCTTGACACAGACCATGGCACCTGGGAACAGGCTAGAAAAAGCAATGCACAACATCATTTTCACTCCTTGCCAACAGAAAGCTCCATCCTTGATTCTTCTCAAATACACTACCTATGTATTTTTAAAGACAATGATGGATAGCTAGTTGTTTTCAAGTATTTCAAGAGCTCTCTCCACACTGTCAATGCCTTCTTGTTACTGGGCAATCCTTACTCATGGAAATCACTGGCAGAAGACAGAGTAGCTAAATTAAAAAGAGGATGATTTACCCCAGAATGTGCTTATTACCACATAAAAGGTTAATACATGTTGAATGATTCATGGAAGAAGTAATTCAGTGCTCAGCTAATGGCTCTGGTATCAAATTAGAGCCAGAATTTTTTTCTAATCATGAATCATACCCATAACCAGTATAGAAGAGCCACAAGCATGCTCCATAAACCAAGCAGAAAACTTAAACAGGAACTAAGCTTGTCTCCCACATAACTTTTCCATATTGCAAATAACTTCAGTGAAGGGCCATAAACTGATGCTCAATTAATTCTCAACCTATACATCTCTGAAGTTTCCAACAGGTATTTGTGGGGATTTTTAGAAGGTGATAAATGCAGCCACAGACCAAAACTAAGAGCTACCTTGGACAACATGTACAAATATGCTCTTAACAAACAATGTTTTCCAGCAATTATCTGGCTTCAGTCTGATCACAGCAGAAATCTCAGTTTGTCAGATGTTCTAAGCTATAAGTAAAGGAGATACAGCTTCGAGTGCTGATGGTTTTCTGACACTGCAGCTGTTACTTGTGATGACATCTCTCCTTCAGTTGAAGGGATAACTGTTAAGATCGGGCCTATCAAACAAATATTTGGAGAAATTAATAAGGAGAGAGGACCTGAAACACCGTGTTAGTGCAAACTGTATTACCTGTAGTGAGAATGAACTGTTCTTGCCACCGGAGGCAGGGGGAGGGACAAGAAGGAAATAAACCTTGCTATCAGTCTCCCTTGGGAAACCATCATAAAATGACTGCCTTCATTTACAGTAAGTATTGCCAATGCCACACAGCAGTTGCCTACCATTGTAGATACACCATTACTACAGAAGATACTATAGGTAGAGCTTTTACCAAGTGTATTGCTACACAATGCAAAGGCTTATATTGATATAGGAAGGGCAGAATTATTTTAAAGACATTTCTGTGACAGGTGAACTAACAGATATGATTACGCCACAGATGTAAGCTTTCAGACAGACAAAAGAAGGTCAGTTCTGTGTTACCAGCTACTTCGAAGAAATAAGGAGTCAGTGACTGTGCAGTTAACTTGATAAATATTTTCAAAATTCCACCATAGTTTCGAATCAAGTGAAAAAAAACAAAGAAAGAAAGAAACAAACCCCAAACATTTGATCAGTTTTAGTTTTTTCATTATATTTAGTTTCCCTATGGAATATAAGTGATCTGCTCTAATGTCAGGCATCCCTGCCCATGACAGGGGTTTGGAACTGCATAATTGTAAGGTCCTTTCCAACCCTAACTACTCTATGATTCTATGATTAACAAGCAAGTATTTTATAAGAGAAGACAGTTAAGACCAAAGATTTCCAGGATACCATTTCAACAAATACTTTTTCCTCCAACAGCCTGAAAACCCCCATTTCTCTAAGCCATTCCCAGTATCCTTATGATTAATTAACACTGCAAGAGTGAGAAATGACCCTCCTTAAGGTTTCTGCATTGAAAGACAGATTTTGGCAAAGTACTTTTCTGTCAGGTGCAAGTGAAAAGCCACCTTTCTCAAATAACTACTCATTACTTTATAATCTGCAGGTTTCAATGCGAGCATGACAATTCATTGAGTTAGCAATAAACCCCATTGTAAAACTTTGCCCTGTATTCAGGCACTATTGCATTACGTGTCACTCGCTACGTTTTAGCACTGATCCCGCCCCCCCCCCCCCCCGCCCTGGCAATTCACGCTACCACGACACCAGCCAATCACTCTGGAGCCTGATATTGATTATGCTGAACACTTATTTAATGTGTTAACAGAAATTAGGCAGCATAAGATACAGTCAGGAGGAGAAGAATACAGGGCCTGGTGTTCTCTCAACCTCTTCAAACAACAGGAAAGACGGCAAGTTGTTATCTTTTTTACACCAGCATTGATACTGCAGCAGTAAGTATTTCGGTTACGGTAAGTTGCTATTGCTTACAAATCACTGAAGTGTCTCAACTCTTTCAAAAGTAGATTAGAGAGCAGTGTAGATCTACTTCAAAACAGGTTGGGGTTTTCTTTGTCAGAAATTTAAGTTACTTGTTAATCAAAGTCACAGAGAAGGGGACAAAAGTTGGCAGGCATTAGAAAAATCTTTGTAAGAGTACTTACAATTACCAATATCTGAAAAGTGAATTTGTGAAGAAGTTACTGCATGAGGTCAGATTAAAGTACATATCTCACATTTATTACCTGGTCCGAGCCACTACTAGCAATACAAATCTCTTGTTTTACTTTTGGAGCTCTTTCTCTTTTCTCTTCCATGAGTTACAGAATTTCCTAAATCAATTTTTTTTCTCTTGAAATCTATTAAACTTTGAAAGTTGACAAACAGGATCAGCATTTATTTGTGCATGTGTTCTAGTTAAAGGGTTTCTTCCTCCACTCAGGTGGAACAATAGCGGAATTTTACCTCCATATTCTTACTAAAAGTGGCAAAAATAGAAAAAAAAGCTCTTTCTTTTCTCTTTTCTTATATGGGGTTTTGCTATTTTATAATCATTCTGTAAGTCCGGATGGCAGTATGATGTGGCATACCCGACATTAAGAATTTAATCATCAGTATTAAATTCTAACCATAGACAACAGTGTTACACCACTGAATGGCTTTTAGGGCTGTGGTGGGCCACAGCAGCAAACAGGAAGACTCATGGAGAACTTGTTGCATACAAGATTCCATCTAGTTCTTGGCTTTCAAGTCAGAAACATAGGATTGTTGGTGTGGGAAAAATACTCAAAGATGAGCAACCTGAAGAGAAGCCTACTGCAGCCTTTCACATGACAAATTCAGGGGAACACACAGAGGGAAGGAAATGCAGTGGTTTATTTTAGGGACTCTCATGGTTATCTTTTTAAAAGTCTTTTTTACAGGTGATATACAAACAGCATCACTCAAGATCGACCTTTGGTGCTCTCATATGTAACAGCAACTCCATGTGGACTACACTGACTTCCAGTGGAGATGCTGTTACTTTTGATAGCCACTCAGCAACTCCAGAGCAGCTGCTACTGGAAGCACATTCATCCAGCACTCCAGATAAGAAAACAGATTTTGTTTTGAAATTTAAGTTATTTACTATTGTTTTCATACATTAATTATAACCGCAATCTGAATATGAAACTTCTTAAGTGGTAGAAATACATCAGCAACCTCTTGTGATGTGTTTTCCAAAATGATTAACACAAAAGGAAACGAAATATTCAGCATAGGTGTTTATTTCAATAAGAACTGGTGTCCAGGAAAATGACCTATGAATTGACAGACTGCTTTCTAAATTTGCCTGTCATTTCTATAGGCCAATATTCTGTGCACTTTTCCCACTCTGGTCACAGAAGTCTGCTATGACTAACTTTAAATATTTAATGTGTTTTACACTTTGCTTTGACAATTTCACCTCTGCTGTAAAATAGTTACAAGTAAAGAGTGCAGACTACAAATGAGCATCAGAAGCTGTGAGTCAAATGAAATAAATCTACTTTTCAAGCATACTGGATATGTCTCTTTTTTCCTAAATGTCTCTCTTTTCCCCCCAGATCAACTCTAACCGAACATGCCATAATATTGCTCTGCTCATTCACCTACATGCATGACCAATAGGCCAATACCTACAGACAAAGGTCAACTTGTTACACTACTGCAGAGTTTACCACATCAAAATGCCCTGACTGCCATATTGTACAACTCCAGCAATAATCTCACACAGCTCAAGCACTTACAAAACACATGCTTTTAAATACAGATGCCTTTCAAGGTAATTTTACTACAACCTAAAGGAATTCCCATGCATCCCTCCTTTCAAATGCTTTCTGATCCCACTGGGTCAGCTGTATTCTGACGGACCTATTGCTTCATAATGCCCTTCACATTTGACTACCATTAAGCTGGTTTTCATTACACTCTCATTTTGTTGTTAAACTGTAAATTTAACAATCTTAAGCAAGCACAAGTAAGTACAAAGAGCAGTCATAAGTACACTTAAGTCTATTCTGCAAATAAGACTACAATAAGAATTCCTCAGAAATTGTGACTTTTTAAAATGGGAGCATATGCTTACTTTTTAATGCAGTAACAATTTTGGTAGGTAAAATGGTTTTTACACCCCACGGAGCCTCCATCCATTTATTTCCTGAGGTGTGTCAGCATTATTCAGGAACTATAAACAGCTACAGTTATTGTGGTCTTTTCTCACAGTTACTGCCTCCTGTGAGAGTGTCAAAGTACATATCTGTGGACCTACACGCCCAGTCACACTAGGTGAAGCTAAGGACTAACTGCTTGAAGTCCATTCCCTGCTCTCCACACCCTAAGCCTCACCTACTACTACACCTACGTGCTCAGTCCAGCCTCTGGAAAACATGCTGGACTCTGTGCAGTATATTTATTCAACACTAGAATAAAAACCCCAAGAGTTCTTTAACACTACTTAAGTTCATCTCCAGCTATGCAATCTTATTATCCATAATGAATCTGCATGAGTGGGTGTAAGGTTAAGATGTATAAAACAGAGTTACAGCAGCATATCTCAAGACAGAAAACAATTAATATGGAACTCCACAATACTACTTTCATGAAATAATCTCTTAGAGGATATTCACAATTGATAACCTCTGTTCCCCAAAGGGATAAAAGCAGAACTCTATTACTCCTTAAAAGACAGAAAAGGTTCATATTTGGTTGAGTTTTCTTGCTTTACAGTATAGCTTGGATTTCCTCTACATTACATTGTCTGGAATTTCTTAAGTGCAGGGTTTATAGTATCTGGATGCTATTAGCCAGAAGATCCCTGAATAAGGCTAACATCTGAAGGTTTAGATGTACCAAATCATATAGCTAAAGGTCAGTTACTTACATCTATTGAGGCTAGCTTTCAAAAACACTCTAGTTTTATTCTGAAACAAAGTGCAGTTACTTATTCTGCAACTGATTTGGTTATTCCACTTCAGATATATTATCGCCACTTATTCAACTGCAAAATGCTATTTTGACAAAATACCTGTTCAACTTACAACTGCAGTTGCAATCCACTCTAACTAGAACTTGCATTTTACTCCTTGCTTAACCACAAAGGATGGTGGCTACTATCAGCTAACTTAACTTGAAGATGAGGGATGAAAGCACAGCAATAACTATCACGAAGACTTTACAGGTAACATAGGTACCTAAATAAATTGATCGGCATTACTTACATGCAAGTCACCTTCAGCAATGAGGTTTTAATTGTTTTAATTTATAGCTGAATTAGTTCTGCGTATAAACAGTTACAAGTAAAAGCATAGATTTATACTTAAATAGTTGGAAGTTTTATAATATTGTGTAACTGCAGCACAACAGAGTGCTCATTCTTTCATTTTTCAATATACAAAGCTAAAGCAAATACCTGTTCAGCAAGCATTCTCCTGTATTCTTCTGATAAAAAACAGGAATCGGGACACCCCAACATCTTTGTCGTGATATACACCAAAATGTCCTTCTGTCCAGCATTTCAAGCATTCTGTTCACTGCAGATGTGGGAATAACTTTCACTTTTTTCAGCACTTCCTATAAAGCAGACAGTTGAATTGAACACACTGCAGCATTCACACAATGCTACTGCTACCATTAAAAAAAGGTACAGGTGTACATTCCCACTCCCAGCACTGAATAACATGTTTCGGGCAACTGTCACATTTACCTCATTTACTTCCCTGCATCTTGCTCTTCAGTAACAAACTCTGAACACTGTATATTTCCCCTTGTCCTGCTGTCTACTTTGAACGCCATCATGACACATTACAGAGTGTATTACAGAGTGAGGGCTATCACTCACTCCCAATCCTCAAGAACCACATTTTCCTTCATTCTAAAGATGAATATGGAATACAATACCTCATATCCTAATTAGAATGAAATCACTATTACCCAAAGCAGCCTGACGTGCTAGTCTGAGTTTTCTGTTTGGATATACACCACTTCAAAGAGCACTGCATATTAAAAAAATTACGAAGTTATTTAAAATAGGACTGTGCCAAAATCAGTATGGAAGCAAAGACGTCTGGTCACGCAGACAAAGGTATCAAACCAACAAAGGTAATTTTAATAGTGATAAAACTGTCTCTTCTGATTTAATTCCTTGAAACATTCTATTTTTAAAAATAGTTTTTGGGAAAAAAAAATCAGTAGCTCTAAGAAACATGCACATCTAGTGTAAATACAATCAACAAATATGCCAATCAATGTATTTATCCTGGATTATGTTAATATTGACAACAAAACCCAACAAGATTCATCACTTCTACAAGTAATTATTATTTTCCAACTACTGTTTGTAAACCCTATAGAAGAATACATTCTGGAGTGAGCTATAGCATGATTGTTTTTTCTGATTCCAAATAGCATCAGCCATCTGCAAATGTCCCATAAGAAAGCAAAATTACACACCTGTGCTGTAGCCTTCACACTTGCTGTGTTTACAAACCACTGCTTGCTGGCACGAATAATCATTGGCTTTTTAGTTCTCCAGTCATATGGGTAACTGTGCACATACTTCTCCTCTTTCAACAAACTCCCAGCTGCCTGAAGCATCTGAATGACTGAGAGAAACAATGAGGCAAGATTAAAAATCTAATATGGACATACCGCTTCTGTCAACTTCAATTTGTTTCTTTCCATGATCAATACATAGCAAGAAGTGCAGATACCTCATCCATATCCAAACTGCGTCCAGTTTATATGAACACACAAACGTAAGGGACACAAACGTAAGGGACACAAACGTAAGGGACACAAACGTAAGGGACACAAACGTAAGGGACACAAACGTAAGGGACAGCTAAACATCAAGTACTCACCAGCTTCATTCCCTTCCTCAAGGACATTCTTGTTTCGAAGTTCAGGACCTGCATCTTCAGTGAAGAACCCCCTTTCATCCACAAAACAATCCTAAAAATAAGTATGTTAATCATGTCAATAAAATACCTGGTGGCAATTTATAACCTTTTTTTGGCACTCAAAAGTGAGTTGAGTGTTCTGCTGAGTAGCTACTTTTCTGATTAATAGCAAAACATATTTAAACACACTTTAGTGATCTGCAGTTTAGTAATCTACAGGCAAACGACTTTTACGTGTCAGAAGAGATGAGCAACATTACATTTGCAGATATACCACACCTGTCTTACATCAAGTCACTGGTTAGTATCTCAATGGCTTTTCAAATTAACAGTGAAAAACAAAAACCCCCAAGAAAAACCCTACCCCTGAAAAACCCCAACCAGAAATATGAGTCTACTCGGGGTTTGGAACATCAAGAGTCACCTCTTTAAAGAGGTAAAAGAGAAAAAGAATACCCCAAATCTTCATTTCCATCAAACAGAAACTGATCATGCATAACTGAACTTGATTTATATACGTTTATCACTATTCTTTTTCAGCAAAGCTTGTTCTAATGACCTAAATAACCGATGATTTACTGGTCTGCAAAATACAGCTTTAAAAGCCAATTTTGAGTTCTAAGAGACAGTATCTGGGAACTGTTGTCTGCGTTATCCTTTAAAATCTTTAAACAGAGAGAGAAATCAGATTCTATTCTTCCACTTCCCTGTAAGCTTTAATTACTAGATGGGTGAAAAACTTTGTCCTTTTATTCTGACACACGCTTTTATTAAGGTTACTAATGCATTCCCGCAGGCCAGTAATGATGCTCACACTTATGTGACTGCTCTGAAACATTTTACACACAAATTACAACAATCAATTTAGGGGAACATGATCAAACATTTGCAGGAAAACTAGAGCAAAAGCTGAAAAATGAAGTACCGTGGGTAGCTGATGGTGGGAAGCTACACTGTAGTCTTCCATACCATGAGCTGGAGCTGTATGAACTAATCCTGTTCCTTTTGCCATTGTCACGTGATTTGCAGGTAACAGAGGAGAGACTCTGCCAGGAATCATGGGATGAACACAAGAACCATCGACCAAATCTACACCTGGTGGTGGAAAAACAAAACAGAAGAGAAAATAGCATTCAGCTCCTTTTATCAGACAGCAGAAATGGAACAACTGATCAGCAAGTGTATGCACACGGTACTTTTCAGATGTACTACTACTACTTCATCTCATGTGTGGGTCCCAGCCCAAATGCTTTCAAGTTCTCTGCATTGTTAACCTTGCACACAGGCTTTTTTACCTTAGAAGAAAAAGCTTTTCTTCTACCTTAAACAATGGTATTCCGCTAGCAGTGACATTCCACCAAGTGACACTCCACATTTCCCATTCCTTGGGGACCACTATCTCAGTGCTCCCCAGACACATATCCCAGTAATGATTATCAGGCTAAAAACTCTGAATTTGGGAACTATTCTCAATTCTGCCACTAAGTATTACCATTAACAATTACTATAAATTCTCTTAAATTACATACAAACAGACTGCAGGACAAATGAAGATAGTGACAATTTAAGGTTTTAACCTTACTGAATAAATCTTGGTATCAAAGCTTTGCTTAAAAGTCAAGAATCACAGAGAAATGTTTCACGTGACACAATGGCTTTCACAGACCGTTTTCTTCTTAGAAGGAATGTGTTTAGGAACTGCTGTCAGACAGGTAAACTAATACAGGAAGGTAACAAATACAATGAATTACTGAAAATATGGGAAGAGAAAAAAGAATAGCTTCTAACACGAAGGCCTTTTTCAAGAAGGTCCAACTCTGCATGTTATCTGCAAATTGTGTGATTCAAAGAAGGGGAACCCATGAGAAGACCTCCAGCTAATTTTAGCATTAGGTAAAACCGAGATTATTAAGCAAAGAAACAGACATCTCTTTTGCCTCTGAAACAGAAGGTGGTGAATAACATGAAAACAACCTGAAAAGAAAAAGTCATACAGATTTCTCACCTCCTTTAGATATGTGTACTTCCAGCACTGAATCACTGATAAAGGCAAATGAATGAACTTCACAAATGACACACTAAATCCCAACTTACGACAGTGAATCATAATACAGACGTGAACAGACAAAAGTCTGTCTTTTAAGAAACACCACTAGGCATTTTGTCAGGATGCAAACTTAACTGCTTTAGTTTGTCAATAAGGACAACAGACACCTACGATAGCTTGATGGTCTTCATGGTTATGATGAAGGCTTAAGGCACCTCTTGACAATGAAAAACTCAAACAGTAATTTCAGTAGTTTTCATAGAATTTAGTCATCAGTCAGTTCAGCAAGTATACCTGTAATTAGCTCCTAGCACTCATCAGCAATGAATGCGAAAAACGGAAAAAACTGCATTCACTGTAATTAAGATTTTGCTAGCAAACAGACTTCTACTCTGTTTTCCACATGTGAATTGAGATTTTAAAGAGTATTTTGAAACTTATAGATGAAAACTTGAGCTACAATATGTCAACAGCTAATCTGACAGACTGCTACTCTTCTTTGTAGCATTAGCAGCCTTCCAATACCTGAAGGGGGCCTATAGGGATGCTGGGGAGGGACTCTTCATTTGGGACTGTGGTGAGAGGACAAGGGGTAACGGGTTCAAACTTAAACAGGGTAAGTTTAGATTGGATCTGAGGAAGAAATTCTTTACCGTAAGGGTGGTGAGGCCCTGGAATGAGCTGCCCAGGGAAGTTGTGAATGCTTCATCCCTGGTGGCGTTCAAGGTGGGGTTGGACATAGCCTTGGATGGCATGGTTTAGTGGGAGGTGTCCCTGTCCATGGCAGGGGGGTTGGAACGTCATGATCTTAAGGTCCTTTCCAACCCTAACTATTCTACGATTCTATGATTTCAATGAAGCACATTCTCAAGATATAAAGAAACTTAATAATACATCAAAACTGAAGCAGTTTTCAGACACCTACACACAGATTTCTAAGCAACTTAAGATTAACAATATTAAAACCTACCTTTACATGTTGACACAACCTCAAACTGAGTGTCCAAAACAGCAGCTGTAGATTCAACTCTATCTGCAGCTAAAATGAAGTATTCACCAGTGGTCGTACACTTCACAATTGAGTACCTATAATGTAAATATGTATTTGTAATACTCAAGAATTATGAACACCATAAAGCTAGAAGTTGTCTAAACACTCCATTTCTCTAAAGGACGGCAAAACATTTTGAGATCTACACATCAAATTCACCCATAAATCTCAAAAGAAATTCAAGATAATGTTAACATCAGGAAGAAGAGTTAACTTGAAAGAAAAAATAAAGGTGAAATTAATATATTAAGAGTAATACAGAACAAAGTTTGTAGTTGTGTCACAAAAAAACCCCACAAAACAACAAACAACCACACCAAAAGGATGCCTTAAATAAAAGGTAATGTAGTCCAGAATGTTTTAACTTCACTGATACTGATAAGGACTGACACAGATCACTGAACCAAGTTAAAGACACATACGCTGAATCTGGCATGTAACAAACTGCTTGATTGGCTGGCACAGTCCAGGGTTGTGTCGTCCAGATTAGCACACTAGCAGGTGATGATCCATCTACAGATGTAAATTAGAAGTACTTTACTTAAAATTATAACAAAATCAAACGCTATCAGTCTTAAAAACTATACAGAGTCATACCTAGCACAGAAGCCAGTTTAGGTGGTGACTTTAACAGGGGAAATTTCATATACACAGAACGACTGACGTGCTGCTCATTGTATTCCAGCTCTGCTTCGGCCAAGGCTGTTCTGGGTAGAGATCAAATGTCACTTAACACACTTAAACATGAAAAGCTATTGATATCTTTGCTAAAATTTTGAAGGCAAAACAGTAAGTCAATGCTTACTTTGTTGAAGGAGACCAGAACACAGGTTTGTAGTCCTGATAAATGAATCCCTGGAGAGGAAAGGGGGAAAGAAATGAAGTCAGGATAATCAAAACTCATGATAAATCAAACCAGACTTCAACAAAAGCTCAACATACCTTATCATACATTTTATAGAAGATTCTCAGCTGGTTTGCTTCATACTTTGGATCAAATGTACGGTAGCAGTTAGCCCAATCTGCCATTATACCCCAACGAACGAAGGCAGATTTCTGTTTCTCAATTGCTCTCTCTGCAAATTCCCTCGCTGAAAGGAATAGTTCCATTATGCACATGGTTTACCCCACCAAGGTAAGTGGGTACATTTGGTACATTTTTGTACAATTGGTACATTTACCAATGTAATACCACTTAATCATGCTATTGACCTTTTATAGAAAAGCCTCAACTGAAAATATTTAAACCATGCACTAACTACTGATATGTATTACATCGATTATTATGGCTCACAAAAAATATGCATTTCAGAGAAATAGTTACATAAACTGCAAACAGCAAAAAGATCCAGAAGTGGTACTTTTTGATTTATACAGGGACATAAAACAAGTGTTTCTAGAATAAAAACTTTATTTTTAAGGGGGGGGGGGGATTGGTATATTTCGTTAGGAAGAACGATTTCTCAAAATGCCTTCTCAAATAATGTAAAATAAGAGTGAAAATTAACCACTTCTCTTGATGTTGAGCCAAACATTTCAGAATAACATGCACCTGAAAATAAGTTAAGCCGATTTCATTGCCACAAGCTAAAGCAGTTTAAATTGATCATTACAAATAGCTTTGCAGGTGAATGTTGATGTCTCAATACACATGGTATTTAAAATTATTTCTTCAAAACAGTTTCCACATAATGCAGTCTAACCTCCCCTGAAAGGATCATTCTTACAGTTCTGTAATATTGTTTCAAGTACAGTAAACAAATACATTCCTACTTAAACTACTGAGCCAACCTATCCTGATGAAGCCTGATTTTTAAATGCATCTTTTTAGCTCCTAATCAAATTCTGTCTTCAAAAACCAAAAGGATCTTAATCTGATAAATGCCAGTTTCATGTCACTACACAGTTAAGCAAAGCAGAAATCCAAAACCTCTGCCTTCCTTTTGGGTTTTTTTAAACCGATGGTCAACAATATGTACATTGATTACAGCAGTGAATTAAGCCTATGTTCAGTTATCTCATTTCATAAGATTACACTGCACTCAGTCTGCTTGGCAAATACAGAGTAATTATGGAAAATGTCACCAATAGCTTATAGAAAAGCCTCCAGTAAAGTATAAGAGCTATATATAAAGCATAAAATACAAAGTATGAGTAGGATGTACAAATACTTAAGCCAACTTCTTCTATAAAGACATGACAAAGACTAGTTTACCTTTCTGTCGAATTTCCATCGGTGAAAGATTTTCAGACCCTTTGACTTCTGACAACGCCTTCAACTCAATTGGTAATCCATGGCAATCCCATCCTGGCACATAATGTACTTTATAACCTCTCATCACGTAGAAACGATTAGTAATGTCTTTCAAAATCTGAAAGGATACAAGAGTCTGTTACCTCTTTAGCTCCCCCACGCGGAATAGCTACACTATTAAGATCCTCCTGCTAAAAAAAACCCCAAAAATACAGAAGGCTGCATGTCCTGGTTTCAGCTGGGATAGAGTTAATTTTCTTTCTACTATCTGGTGCAGTGCTGTGTTTTGGCTTTATTTGAAAACAACACTGATAACACACAGACATTTTAGTTGCTGCTCAGTAGTGCTTACCCCAATCAAGGACTTCTCAGCCTCTCATGCTCTGTGAGTGAGGAGGGACACAAGAAGCCAGGAGGAAGGAGAGACAGAACACCTGACTTGAACTAGCCAAAGGGGTATTCCATACCATAGCATGTCATGGTCACTATACAAACTGTAAGGAGCTGGCCAGGAGACACTGATCACTGTTCGCGTCAGACTGGGTGTTGAACAATTGCATTGTGCACCACTTATTTGTCATTTTTCTCTTTTTTCCTCTCTCTCTGTTATTTCTCTTTTCATTATTAGGATTATATTACACCATATTTTAATTATTAATCTGTTCTTATTTCAACCCATGAGTTTTAACCTTTTTTCCAGTTCTCTTCCCCATCTCACTGGCAGCATGGTGCTGAGTTGCCAGCTGCGGTTAAACTACAACAGTGCAGTATAAATTTACATTGAAGACTGTGCATTTGTGATTTTTCTTGCCCACCCTTTTGTATTTTGGCAGAACCTCAGAGGACTCCTGATGAAGGGCATTCACATTCAGTATTGATGAAAGATGCAGATTAAAAACCTGCAAGACTTGAACTGAACAAATCCTACTTGTCCTCGTTTTTAAAACATTGAGCTGCAGGGTCGGCCTAGTGCACATTACTGCAGTCCAAGTTTTGGCACTAGTAGTATGAGCTGTGGGTCACATTTTAAGTCTTTCCCACTTTGCAGTGTATGCAATACTGATACTCTCAGGACTGAATCTAAACGTATCCAAACATATTTAGGGGTAACATTTTGAAGCTGAAATCTGTATTTTAAAAGCCATCAACACTTAGTTATTGTGGTTCCACTGAGGATACCAAGATAAAATAAATTCCGTGGAACAAATCTACAAAGTACTCAGAGAAAAAAAGAATAGCAAGACACAGCTCAACCACGCATTACAGCAACATTATTATATATACACATATAGAAATATACATTCACCCATGTGTTTACGTGCTATACGTTCAATACACAAACTGTGCATTTAATACTGCTTAGGAATGAATTACAGGCTGGTCTTTTTCTAAAGAGATGTCTTCTTTTGACTGAAATATCCAGCCTCATAAATGAACACTTAGAATACAGGTATATGTTCTGTTATTGTATCTATATCACCATGGCATCATATGGCATCCACATAACCACATCATTTGCTCTTGAAAAGCTTTGTCTATAAGGATACCAAAGACTTCAAAGTGTTACTGATTTAAGTGGGAATGGAGAACACACAACACATTATTAAGGCATGTTTACCACTTCAAAGCAGTACAGTGTGAACAAATAAATAGTTACTTTATTTAATGCATGGCCAACATGAGGGTCTCCATTGGCATAAGGTGGTCCATCATGCAGACAGAATTCCTGCTTCGTTTTCCTTTGCTTTTGCCATGAATACAGTTCTGAAAAACCACATTTCTGTAGAGACAATGAGAAAACATCTAAGTCATCACTTCCTGAATTTTGGCTAGATGGTAAAACATGCAATAAAAGCAAGCAAACAAACATTGACAGTTCATTTTTCTAACTCTGTAGCAGAAGATGTTATTAGCTTAAAAGTATTAAAAAGCTCAAGACAGGCATAACACTAAGCCTAACATTATTATTCTGGCTCTCCACAACCAAGAGGGTCATTACTCTTCCTCCAAACAAAACAGTAACAAACCAGAGCATACCCCCCCGTACATTATAGACTGGTTTAGGTTGGCATGGACCTTAAGGCTCATCCAGTTCCAACCACCTATGATGGGCCGGGACACCTTCTGCTATACCAGGTTGCTTCAAGGCCTATCCATCCTGGGCTTGAATGCTGCCACAGATGGGGCAGCCACAGGTTCTCTGGGCACCCTGTGCCAGTGCCTCAGCACCCTCACAGGGAAGAACTTCTGCTCAATATCTACTTCAAAACTACCCTCTGTCAAGTTCAAACCATTCCCCCTTGTCCATGCCATTACAGGCCCTTGTGAAAATTCCCTCTCTAGATTTCTTGTTGGCCTCCTTTAGGTACTGGAAGCTGCCCTCAGATCTCCTCAGAGCCTTTTCTCCAGGGTTAACAATCCCAACTCTTATAACCTGTATTCATAGAAGAGGTGCTCCTTTTCAGGCCCTCTGATAATTTTTGTTGTCCTTCTCTGGACTCGCTCCAACAGCTCCACCTCCCTCTTGTGCTGTTGCCCCAGAGCTGGAGCAGGACTGCAGGGGGGGATCACCCCAGAGCACAGTAGGGAGGCAGAATCCCCTCCCTCGACCTCGATCACGGTGCTAGTGACACAGCCCAGCACACGAATGACTTCTGGGCTACAAGCACACACTTCTGGCTGATGTTGAGCTCTCAGCAACCAACGCCCCAAGCCCTTCTGCTCTCAATCCAGTCTCCATCCAGCCTGCACTTGTGCTTATACGCAAACAACTAAAGCCCTTCAACTTACTCCGACAGCCGACTGCAGACGGCCTGGCTCTCACCCGCGGCAGCCCACACCTACAACTTAAAGGCAGCAAAGCCGGGCTCGTACAGTAACCTCAGCCCGCCACCCTCCGTCCCCCCCAGGGCCGAGCCTCCCCGCTCCCCTCCAGGAGCCGCCCCCGGGGCACGCCTCCCCCGAGGGACCCAGCCGCGGCCCGCCGCTACCTTCTGCGTTTCCAGCTCTGTCTCCGGCTGCAGTCGCCCGGGTAGCTGCGCGGGGAAGCTGCTGCGCGGCAGCAGCACGGTGTCCCGGTACGGGGAGTCCTGCTCCACCGCGGGCTGCCGGCTCTCGGAGGCGGCGGGGCGCGCCCATCCCCAGGCGATTCGCGCTCGGGCCCGAGCTCGGGCCCGCGCCAGCGGCGGCGTCCGCCAGGCCCGGAACATCTTCGGCAGCTCCTACGACGTGCGCGGGGTAGCGCTTCCGCCTGCGCTACGGGACGTGGTGGCGACGACGGGCCGCGGTGAAGGACATGCCACGGAGCAACGCGTTTTCCTCCAGGCCTCGGAGGGTGGGGGAAGGCACGGGACAGTGCGGCAGGCGTCCGCGGAGCCGGGAGGAGCTGAGGTGCTTCGGCCTTGTTTTGTAAAGGCGCCTCCCTGAAGCAACCGGGGCGAGCTCTGCCCAAAGCGGGCGGCGCCTGTGAGAGGTCGCGGCTGCTGCGGCGGCGCGGCCTGGACTCCTGTTCCTGGGAGCAAAGGACTCACACGAAGGGCCCCCGGCGGGCTCTGGGCTGCCGCACGGTGCTGGTGAACGAAGGGGTGCCGGGGACGCTGCCGAGACCGAGGGCAGCACGGCCGGGACGGTGAGTTTGCTGCGGCTGCCGCTTGTGCGGCGTTGTGCTAAATGTATTGAGAGCGCGGCTCGGTAGCATGGCTGGTGCGCGCTGCCCTGCCGCGGGTTACCGCCGGGAGCCCTAATCACAAGAGAATCAGGAACAGGATTTAAAAAAACAATTATTATTTTCAATACAAACTCAAAAGGCCTCAAAGCACTGGGGTGAAATGAGGTAGCACAGCCCTTTCTCCCTAGAAGTAGCATTCCCACTCCGAGCCCTAGCCTGCTTTGGGTAAATATCATTTCCTCACATGACACAGAATGAAAAGTTTATCTTTTACTAAACGTGAGCCAAAGTGTATGGCAAAGGAATAGAGATCTCTCATCACCTGGGCTTTGAAGAGTTTGGGGAAAGAAGTCCAGGCTTAGCACGCTCACGCAAAAGCAAGCTCTGCATGATGTCCACTGCTCTGAGACATCCACCTTCTCCTTTCATTAGAGGAAACTATAGCTATTTGCAGAACACTGTTTTGGTTTTGAAATACTACACAGATTTGATTTGAAGGATAGCTGCTGTGCAGTCTTTGTAAACTGTACAGCTTTATAAGAGGTGAACTTGTTTGTCCACAGGAAACCATATATTCTTGGATGTATTCATAGAATCAGGTAGAAGACCTTGAAGCTCATCAAGTCCAACTACTACCCCAGCACTGACAAGGCCACCACTAAACCATGTCACTAAGGGCCTCATCTACACCGTTTTTGAGCACTTTCAGGGACGGCGATTCTACCACTGCCCTGGACAGCCTGTTCCAATGCCTGAGCACCTTTCTGGGGAAGAAATTTTTCCTATTACTCAGTCTAAACCTCCCCTGGCACAGCTTGAGCCCTGTCACATGTTACTTGGGAGAAGACAGCATTCACCTCCTAGCTCCATCCTCCTTTCAGGCAGTTGTAGAGAACAATAAGGTCCCCGCTGAGCCTTCTCTTCTCCAGGCTAAACCCCCCCAGTTCCCTCAGCTGTTCTTCATCAGACTTGTGCTCCAGGCCCTGCACCAGCCTGTGGAAGTAAACATTAGACATTGCCCTCATCAGAAAGAACCATAAACTTATAAATAGGCTACTTAATTTGAGATAAAAAAAGTTACAGATGAGAAACTTATGGGCAAATAGTGCACACACCTAACCAAGAAGGTCCAACACACCAGAAAGTATGCCGCATAGGAGGTACAGCCCTGTAAAAATTGAAGTTGTCTTTTGCAGCAATACTTTGAACTTCATTAGTTAGTTACTATGTACTGGGGAGGAGGGGCTGCTGAACCTCCCATTTTAGTTTCTCGTAATCTTGTTTTTCATAAGAATATTTCAACATTAAGGTTTGGTTAAAGATTTCAGGTATAGGTTCACTACAAAAAGAAAGTATATTTGTCTGCCTTAAGAATGTCCAAGAAAAATGTGCCCAAGAAACATCTTGGGTCGAGCTTCAAGAATATAAGACAGTATTTCTATACTGTTTTCTGAGGGTTTTTTTAACTTATGAAAACATTACATAAATCCAGCCTTTAAAATATTGAAGTTTAAACCTTATTTTACAAAGCAGGATCAAAGGCACAATGAAAGGTCAAATGAAGAATGAGAAACTGAGCATCAAAATCGTAATTATCCTCTTCTGAGCTCAATTCTTTAACCCAAACTTCCCATCTAACATGCTAAATTTTTACTCTGAGTTCTACTATTCCATATATTTTCAGTGTGGAATGAACTACACTCAACTTTCCTTCCCTTTAACTTGTTTCACATGATAGTATATACTTAAAATAGTAGCTGTCTTCCCGTGTGTTATGACACATATTTGCTCTACAACTTTCAATTGTTTGAGAGCTGCTTTTTTGCCACTTCAGAAATCTCCTCTGTAACCATTGTTACCAGTCAAAGACAGACCAAGAGTGCTTGGGGTATGGACCCTGGCTACTCTGCAGGACTCCAGAGCACTTTGTTCCCATCCGTGAGCACTAGGTAATGAAAACCAGTAGCAGCTGTGCTTTTCGAATGTACTTACACAATGACTCTCTTAGCTTCAAAGATCTTCCAGCTTCAGAGATACCCATACAGTGTTTGTAAAGTGCTGGAAAAGTTCTTAAATCAGCTATATTAGGGATTTTGATACCTCTAACATGGCTGTTTGCTGTAAACTGTAAAAACATGAACTTGAGGTCCTATCACTATCATCTACAGTAGCTAGCCTTATCACCTCGCTACATTATACTTTACTGAGTACACTATACTTGAGATTTCTCAAGCAAGAAAGGAAGGATATTGTCTAATGACCTACTAGTGCAACTTATGCAATACTTGCTGCAATTGCTGCAAATATTGGTTGTGAGGAAAGCCTAGTACAGTCTTCTATGTGGTGATTAATGAGTCCCTCTGTATTTTTCTGTCTCTGTGCTCAAGAATTAAATTGGAAGTATATTGCCCATGTAAGCCCAACCCAAAAAGCATATAATCTACACAGACGGAAAGAACCGACAGGAAAACATAAAAAGCAATTAGGTCTGAATTTGAAAGACCACAGCCTGGTCATCCATACTTCTTTTTCCTGAGGTAGAGAAAAGCTGGGAGAAATGGATGATTGTCAGAATTTCCCAAGTGATAGCTGTTCTATTTGGGAGCTGAAAGCACAGTGAATTGCACTGATGTGTGCTGGGGAACAGATACAGAGGATTACAGTAGGAAGAATTACAGGACATGCAGTGTTGAGGGGAGGAATCATAGAATCATAGGGTTGGAAAGGACCTCAAGATCATCTAGTTCCAACCCCCCTGCCATGGGCAGGGACACCTCCCACTAAACCATGCCACCCAAGGCTCTGTCCAACCTGGCCTTGAACACCACCAGGGATGGAACATTCACAGCTTCCGTGGGCAACACATTCCAGTGCCTCACTACCCTTACAGTAAAGAGCTTCCTCCTTATATCCAATCTAAACTTCCCCTGTTTAAGTTTGAACCTGTTACCCCTTGTCCTCTCACTACAGTCCCTAATGAAGAGTCCCTCCCCAGCATCCCTATAGGCCCCCTTCAGATACTGGAAGGCTGCTATGAGGTCTCCATGCAGCCTTCTCTTCTCCAGGCTGAATAGCCCCAACTTTCTCAGCCTGTATTCATACGAGAGGTGCTCCAGCCCCAATCATCCTCGTGGCCTCCTCTGGACTTGTTCCAACAGTTCCATGTCCTTTTTATGTTGAGGAACCAGAACAGAAGAAGATGCAATAGATTTCCTTAGAAAAAACAAGAGAAGTTAAACACTGAAAGGATGGTAAACTTTAGATGAACAGACTTCCACATACAAGTTTGCAGTATCTGTGTACCATTAGCCTAATTTGTGCCCACAATTAGGCCATCTACAAAAACCTGTTTTACATTTCAACCAATGGACTAGTAGTAGACTACACTTTTTCTAACATTTATGAATTTTTGTTGCTTTTCTTGTTTAATGTCAGATTTTATTTTAGTGAGGAGAACTAGATTCTCTATCAGACAGAGCATGGGTATTTGAAAACTTGTCTGAAGTAGCTTTATACATATTTAATGTATTTTTCAAGAAGTTAAAGCTCACTTCATTACTACTCACTGGGAGTAACCCACATACCCCCTCCTACTCAGCTTTAACTCTATCTGTTTGGAACGTTAACTAAAATATTCTCCTTGTCTTCTCTTGAAGAGAGAAACATACAAGAAGTGGTAAATGCTCCATCCCTGGCAGTGTTCAAGGCCAGGCTGGACAGAGCCTTGTCTAGTGTGAGGCATCCCTGCCCATGGCAGGGGACTGGAACTGGATGATCTTAAGGTCCTTTCCAACCCAACCTATTCTACAATTCTAAGTTTGCTTTTTGTTTCCTTTCAGCTTTCAGCATGGCTTCTCCAGCTCTGCTCATGCGTGTGGTCACCTCTGCATATTCTGCTGCAGAAAAAGCTGCAACAATTGTTAGAAATGTAATGGCTGCAGGAGATCTGGGCATAGTGGAGAAGGTATAACTTTTACTTTGTTCTAATATAATTTCTCTTACTAATGCTAATTTAGGTACAGGTCAAAGTGGTATTTTTGAAGATCAGCAAATAACGAAGGAAATACAGTCCTCGCCTCTCCAATACAAGAAATATTCCTTATTAAAGGATTAAAAGAGCACTGGCGAAGTGTCTTTTGACAGGTATTTCTAAAGAATGTTCAAACACTTAAAAGAAACACCTCAGTTATGTCCTGATTTTCTTAACAAAACACAAGCTTTGGATAACATGTTGGTTTTGCTTTTCCCTCTTATCTGTGACCATACCTATATTAATTTACTCTGTACATAGTGCAGTATTTGCACAAATACATATCAGTACAACTGTCCCACTGCATGAGAAGAACACAGCATGTAACTATTGTTCTGATATCACAGCAGTCTGCTTTAGCTTTGGGGTGTACAGGGAAACTGTCTGTTTCAGTTTTTAGCCTGCCTCTCTCAGGATCATTTACTAGGTTGATGATTTATCTAATTAGACTTCTTTTTCATTATAAGGTAGATATTCAACGTGACATATGGGCCATTGTACTGCTGGGTTTTTTTTTTGTTGTTGTTGCTTTGAAACA
Source organism: Amazona ochrocephala (assembly GCA_039720435.1). Classification (NCBI taxonomy): domain Eukaryota; kingdom Metazoa; phylum Chordata; class Aves; order Psittaciformes; family Psittacidae; genus Amazona; species Amazona ochrocephala. The sequence continues at coordinate 113,347,421 of CM077878.1, read as the reverse complement.
TACAAATTCCCATCCATCCTTTTACAGACTGGAGCCAATGACTTGCAGACCAAAGCTGACCGACTGGTACAAATGAGCATTTGTGCTTCGCTAGCACAGAAGTTTCCCAAGGTGACAATCATAGGAGAAGAAGTAAGTACTTAGTTTATTTCATACTAACAGTTTTGTAACTTGCAGTGGAATCTATTTGGCAGGTGTTAAGAAATAACCTATTAAAAATATTAGCATTCCATTTCACCTTTCCATTGCATTAGCTTTGTCAAGCAAGCCACAAGTAAATCCACAGTTCTAAGGCAAACTGAGGTGAGCCTAACATCTTTTTCCAGTAATTCTAAGAATACTTTTGTTAGGAGCTGCCCAATGATGAGGTAACTGAGGAACTAATTGAAGATGGTCACTGTGAAGAAATCCTGAAGAAAACTTGTCCTGCTCAGTACACAGGAATTAAAGAGGAAGAGGTAATGTGGTAATGCTATACATATCTTCATATTTTACACTATGTTCTATTACTGATTTTAGCTAAGAATGTATTAAGAAGAAAGGTTATTCCAGTGTTGCAAGCTTTTCTTTTTGTGTGGAAAACTGAAATGTCATTATAAGAATCACACCTCCAGAGCTGGAAATGCTGCATGTTCCTTAGGTGCAATAGTGGGAAATGGACATTTGCTTCCTGCAACTTGTGATTCAAATTAATTTATCTGCTTCAGACATAATAACATCATTTCCATGTCAAGTTTAAGCCTTCATACCTCTATAAAGATATTTGCTGAGAAGTTCTAGTCAGTTTTTAAGCTTTTTTGTGTAAAGAACTTTTTCTGTATTTACTTCTGTAAGGAAATGAAAGCACTAAAGTAAAATATATACTTTGCATGATAACTTTCATCATTTGTATTTGATAATTTCCTTATTTTTGTTTTTTTAAAGCTTGTAATATGGGTTGATCCCTTGGACGGAACCAAGGAGTACACTGAAGGTTGGCCTCTTCTTTAATTCTGTTGATTTAAACCAAAAAAGGAATGTAATAAAGTAGCATGCACATGTAGATAGTTATATGATAGAAGTTACATATAAGATTGTTTCATAAGGCTGATGCTGTTTCTTTGCTTCGAATTCTATGGATTTTTTCATCATTCCATTCAGTATTGAATATTCCTGATGGAGTACTGAATGCCCACCAGTTTTTATCGTTTCAGGGAGCAAAGGGCTGCCTTTGATTACTGGCAGATTTCCTTAAGCTTTAAGTCAAACTTACAGTTTCACATATACTTTCAATTGAGGGGCTAAATTACGCAGGAATGTGCTCAATTATGTTTACATTCTCCTCTTCAAACAACTCAAATACCAGAGCTGTATTTGTAGCCCTTTCAAAATAAAACATCTCCTTCAAATCATAATTCTTCTGAAACTGTTTTCAGCAAAGCCTAATTTGTGTCCTTAGAAATAGACCCTAAAATGAAGAAAACAAAACCTCCAGAAATAATATGCTGAAACTTCTTGCCGCATCTTTTAGTTGATTAATGTGAAATCTTTTAGGCAGAATTTTTTTCCCTTTTTCAGGAAGAGAGATGTACAATTGTCAAAAAATTGTTAGTTTTGAATACCATTAAAGAAATCACACCACAATTAAAGAAGAATGTTATCATATGCTTCCATTTAGCTGTATCTTTAAATTTCATCCTCATTTTGTGTTAATTATAACATAGTTCTATTAAAAGAATTCTATCTGGGGCATTTTTTTTTTCTTTGCAAACCTCAAGGGTAAATGACTAAAAAAAATACATTAACCAACCTATTACACCTGAAAATCCTGATTAGTATTTGCATTTTTAGGATACCATTCTGCATATCGATGTGGACATCTACTGAAGGAGCTCTTTTTAAATATATATACTTTCTTTTTTGAAGCATAACTACATTCATGTGATTTCTGTACAGGTCTCCTTGACCACGTAACGGTTCTTATTGGAATTGCTTATGGAGGCAAAGCAATAGCAGGAGTTATTAACCAGCCATATTACAACTATGAGGTATTAAATGCATTGATTTGTTTAAAAGCATTAGATGATTTCTGTCTCTTCTAAGCCTTTTCTGATTAGCACACTTTCAAATGAAAAGCAGCACATAGTGGACTTAATGCTGGATTATAAGGTGGTGGGTTTTTTATTAAATATATATAATTTTGAATGTTGGTTTCCAGGAACTGAATCTCAGGGATCTACTAACAGCCATACTGAATCCTGAGGCTTCTGTAATATACCATATATTGAGTATATGCTGTACATATTACTGGAGTAAATACAGAGTACATGCTGGAAAATTAAGTACAGATCAGTGGTTTTGCAGTCTTTGCTATAAATTCTCTAGTAAATCCATGCAGTATGTGCATTTGTGATATGTGGTAACTGCCATAAATCTGCAGCCCCGTAGTAAACCAAGTGTACCTGTCACTGACAGCTGGGTTAGAGTGTATCACATTAGGTTTCAGGAATATGTCCAGGATGGCCAACCTACAAGCATTTAAACATGTTTTGAGATTATATCAGTATTATGTATGATGGGAAAAAAAGCACATGGCACAGCCTGATTGATTAAACTCACTAGAATTTAAAGAAAAAGCTCTTGAGTTGTAGTACTGTATATCATCAGCCGATTCTATATGTTCTGTGTGATATGTATAACAAAACATTTAAAATGACATGATATTTTCAGTTACAGATTGTGCCTGAAGTACAGAAATATACAAATATTAACATCAGTCATTGGAGGCAGAATGTAATGCACCACAATGTCACAGATAAGAAAAGGGTAAACAATGTCCTTGCCTTAGAGGAAACTTCCCACTCTGAGCTCTAGAGTAGTTTAAATGTATAACCTAGTATTAGTATTATACTCCCTGATATGCAAAGACATCTCTAAGTACTCCTTCCATTTGTGCTTTAAATGCAGATCACTGTGATTAACCATCACCTGGACCTGTGTATGTTTTTTGTAGGCAGGACCTGACGCTGTGCTGGGACGGACAATCTGGGGAGTCCTAGGCATAGGTGCCTTTGGATTTCAGCTCACAGAAGCACCTGCTGGGAAACACATCATTGTTACCACCCGTTCTCACAGCAGTGCCCTGGTAAATGAATGCATCAGTGCTTTGAATCCAGACAGTGTCATCAGAGTTGGAGGAGCAGGAAACAAGGTATGAAAGCTGTAAATCTTTTTTTATTACTGGGAGGTGGTACTTTTGGAAAAAAAAGGATTTTTAAAGAAATCACTTACTTGCATAAATGTACCGGAGACTTCCTCCTCCTTTCCCAGCACAACTCCTCTTCCTAGCATTCAGTGTGCTGTGGGGTAGAGAGAATTTGGTACAGGTATATTGATAACAGTGGCCATGCTGGTCATAGCTCAGGTCCGTTTTGCCCTGTATTTTGTTTCTAGGGGAGAAAATAAGAAGTTGCAATTAACACTAAATGGGAATTCAGTTTGATCACAGAATGCTCCATCCCTGGCAGTGTTCAAGGCCAGGTTGGACGGAGCCTTGGGTGGCATGGTTTAGTGTGAGGTGTCCCTGCCCATGGCAGGGGCGTTGGAACTGGATGATCTTAAGGTCCTTTCCAACCCTATCCTGGGCTGCATCAAAAGGAGTGTGACCAGCAGGTTAAGGGAGGTGATCCTGCCCCTTTACTCTGCTCTTGTGAGACCTCACTTGGAGTATTGTGTGCAGTTCTGGTGTCCTCAACGTAAAAAGGACATGGAACTGTTAGAACAAGTGCAGAGGAGGGCCACGAGGATGATCAGGGGACTGGAGCACCTCCCATATGAAGATAGGCTGAGAAAATTGGGGCTGTTCAGCCTGGAGAAGAGAAGGCTGCGTGGAGACCTCATAGCAGCCTTCCAGTATCTGAAGGGGGCCTATAGGGATGCTGGGGAGGGACTCTTCATTAGGGATTGTGGTGAGAGGACAAGGGGTAATGGGTTTAAACTTAAACAGGGGAAGTTTAGATTGGATCTGAGGAAGAAATTCTTTACTGTAAGGGTGGTGAGGCCCTGGAATGGGTTGCCCAGGGAGGTTGTGGATGCTTCATCCCTGGTGGCGTTCAAGGTGGGGTTGGACATAGCCTTGGATGGCATGGTTTAGTGTGAGGTGTCCCTGCCCATGGCAGGGGGGTTGGAACTCGATGATCTTGAGGTCCTTTCCAACCCTAACTATTCTATGATTCTATTAGACATTTCCTCTCATTCATGTTAATACAGTTTTGGTTTCAACTGTCTAGCAACTTACATGAAAGGATAAACATAAAAGCACTCAGCGATATTTCCTGTGCAGAACTTCTCTGCATGCAGGAAATACCCACTTGTTACAGTTTTTAAAGCTTTTTTTTTTTGTCATGACTGTCAAAAACAGACTCTCCAGTCTTTTTCTCCATCTTGTGCAAGGCACAAATTGGCACCAAGACAACACGGAGATAATTTCCACTTTTATTTATTTAGTATTTAGTTGCACAATTTGGGAATTCTTATTTCTGAAACTAAGATCAGATTTTCATCTAATAGACTGTATTCATAACAATTCAAAATAGATCACTCAGAATGGTAATACACTATAGCTTTCTAAATCTTAATCTAATTTCTTGTAATCTTGGAAAGGAAATGGCTGGTGTTCCTTTTCTGAGAGTAAGTACTGATCTAATCTCTGTTTGCTGGTATTAGTTTTACCCATTTCTGAATGTGTAGATCCTTTGCAATGATTGCCACTCTCTATTCCTAACAGGTCATTCAGCTTATAGAAGGCAAGGCATCTGCTTATGTATTTGCCAGTCCTGGGTGCAAGAAATGGGATACATGTGCACCCGAAGCTATTCTACATGCTGTGGGAGGTAAGTTAATATCATTCAAAATTCCAAGATAAGTGAAATGTAATTTAAAGTTACGTACACTTTGCATAGGGGGGAAAAAAAAAAAGCTCTCTGAAATCAACAATAGTTCCAAAGGGATAGGCCAAAATAAATGGCTTTTTTTCTGTTGGCTACTATTTCACAGTAAAATCACACTGTCTTAAGTGGATGTAGTAGTTTAGTATTAATAACATATTATGTAATATATAGACAGAGAATTCTTAACAAAAATAGGACAAATAATGCAGTTGTTCCTTTGATGCATGAATTCCAAAATCGAGTCATTCATCAGGGACTGTAGCGATATGACATGGTAATGGGTTTAAAATTAAACAGGGGAGATTTAGGTTAGGTACAAGGAAGTTCTTTACTTTGAGGTTGGTGAGGCACTGGATCAGGCTTCCCAGAGAAGTGGTAAATGCTCTGTCCCCAGCAGTGGGCAGGGCCTTGGGCACCATAGTCTAGTGTGAGGTGTCCTTGCCCATGGCAGGTGGGGTGGAACTGGATGATCTTAAGGTCCTTTCCAACCCAAACCATTCTATGATTCTATGTAATTCAGTAAAATTAGCGGTCTCCAGCCAACATAAGCCACTTCACCTTTTAAGGAGGAAGAGGTTAAAAGAGTTACGACAAGTCTTACTGACAAGAGCTTGAGCATAAGTATTATTATACTTTTTCTGCTGTTTATGCTGATAAATGAGGTTTAATCTCCTAAATTGTCAAGCAATGATAACTGGCTTTATAATGACATTATCTGCAGTCTCTAGTGTTGATAACTGAGATAGCTTTAAACAGGTTAGCTCAGGCACAAAAAACCCAATTAATCTGGGGCAGCACAGGGCTGTATTTAGCCTCCTTGTTATTTAGGTATGTCATGGTTAAATTAGCTTGCATAAAGATCTGTGTTGGTCTTGCTAAGTGATTTCTAGAAACTTGTTTAAAACCAACTAGGGTATTTCTATATTATGTTAGAGTTTGATGTATAGGCTTACCCTGGCTTTTACTTGAACTCAAGGTATTTCTTCCTTTCCTGTCAATGGCAAATGTAAAAACTATTCAGGAAACATTTTAGTTTATCCATATGAGAGTGGTGGTCTTTTCCTTTTCCTGAAACACAAGGAATGTAAATGTTACTGAAAGAAAATAAAAGCATTAGTTATTTGATTTCAGTCAGTGCAAAACTGTTGCACTTAAACTGGGAGCAAAGGTATGTCACATCTGAAGACAGGCATGTGTACCACAAAGACTGGTTTTTTAGTTGTATCACTTGTAGTAATAAAGTAGATTCTCTCTCTCCAACTCTTGTTTGCTGGATTATTTTTTTTTTCTTTTCCAGGCAAGATAACGGATATCCATGGAAATTCATTTCAGTATAACAAGGAAGTGAAACACATGAATTCTGCTGGGGTCCTTGCTGCTTTGAGAAATTATGACTATTATGCCAGTCGTATTCCTAACACTGTTAAACAGTCTCTTGTGCCTTGAAGCAATAAAGCCTTGAAGCAATATAGCATCTTCACTTGGGCTGGCAGATTGAGAAAGTGAGCTTGGAGAAGAAAGCAAGCTTGGAGAAGAAAGTGAGATGATAACTGAGCCTGAAATATCGTTTTAGAGAGTTTGAACTGAATTCTTACATTAAGGTGTTCAATAATTTCAAATTTCACACAGAATCAATATGTATATGTTGGATCAGATTGTTTTGCTGTGTTTAGGAGAAAACATCAAACCAGTCACATTTCTTGAATAGGTGTTTTCCATATCCTTTGGCAGTATTTGTTCTTCATTACTGTGTTTAACATACTGCTGATCACAACAGTAGAGTCCAAAAATCATCTTAATAGGGCACAAAATCATGTTAAGTCTTTTTCCTGATGTTGCTCAATGTTTTCTGTTGTATGTAGTCACCAAGGGTTTATTATGTTAAGTACAAATGGACTAAGAATTTGTCTGGATGGATTAGCCCATTTATTATAAAGTTTACAGTTTTGATTCTTAGAAGTGAATATTTGAATTTTTTAATCTGCACTTGGTTTTGGGATGGCAGAGATTGCTGTTTGTGGAAAGCTGGGGTGTCAGTTTTGCAGAAGCCAGGACCAGTCCAGCTGGACCTGTTAACATCTCAAATAGAGGTTCCTGGATCACTGGATCCATTTGGGATCAGTGAAGCATTAATACAGCAGGGTTCAGGACACATCAGTTGAGGAGAACCTAAGGAAACTGCAATGGGGAGAGGAGTTCCCAGCACCTGTCTGATGATTTGGAATGCCTCTCTTGGGGTCTGTGTCACCTCAGTCTTGGAGAGCATACTAGGTCACTTTGTTGTACACAGGGACAACTTAAATGCCAGAACTTGAAAATTTTTATGTCCAGGTGCCTTTCCAACAACCCCAAGAGCTGAGGAACTTGACACTACCACTTCTTCCTCCTATGGAATGTCAGCGCATTAGGGAAGGAGAGAGATGAGACAACAAGATCACTTAAAATGAACTTACAAATTGGAGAGCCTGTTTCAGTCAGCTTTCCCATAGGTATGGGGGTTAGGAAAGCAGGATTCAACTGTTCAGTCTATGTGAACACAAAAGAGAATAAGTAGTAAATTACGTATGACTAACTAACAGTTGTAACCTTGGCCAAAACAGGTGATGTCTCCTCAAGCTGAATTTAGGACTCTGAAGTATTTTGAACCAGTGGAGCCCCTACATACTTTGTTTTCTTCGCATTTTGTGACCCAAATCCCTCAGTGTGTACAAGTTGCTTCTTTCTCCTTTCATCACACAAGGTATTTTAGTAAACTCCAGTTTACTTAGAGTCCATAGATTAGATCCTTTCCTTACAGTAGGATAACACCAATGTGACTTCACTGGCTTAAAGCTGGCTCTATTCCCAGCAAGCAACTCTTGCTAAAGCATTCTCTGTCTCCCCATGTTCATGCATAGAAAAGGATCTAAGGAAGCTCTTTCCTTAGTGAGGTCAGCTTATCATAACGTTTACAGATCAGTTAGCAAGATTACCACTTACTGCATTCTATCATCATCCAGTCCATAATGCTATCATGACACTGGATTAAAGCTGCATATATATATAGAAACTAATGCTATCATGACACTGGATTAAAGCTGCATATATATAGAAACAACACATGCATCTAATACTTTCATCTACAGCTTCACTTTTCTTCTCCTTCCTCAAGCTCATGACTAGTAAGAACATGCAACAGAAATTCAGCCTGCTTTAATTAGAGCCTTCACATTTTGCCCCATTATAAGTTTAATCATTCCACATACCAGATTAACATCATTTCACTAACTCAGTTATACATAATTCTCACCCCTACCTTCTGCATGATTTTTGGATGTGCATGCTTTAGTGTTCATATAAAAATCTGTATGTGAAATTGTAAAGCACATTAACACAAAACATAGAAAAACTTAGACAACTCAAAGCCTGCTTAATAAACCTTTCCATACAACATTAAAATACAAATTACAGAACCCACTGTTAGCAATTTCATCTGTTTCTTTATCCTTATTTTCATCTGAAACTTGCTATATGCTTGAAAATTTCCTCTGTATAAGCTCGTCTCTTAATTCTGCTTTAATTTATTGCTCTGCTTATTTATAGTAACCTTAGTGGTAGTAAAATACACAAAGCATACACCAGCCTCTACCTGATGTATAAAAATGCTTATGTATGGAGCCACTTTCTGTATTTACACAAAGTGTAAAACTGCTAATGCAGGCAAGCGTTGAGGGAAGTTGGGAGGAAAGCCAGCACATAAGGCACAGTCATGCTCTGGCTATACCACTACACAAAACAGCACCAGTACACTGTCGGCGAAGGAAAGTTTGGTCACCATATGGGAAAAGCGTACACCATATAGTTGTCAGCAAACTTCAAACTTTATTGGCAAAGACACCTGGTTAAATACACTAGATAATGAGCCTCATACATATTGCAAAGCTGAGCTCCTGATTGGTTAACTATGACAGCATGTGTTTCAAGGTTACAGTTAACATTCCTTCTCTGCGTATCTCTCTCAGTAGTTTTCCGTGCTAACTTTTCCCAAGGCTTCTGCACGTACACGAACTTTAGTAACCCTCAGGCGAGGCCTCAATGCCTGTGGCTCACTACCTTACAATTGTCAAGCAATTGTCTGGATTGCTCACATGCCCATTCACAGCCGAATAGCTCTCCACATTTCCCCCGTTTTCTTTTTGGGTTAAAAGCACATTATTCATAGCCTTCATAGTCATGATTTTCACACGAGAAATAAGACATCCAATAATCAATAATCCTACTATGAGCACAATCAAAATCACAAGTCCTTGTTTCACTAGCTCTCTTAGCCAACCTGATAAACCCCAGCCGCTTAATAATGTGTTTAACGGGCTCTGCCATTCTTGCAATTTCTTCATGTTGACATTCAACTGTCTGATCTTGTCATGAATGGACTGGGATTTATCAGTAAGGCTAAAACAACACATTCCGTTAAATTCTTCACAGCCATGATTATGAGCAAGTAATAAAAAATTAATAGCGGCGCGATTTTGCAAGGTAGCTTTTTTTTTTTTTTTTTTTTTTTTTTTTTTTTTTTTTTTTTATACTATCTGCTTCTGTAGCAAGATCATACAAGATTTTAGAAGTTATATTAATTTGTTTTCCTGCCCAACATGTTAAAGCTTTGATCGCTAAAGCGTTATGTACAGAGCTAAGAGATGGCAAAAAGGTAGCAGATGCAACTGTTGTCGCAGTGTCCCATAAAAGTATTGTATCAGAGCAATTACCATCCAGAACCTGCAATGCTCTTTTTGCTCGGTGTTGCTTTTGATGTAACTGAGAAAGTTGCAACAATTGATGTTTTCTTGGTGTTATCAGTGTTAACTTTCCAATATAACATGGTCCCCCAAATGGTTTACAAGGAATACCAGGCCAAGCTCTATCTCCACATATTAAAAAAAAAAAATATCCTGAAGGTAGTGCTTTGGCTCTGGTTTCTGGATACTTAATTTCATGCATTGGGCAATAAGATTGATTATGATATCTCGCATGTAAGGGTGATACATTAGTTTCAACTGATTCTTCCATACTAGATATAGAACTAAACCTGACACATCCTTCTGCCGGTTCTGAACCCAATAGACTTAATTCTTGTGGATGTACGATCACCTTTGTTAAATTCCTGATTAGTAAAGCATTCAAAGCAGACATAAAACTCCAAGAGGTGAGGTTAGCAGCTTGTCTAATAACCGTAGTGTTTAAAGGGATTGACAAGTTTACCCATTCATCTGTAAAATCAGAGAGATTAACAACCGGACTCCCTATCAGACAAGTTTTAAATGGATTACCAGCTTGGTGCAACGATAAACAAAAGTCGTTTGTTCCTGTTTCGTGAGCCCATTTTGTCCAGACATTGTCCATATAGTAGCTATCAACCACCTTCTTTGAAAGATATTGACTGAAGGCCGTCTGTAGGGTGAATGTCATCAGGAACAAAGATAGATGTGGTTCGCAAACCCAACAACTAAAACTACACATTACACTACAAACAGTCCAGATTACCAATAACACAATTGTCTTTAAGTAGTTCATGTTCAGTTCTTCTTGTGATCTTATTCTGTTGACTTTTCTTCTGGATGTGCGTCGTTGTTGACTTCTGAGTTTACCGATGTGATGTCTGGAGCAGGCTTAGTCCATTTTGCCGGCACCCACAAGGGTCCTGTCTCACATCTCCTCTTTTGTTTTTGAGCAATCCAGACTTGATTCATAGCACGAAATAGTATACTGACAATACATTTCCATAAACAACAAAAGGTTAAAATAATAATAATCAATACTGTTGAAACTGTTAAACCTTGTTTGATTACTATTTCTAGCTAACTACTAATACCCCCACCCTGTAACAACTTTTAAAACTAATCTTATTCTGAGAGTACTTGTAACTTTTGCACTGCTGAGAACTTAAAGTGTGTTTTTTGTAAGCAAGCGAAATTTACAGTCTGTTTCAGCAAGCTTCTTATCTTAGCTCCTTCTTATCTTCCAGGCCTGCATTCTTGTTTCATTAATTGTCCGGGAGTTGCTTCTTTTCCACGGTCGGTTGCACAGTGGTTACCGGGAGTTACCCCTGCTATATGGCCAGCTGCACATACTTGGCTTTCATTCAGAGCAGGCATATGTCCATTCTCTAACAAGAAATCATTCACATCTTTGCTAAAGCTGTTTTACCAGGTTCTCAATCATACCACGAATACATTGCAAAATACAAGGTATAATTATAACTATGGTCAAGATTACTACCAGAATCATTCCAATATCTTTAATCCGAGATGTGAGCTAACTATTAAAGTCCCAAGATGTAAGAAGGGCATCTAACCAAGGAATTTTATCGTTCTGATAGACATCATGAAGTACTTTCGCATGCTTCCAAATTTCTTTAACATCTTTCAAGGTCTTTCTAGACTGATCAAGATAACTACAACAAGATTCATTAATTAAAGTACATACTCTGTCTACTTGAGCTGTTAATATATCTAAAGCCTTACAATTTTACAAAACTGTATTTTTAAAGAATTTACTTCTACTTGTATTAACATAGTCACATACGTATTGCCATTAAAAACAGCATAACAAACTTATACTGGAATCATTTTGCACACTTTGCTTTAGTCTTGCAATCACATTACATTCTTTGTTACATTCTATAACTTGATATGGTTTTGGTCTTTTTCCACTCATTATCATGTAGGTCTTTATATAGAACTGGTGGTTCGGACAAGGAATCATCTGTTAGATGTCACAAATGCTGTATTGCAGAAAGAGAATCAAAACTAGACAAATGTAAAAGCTTTTGTACAAATTACGCTTTGCAAACTGTTTGAAGAAAATCTTTACATTTCCCTTGGGTGTTTTCATGTATAATACCTGCTTTAGACGACCCTATTTGAGCAGAGGATAGATCATATCTCCAATATATGCCAACCACAGGCTGCTTGGCCTACCTTTCTCTCCTATATAGTTCTTTGATAACAGGAGAGGCCATCCTTCACATCAAGGTCTGGCATGGCATGTGTCCCCACCACTCAACGCCTGCTGGGTTGCAGCCAGCAGCGGAGCTAAAGGTTCTTCTTGGTGGCAAACACAGAGGCCAACCCAGTCTTGCCCTTGACTGTGATAAGAGGTATTTGGCCAACCTCAGTCGTGGCACCTTGTTGTCAGTGCAGAGGTTTACCTGCTTCATTCAGTAACATGTCACTACTATGGCAAAGCACATACAGATTTACATTAACAGTATGTACACTACAGGGTGCAGCAGCATGTTGAAGATGCTAGTGGCAGTGACAGACCAGCCAAAGAAAATTTTTTACCAGTGATGTACTTCTACCTTCTGAATTTGTTCCATTACCTGCTTTATAACACTATCATTGTATTAGAATCTTTTTAGTTTTTGCCTTAGCATTTTCTAGCAGTTGCTGCAAATTTGCATGCTCTAACATCTGTTTTACAAGTGACAAATCCATACAATACAAGGTGTAGTTTCTTGTTAGCAACTGGCTAGTAAGTACAGGTGGTTTTATACACAAAATTACAGCCTCTAATAAGAGCTACTTTACATGCACATGTATTTAAGCTCCTGTAGCTAAGGCATTGGGTTTTTCCGCTCGTCTGTTCAGCTCATGGCAAGGCTTCAGAAACTTTGCAAGCAGCCACCACGGACCTGTAGGTAGGAGGACACAAACATACCCTCTCCCCAAGGTTATCAGTTCTTGAGAAGTAAGACAAGTTACAGTGATTTCTTAAAGCGGAGGCATTCCGATAAAAAAGGATGTGAAGCAGCTGCAGAAGCAAACTGCACAGTTAACAGTCAACGAGTTTGCAGTGTCATTAACCATTTTTTCTCTTCCTCTGCCACCCTGATGCTGTTTGGGTGGAGGTTGGTAAAACTTGGATTCTTCCCTAGGTTACTTTAAACACACTAAGCAGTACTGCTCGGCAGGAGCTACAAATGCTTGCTTCCCTAGCAGCAGCTACAGCTGCCAGCCTGCTGAGCAGCAGTCATAAATCTCTATAGGCAGCAGCACTTTTCTATTAACCCTTTCTTGCCCAAAATGTTAATCTGCCACCCATTAAAAACTTTTACATTAACCCAATAACAAAATATACACAGAACACTGTCTGCCCTCAACAGACACACACATACACACACATTCATGGGATCCCACAAACACACTCCACACAACTACAATATGTGAAACACAAAATGCAGACAATCATTACTCCCACTACACGGTCCCACATACAAAACGAAGTTGCAATGACCCTGTGAAGACAATCAAGAAACCAGCTCCGAGCAGCATCATCGCAGTGCAAGGTGGCAGGCTCAATCTCAGCAGGCGTCCCTGCAGAGGCTCTGCCTCCCTCACATTGTATGAGGCTTGGGCTTTTATACTGACCAAAATGCACACTCATTCCAATGCAGGTGGCCAGCCTACATCGGGAGAAGTGGCCAACAGTATCTATACATGTCTGCAAGGGTCGATAGAAACACAGACGTAGTTACATTTGCTAACTTTTAGTACATGAATATCACAGACAGGCTATAAACACACAATACATCTGCATTCCCCACCCATCTTACTTTTCCCTTTATAACTGTCCATTTATCACAAGGATCTGGGGGATCTAAATCAGGCTTCTTTTCCGGACCAACAGGTCTTGGGTCAAAAGGACTATCCAGGTCAGCATCAGAATTATCAGGCGTCAGAATCACAGGAGCAGCAACAACAGTCTGATGAAAATGCACAGGCTCCTCATTAACGTGTTCTGGAGTCTCAGTGTTATCAAGTGCTGTGCTGGCGGCTCCTTCCATTATACCCGGACTACTACCCCGTTCCTCCTCCTCAATCGGAGGGGCAATGGGCTCCACTTCTTCTACATTCTCTTCTCCTTGCATTTCCCGTGCACAAAAGATCTTAACACTAGTCACGGCAGGTGCAAGGGGCTCGCCTTCTGCTGGTCCTGTTTGTCCATAATCCCTATTTCTCCTATGTGCCTCAGTCGCTTTTTCTGCCGCTTTCCTCTCGGCTGCATGCTGCAACAATGCATTATACACCGTTCGCCACACCTTTCCCAATTTCTTTGCTGTCTTATCATCCTCAAGTACAGCCTCCCACAATATATCCCCAAATTTACGCCACTCATTTAAGTCATGCACTGTATGAGGATTAACAAACAGTCCTTTTGCATACCCATGAGCTAACAGCTCTGGAACCTCCTTTTTTAAATTAATATCCCTGAGATTACGCTTTTCTAGAAAACTTGTAAACAAATCATATGCCACTTGCCTATCCATGTTTAGAAGTCAGCGCGCTGTTTTGCAGTTCTTCCAGGCTTCAGTGGCACGTACGACCCAGACCGCCGATTACGATCCTGGGGGTGCTTCCTGCCTCCTTCGGCGTTTGCACCGTCCTGCTGCAGTCAGGACTCGTGTATCTTCACTGCGCGCGTATCTTCACTCTCGTAAAACTCATATATCTGCACTGCGCGCGTATCTTCACTCTCGTAGAACTCGTGTATCTGCACTGCGCGCGTATCTTCACTCTCGTAAAACTCATATATCTGCACTGCGCGCGTATCTTCACTCTCGTGTATCTACACTCCGCGTCTCACCGCGTTTTACTTCGCTCAACCGTGGTGCAGCGTCCTACCGCTCAGTACAGCGTCTCTCCGCTTTTCTCGATCCTGTCGGGGAGTTTTATTTTGGATCACGTCGGGGTCACCATTTTGTCGGCGAAGGAAAGTTTGGTCACCATATGGGAAAAGCGTACACCATATAGTTGTCAGCAAACTTCAAACTTTATTGGCAAAGACACCTGGTTAAATACACTAGATAATGAGCCTCATACATATTGCAAAGCTGAGCTCCTGATTGGTTAACTATGACAGCATGTGTTTCAAGGTTACAGTTAACATTCCTTCTCTGCGTATCTCTCTCAGTAGTTTTCCGTGCTAACTTTTCCCAAGGCTTCTGCACGTACACGAACTTTAGTAACCCTCAGGCGAGGCCTCAATGCCTGTGGCTCACTACCTTACAATTGTCAAGCAATTGTCTGGATTGCTCACATGCCCATTCACAGCCGAATAGCTCTCCACAGTACACCAATCAAGCATTTGATAATGTCTCTGGTAGCACATGAGGTGCTGTAATATCATCTATAAATTAGACATAGGGGGCGGAAAAAACCACTGCATTGTCCTTGCAACAATGTGAACTTGAGTCTGAGTCCTGTGAAGAAAAAAATGCTGACACAGCATTTTAGCAATTCATTCCAAGACTAGCTTGGGCCACACTGCAAAATCCACGTTTACGAGGAGCGTAACAAGTAACAGCCTTAACTAAACAGACTACTAAACCACCCCACCACATGTGGCGGTATATGTGCGCCGCTTAATGCACTTGTGTCATTACCGACAGAAAAACGACGGAAGCTCTCCCTACGGCCGCCGCCACACATCTACCTCAGGTTTACGGTATGCTCCTGCAAAGCTCCAGGGAAGCCTCAGCCTGAGCGAATCGCCGGCACCCAACCCTACAGAGACCGACAACAAAGCGAGAGAAGGGGCAACCTCCACACAGCTCCAGCCTCCCCATCCCCTCCAAACAAACTCCACCACCACAATCACCACCACCGGCCAAATCCCCGCGCCTCACACGCCGCCACCGGAAGTGGCGCCGCGCGGCCCCGCCCCACGGCGGAGGGCGGGACCTGCCGGGCCAGCCCTTGCTTTGCTGGCGCGGCCGCGCGTCCTGCCTCAGCCTCTGGGGTGGTTCCGGTGCCGTGTCGGCGGGATGGCGGCGCTGAGCCTCACCGTCAACGCGAGCAGCCCTCCGCTCGGTGAGTACGGGGCGCACCCCGCTCCTTCCGCTGTGCTGGGTGGTGGTATGGCGGGATGCTGTCCCCTCATGGGCTTGCTGTGTTGCATCATGCGCGTAGGGACGGAGGAGGTGTGAGGGGGCACCCGTGTTTGTCCTGCCCTCTGCGGCCCGGCTAGCCCAGGGCCGTGTGCCCGCTGCGGCCTCGGCAGCAGGGGAGACGGCCGACGGGCCTTATGGTTTTGGGACGAGCCCACCTTGCTGAGGGGGGGTGCAGCCCGATCGTGTGACAGGCACGTCCCCTTCGTTCCCGCCGGTGTTTGAGGTGCTGAGAAGGCGCCGGCCGCGTGTCATGGTCCGCAGCGCCCGCTCCGCAGCGCCTGCCTGGCCCCGGTCTGCAGGCACCGGGCAGGGCAGGTCCTGTCGCCCTCCGGCGGCTGCTCCAGCGGGTTGCTTTGCACTTAGGCTAAAGAAACTGAGTCATAGGTGGACCCCTCAGGTGAGTTAGCACTCTGAGGATGCGATTTCACGGCAGCCCGAATTCAGATTGCTTGTTTATGAGCTCTGCCTAACTATGTTTCCTTGTCAGTTCTAACCTGCTGCTAAAATCTAACTCGTCTGGAGAGCTAGTTCAAAGTTTCATTGCAAAATCTTGTTTTTTCACTTGCTTCTTGCCCTTCAGTGTTATTTTGCCTTTAAAAACCTGAGAACCTCCTCCATTGCACAGCCTTTTGTAGGTCTTCCGTGCCTCTTTTCCATTCTATTTAGAATATATTTTTTTTCTGTTCTTCATCTCAGTTTATTGATTTCTTTTTCATTCTGTTATTCCTAAATGCATTTCAGAGTTGAATACAACTTGTGTAACTGTTGACTTAAGGTATAATATACAAGTTTTAAATAATGTTTCTCCTGATGCTTGTTTATACCAATTTGTTAGAAAAGGTATGATGCAATATGGGCTGATTAACACAGATTTAGGGGGGCTTTGGAGGATTCATATTGCTTGATAGCTGGTGAGTGGCACTAGAGATGTAATTCAGGAGATTACATAATTATTTTAGAACTATTACAGAGGAAACACTTCAGTAAACATTTGTATTGAGAAGACAAGCACACTTATCCTACTTTGTACTATTCATCCGCTGTGCACTGGGAAAAGTGTAGTAGCTTTTAATGCTATTAGTATTAATTACATAGCTTGGTGCGCGTAATGCTTTTCATCTTCAAAGCATTTCCATGCATGTTATTAAAATACTTACACATCTTACAAACATATTGCGCAAGGGGTGTCATCCTGACTTCTACAGGTAACTGATGGGGTGAAGAACCTTGACTTACTGTTGATGAAAGCTTAAGGCTACAAGAAGGGTCTGCAGCTGAGCAGAGGTGAGAGCTAGGGAGTTCCTAGCTCCAGTGCTTTGTATTTAGGCCAGCATATTAATAGCTTACATCATCTGCCTTGGGTAGTCTGGGTGTTGTTCTAGGGGAGGTAAAGTGCACTGCAGACTATGAGCCCTGTAACAGGTTAGATGCCTTTCAAGACCTACAGTATAGTCCTTTGGCTAGGTTAATTTAAGTAATATTTGCCTATGCAGAAACTTGCTGTCTTTGTGCATGCTTCTGAGCAAAGCGAAGGAGCACAAGCTCCTTTACTTATGCTCAGTAGGCTGAATCTGGACCAGAGCCAATCCAGAAATACAGCCAAGTTAGCTCAGTGCTTTGTTTGAACAACTGTGTCATGCTATAGATCATCGAGATCAGAGCAGGTTTGTATCAAGGCACTTTGAATATTAGCAGAGCTATTCAGTTGACAGTGTAGCCTAAAAACCTCAAAAAATTCTTTTATTTCCTAGAGACTACCTTTTACTCTCCCTGCTGAACTACTTACTCTGAAAACCCTGTGTAAGCTTCCTGCACTTTTACATGGATAGAGTTTCTTCATTTTGAATGGCTTATCTTTTCATAAACATTAAATCAGGTTAAAAATAGTCTCGTCCTTGTTCAGAAAGTACTGGTATATTCAGTAATTGATCTCCTTTGATGCATATGTCAGGGCTAGGGTGGAGTACATTACTGTGCTGTTCAATAATTTAAACCAATTTGATTACGCTCTCCACCTATAGTGGGGGACAGCACTGATTTTTACAGTACCCTTAGGAAGCAAAATGTATTGCTGCTAACACTTGCTGAGCTCACTTCAGGTTCCTGAATGCTGGACATTATCAATTTGAAGCTGTAAGGATTGCCAAGAATAAGAAGCCTCTTGCATATGAGACTGAACATTAATTTCTTTCCTGGATAATCTTACTTGGAGGAGCCAGTTTGGTCACCTGGTCCTATTTAATGAGAAATGTAATTGTTTTGTTGCTATGATGAAAGATATCTTTTCTGGAAAAAAGTTCAGTATCTTTTTCTCTTATTTTTAAAGGAGCTCTGCTGACAGTGGAGCATGTGAAGAATGATGTTGAAATTGCTGTGGAAGAAGGCAAAGAAACCATCCTCTGTGTGTCTGAGTAAGTGACTTTGCATTTCTCCTTCCAGCTTTGGGTCAGCAGTTTTAGAAATCACATGGTACAACACTGTCTGTAACCTTTACAGGTAGGAGGAAGAGAAGAATACTGTTCAATTCATCACTATATCACTGATGTCTCTTTGTAGCACAGGCAAAACATTTACAATATATTCCAAACTTGATCTTTATGGAAAAAGCTTTGGTATTTTTATTTGCATGCACTTACATCTAATCCTTTATGCTGTGCCAGTCACTTTATTGTTTAGGTATTTGGCTTTTTGTGGTGCCATGGATTATCAAAAGCAAAGCCATTTTGTATTAGGCAAGACTGGTATATACAAGATTCCTTGGACCTTGTACGTATGTGCTGCAATGAATGTCAAAGGTTTATATGGCACTATTTTGGGCTCGCTGCTGAATTTAAGTGAAGGCATGGTGTTATCTCAGAAAAGTGCTAATTCACTATGCCATGCCATCCATCTGCATCCTGTAGAAAGAAGTTTGGAAAATGTTTTGGAAATCCATTGTCTCCTTCTAAAAATAACTCTGCCATTGGAATAAATATTTTCAAGTTGGGCACAAAGGTTGGCTTTAGATTCTGAGTAGTATCATACATAAATCAGAAATGCAGGACTAATGCTGTTAATTTTGAGAAGCTGCATTGTTGTCTTAGCTTCCATGAGATAAAATACCTGGATAGCAAGAGGCGATGTATCTTAAGTATCACTGACCTATCAGTAGAAATCTCTGATGTCTGATATCTCCAGTAAAGTACATATTTTGACCCATAAACATTGCATTCCTAACTTGAAGTTTATTAAAGCTATGATGAGTTTGGAATTAGTAATCATAAGTGTAAGCTTTTAATCATGATAGTCAGCAATCTGTTCTTTCAAAAAATAAACTTGCATTTTATGACCTATTTCAGTAGAATCATAGAATCATAGAATAGTAAGGGTTGGAAAGGACCTCAAGATCATCGAGTTCCAACCCCCCTGCCATGGGCAGGGACAGTAGATGCATCATAAATTGGTGTTCCTGAATCTCTGTAGAATGGTTACAAGTTCATTGTCGTATTTTCATGTTGTGTTGCAGAGCTCTTGACCTGATCCTCATGAATTAACACTGAGTTTTTTTCGCTGTCTTCCAACCTTAGGGGAAAGAGCTTGTCGCTGTGTCCGTATTTCTGCAAAAAAGCAAAGCAGAAGATGATTCACAGTCTTCAGTCACAAAATTTGTTACTGGTCCAGATATTGCTTTCTCAAACACAGTATCTGGACATTAGACTTGAACTCAGATATGAGTTTGTTTAAAATGTTAGACGTCAACTCAAATATGAGTTAATTCTTTTTTTACTGCAATAGCTGCTTTTATGTCTAGTGCTGTCATTGAATTTGTGATTTTTTGGATTGAAGCAAGAGAAATATGGCAGATTATATTGGGACTCAGCTGGTACAGCATTAATAATTTCAAGATTTGCTATGCATATGTGGACACAACTTACGTAATGAGAATTAATCGGATATTTTTTAGTTGCATGAGATTTTCCCCTGAAACAGTCTTAGTTTTGGTTTCATTTTCCTTTCGCATTTTAGGCAGTGTGTGTATAAATATACCAGAAGATAATACATGCACATGTACACTCTTGTGACATATGGGGATGACCTTGGAATAATACAGATTTATGAACATGGCTTTGAAATGTTATGTTATTAAATAATTTAATATTACCATGCCTTCTTCCCACTGTGTTGCAGAAACAGGCACTTTAGCTGTAATGGTAATTGTCAGAAATGTAAAGCAAAAGCTCCTCCTTTGCACTTTGGTAGCATGTGGTTAATATCAAGAATCATGGTTCCATCGGATGGAATTTTTTGTTAGTTTCCTCTTATCCCTAGCGTTGAATTATGTTGAAGAAGTTATTCCAAACCTTAATATTGTATTAATTCTCTCTTGCTCAGTTGCACAATCATTAAAAAAATTTATTCTCTGTTTTAAGGTCTGTTTAAAGTGTATCTGTAACTTGAGAAGCATCAGCTGAACTCTTATCTCAGCTAATGCTTTTGGTAAATGGATTTCATGGCATCAATTCTGCTGAAGCTGTCTCATTTTGGCAAGACTTGAGATGTATTTGGGATATTTTAGACTTTGATTTTACTCCCCCCCCCCCCCCCCCCCGGAAAACATTAGTTCTAATGACTTGAACAAGAGAGAACATTTCATTTGCTATTCTAGGTTATATTTTGAAGTGCAGTTAAAATCTGGTGACAAACTTTTCACTAACTAGGTAAAACTCAGCTGTCGGTTCTCTGGAAAGTTGGACACTAATTTGAGAGTACGAATTTTATTTTAAAGGTTATTTTTGAAGCTTTTGCTTTGGTGAATCTTAATGAAAATGTTCCCATTTATCTTAGATTAATTTGAAGCTAGATTTCTATCAGTATGCAGTCTTTGTAATGCTGTATGTGAGGTAGAAAAGGGAGATTAGAACACAGAAAATAGTGTACTCTTTGGAGGTCCTTCTGCTTCCAGATCTATTGAGAAGGAAAAATAAATTCAAATTAGTCTTTTATCTAGAGAAGACTGAATAAAAACCAGAAATACAGACAGCCAAGTTTCTTCAACAGGGGATAGTCTCTGTGAAGTGTGAATTGAGTGAATGAGTAATAAATGAATAGGTTTTTTTGTCCTGATAGAATCATAGAATCATAGAATAGTTAGGGTTGGAAAGGACCTCAAGATCATCGAGTTCCAACCCCCCTGCCATGGACAGGGACGCCTCCCACTAAACCATGCCATCCAAGGCTATGTCCAACCCCACCTTGAACGCCGCCAGGGATGATAATAGCCCTTAAACCCTGGGTGGAAACCTCTTGATTCGTCTATAGATTCTCTAGGAATTTTTCAAAGTCATCCTTCTTGTATGAAAAGAAAATAAACGTTGATCTAGCTCCTTATGTTCTGGAAAATACGTAGCTCAGGTTGACTTACGCATTCTGTCAGGTGTGGAGAGAGTGTTTTATTCTTTGAAAGACTAATCAGAATATTATTTCTTTCATTTCTGTTTATCTGAAAAATCACTTTATGTTTAGAAGGTTATTTTTCCATCTGGTGGTAGAATAGCAAGGACTGGCGCATTCTTTGCTAGATACCTTTCTTTTTTTTTTCTGGTGACCTGGTACCTGTTGGTTCACCCAGAAACTATTTTGCTTTGCTTTACACATGTTTCAACTATGTACAATTAAACTTGAACTGGAGGTAGTAATTTAACATACCTTTATCTTGCCTCTTTTTTTTTTTTTTTAGGCAGGTTTCATTTACTGATGTGAATTCAATAGCTCGTTACCTGGCTAGAGTTGCTGGTTCTGCTGGGTTGTATGGTTCAAATCTGTTGGAACACACTGAGGTGAGAAGGAATCATGCCTCTTATTTTTCTTTTCCTTTTTATCATCTCTTTTAGCCTGTGAGCAAATTTTTTTGTTTCTTTGTTTTGGAACTTGTGTGTATTGTTCTGCATTTTATTGTTAGACTGAGGTTCCAACTATGTGTAACACTAAGGGTTTTGTTTTCTTAAGCTTACTGCTTCTTGTAAAGAAGAGTTGTAAATCAGAGCTTTGAAAGGGTTGCCCTTATCCTGCCCCTACAACCACAACTCTGAACCTCACAGTTTAATAACAAGATAATTCAGGTTGGAATGGGAACATCTAGAATATTCCATCTTCCCTTTCCTCTGCTCTTATCATCATCATCTTCATTAGTTGCTACCTTGTAACACTTCAATATAACACCAGGGAACAATATATGATTTTGAAATGCTGAATTAGTTTTTGCTGTATATGGTGGACAAAACCCGGTCCCCAGTTTCATTCAGTGAAATGTGTCAGGGCATTGCCACATAGATGGAGTGTTCCCTTGTGTAAAGTCCTGTATTCCATAGTGCTTCCCTCCTGGTGCCGTGAAAGCACCACAATTTTTGTGCTAGAGAAAGATCTTTTTTATATTCCTTGCTAACACAGACTACAAGAAGTTATTAGGAACTATGGGTATTATATGAAATGAGAAAGAATTCTTCTGGAGTCCAGCTCAGAATAATCATATGCTGAATTTTGAGTTGGTTGCTGAAGCTAGCACATAAATTGAAATGTATTTCCTGTGAAATGTGGGGAGGGACTGAAGGACTTGATTCTGCTCTTTTCCACAGCTATTTGAAGCTAGTAGTAACCACTCTTCAACCCTTATATCTGGTTTCAAAGGAAGTGTTGTCTTTCTCTGTTGTCTTGGTATATTGCTCGTAAGGCATTTAAAAAGTTGTAGGCTATCTTGAGGCTATTTAAACTCTCTGACGAAAGCCCTTGTTTGTAAGTTAAGCTGAGACCTCTGCAAACACTCTTTCAAGATTGATATTCCTAATAAAATACTACATTTCACTTCGGCATCTTTCAAAAATAATGTTGTGCTTTGAGAAGTACAGTGACAACTGCATTTGTAGTATAAATGTTGTGGAGCATAACTGCAGATGACTGAACTGAATTCTGTGGTGGTGTAATTACATCTGTGCCTGCCACGTCAGCTCAAATATTGGAAGGATTCCTGATGCAGTTTACAGAACACTTGCACATGAAATAAGGACAGAGGACTGGAAGAGAAACTTGGTCTCTTACAGGATTGAGGGATTCAGTTTATAGACAGGGCTACATTATTAACCAAGGGCCTGATTAGTGTGGGGTTTTTTTATGTGCCAAAATGTATTTTTTTCTTTTTTATGGGAGAGGACAGTTTTGTGGGAGAGGGGGAAGGGAAATCAGGTGGGGGAGGGATTTGATTTCTTCAAATCTTAAAGGAGATGAGGCAGGGAAGATAGGGATTGAGGGGAAAATGGCATACTTATCCTGTAGTAGTACCAGGAAGTTCAAGTAGGTCACAAATGGGTAACTAAATAGTTGAAGGATAATGATGACTATTATATACTCTGTGTGATAAATGAGTACATGAGAACTGCTGATTATTTTTACCAATGGGAATAGCTTTAGTAAAGTCAGTATTTTCTGCAGTTTGAATACAACCTCAAGGAAGGAAATTAGTTAGTATAGTACTGGGTGAGTGTTTCAGTTTATTTTGTTTTAAATATTATTTAAGTATATATTATAATTTATTGTCCAATATATTTAATGCTTATATTCCAGTTAATATTTTCTGTTCAGCTGATAAATGGATTATTACTTCATTTTTTTTTAACAAGCTTTCTCATCCCATTAGTGACTTTGACTATCTTTTCTCCCTTAAAACTAGATTGATCATTGGCTGGAGTTCAGTGCTACAAAGTTAGCTGCTGCCAAACAGTTTCTTTCAGCAGTCCAAGAGCTCAACCACTCTCTGTCTCTAAGAACGTACTTGGTCGGAAACTCTCTGAGTCTTGCAGACTTGTGTGTGTGGGCTGTACTAAAAGGTATCAGTAAGATTGTCTTTTTATTACCTGGTGCCTAAATGAAACTTTGCTATGGACCCAAATTTTTAATTATTTAAGTTATTTTGTAATACGGAGTAAAATTGCATACACAGGCTTTTCAATGACTATTATTAGTAGAGGAAGTTTCTTCGGTGTTTAGTTTGAGTTATTGAAAGAGGTATGTATTACTCTGTGAAATACCCTTCAGAAGTTGAAAGAACCTTTATGATCTCTTTTTATGGCTTTTGTTTTTATATTCTTAGATGTATGTCTAAAGTTGACAGGTGTCAATCTGCCAATCTAACCAAATTCCTTCTGGAAGGAAAAGGCATATTCAAGATTAAAAGTTTTTTTTTTTTTTTTTTCAAAGTTTCTGCTCTTGAGTGAAATCTGAAGGGAGTGTACTTCTTCTATTTTTTATTTATTTTTTTCCATCATAAGCTTCCTAGATAAGTTGTGTTCCTTGAAAATTAGATTGTGGAAATACAGCTCCTTGGAAATAAAGGGTAGTATTGGCATATGCTTAACTTCTGCTAAAGCTTAAAAAGCATCCACTGTAGACACAGTAGAGGGATATCCCTTATTTCTGTCTTGAAAAAAAGTTACGAATTTGGAGGTGGGTGATGCAAAGAAAAATGTGTGTTCCCCAGTCATGTGTCCCGCTCCACCTTATGCTTTGATGAATCCAAGAAAGAATGCAGTATGGTTTGGGGTTGGAGGGAGTTTGTTTAATTTGCTTTAGCATTACTTATGTCCCCATGACTATGTCTTTTCAGAAGAGAAGGTAAGTAGATTTTTTTAGAAATAATATATTTTCTTAGTCTTAAATTGCTTTCAGAAATAATTTCATATTCATAATTTAATAGCTTGGCAAATTATTTGTTTTCTAACAGGTAATAACATATGGCAAGAGCAATTACAGCAAAACAAAGCTCCTGTCCATGCAAAACGATGGTATAGCTTTCTTGAGGCACAGCACGTTTTTCAGGCAGTAGGAGCTAAGTGGGCTTCTGATACACCAAAGGTTAAAATGGTAAGATGTGCTCTCTCTGAAGGGAGTAGCTTTATTTGTGTGAACACACTGTAAGAGAAATTATTTTATTAAGTTGGAGAATTAAAAGTTTAAAGGAATCAGTTGTACAGTTAATTAAATTATTGTAAACTCTTGTTTAAAGCTGTCTCTTTCATATTTAGAAAGGGATGAGTGGTGTAGTCCAGTGCTTGCATGGAATCATGGTAAAATGACACCTTTAATAAGCAGTGCTTTTTAATTATACTGTTTGCTTTTTCCTAAGAGGATTTAGAGATCCTGATAGACCTGCGAAGGTCTTTGGTTGATCCAACTTTTTGATTGCGTTCAGGTTAAGAACACCAAGGTATAAAAACTTGGCTAGCAACTGTTTTCTTCTGTGGAATAAATCAAAAACTTGATGGGACTTCTCAGTCTGGATCAAATTTGAAAACAGAGTAACTTACAACTCCAGAACTAATCTTGTTTTGATGGACTAAGAGTAATGTGAAAGTTGTGAAGAGATAAATTTGGGGTCTGATATAGCAGCCTGTTGTCATCTGGTTTGAAAGGAGACCTTGGTGCAGAAGCTGTTATCTGGAGCTTTATATCTGATTATGCAGCTAATGTGATCTGTAATTATGTCTCTTTAATTTTTAAGGCACCAGAAAAGAAAGCCGATGTTGGAAAGTTTGTTGAACTTCCTGGTGCAGAGATGGGAAAAGTCATTGTAAGGTTTCCTCCTGAAGCAAGTGGGTAAGAAACAAATACTTAGAGAAGGTTCTTTTTACGTTTTTCTTTAAAAAAAAAAAAAAAAAAAAAAAACAACAAAAAAACACAACCAAAAAAGTGTGCTTCGATGAGGATGTTAATTAGCTTATCAGACAAGACTTTTAAGCCAAAAGAGTATTTAAAGCTTTGTCCATATGTACCTTGGGGGTTGGGTGAAAGGACTCATAGTGCTTCTCAAGGAAGCTTAGATTTGAAGAGGGAGAGATGCAGGGATGGGATAGCCTTGCTTTGGGAAGCTTCACACCAGATGTGTAATTGAGGCCTTTGGCTCGGGGGTCCAGACTGTACGCTGTCCCAAAACACAGACTCCTTAAAGACCATAGAGTGGAGATCTGAGAACAAATTTAATAAATGTAATTTTCAGCCAGCTTTTTTTCTATTTCTTTTTAGAATTGCTTGATGAGCTGTAAGATTTCCGTGATTTGCATTTGTTTATTCAACTGCTCAGCATTGTCACTGCTGTACTAATGTCTCTTACTCTGTTAGTCCAGTATAAACTACTGCTCAAAAATAAGTTACATATTATGTGCATGAATGTGCATAACACATATTGTTCTCGTGTTACATTAGTTGCTTTCAGTGTCTTAATTCTGGTATTTTATTTAAAACACTGTTGTTAATGGACACATATTTGAAACTTTTTTTGGAAGTGATTTTCATTCATGGATTTGGGGTTTTTATATTTCGTTTAACTTGACAGTAGCTTTTAGCTTATGTTAAAAATACGCAGTAACTACCATTTCAGAAAATTCCACTCTTCTGGATGTGGTGGCTTCAGATTGTCTGGTAGCTACTACTGAAGATCATCAACAGTTGGTTTAAGTTAGCATGTAAACTGGAGATAATTGTAGTCCTGTCTTTATATCCATAGTGACACCCTAATACACAGATTTAGGTATTTTTAACAGCTACTAAATTTATGGTAGAAAACCACAATCTACTTTCATAAATGTGTTTATGTAAATATCCTGGGTTGGTTTTCTTGTTTGACTTGGGTATTGCTTTCCACTCATTCCACTTCCCTCCCTAAAAAGAAATCTAGCTAAAGCAGCGCTGATGTATATATTTATTTTTTATTTCCTTTTTAGATATCTGCATATTGGTCATGCCAAAGCTGCTCTGCTGAATCAGCACTACCAAGTTAACTTTAAAGGCAAGCTTATTATGAGATTTGATGACACAAATCCAGAAAAAGAGAAAGAAGACTTTGAAAAGGTATGGAAAAGAGCAGGGAAATCCATTCACTATATAGCTAATTCAGAGGTAAATTACAAGCAGATCTGCTCTTGTACACTTTTTTTGTGCTAGACTTACAGTATCAGTATTTCACTTAAGTCTAGTGCTTGGATGAAATTTCCATCACCTTCACCTTAAAAAGCTTAAAGCTCTTTTACTGGTAGCTTATTTCTTCTCTTTCTCAATGTTTATTTTACAGTATGTAGATAAACAACTCTTGCAGTACGATGTTGTTTTTATTCTATAAATACTACTTAGTCTGTAACAAGTAATTTGTTTCAGCTTTCATCTCATTTTCTTGTCCTACCTCTTTCTTAAAGTTAAGTCTGATCTCTTAATTTTGAAGTCTGATCTCATATTATTACAGCCTGTGAATGAATGATAAATGCCTGCCTCTGTTTTCTTTCATGTGTGTAATGTTATTCTTGTGGCTTATCCTTCCTGGACAATAGAGCATCAAAAACACCATATCTGGCATGAAGAGGATAAAAGTTTAAGAAAACTAGCTTTCCTGAGTATTGCAGTATACAATTTCACACTTTGCAGGTTATTCTTGAAGATGTTGCAATGCTGCACATCAAACCAGATCAATTTACATATACCTCGGATCATTTTGAAACAATAATGAAATATGCTGAGAAGCTTATTCAAGAAGGGAAGGCATATGTGGATGATACTCCTGCAGAACAAATGAAAGCAGAACGTGAGCAAAGAGTGGAATCTAAACACAGAAATAACTGTACGATATTTTAAGCTTCTGTCTTCTTATCTGTTTAATTTGTCATCAAAACTTGATTCAGGTTAGATATAAGGAAGTTCTTTACTGTGAGGGTGGTGAGGCACTGGAAGAGGTTGCCCAAAGAAGTGGTAAATGCTCCATCCCTGGCAGTGTTCAAGGCCAGGTTGGACAGAGCCTTGGGTGACATGATCTGGGGTGGGGAGTCCCTGTCCATGGCAGGGGGGTTGGAACTGGACAATTTTAAGGTCCTTTCCAACCCTAACTATTCTATGGGTCTGTGATTTTTATTAACAAAAATGGTTGAGATGACTAATTGCATATCTCTAAGCTACTTA
Source organism: Amazona ochrocephala (assembly GCA_039720435.1). Lineage (NCBI taxonomy): Eukaryota > Metazoa > Chordata > Aves > Psittaciformes > Psittacidae > Amazona > Amazona ochrocephala. Next base: position 113,319,596 of record CM077878.1, on the reverse strand, counting down.
TAGGAGCTTGGAAGTGTTTAGTGCTGTGTTCTGCAAGGCTGGAATAGGCGTATTTAGACAGTTGCAGTAAACTTATATGTATGAATTCATCACCACTTTCAAAACAATTCTAAATGTAAAATGTGTGAAAATGAATTCCAGTATCTAAAGAGGGGGTGACATTGCTTTTTGTTACTGCAGTAATGAAACGTGGTTCCATATAAACTTCATAATACCTTAGAAAATTATTTATTTTTATTGTTCTTAGGTGTTAATAAGAACCTACAAATGTGGGAAGAAATGAAAAAGGGAACAGAATATGGACAAACTTGTTGTCTACGAGCAAAAATAGATATGAGTAGTAACAATGGATGTATGAGGGATCCAACTCTTTATCGTTGTAAAAACCAGCCTCACCCACGTACTGGAAGTACCTACAAGTATGTCTGCTCCCTCCTTGTGTGGGCTGTGATTTTTGCTCTTTCCCTTTGTAACCTTCTTGTAATAGTTGTAACATGTTAGAATTTTTCAGTCAGAATCTGTAATGAGTTCCTGAAACTTCTGCAAAGGACTTGTAAACCCTGTGAGCTGAGCTGGCCATCATGGTCAGCACTGAATATTATTTCAGTTTTGCTCCATAAATACATTGTATATTGGTGAAGAGCTTTGAGTCAACACATGAGTTGAGACTTAATGGGTTTTGGGCAACAAAGGTGTTTGCTTTAGCTCTTGGAGCTTAAACAGAACCATGGGAATTTTACACTGCTACAATCTTGTATTGCTGAAATATCTTCTTGATCTACTTACCTGAATGGCTGCTTCCATTTTCACAGCAAATGCTGTCTTTGTGCAGAACAAAGTATTACTACATTGTGCATTGAAGTAACCCAGTTGTTCAAGGCTATGGTTCAGTGCTTATTTGAAACCTCTGTTTCCAGCCAACAACTCCCTTTTTGGAAACATTAATGTGTATATAATAGTCAAGCTCTGTCTGTGGATAGAGGTGTGGCTTTAAACATGAAAGCTTTGCTCATTATTCAGTGAACTGATAATTCTTTTTGATATTTAAGGAAAAAAACCCCAAACCCCTTAAGTCAGGAGTTTGTATGTTTCAAAGGAACAATAGCAGTGTAGGACTTTTTTTAGTCTTAAGTATTAAGGCTATGATAAATTTAAGGCTTGCTTTGTTTTAAAAATGTATGGTCCTTTGGCTCTTTTTGTGGTTAGTTTGCTGTGTTCATGCTGGTTTAGTCTTGATGTAGAAGTTTTCAGGATCACAGATTATAAATATTTCTAATATATAAATATGAATTAAGTTTAGTTTAAATGTTTACATGTGAGACAAGTGTTTTGTTCTTATACCCTGCTAATTAAAGTCTTTTCTTCTCAGGGTTTATCCCACATATGACTTTGCCTGCCCCATTGTTGACAGTATTGAAGGGGTCACGCATGCACTGAGAACAACTGAATACCATGACAGAGATGAACAATTCTACTGGATCATTGAGGCACTGGGCATAAGGAAGCCATATATATGGGAGTACAGCCGGTTAAACCTCAACAACACTGTGCTCTCTAAGAGAAAGCTTACATGGTTTGTCAATGAAGGGCTTGTGGATGGATGGTATGTTACATGGTTGCAGTTCAGCTTTGTTTAAGGTATTTGAGGCTGATGCACATTTTCTCTTTTGGACAATACTTAGACAGCAAAGCAGCAAGAACTGAGTATTTGAACAATATTTGAGAAGATAGAATAATTACAGTGGCTTCTGCATGTACACTGTGGCTGTTTACTACTCTGCAGTAGCGGTGTACATAAGTATTAGTATCCTGTAATAAGCATGAGGTAGCTTAGTTTTTGACTCTGGCTCTTGCTATGAGTGCTACGCATTTTCCACTCTTGAGTCATCAGATGCATTCCTGAGCAATGCCAGAAGGGGGCCTGAATTGAACAACTTTTGGTCCTATCCATCTAGTCAAATCTGTTGTACTACTTCCCTCCTGGCTGCCCTTCCCAACTTCTTTCTGTTCTTTTCATGGTAACTGCGTTTCTGCAGATAGTGCTCAGTAGCTTAGTAGCCTAAGCATTTTCCTAGAACGGGTGAGCCTTGGGTTTACACTTCTGCAAGTAGTTTGAAGTCTAGAGAGGCTCCTTTGTTCATTCCCACTGTGGGGGCACACTGTCTGAAGTCCTCATGGTTTAGGAGTCTGAAGAAATCCATGAATAACGCTGTCAGACAGCTGCTTGTAGTAGTGTTTTTCCTGAGCCGGTTTTAGGTGATTCTGTGCTTAGCCTAGGGGAACATCATTTTATACGAGTTCCTAGACCACCTGCTTGTTTTGGTTAGATGTGCCAAGTGTGCTTTTTCTGTTGGTTTTATTTTTCAATTGTATTGGAAGTATTTGTGGTGTAGCTGGTCTTAGGATGACCTCTCTGTTAGGTCCTCAGCAAGGTTTGACTTGTGTTCTCACCAGCACATATTTTATATTTCAGATAAGGCCTTTTTATTTCTTGCATGAGAGAATAAAATCATATAATTCTATCACTTATGTCATTGAGAGATAACGTCATGTCACTCTTCTCTTTCTGGCTTTTCTGGAGCAAGAAAGAAGCCTTTTGTTTCAGGCTTCTTTATTCAGGTGCCATTGGAAAGAGAGTAATGAAAGGAACATAATTTTTGCCTTGCCAGTTTTTGAGAAACTTAAGATACAGGAAAAGAGCCACTTCACTGAGAGTTGGCTTCCCTCCCTGAGGTGAAGTAGAAGAGAACCTGTACTGTACATTTTGTATGGATAAGAGCTCAGTCTTTTCAGTTAGGTCCTCTCATTTAGGTCTTAACTCACACAAGCAAAATACACTGAAGCTGTGCCTGTTAGTAAAGTTTTTGATCAGTGTAAATAATAGGCAAAACTCAGCACATGACACTAATGAAACATCTTAATCTACTAGGGATGACCCAAGATTTCCCACTGTGCGTGGTGTCCTAAGAAGAGGCATGACAGTTGAAGGGCTGAAACAATTTATTGCTGCTCAGGTGAGTGTTTACTTCGATTCTTTGAATCTCACTTGGTAAGGACAAGTCTTTGTGAAGCTTTAGTTAAAGTATTTGTCACTGGGAGATTTCTTCTTTCAAGAGTGCTTTCATGTGTACTGCTTCAACAATATTAACACCTTTGAGTAGGTCCTGGTGAAATGGGGTAGCAGGTTTCTTACTTTTCAAAATATTTATTTTGCAAGCTAAAATTGTCCTTCTAAACACTTGATGAAGGCAAACTGTAGAGGGTTTGTAGTCTTTAAAGAGCTTTGTGTTAAATGAGTCTGAAGAGCTTTAATATTTATATTAATGTGTTTTGTTCTGGCTTTTCCCCAGGGCTCCTCTAGATCTGTTGTGAATATGGAGTGGGATAAAATTTGGTCCTTTAACAAAAAGGTATGTGCTTACTTGAATTTGATGCTACTCCTGATACCCTCTTTCTGGGATATGTAGAGAATCCCGTGTTCATTAAACTGCTTATCACAACAAGTAGCAGTTGCAATACGTTGCATCATTTGGCACACTTTCAGGAAAATGGAATGTCCCCTCCCTTTGCAACCTGAACTAGCGCTAATCCTATTGATTCTCCTACACCAGTACTGACTTGTCTTATTTAGTAGTACGGGGAAAGATAATGATATTTGCTGTAAATCTGATCTGAAAACTGCATTTCATTTTTCTGCTTTCAAGCTGCGAGCTATCTGTAAGAAGGTATTACTTAATGCTTTTTACCTTAGCATATAGCTTACAGTGCTGTAAGCATACATAGCATAAGCTATCATTTTGCAGCTTCCATAGCACAGTCACATTTGCTTATATAACAGGAGCTCTACAAACCCACTGAAAATGCATTATTCCTAGTTTCAAAAGGCTGCCCATTTCTGGTTTGGCTTATTTGTTAATTTCAACGCAAATCTCCCTCAATTGGATTCACGTTGGCCGCTTTTCCTTTCTGTGGCAAAAGGATGATGCTCTGCGGAGATAAAGCCAGCACTGCTGATATTTCTGACTGAATGTCAAATAAGGAATATTGCATCTTGACATGGTTAGTTGGTTTTTGGCAGTGGATGCTTGGAGACTATAATAAGGCGAAGTGTTACAATGCTGATGGCATATTTTGTGCGATTGTGGAAACACCTGTTATTTTGCATTGGGATTCCTGCTTGGTTTCACTTAGATACTACCCAGATCTGTTCATTTAAGTACTTTTTGCTTGTCTAGCATGTGTCTTTGTATTTATTCATTCTTTTGCATTTGGTCTACTACATACACAAAGGTTTATTAATTGGTTCTTTCTGTTGCTGCATAAATATGTTTATGACTAAGAATTGGATTTTGGGGGAAATGCACAATGGATTGTTAGGGCTTATTTTTTTAATTGGCTTTTAAATTGAGCTGCTTAGCCTCAATTCCTTGGACAGCACTAAATTTATTAGCCAGCTTTATTTACACATATCTCTACAGATGGTTTGCAATCTGTAGTATGCGCAAAAAACAGTTGCATGCAGGTAGTTCTGAGCTCAGGGACTTCTGAGCTCACTTTATATGTTATCCTGCAATTATGCTACTGATTTTTTTAACACTTGCCATCTGAGGAAGGATTTGAGTTTTAATGAGTATAGTAGAACCTGGTAATAACACTGTAAAATTCTGTTATTTAATTATCAAAATTACTGTCTTAAATCACATAGTACACCTCAATTTTGAGATACATACTCAAATCTTTTTTTAAAGCTTGCGTCTAACATTTGGAAGTCTGTTTTCAATGACTATGAACTTGGCAAATGTGTGACATCTTAAAAAGTGTCATCATATTGCCTGACTTGCCAATGTCAAGAATTAGATGCTAAATACTTTCTGTTTTGAAAATTTCTATGTAGCTTTTCACTTAAGTGGGAATAAACTAAAGAGGAGGAAAAAAAAAAAAAAGTCAATATAAGCAGGTGTTTTCCTGTGTGTTAGTTTTCCAGTTAAACTGGTACATCTCGGAAATTCCTTTGACCTAAACAACTGTTTTAATTGAATCATCTTTTTAAGTGCCTCTGAACAGTCTGGCAAGCCAGTATTTCAAGTATGAAAAATGCTGAGAAAAAACTTGTCAGTTAAGTTTGAAAATGGGCAATAAAAATACAGGATAAAATAAAATACAGGAATATTTTCCTTGCCAAACTCATGTAGAAATCCTGATGAAGTCAGTGTTATGGTGTTGCCTTATTATAGTATCTAATGTGTCTATGTTAAAATTGCAGACCTAATTGGTGCTTCCTGTGTAGCCGGGTCTGTTCCTGATTCTGCTGGAGTATTAACCTGAAAAATAAGTATGGGATCAGGTCCTGTCCTTCAAGAAAAAGAGCAAACTGCACTGATAAATTATCACTTTAAATTCAGCTATCTAAAGAGAAAGAATAGCCTATGCGCATAGTAGAACTATGTCAAAGTACATTTTGCTGTCTTCCCTACAAGGCATTCGCTCATAAATTTGATTACTTTTGGTGTCAGTAGTACCTAATCCTTAGTTTTTACTTGGAAATATTTCAGTAAAGATGGGAAATTGTGACGTATTACCACTGTTTTCTCACTTTCCTATACCTTAGGATTAAAGTGACATTAAAACAAACATAAAAAAAAAATATGCAGTAACATAAAGAATATCAGTTAATATTCCTTTTTGGTGGTGATTGTTTTGTGCAACTTCTTACTTCTCTGTCAATGTCATTTATTCATGATCCACCTCATTTGTTTTCTGTAGGTTATAGACCCAGTAGCACCTCGGTACACTGCTTTACTGAAAGATGCAGTGGTTGCAGTAAATATTCCTGAAGCTCAAGAGGAGATGAAAGAAGTGGCTAAGCATCCAAAGGTTCTTGCTTTACTCTTAATATTCTTGTATTGCAGATCAGTAAGGTTGAAAGTACCTTGGCTTGGAGCAGTCAGCAAGGACAGTCCTGCTTTTAACTTGCACAGGAAGCATGAGAGAAAACTGTGGGTGTTGTTTTTTCACAGAATTGTGAAAAACTGGGCAACTACCAAACATGTTTATTCTGTTAAGAAAATATAGGAAATAGCTTTTGGAAATATGTAGAATGCATTGAAAGGCCTCAGAAGAGGCAAGGTGTTACAAGTATGGAGTAATGCTTAGGCTGTTTTTATTGTTGTTTGACACTAACTTTGATAGTGAAATTTAAATAGGAAACCTTATTCAAGCTTTGTGGGTATAATACAGGAGATGCTGCTTATGCATAAGTGTGAGGAATGTAGGATATATTTTTAAAATAGTTTATAAAATTAGACTTATGTAGAGAAGTGATATATTAACCTCTTAATTCTACCAATCTCTGGATTTTTAATGATTTTAAGTTAGGGTAGAAAATAGTTACTATCGAAAGTCAAGAACTTGTTAATTTGATACTCATAGTTATCCACAAAACTGAATAATAATTTTTTTTAAGAATAGGACTGTGTTACAGGTACAATAATTCTTTTTGGCACTACAGTTAGGAAGATGGTTTCCTTTGAACCTGGGATCTCAAATTGCACTTAAGCTTCACTGAAAGCAGTCATTAGATTATCACACATATAGTTTAACCATGACAAGTGCAAGGTCCTACACTTGGGTCTGAGCAATCCCAGGCACAGCTACAGGTTGGGCAGAGAAGAGATTCAGAGCAGCCCTGCAGAGAAGGACTTGGGGGTGTTGGTCGATGAAATAATGAACATGAGCCGGCAGTGTGCGCTTGCAGCCCAGAAGGCCAACCGTATCCTGGGCTGCATCAAAAGGAGTGTGACCAGCAGGTCGAGGGAGGTGATCCTGCCTCTCTACTCTGCTCTCATGAGGCCTCACTTGGAGTATTGTGTGCAGTTCTGGTGTCCTCAACATAAAAAGGACATGGAACTGTTCGAACAAGTCCAAAGGAGGGCCACGAGGATAATCAGGGGACTGGAGCACCTCCCGTATGAAGATAGGCTAAGAAAATTGGGGCTGTTCAGCCTGGAGAAGAGAAGGCTGCGTGGAGACCTCATAGCAGCCTTCCAATACCTGAAGGGGGCCTATAGGGATGCTGGGGAGGGACTCTTCATTAGGGACTGTAGTGAGAGGACAAGGGGTAACGGGTTCAAACTTAAACAGGGGGAGTTTAGATTGGATCTGAGGAAGAAATTCTTTACTGTGAGGGTGGTGAGGCCCTGGAATGCGTTGCCCGGGGAAGTTGTGAATGCTTCATCCGTGGTGGCGTTCAAGGCTGGGTTGGACATAGCCTTGGATGGCATGGTTTAGTGTGAGGTGTCCCTGCCCATGGCAGAGGGGTTGGAACGTGATGATCTTAAGGTCCTTTCCAACCCTAACTATTCTATGATTCTATGCTGAGAAACAGGGGAGTATTTTTGAGGTTTTTGCTTCATTTGTTTTCATTTTTGTTGCTTTGATGTTCTGATAGCCGTCTCTTGTAACTAAGGTAGATATTCAGTTTGCCCACTCCCCCGACAGATAAACAAGGAAACTGGTTTTGAGCAGGTGGCAAGTGAGAATTTTTGCTGTTCAAAAGTCGAAAAATCTGAAGTTTGGTCAGTGCAAGCCAGCATAGTAAAACTTTTACATTAAAAATGCTGCCTGCAGTATATAATAAGTACTGATCAGAAGAAACAGATTTCATTTCAGAAAAAGTCTGAACTCTCATTTATCTGCCTTATTTATCTCCACTGTTGAGATGCTTTAAAGCTCAGTTTTTCTAGTATTTCCAATTGCTGTCTTTAAAAATCTATGCAGCTGAGAGAAGTTCCATATTTATTTCCATATTAACTATATAAAAGGCAAAAATGAGAGTTATGATATTATTTTGAAGGGAATTTGCATAGCAAAATGGAAACTTGAGGAAAAACTTTCTCAGTTTTTACCTATATGATCTTAAAGATGTGTGGACTTTAAGGAAATGGAATATGGTATCTGTTGCTTTGGAGCTAGTATTTCATAGAAGACAGGATTTTTTGAGTGTACTGTTAGAGGAATGCATGGGACACTTGTGAGTGAGAAGCCTGAGAGCAGTGAAAGAATACTGTGGCTTTGCATGAATTTATTGTCCATTTCCTATCTTTATCTGTCTGGTCATGCAGTGTTTTGGCACTGCATTAACTTTAGTCAGCTTAATAACAATCTCTCCTTTGAAATCAAAATCACTGTTCACAGAATGATGCTGTTGGGTTGAAACCTGTGTGGTATGGCTCCAGAGTCCTCATCGAGGGTGCAGATGCAGAGACCTTGACAGAGGGAGAGGTGGTTACATTCATAAATTGGGGCAATATTACCATCACCAAAATAAACAGGTAATCTCTTTACTGGGAGATGAAATTCAATTTTTGCTTCTCAGCTTTTTGTTGATTTTTCTTTTAAGAGATAGCTTCTAATAGCAAAATATTAATGGTTGTCCATGTAGATCCATTCTGTGATTCTTTATTTAGATATCTACTTTGAAATAGGCCACAAAACTCAATTTTAGCTTCAAGCATATTTTACTGTAGATTCATGTCTGAAATCAACAGTCAGTCCTGATACTGCATGTCGCTCTCATCCAGTGTTCTCCATGTTTCAGCAGCAATATTTCCACTGTGAAATAACTTTTTTAGACCAACAACCACCTGGAATTTTAACAACTTTCAACCTGTAAGAAGTACTGCTGTTGCATAATAAAAAACCTCAATCTATCACAGTTTCAGTTGCAGAACTGTTGAGGAAGGAGACCATTAATATCATCATAGTGACTTTGAAGTGTTTGTGTTAAGTCAGTGGCAGAATGAGGTGAGCTAGGGCAGAGAACATAAATATATAGAGATTTTTTTTTCCTGTGTTCTTTAATGCCTCTTGATATTAATGAATTGAAATCAAAGGGGAACTTCAGCAGCAGTGAATACACTCTTCCGTTACCTACATCTCTCACAGTTCAAAAATGAACTCTGAACACTTGTTTTTCAGTGAACTGGTGATCTGTAGTATCAAATGAGAACTAATCATTTAGGCTTTACTGTTACCATCTGTTTTCCTGTAGAAATTCAAATGGAAAAATTGTGTCCATCGATGCAAAGTTGAACTTGGAGAATAAGGACTTCAAAAAAACAACTAAGATCACTTGGTTAGCAGAAACTCCACATGCACCACTTGTTCCAGCTGTCTGTGTTAATTACGAGCATCTAATCACTAAGCCAGTTCTAGGTAGAGATGAAGATTTCAAGCAATACATCAACCGAAATAGCAAGGTAAGTTATCTTTTATCCCCTTTATTCCACAGAGCTTAATGTTCATGAGGTGTTTTTTGCCATCACTGTTTCTCTTTTAAATTTAGTTTCTCCAATAAGAAAATCATGTGCTGGTATATCTAGTTTCCATCTTTCCATTTGACCTCTTTTAAGTTCAAAATCAAAACTTGTTTTTCTCTCAGGATTATTTGGCTTTTAGACCAGGGACCAAGAGTTTGAGTTTTTGTCTTGATACATTGTTATGATATAGCATCTTCTTGCTATTGCTTGTTCTGCTGCCCCTGGAATTAACTAATATTTCAACTCTTCCAAAACCAGGAAACTGTCACTATCCTTCTACAGCTGTACTGTATTTCTTGCTATTTCTTGTGCTGTGTTACATTTGGACTGATTTCTTTTAACGCTTACAGCAAGAAGAGCTGATGTTAGGTGATCCTTGCCTTAAGGAGTTAAAAAAGGGGGACATTATACAGCTCCAGAGGAGAGGATTCTTTATTTGCGATCAGCCCTATGAGCCAGTGAGGTAAGCTACCTAAGAATGGCCTAAGGAGACTTCACAGAATTTGCTTTAGCTTGTTGTTGTTACAAAGCTTTCACATATGCATTGGCAAGGCTAATTAATGTTTTCCCCTTTACCACGACCTTTCTATGAAATACTTAGATGGCCAGGCATGGCTTTTAGCTTGTACATTCCTACCTCTTCAAACTAATCCAAGTTCATGGCGCTTTTTGTGCGCCCAGCTAACTTGGTTAAAAAGGTCATGGTTTACTTGTGATTCTAAGTATATAAAGTAAGAAACAGTGTTACAGAATAAAACAGGCATTTGCCCAATTGGAGTGTGCACATACTATTTAATTGTAACAGTTCTTTAGTAAGTACCAAACATCTAAATTACATTGCATTTCAGCATAATATTGTACTATAAAGAAAACTTGAAATAACAGGCATCAGTGTAGAACCTCAGTGATGTAAATTTGTGGGACTACAGTTATGTACAAAGATAAATGTGAGAACATCTTGTAGGAAGAGTAGAACATTTATTTCTGTAAACATTTTATGTGTATCTTTTATTTCCTTTATTGTTGTGTTTTCTGTAAATCCTTTTATAGTCCTTACAGCTGTAAAGATGCCCCGTGCATTTTGATTTACATCCCTGATGGACACACTAAAGAAATGCCAACATCTGGCTCAAAAGAGAAAACCAAAGCTGAAACTGCAAAGAAAGAGGTAAACTTGTGTTTAACAAAAGTGCCATAAAATGTATTACGTACATCTACTACTGTACAAGATTATCATGCCAAATACTTGGCTTTTTCTGTTTTCTTTAAGGCTGGTTCTGCTGCAAAAAGAAAATCTGCTCCACCTGTTGGTGATACCTCTGCTCCAACCTATACTGTATCTGAAGGTCACCTGGCCATTTACAACAGGGTGTCTGCACAGGGTGATGTAGTTCGTGACTTGAAAGCTAAGAAGGCAGCAAAGGAAGATATTGATAAAGCTGTGAAGCAGTTGCTGGCCTTGAAAGCAGAATACAAAGAGAAGACAGGACAGGAGTATAAGCCTGGAAATCCTCCAGTATCTGTAACTGAACAGTCTTCAAAGCTTGAGAGCTCTGGTACTGTGGATAGTAAAGCTCTGTATGATAAAGTCGCAGAGCAAGGAGAAGTGGTCCGAAAACTGAAAGCTGAGAAAGCACCTAAGGTGGCTGCTTAAACTAATATTTCTTTTGTCTGGGTTTGCATAGCCCATTATTCTCTTTGTGGAGGTGAATGGGTACTTATGGATCCATGCTTTCATAGTAGTCATCATTTGGACTGGGCTCTGTTCTGTCAAGACTAGTATTTTCCAATAGCTATCTTTTAGCTAGATATGAATGACAAACTTTGGGTTAATGGTCATAAAGATGCAGATAAATTCCTGTTTTTCTTAGACTGCTGTGCATCCCACAACATGAGTGGGTTAAGTATCCAAATCTTGTCCTTGGGGTTAAAGTATCCTGCAGTATTTGTTTATTTGTTTATTTAACACAATATGGTCAAATTATGTGACTTTGAGCTTGACTTGTTGCTACTTAGACCTTAAAAGCCAAACCGAACAAACTCCCAAAATCAGGAAGGAAAAAGGAAAGTAAAGGTCCAAATATTATAGATATTTTTGAGAGATCTTCCTGTCTGTAACTGATCATAGAAAACATAGCTACTAGTAGCTGTGTTCTTTCCATTCTTTCTAATGCAGAGAAAGATGGGAAATTACATACTTTGTGTGGTGGTTAAATAGGGGGTTCATAGTAGTGTCTTGGCAACACCATCAAATCTAAATGGGAAGATCTAAACTAATTTATTGTTATAATTCTACTTAGGACTGCTGGGGTTGTATATTTCTTAAGAGGAGCTACTTTGTTAAAGGAGGAAACTAGCAGAGAAAACTTCGCTGAACAACTCTGCTGTTTAGTTAAGAAAATGGAATAGGTGTGCATAAATTGCAGGTCTTTCCATGAAAGCATTTAATGTGCACTTCAGAGTCTCCTGTCTCTAAGTCTTTTTCCTCCCTCTTTCTGCCCTTTCCTTTGTCTTTCAGGGTGAGATAGGTGCTGCTGTGGAAGTCCTTTTATCCCTAAAGGCAGAATATAAACAACAGACAGGCCAGGAGTACAAACCTGGAAGCCCACCTGTGGTCTTTGTCCCCTGTCAGTCTTCTTCTCTTTCTGCTCTTCCATCTCCATGTCCAGTAGACAGCAAATCTCTATACAACAAAGTAGCTGAACAAGGCGACGTGGTCCGCAAGCTGAAATCAGAGAAAGCTTCAAAGGTGTACTAGCAATGAATACTTCTATGTGGAACAATATTTTCAGTTTAAATTAAAACCTGATTGAAGGTTTTGAGAAATTCAAGGACCAAAATATAAGCAAGTACTGTCAAATTCCATGAAGTGCTTTTAAAAATTCTCTTCGGCTGATGATATGGCTGACTTTGTGAGTTCTGTGATAGTGCATGGAGAACCTGAGAAATAAACAAGTTCTTTTTTTAGTGATGCAAGATAAGTGAAGCGGGATATAATCAGTAACTGGAAGAAAGGACTGTAACTTGAAAGCTAGAGTGGTAATAATAAATATGATAGTAATTTGATAGCAGCTAGAGAACAATGCTTTATTTAGAGTGAGTATTTGCTGCTGTTCTCTGGTATATAAAGTCATAGACTGCTCTAACAGGAAGGGAGCTAATCCCCTTAATGGGAAGCTTTCATGGCACGGAAATCAGCCCCTCAGGTACTGAATGATTAGGTCCTTTGTTGTGCAACTTAGAGGTATTCTGTTTTACCACAGAACTCAGTAATGACAACTTGTTAGTATAAGTTAGCTCTAGAAGTTTTATTATATCAGCTGTGTTAGTGCCATTCCAGTAAAGGTTACATTATTTTATCTGTTGTGTTACATCTGTTACTTCTATCTGTATCTGCAACTGCTGTTTTTCCTTTCTTGCTTCAGGAGCAAATAGATGAGGCTGTGAAATTTCTTTTAAATTTAAAAGCAGAATATAAACAAAAGACAGGTCAAGAGTACAAGCCTGGAAATCCACCTTCAGCTCCTCCTTGCATGCCTTCTACTACATTTCTATCTTCTGGGTGCTGCAATAACTTGGAATCCTGTAGTTTAGTGGATGGCAAAGCCCTTTATGATAACGTAGCTGAACAAGGAGAAGTGGTACGCAAACTCAAAGCAGAGAAAGCTTCCAAGGTATAATAGTAAAGAGAGTAAGCAATTGTAATTCTTACCACATTTTGCCACTGGGGGGAAATCTTTCACCAAGTAATGATCAAACTCCCTTGTGTCCAGGTCCTATCTTAGCTATCAAACTGGCATGACAATGCCACACAAGGCTACTCTGGGGCTGGATACTTTTTTTTTTCTTTGAGATGTAAATTCTAAGTTCAACTACTGTGGAAAGTCAAACTTTTCACATATAGATGGATAGGCGCAAGCATGGCAGATATCAATCCTGCCGCAGTTTTCAATGTATTTTACTTTTTCTTGCTCTACTGATAAAAGTATGTAGCCTGCTGCAACAACAGCAAGACTTTCTAAAACTTGACAAATTCAGTGATAGACATGGAAAAGAACACAAGAGAAACCCGTAAGTTATCAGGAGCTGCTGGTTTTTTCCTGCCTGTATTTCTGCCTTGCACTATTGATTTTATTGTTGGCTTTGTTTTTTTTCTTTTTTTTTTGTATTTTTTTTTTGTGTTTGTTGTTTTTTTAAAAAGCTCTTTCCTAAAACAGCTTATTTTATAGATTATGCTGCAATTATTAACAGGTTATAGCCGCTGAGGCATGGGGAGCATTCTGTTGCAGTGTGACAGCTCTCAAACATACTCCTGTTGCTTGGGGAAGAGCTCGTACTTAAATCCTACCCCAGTGATAAAGCACTGTTTATTGCTAGATGGAAATCAATGCTTCTTTTCAGCTCTGTCGTTAATTCTTACCAGTATATCTCGCTATTTGTTTTCCATACAGGATGAAATAGATGAAGCAGTAAAACTCCTTCTTTCTCTAAAAGCTGACTATAAGGAAAAGACTGGTCATGACTACAAGCCGGGACATCCACCAGTAGCTCAGGGTGCTTTATCTCCTTCATCAAACCCAGTACCCAGTGGTCCAGACACACCTGAAGCTAAAGCCATGTTTAACAAAGTAGCTCTTCAAGGAGATGAAGTTAGGAAATTGAAAGCAGAAAAAGCAGAAAAGGTAAAAACATACTGTAATATAAAAATGTAATAAATGTATTTAAATCAAAACTCTATTTTAAATTCAGTGTGATTATGGGAATCATAGAATGGTTTGGGTTGGAAAGCATCTAGTTCCAACCCCCTGCCATGGGCAGGGTTACCTCCCACTAGACTCAGTTTGTTAGAAATGTACATTTAGGATAAGAGGCATTTTAATTCTGAGATCTGAAACGTACTTTAAAAATTATTCCTGTCAAATATGATCCTTAAAATGTTAGTGCATATAACTATTGGATTTGGCAGATCTTTGCCCCAATACTGAGTGCATGTCTGCAATACCATACGTAGGTGCGTTTTTATTTATTTAAGAGCCATTTTATTCCTGTGATTTCTGTATTAATTTCTGTATTTTGTTTGTTTTTCAAGGATAAGATTGATGCAGCTGTTAAGGAACTTCTTCAGTTGAAGGCCCAGTATAAGTCTATTGCAGGAGTTGACTATAAACCAGTTACTGCTAGTAGCGCTGATGACAAAGACAAGAAGAAGAAAGAGAAAGAGAACAAGTCTGAAAAGCAGAGTAAGCAACAGAAGCAAAGTGATGGCCCAAAAAAGGAAGCTTTGCAGGGACAGAGTGGTAATGAGTTCTCCTCAAGTGGATCAGGAGAGGGCCAAGGCCCTAAGAAACAAACCAGGTAAAGATGCAGTCTTTAGTCTGTTTTCTAGAGACCTTAGCTGTTTACTCAGATTTAGAGTTTTACAGGTTTCTTATTGTACTTGAAAACATGGACATTTGCAAAATGAATCATTTTGTATTTAGGTTCAAGCCAAAAGCAAGTTACTAAAGTTCATTTAGTGTTAGTTGTACCTCAGTATCATACTGAGGAAAATTCTACCTAGCCTGTAGAAAGCACAAAGCAGTGTGCACACTCTATTACTGTGAGTACTGTCATTGAGAACTTGCTTCTTTATTTGTTTTTGCAAATATGCTGCTTTATCTTGCTCAATATAAACCCCGGAGGGGAAAAAAAGCCCTTATGCTTGTTTCGTTGTACCGGAGTTTCCGAAATATTTACTGCGAGTACCATGACAAGCATGAAACCAAAGCCCGAACAACACTGCTGCTCTTGGTGGAACTCTCAAGTGATGATTGCTGTGCATCACCTCTCCTACTCCAACGCTGAAAGTTTAGAAGTCTTTCCACAGCATATATTATGCAGTGCTATTTATTCTGTTTCAGGTACATAAATCACATCTTAAGAGATGGAGATGCGGTTATTTTGTATAGAAACTATGCCAGAAAAATGCATTTTTCACCTTTAAAACTTCTTGGTTTGTAGAGATATAAAAACTTTTGCCTACTGTTATTTGAGTCTGGTGATTTTAGTCTTTAGAATCTTTTATTGGTTGTCTTTATTTTGGTGATAGGGTCAGTTTTCTGTTGAATATTGTGACTGACATTCACATGAATGGTGAATTCAAGTTGCATATGTTTCCTGAAATTGTAGGCACCGGCTAGGTAAGAAACTTACCAGATTTGTTTAATAAAAAGTAAACCAGCTTACACACAGGTCTAGTTAATCTAAGGTTCATACTTGAGGTGCTTGCGTTTTTTTAATGCATTGTTATGAGGTTCCTTAATGCAACCATGGTGATAATTGGAAAGGTTCGAACAATAGAGAAGAAACAAAACTGGTTTGTTAAATACTTGTGTTAGCCCAGGTGAGGAAATACTAGCAATTCCTACTAGCCAATTGTCCTGGGTTCAGCTGTAGCAGTTATTTTTCTCCTTCTTAGTAGCTGGTGCAGTGCTGTGTTTCTGAACTGCCAGAAAAAACAAATCGGGAAAATTCAGCTTTATGAAGTAAAATTGAAAGATTCTGTTCCCGACCCCCTTTTCTATGTCAAGTGTCTTTCCCCGCCCCCCCCAAAAAAAGGTTAGGATAAATTTCACTGTTGAATGCTAAATGCAAGTTCAAATCTGGTTCTTTCCTAATACCCTAGGCTGGGTCTAGAAGCTAAAAAAGAAGAAAATCTTGCAGAATGGTTCTCTCAGGTAAGTGCGCATCAGTTTGGGTTAAAGAATTATTCTTATAAATCAAGATCTGCTTTGAATCATAGAATAGTTAGGGTTGGAAAGGACCTTAAGGTCATCTAGTTCCATCCCCCCTGCCATGGGCAGGGACACCTCCCATTAAACTGTGTCACCCAAGGCTCTGTCCAACCTGGCCTTGAACACCGCCAGCGATGGAGCATTCACAACTTCCCTGGGCAACCCATTCCAGTGCCTTACCACCCTTACAGTAAAGAACTTCTTCCTTATATCCAATCTAAACTTCCCCTGTATAAGTTTGAACCCGTTACCCCTTGTCCTGTTTGGATTTATATCTTATATTTCTGATTTGTCTTGTTTTTTAAATACAAAGCTAAGTACTTATTCTTTTCTATTTCTTACATTGCTATCATAGTCTTTAATAGACGTGCCTGGATTGAAGTGCTGAATAAATTTAGGGAACTATAAAAAGGAAAAGCATCAACCATACCCCTTCCTACCATATATAAATATATATATGTGTATATATATATGTTTTTTCTAATTTATATATGAATTCCTCTTTCAGTAAGAGTACAAAATGGCAGTGAAGTGATAGGGATTTCGTAGGCTTGAGAGTTTTATTTCACCTCAACATGGTGTATAACCAAAGTTAGTATCTGTTGATAGTGAATGAGTTTGCTGGTTCATGAGATTCAAAACAACCAGAGTAGATATGATTATTTTAAATTACCTACTTATGAAAGATTGTAAATAGGTATCAGTGATGTGCATTGCCTCTCACTAGTATAATTTTCCCAAGGAAAAAAAAATCTTTTCTGACATGAGTTAGAGAGATTTCTTACAGAAGTGCAGTTTGTTGGTTCCAGAAATTAGCTACTGTCTCTTGGATTAATGAAATCCAGCTTAAGTGTTAGATTATTCAGATCTGTTATTAAACTTAATGTTCCTGCTCAACTTTCTCTACTTACAGGTAACAAAAGTGATCTCAAAACATACCTTTGCTGATTTTTTGAGCTTTTAAATAGTAGTCTTTTTTGAATTGCATGCGACACACTTGAATTACTGAATGTTCTTTGTGTATGAAATAGAAGCTGAAGTATCTGATCTTTTGAAAGGTGATCACAAAAGCAGAGATGATTGAATACTATGATGTGAGTGGCTGTTATGTTCTTCGTCCTTGGGCTTATGCTATTTGGGAAGCTATCAAGAACTTCTTTGATGCAGAGATCAAGAAACTTGGAGTGGAAAACTGTTACTTCCCCATGTTTGTGTCCCAGGCTGCCCTAGAGAAAGAGAAGACTCATATTGCTGACTTTGCTCCTGAGGTACACTCCAAAACTTTGTTTTAATATAAGTGCAGGAGAACCCAACTGCTTAGTCTGCAGTTGAGTATGAAAGTAAGGTTTTTGTAACTTGTTTTAACTTCCCTCCTCCCCCCCAATTTTTCTTTTGTCTTCCTTTAGGTTGCTTGGGTCACAAGATCAGGGAAAACAGATCTGGCTGAACCAATTGCTGTACGGCCCACGAGTGAAACAGGTAGACTTTTTCATGCAGTGTGGCTGCAAAAGGAACAGTCGCAAGTATAGTGCAGCTGATATACAAGCTTGTGGAAAGTGGAAACCCATTTGTTAGGATGTTTTCTATAACTCTTTATCAAAATATCCTAATTTTGGCGCTGCTTACAGCAAGTGTCACAACACTGTATGTTCCCTTAATTGGAGTTTTGTAGGAAATGTACACTCTAGGAATTTTTTATATATCCTGAAGACTGACTTGCTTTGACTGAAAAACATGTTTTGTTGAGGTTTTTTTATACTGTTTATAAAATTTCTTCATCTTATAATTCAGTTTTCCGAGTACTTTGACTATAGCTGTAAATTAGCTCTTACTAAAATGTCTTCTAAGTAATTTAAACATACATTTTAAGACTTAAGTCTGGATGCATTTTTAATTGAATCAGGTATGCTATAGTGTCCTGAAGTCTCGAGGTTGGTGAATTTCTATTTGTGAACCTAGTTGTATTTACATACCCGAAGCCAGAGGCTCAAATGTAGTGTCATTAGATATTAAGCTTTGGATTGTAATTTGGCCAGCAGCAAGCAAGCTATTTTGCAGAGACACAGGATGAAGTGAAAGTACTCTTTTATGTGAAAATATTATGTGTTAAGACTGAACTATTTTAAAGAGAATTTAAACGTAAGAGCGTAGTTCTCACAGCAGAGAATGTTAAGCTTGTATGTAGCAAAAAGAAAGGGTTTGGCTTAAACTGACTATATTGTGCAGAGACCTAAAGTTGTTTTCTTTTTACAGTCATGTATCCTGCCTATGCAAAGTGGGTGCAGTCACACAGGGATCTTCCTATCAGGCTTAATCAGTGGTGTAATATTGTGGTATGTCTGTGCACAATTTCTGACTTAACTCTTTTAGTCTAAGTGATGGGTAGGACAATTCTGTGTTGATATGTCATGATGATACCGATCACAGCACATATTCATGGCAGAAGTATGAATGTGTTGTGATTTGTTTTTCTCACTGTTTTTAATAAAACATAATTTTACAATATATATTGATTATATTAAGTAAAATCTGTGAATTTTCTATTACTTATGTATTATTTTTAACAATAACTTGACACTTTACTGTTAATCGTGGTCGTGGTCTTCAGTCCTTTATTTCCTTCTTTCCAGCGTTGGGAATTCAAACATCCCCAACCTTTCCTTCGCACTCGTGAGTTCCTTTGGCAAGAGGGTCACACAGCATTTGCAACGTATGAAGAAGCAGCAGAGGAGGTAAAAAGCAAATGCAGTGGAGCTTTTGCTTTCAGAAAGCTACCTTGCTCCATAGCAACACAACCAAATCAGAAATCAGTCTCCTTTTCTTTGGCATGAAAAATGCTGAGTGTACTAGAACCCCTTATTTTTGTTGTTTTTCTCAGATTTGACTCATGTCTAAGGCTTTAGTCTCTTCAAACAACATGGAGAGTTTGAAGAGTGTGTTATATAAAGAATGCTTTCCTTAAAAGATATTTCTCTTAAAAATCTAAATAATGCATTCACTTATTAACATCTAGAAATTTTAATGCTTCCTTTGCCCAAAGATAGATATTTCATTGAGTATCATTGCATATCTTTATTTACTTAGCAGATATTAAGACGTTTAGGTGGAAACCAGAAGTCAATATAAGCAAGGGACTGGCCTTTCTATAGTGACTCCTCTTGTTTTCCGTCATAGTTGTTGCTATTTGATTTATGGAAAACAGCCAAAGTTTGAAGCAATTGAAGAAATCTTATTTTTGCTTTTGAATCATTATCTTGGGAAAGTGTTAAATTTTTGAGATTTTTGACAGGCATATAAAAATATTTCATGATTTAGCAAATGCAAAAATACTGAGTAGTTCAAAAGAGTATGTTCATCATAGGTGATGCAGATACTGGATCTGTACGCTCAAGTGTACGAAGATCTCCTAGCAATACCTGTTGTGAAAGGAAGGAAGACAGAGAAGGAGAAGTTCGCTGGCGGTGATTATACAACCACTGTGGAGGCATTTATATCTGCCAGTGGAAGAGCTATCCAGGTATCTATTAGAAGAATAACGTTTTTCAGTAAATAAAGTAAGATGAAAGCCTTAAACTGGCGCTTGATAAACTTAACATTCCATTAAGCAGAATTTTCTGTGTGCAACTATTTCAGGGAGGAACGTCGCATCATCTAGGGCAGAACTTCTCAAAGATGTTTGAGATTGTATTTGAAGATCCCAAGAAACCGGGAGAAAAACAGTTTGCTTACCAGAATTCCTGGGGTCTTACAACCCGAACTATTGGTGTAATGACAATGATTCATGGAGATAACATGGGATTGGTGCTCCCACCTCGAGTAGCCTGTGTTCAGGTGTGTAAAAATGCTTTAAACTATCATTTTTGGTTTTTTTTTTTTCCTGCCTTGGAATTCACCAGAATTTCATATTGGGCTTCTGGAAGACTTACCATAGCACAGGAGCTGTCCAATCATAGAATGTCCTCTATAAAGTTAGCCCAAATCATTAAGATACTTTTTGTGGTCAAGATCCATTTAACAGTCCATTCATTTAAAATAATTGTATCTGGGTAAAAAGGGAAATGTATCCTTTACTTTTGCCAGCTTGAAAGAAATTACTATTACATGGATATAAGGCCACAATATTGATTTTCAGTTCCTGTAAGTAGCAGCTATTTATTTTAAGAACTTAAAGTATGTGTTGTGTTATATTGCAGGTTGTAATTATTCCCTGTGGTATCACAAATTCCCTTTCGGAAGAGGATAAAGAGGCTTTATTGAAGAAATGTAATGAATATCGCAATAGGCTGCTTGGTATTGATATCCGTGTGCGGGCTGATTTAAGAGACAACTATTCACCTGGTTGGAAGTTCAACCACTGGGAACTTAAGGTACATTTCTTTCCAGGTGTTTTGAAGCTTCTATGTGGGGGATATGTAGGAGGCCTTGTATTCTGAAGGCAGATATTTTCTGTACATGAAGAAGTGTTGTCTGATATTTGATGATCATTTTCATTAATAAGTGAAGAAAAGGTTTTCTGAGACTTGCTCAATTTGCTGGGATTCACGTCATTGTAGATTTTTGAACTTCCAGGTCTCTACTTTATATACCCAGAAAACTAAATTAATAGTACAAATTACTTGCATATTTAACAGTTTGTACTAACACTTAAGTGTCTCCAGGGTCACAACAGTGCCTTCTCTGCACATAGTGGAGCAGAAAAGATAAACCTGTACAGCATCCACAAAGAAAGGAGCTATTTTTTTTGTTTCAAAACTGCCATCCCTTTACATAGTAGTTGAAAGGAACAGTTCTGCTTCATTAAATATGAAGCTTTTGTAAAACAAAAACAACGAATGAGACAATGGTAATTAGAAATTGGATAAAGTATTGAGTGATTTTATGGTATCATGTTCTGAATTCAGTGTAAGAGGCTGCGTGGAGACCTCATAGCAGCCTTCCAGTATCTGAAGAGGGCCTATAGGGATGCTAGGGAGGGACTCCTCATTAGGGACTGTAGTGATAGGACAAGGGGTAATGGGTTCAAACTTAAACAGGGGAAGTTTAAATTGGATATGAGGAAGAAGTTCTTTACTGTAAGGGTGGTGGGGCCCTGGAATGAGTTGCCCAGGGAAGTTGTGAATGCTCCGTCGCAGGCGGTGTTCAAGGCCGGGTTGGACAGAGCCTTAGATGGCATGGTTTA
Source organism: Amazona ochrocephala (assembly GCA_039720435.1). Lineage (NCBI taxonomy): Eukaryota > Metazoa > Chordata > Aves > Psittaciformes > Psittacidae > Amazona > Amazona ochrocephala. The sequence goes on along the minus strand of CM077878.1, from coordinate 113,298,327 downwards.
GTGGGAGGTGTCCCTGCCCATGTCAGGGGGTTTGGAACTGGATGATCTTAAGGTCCTTTCCAACCTTAATTATTCTATGATTCTATGATAGAAGCTCCCTGAGTTGTCGAAAGTTCCCATTTGTGTCCAAGTTCTTTTCCCTTTGTGTTACCTTATTTATTTTTTTTTTTTTAATGGAGCTGTAGCACCATGAATCCATGTTGGGAGGTGTTTTTGATAAAATCAGGTTTATCAATTGAGGCACAGCATGGGACAAACTTGATGTTTTTTATTTAGTCTACTAATGTGTCCAGCATAATGTGTAACCTGCATCTTCAGGCTGATGCAGGCAAAGTACACTCATTTCATTGAGTACTAATAAGGAATTTCATAGGGTAAAAAATACTAAGTAGTTCAAGAATGAACTGGAAAGTATTTTGCCTTACATACTTTTCAGCCTAGCAGATTTCTCGTGTTAACCCCAGAAAGAGCCAAAACATTAATATCTTTTTTTATGATGTCTGGTATTAGTCCCATTGCTCCCTCTTGGGAAGTCTTCCTACGTGACCATTAGGCATCCTTTCACAAACAAAACAAGGAAAAACCAACAACCAAACCACCCTCAAATGCGTTCACACTCTTAAACTGACTAGTAAAATGGAAACTCTTTTTGTCTGGTGGTATATAGGACATGAGAAATTACATGGTTCTTATCAGTAAAGTTTATGAAGTGTAAAAGCTTTACATAAATGAAGCAATGATCTGTTTATAGCCAAATATTCAGTGCAATCAATGTTGATGTTAGGGATGTATTTAACAGAACTTCTGTTATTTTCTGTTAATAGAGTTGAAAATGTTCTGTGAAAACAGAATTAGAAGGTATTGTTGGAAGAACAAGAACATTAAAATTACTATGGAAGTCTTAATCATTCAGACTTCAAAAATCTGACTTGCACTATCTGGGATAACTTTGTGTAATTTCTGTTGTGCGTTAACTCTGTTAGTATTACTCGCATGTTGGCACAGGTGTAGTCTCCAAGCAAGTGGAGCAAGGTATAATGCACAAGCAATGAATGTGTGTATGGGAAAGACAGAAATGCATAAAAGCAGTGGAATATATGCTGGTTTATTTCAAAGGAACTTGAATGTATAAAGTGATTCCATATCAAGGCTGGGCATTAGGGTTAAGAAGAGAGAGAAAACGACATCTCCTGAGAATTACTTATTTGTCATTACTTTAAACTTTTGTTTTGGTTTTCTTTTAATGAAGGGTGTTCCAGTCAGGGTTGAAGTGGGGCCACGAGACATGAAGAGCCAACAGTTTGTAGCTGTTAGAAGAGACACAGGACAGAAGCTGACCCTTTCTGAACATGAAGCAGAAGACAGACTGAAGCAGATCTTGGAGGACATCCATGTTAACCTTTTTAACAGGTAAATAGAGAGGTACAGTAAATGGCTGTGCTAATCACAGATGCACTTTACCTGTCAGAATAATTTCTCACGTTGTTGGTTCATCTGTGAAGAAAGACAGGTTAGGTCCATCTTGCTGTTTGTGATATTAATTTTTCTGTCTCTGAAACTTGTTTGCATACACTGATAGAAGCTTTCTATTGTGCTTATCAAACAGAAGTTTAAGGTTGGGAACTGTTTTTACAGAATACTTCCATGTGTTCATGTGAACTATTAATAAACACACCATAAATAGTTCATGGATTAATAATGCACAGAATTCATTCCACAAAGATGCTTTTGGTAAGGAATTTTGAAAGATAGAAAGATGTCCAAGAAACTACGGTAGCTGAAGTTCAGAAGTGTATTTTAATCCTAATTTCATAGGATTGTTTTCTTATAAGCAATCAAATACATTTGGAACTGTTGTTTGCACTTATTGCATATTCCAAAATCCTTTGCCTGTCTGTCTCTGCAATTTATTGCTGGTAGGAACACTGAGAAATAACAGGGTGGTGATCCAGCACTATGGCAGAGGAGTTTTCCTACTTTCTTCTGTGGTGATCAAAGTTGCTTACAAGCAGAGTATTTTTACCAATTAAAAAGCATTTTGATACTGAGATGTAGGTTTTTCTTTATTAATTATCTTCTGTATCTGTAGTACTCACCTGTTTCTATCTGCAGTTGGTCAGTGTTGAACTGACATGCCCAGCAGTGTGATTTAACATGGTGAAATGTGCAGCAGGTTGGAGAACATTCCATAAGCACTTACTCAAAATTCCATCTCTTTGAAGGTAGAAGCAGTAAAAAGACATAAACCGATTAGGAAAATTTGAATGGATGTATAGCTTCTCTTGTAACTTTCTGTTTTGACTGGCTCTGAGAACTTTGCTAGTTTGGCTACTGAGGTTACATGTGTAAATCTGCCCTGACCTATTTTTTTCTTTTCTTAGAGCTTCTGAGGACCTAAAAAGTCATATGGTGGTGGCTAATACTATGGAAGACTTTCAAAAAGAGCTTGATTCAGGAAAGGTAAGAAAATTTGCTTCGTTCTGTCTTGTAAGTGCTTTCACACGTGTTCTGTCCCTTACAAATGATCAGGGCCTAGAAATTCCAAAACTTGCATATAAATGCTGTTGTGTTTTTTATGAAACTCTCCCTTCACAAGCAGATGAAGCTGCACAAAAACAGTTTTCCCAGCATTTGTGGGATATGTTGCTGTTTTCTTTTGCTAAAATACTGTATTTGCTGAATGTGGTGGTTCTGCCACCATTCAAAATACAGTCCTGTGCTGGAGGTGGCAGGGTATGTCTTGAGGTGACCTATGATGGCTGTAGTTTGGTAAGTTGCATCTTTATTAGAAAGTGCTTTTCAGAGAGATTAATGCAAATATTTTATTCAGATTAAGATAAACTTCCTGACATTGTTCTAATGCAAGCAGTGGAAAACACTTGTCAAATCTCATAATAGGTCCAGGTAAGAGTTTAAAGTGCATGCAATTTACGTCAAAGAAGTTTTACCTTTGTGACCGAAGTAGAAGCCATTGGGTTCACTGAGAATTACTGCCAAGTCAGAAACCATCTTGGGTTGATAGTAAGAATACTGCATAATGTGGGTAATTGAACTTTACTGATCAAGAGAACTGGTAGAGGATTGATATGCTTCTTTTTCAGAGATCCACTAACAGCAGTTCTTCACCCTGAAATTGTGTCACAAACCTCAGCTTGTAAAATTTTTTGTGTTTTGAGATTAACATGTTCAAGTAGTAAGATCCCTAGGATCAATCATTAAGGCTGTGTGTTTTATAAAGAGAGATCAGGGTTTATTTGTGTTAGATCTAATTAGATCTACTCTGAAAAGTTACTAATTTCTGATGGAAAATGCGGAAGACCTTTCGTTAACGTCAAAAGTAGTTTTAAGTTATCCTTTGTTAGGTCCATCGCACTCTTTTCCTTGCTTTTCTGTTGCACTTAAATTCAATTTATAACAAGATTTAAATGTATAATTATGAACTTCAGAGGAGGGGGACTGGTTTAGCATGCTTATGAAGTTGAGGATATAGAGATCTCAGACAGTCTGTGCATAGCTTTCTGCTACAAAGCTAAAGGCAAGTGTGAAATATTCTCTTTCCAAACTGCTTTGGGCACTTCCTGCTGACTGCAAAAATTATTTCCTTGGTGCAAGTGTTTCTAAATCATCTGGTTTTGGTGGTAGATTTAAAACCCAAAATCTTTGGTCTTTGCTTAACACCTAATCGTGCTCTATATAGATGTTCAACTAGTACTACAGCTCTTACGTACTGTGATTTCAAGACGTGCTATCACGTGTCTTTCACTTCTGAATTAAACAAGCACTCTGAAACTATGCTTGATTGTCTTTAATACAAAGAAACAATTGAGGATAAGCTCATAAATTTATAAGAGATGCAGTAAACTTTAATGTAATAATAAACTGAAATGAAGAGTCAAGCTCATTTCAAGAGCAGGAATTGAATGTGAAGCTGATCTGTATTTGTGGCACATAAATTATTTCCTTTAACTTTGATGAAATAGTGTAGAATCTTCTTTGTTCTTCTCCTGCTGCAGTGGTTTCACATGATACCTCCTGCCTATGGAGTAGGCAAAATGCTTGGTCTTCAATATCCAACACTAACTGTTGTGTATGGCTAGATTCTAGAGAAGGCCGAGAGTATTAAAACGTTTGTATCATGTTTAGAACTCTAATATAATCTAGTTTATAATGTAGTTAAACTTGAAAGCATGAACAAATATTTTTACATTCCAAGTTGGATACTTGCACCATTTTGGTACTTTGGTTATATGAGTTTATTACAATCAATATATCTGAGCTGAAAAAAGTGACGTACATAATTTTATGACTGTTTCACTTTCTACCCATATATGTTGTATGGACAAAGTTTTACAGCATTTACATTCTGTAGTATCTTGAAATTATCCTGTTAGCACTGTCTACTGTTTAAGAGGGAATTTGTAAGCCAAAGGTACTCCTGCTTAATTCCTATCACTGTTTTCCCCTTTACCATAATTGCAGCATAAGCTATTAGCTCTTCCAGAATGTAGACTGCTTCTGTATTCTTCTAAGTTTAGTGGAAACTCTTAAGAATAATTGCACAGGTATTTCAACGAAGTTTAATTTAACTAACAAAAGCTTAACGCAAGAACAGTATAGTAGAGTGGTAATAGTTCCCTTTTTTGGTTGCCAGGGAAGTCTAGTAAAGGTGTGTGTTCAAAACAGATAGAGACTTCTGAGAATGTAAGTTTGGTGAAAGCCACAGAAGAGGAAACCTCAATCACAGTTTGGATTGAATTAAAATGACTGTGAAGACTGAATTTAGTGGCCTTTGTTGCCCTTGGATAGCATTAAAGGAGAGGTCAAATATATGTAGGGGGGGTGTCTTTTTAACACTAATCCCACTTTTTAGTAGCAAACAGAATTCTCACTGTGAAAGTCCATTAGAAATGAAAAAAACCCACAACTCCAAATCAGCAGTAAAATGGAATGCAAAACTTAGGAAAAGAGATTCGCTACAGTAGCTGAGAGTAGTACTGAGAAGAATATATGAGATCGTTTCAACTTTCTCAATTTTCTTCAGTTAAGCTAACTGAAGGAAACAGCAGCATATTACACACCACTTCCCTCTGCTCCCAAGAAAGATGTGCTACTGGAGATCCATACGTTAAAATACGTATGTCCTTGTCTTGTTCCGAAGATATGGAAACGTTTAGTCGGGGAGTTAAAATGGAAACTTCATTAAGAAAGCGTTGTCACGCAATATGGAAGCAAGCATTTGGTCTGCAGTCTGAAAGTATCAAACTTTTCCTGGAAAACAGTATTTTTACACAGAAGAAAGATATATTGGGTTAAAATTAAAAAAGAAATCAACACCCTGACTAACTTTAAACGCTGCTTCAAGTGTGTGTAAGTTTTTCCATGCTGCACTATGGAGGGATGACTCTGCTTATCTATTTCTATGGTGAGAAAGAGCTATTAAAATTTTTTTGTAGCAACTGGAACTTTTCCCACTTTGTGTGTATATGAGATCTTAAAGTTTAGGAATCTTCCAGAGATGAGGATGACTTTTTCGGATGTATAACTGTTGGGTTTTGTGTCTGTCTGCTTCTCCTCCCTGCTTCAGATTGTACAAATCCCTTTTTGTGGAGAAATTGAGTGCGAGGACTGGATCAAGAAGATGACTGCCAGGTAATATATAGCTGAACTGGGGAGTTTCTACCAAGATCAAAATAAATGTTGTGAATATAAAACAGGAATGTAAGATGCCTCTGGGTATAACACTGATGTACACTTCTCACCCTTGCCTCTTGCTGTCCTGCATAATTCCATATATGTATTCCTTTAGTTCTGAAACTTTCAGACATAAGGTGCTTTTGAGATTTTACGTATAATACATTTGTTGCACATTTAGTTTTAAATCAGAGTATTTATGAGTATCCTTTTGTTTCAGGGATCAAGATCTTGAGCCTGGTGCCCCCTCCATGGGAGCAAAAAGCCTCTGCATACCTTTCCAGCCTCTCCGTGAACTACAGAGTGGGGCAAGATGTGTCTGCGGCAAAAACCCTGCCAAGTTTTACACCCTGTTTGGTCGTAGTTACTAAATTACTAGTGAAGGCACCTTCTCCTTTATCTGTGAATCCACCTTTTTTTAAGAAGACTGAAATAGCCCCTGAACTTAATCAGTTTGGCAACTTTTTAAACAATTCAAAAAACGAAGCCATAAACCACAATACCCCGTGTCCCTCCCCAACAATTGTCATTCTTAGGCTAGCAGTAATTCACAGACTTTTCTGTAAACATCATTAATAATAAACATGTATTGTGAGCTGTAAGATGCTCTGGTTGGGTTTTCTGTTGCTCAGCGGGTTATCCTTTGCTCATGACAGGTACACTTTGCTCACGACTTCTCTTTCCATTTTGGTGCATGTATTTTCTTGTATATTGAGAAAATACCGGGAAGATTGGAGAGAATGTCAGAAACAGTTTACAGTTTAGTGGCCAACATCAAGTTTGTAGGTAAAGCATCTACTTTTAATTCTGCCTTCAAACTTTTCAGTTTTCAATACAGACTTGCTGCTAACTAGGCATGGTGAATGCTACCCTTTATGAAAACTCTCTCTAGAGCCAGGTGTTAAAAGGAGTATTTTCACCCTGTTGTAAAACAAGTTTGAAAAGCTACCTTAGATTAAATGCCACGTTGTTAGTAAGATGCAGGTGAGTGCCATTTCTTGCAGATCCTTTACCAAAGCCCTGTTTCTCTTATCTTATAAACTGGCATTTATAGCTGTCTCACAGTGATACTGCAGTGAGTAATGCAAAGGCAGTCTGAAGAGAGGCATTTTCAGTGCTAAAGATTTTAGGCCTGTAGTTAAATTTAGAGCATGTTTCATAAAATCCTTTTGCTTTTCCTGCACTTACTATGTGTTGCTTTAGCAGAGGAGGCTAGAGGTTGCACAGTTATGAAACTATTTTTAAGAGAAAATTACTTCCACTCTGAGCCTAGGATTGACTGTAACAAAAAAGAGATAGACCTGGCACAAAATACATTTTGGATGATACGCTTAGTTTGTGACTTTTTTTACCTCCTCTAGGTTTGAAGGCTGTTTATGGAAATCCCTTTCCCTCAAAAGAGTTGAGTGAAAACTTGACAATTAAAAAGTTGGCCCAATAAGATCCTCCCCAGACTCTTCCTGGGACAATACTACATGGCTGCCTATCTCCAAACCCTTGTTTTTATGTAGCATCAGTAGTCTAAATGTCTTAAGCATACAGTGCTATTCTCAGATCTTCACGATTCTCTGCTTTTCAGAACCCTGCAAAACATTTGCTTTTGCCCAGGTTCCTATGGTCAGCCCACCTAGTCAAAACTTTGAATGTTAAACTGGACAGGCCATTGGTTCAAATTTAGGATCATGCACCTTGTGATCATGCACAAAAAACGTGAAAGAATTAAGGTCATTTTTCTTGGAGTGCTTGAGCACTTGGAAATTCTCTGTAGCATTCCTTGGATGATGGTTAGCCCTGAAGGATTTGCTTCAGCTGCATCTTAAAATCATCTGTCTTGCATTCATCTGTCTAGATACTTCTTCACTATGTAGACAATGTCTCATGGGTAGCAATGAGCAAAGGATTTGGAGAATATGTCACTAGATACATTTGTCTTTTGTTTTCAGTTGACATAGGAGAAGAGTGACCCTAAGATCTTTTAGTATGCTGTCTCTAACACTGACAGAAGTGAAACTTTGAGCAAGAGTGCAAGTAGTAATACCAGAGTGATACCAGTTTTCTCAGCCTCAAATGATGGGTAAGACTTGCCTTCAGGGGGATTGTCCTTTGAAGGAGGTAGAGGCAGTGTCCTCAGGAATTACAGATAGGAACATACCAAGACTTTTTTGACAAAGCAAACCAGATTATTAAGAATAGATGAGTACTTTAGGCTCCCATTGACACACTCCACAACACTGGTATTTTACAAATGAGATGTGGAAGCTCAGAAGAAAGGAAAGGTGAAACAAAATGCAGTGTCTAACACTGCTGCAGCCTTATCGGTTTGAACAGCCAACCTTCAACCAGTTGACTGGATCAAATTCATGAGTAAACATGTTGATGGTACTGTTTGTAGAAATGAGTTGCTTTCCACCTACAAATGGGTTGGTTTGAAGTCAGAGATTTCACAGAAGGCCAGCCCTTCCACCACCATCTCCACTTTTTTTCCCTTTTTGCCCAGCATGTTTCCTCCTGTTCACATTAGGGCTTGAAGTGTCCGGAATGTGGATGACTCCCCTGGAAACCTCTTGATCTTCCACAGAGATGCCAATGCCTGCCTGGGAGAGACAGGTCTGTGTCAAGGATCGCTGCACCAGAAGCACAATATGAGCTACCTGTGAAGCATTATAGAAACATACATACTCTTAATTTTACTGGTGTTGAAAACTTTCATACTCCTAGTAGATTGTGTCTGTTAGAAAGTAAGTATATGAATCTGAGTAATACGTTACAGTTGGTTAAATGATACTACTTTGTGTTTATAACAGAACTGCAAATCATAGAATCATAGAATCATAGCATAGTTAGGGTTGGAAAGGACCTTAAGATCATCTAGTTCCAACCCCCCTGCCATGGACAGGGACACCTCACACTAAACCATGCCATCCAAGGCTATGTCCAATCCCGCCTGGAACACCGCCAGGGATGAAGCTCTCTTACTGTTTCTTAGTTCTTATATACATTTGGATTAAATTGCATAGTAAGGTGGGATGCAGGAGAGCTGCCTTGATGTGGTGCTGCTCTTTATTGGTAGAGCCCACCTGAGCATTTTAGCTCTGCTGCAAAGGGAATGCTTCATTTAACTCAAGCTCTTGTTTTGGTAATTGAAACCTTGTGACTTGAGAGATCTGAGTTTTTACCTAGGTCTGTTCCCATTGAAAATAAAATTCTCACTTTTCATGCTTGGGAGTTCAGATAATCAAATAAGGAAGTAGCTGAACATTAATGTAAGGAGGAAAATACTACAGAAATAGGTGGAGTAGTAGTAACACAGGTGTGATGTGAAGAGAAAGAAGAGCAAGTACCAGTTTCAGTGTGGCAATTAGTTCTACTAATTCACTGTCCCAGGGCTAGTGGTGTTCTTAAACTGGGGGGAGGGATGGTACTTTCAAGAGTGCAATGTGTAGGTAGACAAATGACCAAATGTTAAAGATTACATGTGTTGGCAGACAAGGTTTCTAGCAAACTGGACTTTAAACGTAAACATTTTGGCTGTTGAAACCCTGTGAGCAAAAAACTAGATGAAAACTGGGGGTGGGTGTTTGAGGTTTCAACCCAAAGTTAATTCACCTTGGGAAGGCTGAGGCCAACAGGGACAGTTGGTCAGCTCAGGTTATCAGTGTTATCACGTTATCTCTCTCAGGCTGGACTGCATGTAATTTCCTTCCGTTTTATCTTGTAAGTAACTGTGTATACATACATACATGGATGGGCATTTCAAATGGACTGCTGGATCATAAACTTTTCAAGGAAGGTAACCTTGTCGTCATCCACATAGCCTAGTGTACTATTAGCAGCTAGATTTCCTTCACCACGGTTTCTGAGTGTGCATAAAACTGTGTACACTTTGGAGTTCAACGGGTACTACAGCGAGTGACAAAAACCAGTTTACAGCTTCATGTTCTTACTGTTCCAGAAAAGGCACCGAGTCCAAGCTAGGGCTTCTGCGCCTCTTATTTCCCCCTTAACTTCTGGTTGTGCTTTCCCGAAATCTGACTTTCTTTCAAGCCTATGAGGATTCCTTTGGTATTTTCAGGTAGGCAGGGTTTTCTAAATAGGGAATAAACAATGTGCTTTGGGCTTATTGTTGAGGCTCAGCTCTGTGTCTACTGCCTGCGTATTTAGAAAATGGCCTCCAACTTTGATCCGTTTCTGTGGGAAACGTGCCAAAAGTACAAGCAGGTGCGAACTCTAGGTTGCCAAAATGGAAGGTCGATACAGTTGGCTTTGAAACTTGCTCTATGGACAACATGTTCCACAACCTTCACAGACAGTCCACATTTACTGTGTTAAAGTAATGTCCAACCAACTTGGATTTCAAATATTGTCTTCCATAGGCTTGTAGTAGTATTTTCTTGGTACTGAGGTTACAGGCAATAGAAATAGTTGAAACAGGCATCAGAAAAGAGTTTTAGCAAAAGAAATGCCTTCTCTAACTGCTTAAAATTCTGAGCCACCTTTAAACGCTCTCCTGTCTAGGCTTTACTCAGTAATGTAGGACAGTGCCATTGAGTAGCAAGTGCCAGTGCTCTTAGTAGTCTCCTTTGGTTTATTTTTGGTTGGTAGGAAAAAAAAGCCTCCTGAGGGTGGAACCCCTACAGGACTCAAGTGTTCAGGCTGCCTTAACATGACAGATCTTGCTAAACTGCCCTTTAAACTGATTTATTGCTTTACAGCTTCCTATAAAAGTGGTTCCTGCATGTGAGCAGCACTGACAGGTGAAGAGCAGAAACGCAGGCAGTGAGGTGCTCCTTGTGCAGAACCTCAGAGCCAAGGGGAAGAGAGCAGCAGAAATGGGCCGCTACTCAGGCAGGAGCAGCAGGCTCATCCTCATGTGTGTGATGAGCTTTGTGCTTTTTATTGTTGAGACCTCAGTAGCCTACGCTGGCAACTCTCTTTCCTTAGCTTCAGATGCCTTTGCTGTTCTCTCTCACTTGATCTCCATGATCATCGGTTTGTTCGGTGTTAGGATCAGTCGCATCCGATGGCACAAAGCTAACACTTACGGTTTCAGCCGGGCAGATGTGCTGGGAGCTTTTGGCAACTCAGTTTTTGCCAGCGCTCTGATGTTTAGCATCTTTGTTGAGGCAATCAAGAGGTTTATCAATCCTGAGAAGACTGAGAAAGCAATGCTCGTCCTCCTTGTCGGGATTGTAGGGCTGTTCTGCAATGTGCTCAACTATGTTGTCTTCATGGACTGCTGTTATTGTCATTCACCCCAAGGAGACACCGAAGCAGGTAAATAACCTAGTGTGGTTGCTCAGTGTTCCCAGCTCTCTATGCTTGTGCTTAATGGCTTAATAGAACCTATTTACTGCTTCTCTGAGAACGTCATTTTCTTCATTCCTTTGTTAGCAAGGGTAACTCCTGAACCCATGCATGTTTCCAGCTATTGCCACATGTGTTTGAGTAAGTAGTGTATAAGTAGCATATGCGTTGACTTCCTAAAGCGTGAAGTGATCAACAAGAGAATTTTGTCTCTCATCCACTGACTGGCCAAACGGGGGCAGAGTGTACTACCACCCAAGGAGATACTTATTAGGAAATACCTTATCCTGAAATACCAATTGTCCACAATCTTCGCGCTCAATATTTGGGTAGTTCTGCTGTAATTTTTGTCTAGGACATGGTTATCTTCTAAGAAGTTGTTCAGAGTTTGCCTGAGACAAAAGAATAAGAAAGGCAAAAGGGGAATCTCAGCCTTCCTTGGTTTGGGAGTAAAAACTGTTTTGAGACTATTTGAATGCTGTCTGAGAAACCTGTGAATACAGAGCTGGGGTATTCTTTGGTGATATTTGTTAACCTGTGCTTGGGAGAGAGTGCAGGGAACACAGAGATACTCTGCTACGTAAATCTTTTGCAGGAGGTGCTGTTGAGTGTGCAGAGGTTTAGGTCTCTTGTTTACGATGCCTTTTTGGAAGTCAGCTTTCAGTTGTGCCTCTGAGTGAAGTCAGGGAGGAAGAACACATCAGCACTTGCAACCAAATGTGGAGGGAATCGTTGGCAATTAGAGAATTAACTGAAATTAATGGTAACTGTGTACATAAACACCTTTCTCACTGAATTTCCAGATTCCTGCTCCTAACAACTCTCTGGGACAGCACAGCCACCCCTCTCTCTCTCATGTCCAAATACTGGGCAGCTCTACTTTGCTTTCAGCTGAACTTCAGTTGCATAAACCAAGGATTAAGTTTGTACCATCCTATAGACACAGTGTGTAGATTTGTTGGTGGTTTTGCCTCTCTTTCTCTGCTTGTGGTAATGCCTGCAGGCAAGACAATGCCATTTTATACTATAGGGGAATGCTGCTTTCTCATGGACTTGATTTTATAATCTCCACCTAGGTAAAATTTCATAATTTCATATTTATTTCTTCTAATTATCTGTATATTCACCTTTAGTGGGACTTCTGTTGCATTTCTTTTTGAAGAAGTCTTTTTCCCCAAATAGCTGTACTCTGAAAGCTTTACATGATACTTTATATATATTTCATGTGTCTATTAAAAGACATGAAGAGGGATTCCATCTCTCTCTCTTGTACAAGGAAAAGATACTCCTTCCTGGAGATGGAAGTCAAGGCAAGTTTTCTAGTGCGTCATTGCCACTAGAAGAAATTCAGGTGGATGGACGTGGTCTCTGAGTTCTGCTGGTGCAATCCAGCTGTCCGCAGACAATGCCTGAGCAATCTCCTGACATCAGTGATGGTTAGCTGGAGGGTAAAGATTTGTACGCTAGTCCTCTACCTCGTATGCTTTTCAGGAAGGGGGAAAGCTGCCTTTAAATATCTGTTCCCTAAGTAGAGAATGGATTTAAACAGCTCTCTGCTTTCTTGTATGTGATTGGTTGCATCACTTTGCAAAATACAAAGCAAAAACTAAAGAGGGCGGTTTGGTCATCTAGTGCTGTGTTGTGGGTGCTCAGCACAGCGGGAACATCTAAATCCACTGATGCAAATTCCTTCATGTATTAGTGCCATGATTAATCACAACAGCCAACAGCTCATCTTACTCCTTTGTGGCACGGTCTACTGTCAGGGATGGAAAAGTTAGCTGGTGTGTTTCCTGGATGCTGCTGACAGCAGGGACAGAGCGAGCCATGGCTACAGTGAGCATTCCTGGCCAGATCTGAGATCCAGTGGACATAAAGGGTGGTGTTTACAGGTTCCAGCCCAGCTTGATATCCTTTTCCCTTGTTCTACTTCTGTATTTCTCCTTTAGCTCATTGCAACATTAATGCTTCAGGTTCTTACCTTAGTACAAATATTCTTGATGAGCAAGTATGTGTTTTTCCAAGTTGCCATCCCTGGAAAACCCAGTTTTTCTCCTCCACCCATTGGCTGGGTTTGTTTTGCCCCTTACCCCTTACTCTTCTGTGTTTTGCCTTTCTCTTTTTTCTAGTTCTTGCTACCCGTTTGCTCTTGATTCAGACAGTGCAGTTCTCCACACCACATTAGGATTAAGAGGAGAGATCAGCAAGGGTATGGGGAGGACTTTCCCCTGTTCTTTATTTTGATGCTGGCCCAGAGCAGCAGTTACAGGTATAAAGTATTTCTACACTCTCTAAAGGAGCTGCTGTGTAGAGGTACTTGGGCCAGCAGGGCCATCCATAGCACCATGGAGGGCAGCACACACTGGTTGTTGCTTTGACTCACAATCCGGGAAATACTTGTTAAAACATTGAAATATGGAAGCTTCCCTAAGAATTTTTTTGCCAGAAGTTAACATTCACAAAACACTTTTCTTACTGTTGCTGTTGGAAATGACAGAGCAGCTTTGGCCAGAGTTTTCTGTCAATTTTAAGGTGTTGCATCTTACACAGAAAGGTTTGGCACAAAATTGAAGAATATGGCAAAGTAATCAGCTGAGAAGGAAAAATACTAATCAGGCTCTTGTAATAAATACCAGACAACTTTAATACTGGCCTTGCCCTTTACAGTCAGTCATAAAAATACAGAAGCATGTTTTACTGCGCCCAGAGATCATACTGCTGTTGTTTGTGTAGTTGTCTCTTCTACTCATTTATATAGAGTTTTAAATTGCCAGGGAACCACAGTTTGAAAAGCACCATGTTAGTATGATCACAGCAATTCTCTGTTGGTTGTCTTGGGAAAACGAATAAAGATTTAACATGGAGAAAACATTTGTGCTGTTGTCTTGTGATCTGTACAGGGAGGTGGGAGGGAGGCAGGAAGTTAAGAAGAGGTCACCCAGCCCAACCAGTCTGATGCTGAGGCACATAAAATGGCTGAGACTGTTGGAAACAGCTTTAATCTTCTCATAAGAGACCTCCTGGTCTTCACACAGCTCACAACTCATTAAATAAAACACGTTCTGTATTAGCAGCCAAGGGGCTTGCTTTTATACTGTGGTAGGTGCAATTTAACAGGCATATGTGTGAGCTTTTTCTGTTGGGTCTTGATTCTCCTATCTCAGCGTGCACCAGGAGCCGGCCTCTCAGATAAGAGCTAGCATGTAAGCTAGCAGTCACGTAAATGGAAACCATACCTTCTTTCTCTAATGCAGAGGAGTTTGTTTAGTCTGAGGCTTGCTATGAGGTGTGTCGTTTTCTTCCAGGCTTTTATAAGTAGAAGAGATTTGGGGGTGAGTGAAGAGGGGGCGCCAGCTTTAACTGGCTGAGTGACTTAGGGAGGGTTTGTTGCTATAATATTCTGAACTAAATTTTCACATCTTGTTGCAAATATACTGATCCCAGGGGAAGTGAGAACATTTATAGGCCAAAATTAATGGGTAAGCAGCTGCTTGATCCATGTATTGGTGCCATTGCCCTTCCCGGTGGAGACCTGATGAGCAGAAATATGCAGGTATTGTGAGAAGCAGTTGTGTTTGCAGTGTGCTCTCTGATTCAGCAGACCCAACAGTTTGTACTGCAGGAAAGAAAAGTTCTCTGGGGATTAGAGATCTGGAGTAGAGGATTTCAGTTTCTTAGGTTGTCAGTGTGAAAAGTTTCATGTTTGCTTAATTCACCTGCACTGAGGAAGAGGAAAAGTAAGTTCCCTGATCTGAACAGGTTTCTCTCTCAAATGTACTGCTTAAAGGGTGCCAGACTGCACCAGTCTTGGCTTGGAGACCTTTTGAAGGAATGGGAAGGAACCCTGGGTGTAACACCTGCAACAACAAACCTCTGGCTTACCATGGATGTGAGGAAGAAATTCTTTACTGTGAGGGTGGTGAGGCCCTGGAATGGGTTGCCCAGGGAGGTTGTGGATGCTTCATCCCTGGCGGCGTTCAAGGTGGGGTTGGACATAGCCTTGGATGGCATGGTTTAGTGGGAGGTGTCCCTGCCATGGCAGGGGGGTTGGAACTAGATGATCTTGAGGTCCTTCCCAACCCTAACTGTTCTATGATTCTATGATTCCATGCTTCTCACACCTGGAAAGCCTGAAAGCTTTTACCTGAGGTCAGCATTACTACCTCTGTTTTGCCTTTTTTGAGTCTATCTTCACCAAGTTGATGCTGGTTTTCCCCAAAAGCACCAACCCTGCAGTAAACACTCCACGTCATTTCACCCCTTGGCGGCGTTCATTGCCAAATGCATAGCAGTGGAGTTTACCAACAGGCAGCTGCTTCATTCATACAATACATCCTCATCCTCATGGACTTATGCTGCCTGTGTAGTGCACTGTGGCATCCAACTCCTAAATGCTTGCCAATATGGTATGCATAAATGAAGGGGCATATTTAGATTTTCATAAATCCCATAGGTGTTGGCATGCAGGTAACCAAAGCCTACTCTAACTAAATATTTAGATTTTCTGGCTTTGGTTTCTGCAGCATTACTGGACAGAGTCCTCTCAAATGGAAAAAGGGGCCAAGAGAAACTCTCAAAGTAATTTTAACTGTTTATCAGATACCTAAGAATGAACATGTATATTTTCTGAAGGTCTTCTTTAGTTTAATAGTGTGCCAAATAATCCTCACCAAGCACTTCCAAAGCTTTTCTGGGCAGCTACCCCAAAGGTAACCTATGTTAACTTATATTACCTGAAGCTATAGTCCAGAGTCTGTAAGAAAGACAACACAGATGGGAAGAGACTGTGAAAGTTTATTTAGCAACAAGTTTCACTAAATTTTCTTCTGCTCTGTTTTGAATGCTTAAAAGAAACTTCAGAAGACAGTCTAAGAGAGACACATTTTACATTCCCCAATTGTTTTCAAGGAGAAAACTTTGCATCAAAACAAGCAAAAGCAAAAGCTTTGGGGCTACTCTTTGTCCAAAACCGAAAGTGTGGAATGAAAACTGTACGTAAAGCAAGCAAAGCACCCTTGAATGGTTTAACAACAGCGTAAAGGTAAGATTAAAACTTCTGAACCTAGATTCCAGCCTTACCAGTGCCAGTGAACTTTGGGTAACTGCATTTGCTCTCAGCCTTGAACTACTTTCATAGGAAAGGCATGGACAGACTGCCTGAGTTACCTCGCTGTATCTGTGGTGAGCTGGAAGGAAATAAAAGGACTGTAAGATAACTGAGTTCAAAGTCATGGACAGATTCAATACAATATGTTTTAAAGGCTGATATGTTATACATGTTAAATGCAATTTCTTATTTGGAAGACTCTTCAGCAGAAAGTTTTCTACAGGCACAGGTTTGGTATCAGCTTCTGCCTAGAAATGCTGCTGGAACAGAAAAGGAAGAACTTTGCAGTAGACTCAATGTAAATTACCATGATGAAACCAGTGAGTGGCTTTCTCCTCTTCACGTTCTTTGCAAGTCCTTTTTCTGGTAGGAAAAGGTTACATGGGTTATAAATATATGCACACACACACACACACATTTATATGAGAAACTTAACAGAACTCCACCTCTTAAAATTGTATTACCAAGTAGTTTAAATATTCAAGGAAGCACAATCCAGGTGCTACAGCAGATACTGACTGGATATGTCTTAAAGCATGTAAAAGGTTTATTTATGCTAGATATTAAGAGCAGGGAATGGTGGTTTATAACAAACTGAACAAGCATCTTAAAATAGAAAAAATATCTAACAAAAAAAGGACATTGCAGGCTAGGAATTAAATAATCCCAGAGGTTTATAATTTCAGATTGACCTACCAGTGTATTCAAGCTCCCTTTGGAAGGCCATGAGAATCTGTTCTTTGTGTCCAGACAGCCTGTGGTCTCTCCCCGGGACTGTCATGAAGAGTCACAGCTGCGGTTAAAAAGGCCAGGGACATTCACCTCTGTATCCTGCCCAGACTGCTGAGCTCTTGCTGGAGGGCAAACTAAGCCTTCTGCTCCCTGGGTTGGAGCAGACCTCAGGAACTGATTTCCCAGCTCTTCAGCATACGCCAAGAAACCCCATCCTCCTCTTGCAGATATGGTTCTGAGCAGAACGAGAGTCAGATACAAGTAAAATGATCAAACAACGACGGGCAATCCACCTGCAAACGGAATACTGTCGTGCTAACCGTCTTCCACAACAAGGTCCGATGATCAGTATTTGTTTTGTGATTCATTTCAGGTTCAAACTTATCTGTGGCAGAAGCTAGCCACAAGGTTTCAGTTTTAGATTTGCTATGAATTTGGTCCAGCATTCCTAATATAAAACATCAAGCTTCACAAGCTTGTTGAGATCCTTCAGGGATCTTGTTTAAAGGTCCACTCTTGCCTACCTGCTGCATTTCAGGCTCTTACAGGTAGGGATGCTGCCTTATATGTGATGTGCCTCAGCTTTTTAGCGCAAATGTAGTACTTTTAATCCCCACAGTCTTAAAGAGTCATGACTCCTTTATCATGTACATGTGGGTGTTTGTTTCTTTAATTCTAATTTCTTCCAGATAATTTATGAAATATCATTTGTAAATCATTTTCATGATGGGTTAAAAAGCAATCTCTGCCAGGACTTTGATAAGCAGGGTGAAGAGTGATCTCTGTTAATTACAGTGTTCACAATTAGTTCTTCATTTTAATGTTCTGTTTTACTATCCAAATTCTATAGCACCACAGGGCCATGAGTGATTTTATTTTCACTCCTCATTTGGCAATGGAAGAAAATTACTGTTGTTACTGCTGTTAGTGCTGTCATATGTCATAATAATACAGAGATACCCTAATTTAAAAGGCTCATAATGGCTCCTCTGTCAGGAACAACGGATTAGATTTTAACCTGTCACCTTGAAAATGGACAGCTTAAGGAAGGTGTGACAGAAGTCTGCATAGGGAAGGTCAGTAGTCATCAACTATTTATTCTGTCCTCTGATAGAAGAATCAGGATATATTAAATGCAACTAGTGGAATCCAAGTTCAAAGCAATGGGAAAGAGGTGATTCTTCACACCACGAGTAGGTGTGTGGAGCTTGTTGCCAAGCAATGTTGAAATCTGCATCAGCGAGTGAAAGGCTGGACCAGTATATGGACCAGAAACACATTGATGGCTAGTTAATACAGATATATAGCTCAGAAACTCTCTTGAGCTGGAAATATTGGAAAGGTAGAAGAGTATTACGGGAAAGTGTCATATGTACTTTGCTCTTACTGTTACCTAAGCATCCCTTTATGGCCACAGGTGGGGATAGCCTATTGGCTAGAGGTCTGACTGCCAATGGCTAAGTGTTTAAAATTGGTGTGCTGAGAACTTTAAAAACTCGGTACACAGAAATCTTGAAGCTTACAGGAGTGCTTTGCATCTTTGGGGTTGAGAAGGAAAGCTGTCTTGTTTGTAGCAGTTTCACCAGTTAATAGGAATTTTACCAATTCCTGCTCCTGATTACTCTTCATTAGGGACTGTGGTGAGAGGACAAGGGGTAATGGGTTTAAACTTAAACAGGGGAGGTTTAGATTGGATATGAGGAAGAAATTCTTTACTGTGAGGGTGGTGGGGCCCTGGAATGGGTTGCCCAGGGAGGTTGTGAATGCTTCATCCCTGGCGGCGTTCAAGGTGGGGTTGGACATAGCCTTGGATGGCATGGTTTAGTGGGAGGTGTCCCTGCCCATGGCGGGGGGGTTGGAACTCGATGATCTTGAGGTCCTTTCCAACCCTTACTATTCTATGATTCTATGATTCTATGATTAGGATGAAGAAACTGCAAGAGCGGCTTTTAGAGCAGTATTGTAGCTGAAACTAAAGTTGGCAAACGATTCAGAAAACTAAGGTGTTGGACAACCTTTTCTGAACCTCCTAGGAGAGACTTGTTCGACACAGCATGAGTAGAAGCAGAGACTGGGATATTTGGACTGATTGGTTTCATGGTACATAGCTTGCTCAGGCAATCTCAGTATGGGATGAGCAAGTGGAACTGTAACATGCTATTTCTGAATGTCTGCAGTCAGCGTAAAACACACAAGGAGACTAAGCATGCTGCAAGACAGTCAGAAACACAGTTCCTTTGTAACAGGATTTGAGATGAAATATTCTGATGCTGCAAGTAAGGGTAAGAGTGTTGGTGCCACTTACATGCAGGATCCAGACTTTCTTCTGGACTACATGGCAGAAGATCAAGGTTCAAAAGAGCTACATGGGTTAACACATGCTTTATCCTGAGGATCCAGCTAAACTAATTATTCCTGTCATGGAAAGATACAACATCCCCACTAAGAATGATTAGTGTAGCTTTGTTCAGGTTATAGTTTTAGGAGTAGTTTGTCTTGAAGTGATTGTGGTACCTGGATGAAGAAGGCCAGGGAGGCTCATATGCATTGTGTGATGAGCACAAGTTTGGATTTCCCAAGAGGCTTTCTAAGCAGCCATATCATGAAGGGAAAGGGCTTTTTGTGTACAAATAACTGGTCAGAAGATGAGAAACAGAAAGCAGGAGAGACTGATGAGTCCCGTAAGAATGTTTGCTAAGTGTTCAGAAGACAGAAGTGAATCAAATGTGGGGCAGTACTGAGGGAGGAGTGAAGGAGGCAGTTGGGACCTCTGATGCTGTATGAATCTTTGGCTGCCCTGTGTCTTGAAGGCTGTGCAGGTTCAGTTCCTTCATCTCCAAAAGATGGAGATGGGAACTGGATGCAGTTCAGAGATAGGCCCTGGTATATCCCAGCACAGACATTGCTCTATTCTTGTCTCAGTGTGTGGCTTTCAGACTGACACTCTACCATGAGAAGCAGATTGAGATGCGTGAGCTTGACAGGTGGAAGAAGGAAGCATCAGTGGATCAGAATACATGGCTTCAGAGCTAAGGCTCTGATGAACACGTGCTGCCTCTGGCTTCTTCAGTGTCATCTGTGGTTGTGTTGCATGTCAGAGGACTTAGTCACAGCTTTATTTGCTGAAAATAGTATTTTTTAGCCCTATTTCTGCAAAATAACAGTGATATTTTTAGGTTTTTGAAGTGGCAATGAGATGTTGGGTTGTTTTTTTGAAGGAGATTTAATGTACATTTTGCACAACAGGATTAATGATGTTCAGCTACTGCATTATGCATCTTCCTAAAATAAGAACTGCTGGAAATGCATTTCAGCTCTATGCAGGTGCAATGAACTTCAGCGAATTTGTATTTTTCTTGTAAGTGAAGTGCCAGAGGCAGAATTTTCTGCCGTTAATAACAGAAAAGCAGGTAGAGTCTGTTGGTTTAAAGTTTGTCTCTGATGGACTATTTAACTTCCTATAACTTATATGTATCTTCTTCTTTTTGTTCTGCCTACCTGACATGGTTTTTTGTTTGGCACCACTGTTTAAAATCTCTCATCTTATGTCAGTAGATGTAATTATAGATCTGAAATGTGTGTTGTTGTAAGCTATGCTATGTGCTCCCACTGTTGTGTTTGTCTTTATGGTGAAGTTCCTTTCAATGCATTCATTTTTACGCATTTGTTACATCGAACATTGCAGGGTACTGCCATTGCTTGGGCCTTGCATGTGTGAGGGGCGTGCAAGAATCTCCAGTTAATCGTATCTGTTGGGTGTGTTAAGCCTTGCAGATACACAGGAGGTTATCCCTTGGGTGGCAACTGAAGTCCACCCCACAGATTAAGATATATCCTGTGTTTGGTTGTGTACACAGAATTTAGGCAGCATTGAGAGGCCTTATTTAAAGGATGTATTCAGGTAGGGGCTCAAACTCCATTAACAGCAGCAACAATGCAATTGCTTCAGAGTCAGAATGAAGTAGAAACTCCCAAAGCCTTTAATGAATATCTGGTTGTAAAGAACACCACCTTTGGTGGGAGGAATGTGATAGCATTCCCTGGCTGTGCTGGTTTGCTATCTGATAGGGATGTATGCTTTGTCAAGGATGGTGAAATGGTTGATGTGGCGCTTCAGTGCAAATTGTAGTTGCTGAAGCAGTAGCTCCAGCCTCTTGCATAATTGAAATATGCCAGGACAGTCTTGCAGGATATAACTTTAAGGACATTATTTTCTTTAGGTCTCATGTCTTTCATTTAAGCTTATTATTCTGGGGCTCAGTTCTGCTATTAAGAGCCCATAGCTGAGAATGAGTTAACTGTGCAGCACCTCCTCCAATTATTCAGTTGTTCCTGTCATCTCACAATGCTGTATTAGCAGTTGGCTTTGTCTTCCTTCCACTTGCAGTGGTGTCACTTTCCCAAGAACTGTCATAACAAAACTAATAATCTACAAATACATGGCAGAGGTTTATTCACTTGTTATGTTCCTTATAGACTAAGCTGTAGGTTAAATAGATGTGTGAAATTGTTTTTCTCACAGGATGATGATAGATTCATGCCCACTGAAGTACTATTTTTACACACTTTTTTAAAGGCTAGTGGCAGGAAATCACCTTGTTCTGTAGATGGCACTCCGTGCTTTGATTTTACACTTACACAAACAATAAAGTGCTAAAGGAGTTTAATTGTTTGGTCTGTCATAGAATCACAGTCTGGTTTGGGTTAGAAAGGACCTTAAGATCATCCGGTTCCAACCCCCTGACACGGGCAGGAACACCTCCCACTAGACCAGGTTGCTCCAAGCCCTGTCCAACCTGGCCTTGAACACTGCCAGGGATGGGGCAGCCACAGCTCCTCTGGGCGCCCTGTGCCAGCGCCTCAGCGCCCTTAACCTTCGCCTTTGGACAGCGCGGTGGGACCCGGCATCCCGCGTAGCCTTTCCCTTTGATCGGGATGTCTGTCCTTCCCAAGGGGGCTCTTCTCCCCGCGGCGCCTCCCCACTGCCGTTCTATTGCGGGTTTACCTCGGATCCGATGTATTTCGTACTGCCGCTATCCCCGATATCGCGCAGAGCACGGTACCGGCGACTGTAGCGGGGCGGGGCGGGCGATCATGGCCGTCCCCTCGGGGCTGGGCGGCGGGCGGGGCGTACCGCTGCGGGCGGCGGCGTTAAGGGCTGGGGCGGCTGCACTTGTTGCGGGAGGGCGGTGGTTGCTGTGCTCGGCGGCGGGGCATGCCCCGGAGCTAGCACGGAGAGGGGTGCCGAGGGAGGGGGTGGCCCGGCTATAGGCCTGGCCATGGGGCGGTACTCGGGGAAGACGTGCCGCCTCATCTTCATGCTGGTGCTCACCGCTGGCTTCTTCGTGGCCGAGCTGGTGTCGGGCTACCTGGGCAACTCCATCGCGCTGGTGTCCGACTCCTTCAACATGCTCTCGGACCTCATCTCCCTCTGCGTCGGTCTCTCCACGGGGCGCATCGCCCGTCGCAGCCGCCGCGGCCCCCGCGCCACTTACGGCTACAGCCGCGCTGAGGCGGTGGGGGCCCTCAGCAACGCCGTGTTCCTCACCGCGCTCTGCTTCACCATTTTCGTCGAGGCCATCCTGCGCCTCGCCCGGCCGGAGCCCATCGACGACGCGCAGCTGGTGCTCATCGTCGGCACCCTCGGCCTCGCCGTCAACCTGGTGGGGCTGCTCGTCTTCCAGGACTGGGGCGCCTGCTGCCGCCGCCGCCCTCCCGCCCCAGTGCCCGCTCCGGCCGTGCCCAGCAGTGCCGCAGCCGGGGAGGCCGATGAAGCAGGTGCCTTTCGGCTGCAGCCTCGCCGTCCAGGCTTCCCCTTGTGTCCCGCTTCCCACCCTTCCACATCCCTCCCTTCCCCTTTCTCCTACCTGTTTTCCCTTGGGACCTGGATTCGTCCCTAACCCTTCCGAGCCCACCCGTACGCCCTGGGGAGGGTCACAAAGACACTCAGAAGCTGTGTCTGTCACTCACACACCCGCTGCCGATTTCGCCTTGTACTTTACACCGGGCTGCGGGGGGGAGGGAGGTGGTGGTGCTCAGATTGCTGCGTGGAGAATGTTTTGGCTTGTTCTGTTGTCTGCATTTTTATTTCTCTTCTGGTCATCTTTGAAATAAGTTGGTTTTGAGAAGGTTGATGTTTTTTCTGTTTGTAGAACTTATACACAACACAGCGTTTCTTCTTTGAATGCAGGTGATTCACCCAATGACCAAAAATGCCCTGAGGAGGGGTCTGAGAAGAAAAAAGAAAAGAAGTCTGAAGCCTTGAACATCAGAGGTACAGCACAGGAGTTTACTACTAATATTATCATTAACTTTAAAACACTTTCCGATTTCCATTTCAGGATTCTATTTACTTTTGCCAATTATCAGTAATAAATAGAGCAAAAGCCCAGGGCTCTCTGTGTATGTAGAAGCAGTTATCCCTAGCAGAAAGGTTTTGGTTGTATGAAATAGCATAGATAATAACAAAATAGTGTGGTGCTGATTTGGCTGTGAGTGTGCTCATGTCTTGATCTTTGTTATTTAGAAGAGTGCAGCTGAACCTCTTGGGAAGAAAGCAAAGTCTATTGCCCTAAGCTCAAGTCACTAGTAGCTTTATAGGAAGGTGAGCCAAGTAGCTGTGAGCTGCTTTGTTGGATGTTACTGCTGTAGTAGTTGAGTAGTTTTCAGCTTTCAAAAGCTTTAGAGCAGGAAACAGAACTTTAAATTCCAAGGTTTTGTTGTCAGCACCAGGAAAAAGGTGCTGGAAGTGGTGCTCCAGCACAGTGTTTTTCATGGTCCTCGAACTGTGAACTTGCCCCTGAGAGAGCCTGTGACAGGGTTAATCCTTCTTTCGGCAGGTTTCTGGGTATCTGCAGAGCGAATTGGCATAGATGCTTCTGGGGAGACATTAACCAAGTGTCTCTCTCCCTCTCTGTATAGGCATTTATAATGTATACACATCTAAATACCTACTCTAAGCTGAGTCAAAAGCAGATATCTTTGAATATATTACACATGGAGTTTGTCTCCAAGGAAAGGGCTGTCAGAAAGCTGAAGCAGAATGATAGTTTCAGGCTGGTGGGGTCACTTATCAGCATCTGATATCGCTCAAATGTCTTGCAAGTTAGCATCATGTGAATTCAGCTTAAGAGGTCAATGCGGCAGTCAGGCACTTGTTTGGTTGGGTTTTCTGTGTGTTTGTGCACCTGTCTTTCAAGGAAGACCCTTTGGAAATCAAACCATGTGCTGCAGCCACAACACTTTCCTGAATGTCTAGAGATCGGTGTCACTGGATATTATGGTATTATAGTGGTAAGAGTATTGGAGCAGGAAAAGCAAATTGTCTCTTTCAGGTATGAAAGAATAAGAAACCAGTGAGTGTATTTTAGAGAAGGCCTTACTTGCCTGAATGACAGTGCTTAGCATACGGATGCTAGAAACTTTAAAAGATGTCTGAAGGATAAAGAGTTTTGTGTCAGTTATTTTAAGATACGTGTCATCTTTGGCTTTTAGAAACAGATTTTTTCTTTCAGTGTGTCATCTTTGAAAGTCTTTGTGTTGTCCTTACAAATATCCTTGCTACAGAAATTCAAAATCTAATTCTTTTTCTTTGAGATTAGCTGCATAGCCACACTTACTTCATGATCACTTGGCAAAATTCCTGTGTATTATAGAATCTGAGCCTCCCTGAAAAATGTGGCTGGGGAAAATGGATTTTAAAAGTGGTAGGAACAGGGATCCACACATTCTGCCCAACAGTACTAATTACTGTAGTACAAAATTATTCCTTTTATTTCCTGAGCATATGCACGGTAGTTCAGACTTTCTAACACAAGCTGTTGGAAACTATGAATTACTATCATTCTACCAGACTGGCTTTATTAAATAAAGCATAATTTTCAGTTCTATCCAATAACCAGAGTTCAGAGGATCAATAGGGAAATGATTTCTGTCTAGGCCCTCATTATGTGATGTGTAACTAAGATGTATATGTTAATGATGTGAGTAATATAAAATAATAATTCTCCAAATTCTATATTCTCAATTCATAATTTATCCAAATTCTGCCACACTTTATTCTTCATTCAAAAGAAAGACTTTCTGAAGCCTTTTCCTGTTCTCTTTAAGCTGCGCTCTCCAGTTCGTTTCCTTGGCAATTGCATCCTGCCTGTCCCTTTTGTTCATGCAATAGCTGATAGCCTGTGCTGAATCAGGATTATTTGTAAATAAAAAGGGAACACTGCAACACTGTTAGGAGGAGTAAAGCTCTGTGGGAGTCTGCCAGAAGGGGCAGAACATGCCTGACTCCAGCAGAAAGAGCTGGACTCACTGGAAGCTTATACTTTTCTCATCTGACCCAAGTGATTCAGAGGAACTCCAGGGTTATCACACAGAATAACAATGTTCATGCACAGAGCTGGCAAGAAACAACAGCACAGGCAAAGCTGTAGGTTTAATCCAGTGACTAGCATCACCAAACAACCAAAACTCTTCACTGTGTTGTTAATGAGTTTGGGAGGGAGCCTTTTGCAGATTCTCCAGCCCAGAGGAAGTGATTCCAATAGAATGAAGCTCTTGACAGTGCTTGTCATAAGGGTGTTGAAAGGAGATAGTCCACTGCATTCCCTCAGAGGCTTACAGTAAAATGTATTGGCAAAGAAATGATCTTAATATATTGAGAGATGTTATGAATTAGGCATGGGTTGAATGAACCTGAGTCTAAATAGTAAAGACTGACAAAACTGGACTGACAAAACTGAAGTGCATTTGAGGGAAAATGATGTGAAGTAGTAAAAGAAAAAAGTTCTTGGGTTATTGTGACTTTCTAGCATGAAGACTACATTAGTCACTGTAGTTGAAAGGGCAGCTAAAAATGTGTTATTACAGGAGCCTGTTTTGTGTCTTTAGCTTTAGTGCAAAAACATATCTATAGATGTAAAAAGTGGTAGCCAGTGTTCCTCTCAATTTAGAGTAGTCCAGGCACGTATTAAACTATGTTGTCCGTATGACTGACTGTCAAACCAGATTCCGATTTTCTGGGGGGCTTTAAGGCCTAGTAGTGTTGGTGGGACAAGGTTTAGTATGCCTAGTAAGCAAGCTTGTCCTCAAAATCAGCGTTTGAGGGCATTTGAAGCCATAGGAGTGAGCTTAGTTTTCACGTAGGTAACTTTTCAGGTTTCGGTAGTGTCATAGAAGCTGATGGAGGAGAATAACTAGTACTGGGAGTGGTCTGTGGCTCTCTTAGCTTCCAGGGTAGAATGGATATATTTAGTCATCAATTTTTAATTGAGAAATGAGGTTTAATGTGCCAGGATCTTTTAATAATCTGCAGGCGTTTAAGCCAACACTTTCTACGTTGCCATGGCATTGCAGTTGGACCGCAGTGCTAGCATACCCTACATGTTTAATAATGCATCCCACTTAAGCAGCTGGGGTTCAGTCAGTATTTCCCTTGCTGTTTTGTCCTGAAAGCTGTTACTGAAAGTATCAGTTATGATATTAATGCCTGGAAAGTTGCTTTTTTTACATGTTCAAGTGGAACAGACCTGAAAAATGCAGCATTACTCTCCTTCCCCCCAAAAAAAACCTCTCTCACCCCCACTAATGGAAGTTGTACTATCTGTTTCAGGTGTTCTTTTGCATGTTATGGGAGATGCACTTGGATCTGTGGTTGTGGTAGTTGCTGCTACAATCTTCCATCTGCTTCCTCTGGGGGATGCTCCGTGTAACTGGCAGTGCTACATTGATCCAAGCCTCACAATAATTATGGTGTTCATCATTTTGTCTTCTGCATTCCCACTTATCAAGGAGACCTCAACTATTTTATTGCAGATGGTTCCCAAAGGTGTTAATATGCAACTACTGAGTAAGTCAAATTTGTTGCTATTAATTCTAAAGGTATTTTTCAATGCATAGGTTTTCTGGAATGACATGTTTGGATTATTTACTCATAACAGCTCTAAATTCTCAAGAACAGTGAGAAATAGTCACATGCCTGTGTCCTAGCAACATGACTCAAATCTCTCTGGATTAGTTAAAGCATGCATTTTGAGAATGTGGTACTCTAACAGTACATCAAAAGTACCAGGTCTTGAGCTGTTAATGCTTTGTGTGGGGTGTTTGTGAAAGAAATAACATTGAATTACAGTATCTCCCAACCCTTCTTCTGAGGTGCTTCCAAAACAGCTTAGAAATCTCCATGAAGTCTGGTTAATTTTGTAGCTCTCTGGTATATTTCGCACTGCTTAATTATGGTGTAGCACTGGTTGTTGCTGGAATTCCACCATGCTCAGAGCTAAGGAAACCAGAAGATGTGGGGTCTTGGCCGAGGAAGTCATGCTCTATCATTGCTTCTGTGTAAATTACCATTAGGGAGCCTGAGGGATGGGTGCACCCAAAAGGAAGGGTGACTTGCTTTTGCGGCCATCTGGAGGGTGAACTGAAGGCAGCTGGGAGTAGCTATAGCTTACTAAGGGTAAAATAAGTGTAAGTGCATAAAATAAGAGTAAGTGTACTTTTATCTGCTTTCAGATAGGGCGCTTAATGAGAAATCTAGTAACTACCCAGTACACCAAAGCCTGTAATACCTTTCCCTTATGTTTTCCAGCTGACGAACTAGCTCGTGTACCTGGGGTGAGCAGCCTTCATGAGGTGCATGTCTGGGAGCTTGCAGGTGGGAAGAATATTGCTACTCTTCACATCAAGTGCCAAACCCCTACCGATTACCAAGATGCTGCTTATAAAATACGAAAGATTTTCCATGATGCAGGGATCCATTCTGTGACCATCCAGCCTGAGTACACTGACCACAAGAACTCCCAGATACTGTGCAGCTCACCCTGCATCTCAAAAGCTTGTGACTCTCAGCTGTGCTGCAGTCAGCGGGAACCTCATCTGACTGAAACTAATGGCTATACTGAGAAAAATGATAGTTGCCTTTCTGCAGTGCATAAAGACAATGGTTCCAGGAAAAATGATGTTGAAATCCCTATCGAGTACCCAGCGGCAGAGGATAGCATTAAAAATGTGAAAAATTGTGATGGCAAATCCATGTTGAGCAGCACACGGCTTTAGGCAATTCCCCTCTGCTCTGTGCCATGTTCTCACAGAACAAATGTGTCCTGGCTGGGAAGGGGGTTGTAGCTGAAGCTGATGTGGCAAAAAGTTTTCTCTGCTTTAGCTGTAAACCAAAATACACCTAGATAAGGATTCATATTTCCATGAAGTGTGTTCTGATGCAGCCTAACACAGTTCCTTCCCAAACCATGTGTGAGTCTCTGTTGTTAGACTGAATGGGGTGTTTTGCTGTCTGCACTGATGCTTGCAGTTAATGGCCAGTGGCACTGGGAATGAAAATCTGGCCTTTGCTGCTGAAGTGAGCCATTTCCTGAAAGCCCTGTGGCCAGTTAGTGATTCTACTGGGCTGAAGTACTGTATATTTATAGAGGACTTCAGTAGAGATGCTTTACTGATCCTTAAACCCCATTTTTGCATAGACAGTTCATGTTTAACATAATGCTTGTGCTTCTGGCCAGTGGAGTTTGTGAATGAAATTAGAGAGTCTAAGGAATACGGGAAATACTTGGGAATTTTGACTTGCATTATTTTCTTGACCGATTCCTGTATTTAAGGAATGTATTGAAGAGCAGAAGCTAGTCTTGCTTCTCTACTACTGGAGTCCTAGCCTACTCACAGATAAGTGTGCTTAAGAATAGACTCCGTGTCATGAAAGCAAAGAAATACTTTTAGTACCAATTATAGCAAACAGAAACAGAGGCAGTCATGCAATTAACTTTTATCTTGTTCACTGCTGTGATTGCAAATCAGTGTTTCTTTTATTCTCTTGACAACAGAAGGTATCATAGCCACAGTCTTAATTCATCATTACGCAGGATGGTTGCAGTACCTTTAACAATGACTGTCTGTCATTACTCGTGCTGAATAAATAAGCTAATGTGTTTATTGTGAACAGTTAAAATTCTACAGTTTTACTAGTAAGACATAATTTAATATTGCATTGATTAAAAAAGTCCCTTTAAATTTTTATACGCAGTATTATCACCTAGAGGGAGCTATGCACATCGTATCCAGAAGCTTTCAAATACATTTTGCTGTCAAAAGCAGCGTTTCAATGGTATGTGTGGCCTGGACAGGCTGTTTTATTCATTTATTGAAGAGAACACCTTTGTAAATTAAAAGCATCTTTACTTCAGTGACACCTTAACAGAAAGGGTGAATCGATTTCCTGCCTGGGCTGGGAAAACACCAGGACCTCCTTGTAAGGCTGGCTTGAAGGCAGCCAATTTCTTATTAATGAGGATGATGTTAAGTCAATGAGTATTACAACACACAGCAGGATATTTTGCTGCTTGGAAAATGGTATTTACTGAAGCAGTGATTCCATTCTGGCTGGCACGTTTTAAGATTTGTAGTTTCACCCTTTGAACAGATTCTTGGCTGAATTAATGTATTTTATAGCTTTCCATTGTAAGTTTTTATAATATAAATGAAATTATGTGTTAATATAATTGAAAGCTTGATCTGATTCTGTTAGCAGCAGAGGTGAAAGCAGCAGGATCTTGCTTGGCAGTTATTGCACAAATTAATGTAAATCAGGAAACATTTAAAGAATTGCTGTGTCTTTTTAAAGTGTGTGGCATAAAGTAAGTCAGTTCTGTTCTTTTTGTTCTTATTTTCATCTATGATGATGTTATTTACATCTAAACCTCGACATTTAAACAAATATATTTACAAGGGTTTTTTTGAGATCTGGAATAAAAGGCTCCCAATATAACAATAAAGTCAAGGGGAGAGCTTGCTTCCCAGATACTCTCTAAAAACAAGCACCCTTTCATAATTACGCATTTATGTCTTAAATCAGGTAATTCTTATATGTATATATTATTAAATGGTTGAAGATGGAATGGCAGTGTTGTTTATTCTGGGATTAGGGAAAACAAGTGTGTGATGTTGGGGCATTTGAGAAAATGGACCTTCTTTTTCTTTATTCTGCCAGTGTTTGTTGAAACTACGTTTATCTATTTTTTTAGCTTTTAAAAGTGGTGTAACCCAAAAATACAATGAAGTAACCTTCTTAGACATTTTTTCTTGTCTGGTTGAATGTACTGTAATTGTTGCCTGTGAATAAATAGGAAAATACCAGGGATTATAGAAATCTTCAGGTCTGGAAAGCAAGCAGATTTAAAGTTTGCGTTATTGCTTAAGCAAGCAAGACCAACAGAGCTATGTTATTGATGAGATGAGCCATATTTTTTCTGTGTAGGGATTTTCAGAGTATTCAGCTAAGGTTTCTGACCTGGTATCCTTCCTTTTAGTCGCACAATAAAATATCTTTCTCCTTTGTTTGAAGTGTGCCACAGCGTGGCTGTACTGGGTGGCCCTTCTCTACATCTGTAGAAGACTTCAATCAGGGTGTATTTTGTTCTGGCTTATTTCCCTTCAGTTCTTGGCATATTTCTTCTAATTTGCTTGAAGTAGGTTTACCTCATTTCGAAATACAATATATTTCAAGTATCCGCCTTTATCTGTGGGTCTTATTCTAGATTCAGTTTTGTAGCATATTGCACTGCCAAAAAATCTCTTGTCTGGCCTCTTTAGCTGAGTTTTTTCCCCTCCCCATTCAATAATGTAAAATTTCTGATGATTGCAGGTTGACTGTGCTGCTCTGTGCTCTTTCCTGTACTTCCTTAGAATTGCATCATTATGGCATTCAGGTTCTGTGGCAGTGGTTTACCATCACTATCTGTAGCAAAAGAAATCTCCTTGTTTAAAATACAGGTGACTTTCAACTGGTTGTCCAGCCTGTGTGTCCCTCTGATCTGTAACAGTCATAAGCATCACCTACTTGTATGACAGCGAAACCTTTGCTAGCCTTACCAGACAGTTTTGGGGCAGAAGTGAAATCTGGAATGAATTAACATGGTATTGAATGCAAAAGCACTTTACTGACCTTCATCAATTGTAGGTCTTTACATAAAGTGAATCAATTTTTTGTTACCTTTTCATATGTGCCATATGTGTCAGTTTAAGTGTTAGTTTTTCCTTCTGCCACTCTCTGAGTGCAAGGCTTGACTTAGCATCAGTTATTTTTCTTTACATAGAAGAGCAATTTTTAGGAATATTGCCTTTGTTTTACAGGTTTTCAGATGAAAACTTGTGTTCTTTGTGTTATTTTGCAGCTGTGTTTTTTTCCTTTTAATGTTTTTCATATTCTTTGTCTCTTCAAGAAAATCAGGATGGTTTTGGTGGCCTTCTAAGCAGGGTGATGTACTCGTAGTACAGTTTAGAAATACCTCTTTTGTGTACTGGTTTAACTTTTGCACTCCATTTTATTCAAATTCACCCACTTTCTGGTTTTGCTGTGTGATACACTTTATCATTGCAAACCACTTTTTGACCTTGTTTAGTTCTTCCTATTCTTTCCCCCTTCCCTGCATGATTATAACACTTACTGTCCTCAATGCTTCCTCTTATTCTGAACTTTGAAGGGAATATGCCAGCATCCAAGTTTTCCCTGAGGTGAAGATCACCACCCAAAGTCTATGGATGTCTTGATGTGAGCTACTCCAAGGACTATTTTATGTTCTGTGGTCTGTGTAGAAGTGTTGTCTATGTAGCTATCCTGAGATGTAAATATATATATTTATATATATATATACATTCTTTACAAACAGTCCACATGAACCAACTTTTAAAAGAAGGTTGGCTTCTAAACCTGAGAAAGTACAATGAAATCAGTAGGGTTCGGTAGTCGTTCATTAACACCTTAGGGAAAAGTGTGGGTCACTAAATGGAAAGCAGGTAAAAGGGAAGTTTCTGAAAAGATCATTCAAAGCCTATGAAGATTTCTATAGGTTCTGCCACTTACACTGCTCTAAGTGGAAGCACTTTCTATGTTAAATACTTTATTTGAATGGTGATACCTTGATACAAGGATGTCACTGTGTGAGATTGTTACATTTATGGAGTTGTGTTGCTTAAAAGTTTCCTCCAGTTCTTCTGTTCATTATGTGATTTAAATAATGTGCCAAATTTAACTTCCATGATTGCTGAATCACTGAATTTCAAATCTCACTGTGGTTTTATTAACTATTAGTGAAAGATTACTTAAGGTTTTATGTACAGTTATATTTTTTTTCAAAATGGAGTTTAAATGTCCTGTAAATAAAGTGTATTTTTTAATAAATCTGTTGTTCTGTGCTTGATGTGTGTCAGCAATAGGGAGCTTGTATCAGTTTGGATAATTTGAAGACCTTCGTATGAGTGAAGTTTGTTCTTAACCTGTGGGTTTGCTAATGCAGCAACTTTTGTTATGTGTTTGGAACAAAAGAGGGCAGACACTCAAAAGCTCTTCCTCTGCAAACAGCCTAGTGGTCCCTAACCTGGGAGTAAACTTAGAGCCTATAACTCCAGGATAGGAGGCAAGGATGCTGGCTGCAACTGATAGGAGAGCTCTGAGATTCTCACTTCTGGGTTTCATGACGTGAACATAGAATCATAGAATCATAGAGTAGTTAGGGTTGGAAAGGACCTTAAGATCGTCGAGTTCCAACCCCCCTGCCATGGGCAGGGACACCTCCCACTAAACCATGCCATCCAAGGCTCTGTCCAACCCAGCCTTGAACGCTGCCAGGGATGGAGCATTCACGACTTCCCCGGGCAACCCATTCCAGTGCCTCACCACCCTCACAGTAAAGAATTTCTTCCTCATGTCCAATCTAAACTTCCCCTGTTTAAGTTTGAACCCGTTACCCCTTGTCCTATCACTACAGTCCCTAATGAAGAGTCCCTCCCCAGCATCCCTATAGGCCCCCTTCAGGTATTGGAAGGCTGCTATGAGGTCTCCACGCAGCCTTCTCTTCTGCAGGCTGAACAGCCCCAATTTTCTCAGCCTATCTTCATACGAGAGGTGCTCCAGTCCCCTGATCATCCTCGTGGCCCTCCTCTGCACTTGTTCTAACAGTTCCATGTCCTTTTTATGTTGAGGACACCAGAACTGCACACAATACTCCAAGTGAGGTCTCATGAGAGCAGAGTAGAGGGGCAGGAGCACCTCCCTCGACCTGCTGGTCACACTCCTTTTGATGCAGCCCAGGATACGGTTGGCTTTCTGGCCTGCGAGCGCACACTGCCGGCTCATGTTCATTTTTTCATCAACCAACACCATGTTAGAAATGAGATGATGCTTTGCAGTACAATTTTAGGTGCTGGTTTTAGAGTAGCAGTCAACTTCACCACATTGCCACGGCTTCCTAAGTAATGGTCCATAAGAAATTCTCCAGTAAATGGTCCATAAGGAATTCAGTTCAGTTTTGGCCGATATGTTGCCTGTGATCATGTACTTGGCTGATGTTTCTCAGCTTATACCTGGTGAGTTGGGAGACAGAACTGAAATGTCTATAAGCAATTTCTGACAAATGAAATAATACATATGCTCAAGAGAATCAAAAAATAATGAAGAACAGAAATGTTAAGGATTTACCCTAACTATTTCTGGTTGTACATGACAATGATTGCAGAAATGCTGCCCAAGTAATCCTGAGATTGCTTTTCAGAGAGAGAAGATTTTATTCTGATTGTTAAATGTTGAAACCCACCATTTTAGGACAAGAAGAGGGCTGATAGATTGGAGCATGCAGTTTTAATCCTGGCATTTAATGAACAGTTTCCTCACTGCACAGACTGGCACAAGGCATCTGAAATTCAAGGACTTCTTCTCTACACAGAGGCCCTTATTTTGTACCTGGGTCCTTCTGGAGCAGTAGGTACTTCCCATGTTAGAGGTCTGCTATTGTTCTGACACTTACCTGCTCTCCAAGAAGCCACAGAACTAGGATGATTTTGGGCTGGATGTAGTAGGTTGCATTTTTAGAAACAGCTTCTAAAAAAAATCCGTATGGATTCTTATATGTCCAATGTGTATGTATGCAAAATACATAAGGCCAAGTTGAAGGGGGATTGGAGCAACCTGGTCCAGTGAAAGGTGTCACTGCCTGTGGCAGGGTGTTGGAACTAGATGATATTTAAGGTCCCTTCCAACCCAAACCGGTCTGGGATTCTATGCATTCACATTATAATATATATGCAATTACAGTTTGTTGGGCTTTCAAATGCGTGGTTTTCAGCCCACACCCTTCTGTAAGAGTATTTTAGGAGGCTGCTGTGGATTCCTCACAGACGCGTGTACAATATCCATCTGCTGAGGGCAAGTACTTTCTGATCTGGTGGATGTCCTGTTTGGATCGAAGTTGTAGTAAGAAGTGGGGAAATAACCATTTTCACAGTGGGTGATGAAGGGTCAGTTAACCCCCCTGGCAGATTTAAAGTATGGTTGGGATGAAGTTAGCAAGTGTTCCAGTTAGGCCAAGGTGAAGGTTCGGTAAATCTGAGAGTAGGAGAAGCTAATGAGTAATTCAGTGGGGATGAGTAAGCCTCTGTCTTTCCAGGCACACAAGCTTTGCCCTCTGATGCAAAGGTGGCATTTACTGTTGAATCCTAGCTGTATTTTACATGCAGAGAGTTATTTTTGCCATATAATTCTAGAGGGAGGGCATATGTGTAATGCTTACTGTCAACTCACCAGAGAAGTCACTTAAAGCAGCCCTGTAGGTTGGTGGCTGAACTTGTCTTTGCTAAAGTGACACTGATGAAAGAAGCACGTAACTTGGCCAATAGAGAGAGCACGTATTTTAACAACTGTGAAGCATTATTGACTACCTGTATATTAGTGAATTAATTACACCTGGGAATATTCCTAGATGCAAGAGACTAGCCGGTACAGAAGAGCTTGCATCTATGCTA
This sequence comes from Amazona ochrocephala, assembly GCA_039720435.1. Lineage (NCBI taxonomy): Eukaryota > Metazoa > Chordata > Aves > Psittaciformes > Psittacidae > Amazona > Amazona ochrocephala. Next base: position 113,263,691 of record CM077878.1, on the reverse strand, counting down.
GTAAAATACTGTCCATTTCAAAAGAGGGTGGCTCCGTGTGGAAGGCCAACTGCGATTAGGTACTTGACTGTGCCTGGGAATGGCTGGGGAGAGTAGTTGCCACAGGCCGTGAAATGCCTGAACAACTTGCTAATATGTAATCATGGCTCATCCCCAGTCCCTGTGTAATTTGCAAGTATTGATAAGGCACGTGGTCCCTGAACCTCTGCGCTGTTCTGCAAGGCAGATAGAAAAGGAGATGAAGCTGGCGGTGGTTTCTTAGGGTTGGGGGTTGAAAGATCTCCGCTTTATCCTTGTCTACGCTGTGCTGCATCATTGTGCAGGGCAAGCTGGAAGGGGAGAGGCTGCCTGGGTCAGCAGTGCAGTCAGCAGATAACGCTATCATCATAGCTTGTTTGCATGGGTCAGGAAACAAAAAGCGTAAGGCAAGTGACAAGGACGATATGGCGTTGCACTTTGCTTTACCTCCGTCCAGCTCTCTGTCTGTTTAATCACCTATTGCTGTGGCGTCTCCTCACCTTGTGGTGAGGAGATTGAAACAAGACTATGGCAAGAGGCTTCAGGGTGAAGACAATATGCAAGTAATTGAAATGGCACAGCAGGCCCACAGCCTAAGGTACAGAAAGCTTTGTAGGTGAAGGACCACATAGTTCAAGAGGTAGAAAACAACCCTCTTTTCAATATACCTTAAAAATCAATCTTGTAAAAAGCATCTGATATGGACCTTGGGTGACATGGTCTGGTGTGAGGTGTCTCTGCCTGTGGCAGGGGGTGGGAACTGGATGATCTTAAGGTCCTTTCCAACCCAAACCATTCCATGATTCTAAAGCTCATCCTTCAAGTTTTAAACCAGGAAGTACAACAGGTGATTGAAATTCAGCACCATGAATGCTATGTCTGGTAGAGCAGCACTTGCTTTCATTAGCTATTTCTTTTTGAAATTGCTGTATGAAGCAGGGATGGCAGCCCTTCTGCATAGCCCAGCTTCCTTTGCCCAAATTGTTCACAGAAAGTGTTTGGAGCACGCTTCAAACATCTGCACCCAAATGATTTTGGGGACATCACCATCTGGGGAGCACCTTTCTATTTGTTAACATCTTCAGGGTGTAATTTCTAAGAGTGTTTGGGGGTCAGCCTCAAATTGTCTGTGTGTAGCTTGATCAGTCATGACAGGAGAATAATCAGGGTCCCCAAAATAAGGGTGAGCCATTGCACTGTGCCAAGAGGAGCTGCTCCCCAGCAGATGGAGGAGGAAGAGGGTCCTGCTTCTCTCCCAGAGTGGGCATGGAGCAGACCCATGCCCGTGCTGTGCCAAGGGAACATGGTGCATCCCCTGGGACAAACAACTTCAGCCGTTGCTGGGGAAGGATTTACCAAGGGTTTCAGAGAAGGAAGAGTGAGGAAACTGCTCAGTATCCTGGGTGGCCTTGAAACCCTGTTTTCTGAGTACCAGCTGTGCTTTCAAGCACAGTTTGAGGCCATCCAGAAGTGGACAGTGGTGTATGCTTCTTTCTGCCTCCTACTCCTGGATACTTTGGTACATGAAGGAACTTGGAAATGTGTAGAGGCAACGCCTCAATTCCTGTTGTCTCCAGATATGAGCTTTTCACTTGTTTGCATTAACCCTAATTTGCTTTGGTGCTTTAGCATCAGAAATATGAAATCTGACATTAACCAATCAGTTCATACAGTCACAGTAAGTCCCTCTATCCCTCAGATTAACACTGGCTTTTCTTCTATGCTAATACACTAGTGTTGTATGTCTTCACTGAAACGAAAAGGAAAAGCAAAGGTGGAGATATAGTTCTCCTAAGGGTTATGAAGTTCAATAAACTATGAAATGGATTATGCTTCCTCCTGGCTGTAAAGCAGGGAACTGCTCCTCCAAGGAGGAAACTATCATTCTGGGTTAGTGTTTGGGCTGACATGAAGGCATCACTGTCTTTGCAGTTCTTTCTGCTTTGCTAGCCCAGGAAGGAAGGGATTTGGCTCCTGATGGAGGAACATCAAGCAAGCACAAGTGTGTTGGCTAGAAGGAAGCTCTGGCTATTTTCAACAGCTGAAAATCTGGCTCTGTGCTCTGCTCTTCTTGTGGCAGGGAACTGAGCTGCTGATACAGCAAGGAAGGTTACACAGTGCCTCAGCCATCACCTTAAGGGCATGAAAATGTACTTTTCTGGCTACAATGGGGATCTCCCAGGGCTGTGGAGCAGTAAGGCAATGACACCCCGTCCTGCTGACTGTGGCATACATATCTCTATCTCTCTATCTATGTATCTATCTATTTATATGTATGTAGTATTTCTGGCAGAAGTCAAAAGCTCCCGCTAATTATGCATTATATACAACCCCCAACTAAGACTGATGTTACATTTCCTTCTGAAAGACAAATACTGTCTCTCTTAAGCACTCTGTGTCCTGGCCAAAGAATAATCACGTGAGGCAGCAGCAATGGGAGACCGAGGGGAACAAAGAGGAGCCTTGCTCACAGAGCTCTTTCAAAGTACTTGTTCACTTGGCCAAGGAGGTCGGCAGCTTGCCTGTGCCTCCTTTGAACCCAGCATCTCTCATACAGCCCCGTGCCTGCTGCTGCAGGGGTAAGGGTCACCTTCTTTGTATGGGACACACATACGCACAAAGCAAAGAACAGTCTGGGCAAATGTGGCCTCAGGACGAGGAGCTGTAAGGAAGAGAGGGATGGAGCATGTCTCATAGGAGGGATGCTGTTACCACAGCAAGAGCCAGCAGCAGCAGGACTGATGAAATGTGGAAATGTCTTATATTTAAAACACAAATATATACATGTGCGGGTTTTTTTTTTGCATACACACACGTGTATACACACACACACGATACTGATTATATATAACCACATTTATCAGCATTCAGCAAGTGAGAGTGTTTTCTTTAGTCACAGTGCCATACAAGTACCACTTGCTGGGTATCCCCAATGTCTTCTATCTGGTATATCCTTCCCGCTTATCACTGTGAAATTGAACTGATTCAGTATGTCAGGATTGCAGATTTGCCCTTTAAATAGTTGTGTGTCTGCCTGCCAGAAACTGCCAGGCTCTAGCAGCAGGGGTTTGTGTGAATTTAATGTATTTTCTGTACTATGAATGAGCACTGCCATGCGGATCCCAGCTGTGTGAGGCAGCTTTCCGCTAGGTACTGAAGCTGTGTAAAGGGCAGACACGTTATAAGGGGACTTTCCTTGTGAGGTTCACACTGATTTTCCCTGCAGTTGTTGATCTGGGCAGAGAGGAGCACGAAAGTGATTTTGGAAAGTCAGCTACACATGCACAGGGAGAAAAGAAGAGGGCATGGATGGCCTAATACAGCCAGGCCCTGGGGAAAATCCTCCTGCTGCTTCGTTCAGTGGGTAGCTGCTACTGCAGTGTGTTTTTTGGCTGGCACCAACAGCCATAATCCAAACAGCTGTTATCACCCCTCCTCAAGCATGCCGGGTCCTGCTCCACCCTGACTCTATCTGGGGGCTCCAAACTCTGGCCTCACTGATCCCTTCAACTATTTTCCTTCGCTTGCTCTTCTCGGATGCTTTCTCCTTATCAATTGGTGTCTCCCTAATCTCCTTTCTTCCTTGCCCATCCATCCAGGGCTGCAAATCTCTCCCTCGCCGTCATGCTTCTGGCCACCTTGTGCTTGCTGTCTTTCTGCTGGGAGTACTCTTTAGCTTAGTCCTAGAAAACATTTAAGGAGAGGTGCTCCGAGGGGCCAGGTCTAGGGCTTGAAATAGCAGCCAGCTTGAAAACTAACCTGCTCTTTGCACAACTGCTGTTCAGTCTTTTATCTAGACCTGGAGGTTGAAATACACTTCTGGCCAATTTTGTTTTTTTTACTGAAAACTATCGAGAGTTGTCTCATTGAAAACTATCAAGAGGTGTGTTAGAGGTTAGAAAGTTTGAAGATGAAACTCAGACCAGTTACTGTGGATAAGTAGACGTGGTTTTTAATACTGGCACTACTAACAGCAACGTGAAGAGAAAAGGGTGTTGTGACTAGTTTCAAACAATTTAGAGAAGGGGACCAATATAATGATCCCCTGCAATATTGCTACTTAAGAAAACATTTGAGAACCCTCAAAGCTTTTGTATATTCAGGGGCATGGGAAGTATTTGGCTAGACCCTATTCTACAGTGTCCTTCAGGGTCACACAGTGACTCCAGAGGCAAGCCTTTCTCCAGCCACTGAGTTCTGTCCCTTTGGCAAAGACCACAAATATTCTCAACACCATTCCTGAAGTCCTGCCCATCTGCAGCACTGACAAACCATCACTTTGTAAACATGGTTTTTGTCTTATTTGAGACCAGGCTGGCTTGACTGCAACCAGAGGGGCTGCCACAACTGTGCTTAGCCCATTCCTTTCTGCCTTTGCCACCTTGCTCTGCTGCCTCTCATCAGCAGCGCTCATCTAAATCCAGAGCATCCTTCCGATGCATGACTTTTCTGAAGACATCAAAAGCATTGTAGAGAGCTTGGGGTGAATGCAAAATCAAGAAGGATGCGCTGCATATGCCTCTTGTTCTCATCGTAGTGTTTGGGGCAGGGAAGGAAAGAAGGTGTTTTGAGTTCAGTTACAGTAGAGAATTATATGTGCTCTTTACTCAGCACTATGTGCTTCAGCATGAACCTCCTGACCCCCTATGTGGAGCTGCTGCTGTCACAATAACAAGCAGACATTATGAGTTAATGCCTACAATAACATTTCATATGGTAAAAGATTTCCAGGGTTTACAACTTTGAACCTGTTATCCTATACCAGATTAATACAACTGTATTTACTGAAGTGATTACAGAGGCACTTCTCTCAAGACAGGCAAATTTTCTTGTATTAATGATTAAACAATTCCGACTGATTTGACTGCTGTTACACCTTTTTAGGGAAACAAGTCTATCAGAACCTGAGCAAAGACTCCGGGCACTTAACCTTTATGTCTGATTCGTTAAAAATGAGGTTCTGCTGATGCGAAAGATTGGTGATTCTACCTTCACTGAGACCATGGTATTACAAGACCTATGGGTCTGAACCTCATGAACCTCCACTGCGACACTGCAGCTTGTTTTGCTGGCTGAACCAATACCTCTGTCCCCTCAAATAATTTTGGTTTTAATCCCCCCTCCTCTCAGGCCTTTCTATGATAAGACTGTATTTGTGAGGCTGAATTTTGTCTGTTCAGCTGGGCATCATAAAGAAACCCTCTGAAGTCTTGTTTGACTATACACTGGGAAGTAAATGTTTAAAAACATTAATCTGTATAGAAATGTCCTAAAGTTTATTGCTCTTAATATTATTAATTGTTCCTTTATTGGGGCAGTACCTGAGAATGGGCAAAAGTCAGAGCCCTGTTTTGCCAGGTGTGTTAGAAACATAAAATGAGTGGCACATCTGAATCTGAAGGGTTTAAAATGTAAACCAAGTTCCCAAACTTCCTGTGGATCTGGGGACTTTTTTCTTTATGTCAGTTTTGCTCTTAGTGGGGTTTGCTGTGAGTAGCCAGCTTAGCTATAGTGAAAGGGATGTCAGGAGCATGGGTAACTTTTGCTTCTTTGTTGCGTTGTCTTGACTTAAGATTTAGTGATGTCAAGTCTGGTTATGAGATAGTATATCAGGATTTATGCATAGATGTATTTAGTCAGTGAATTCACTGATTTCAGTTGTTCAATAAATGGCGTAGGCTTAGTAAAGAGACTAAGAAGTTAATGGGTCCATTCTTCAGCTCTGACAAGAGTGCTTAGTCCAGTCCTGGTGTCTTACATCAAGCTTCGTGCTTTACCTGTGGATTTAAAAAGGAGGTTATTTGGTTGCGGGCCTGTGGCAGTGAAGAGATGATACCCTTCTGTAGGTTTTGGGTTGTCAATATAACTCAGTTAATGCTTTCAATAAATATTTCATAAATTTTATGTGAAAGGCAAACAGAAACAACCAGAAAACAACCTTTACTTTTACAGAAATCATGCTGAACTGAAGCTGCCTGGAAGTATAAGCGCTATAGTATCAGGAATTGTATTATCTGCCTGAACCAGTTCCCTTTTTTCTTATCCACTTGCCACACTATGCAGCCAGAAATCTGCTTTGCATGCTACACACAGAGCAACCGAGGCATTTATTTTAAACAATGTGGGTTTCTTAATGAGTTAGTAATGAGCTACTCAGCCTGCCTTTTGCAAGCACACCCCTCTTCTTTTACACTGTCCAGGGACCTTCTGTGCCTGACTCTGAGTTTTGGATTGCACACTCAAGGCTGGGAATTGCAGTGCTGGAAGACTCTAATGGGCCTTGAGCTCTCCAGTCATATAATGGGGTTTCAGAAGGACAGCAAAGAGCATCAACAAGACATACGACTATACCAAAGCTGTGGCAAATCTCCGATGACTAGTTTCTCTGCTTTAGTGTCATTTGTTGAAGATAAGACTATTGAAACAAGTGTCAATTCAGTACTTATGTGTCAGAGTTATGCTAGAAGGCTGTTTTGTGAAGACTGCAGTGTTTCTGGGCATTGCTACTCCTCTTTTCAATAAAATAAGGACTAATACAGGGGGTTCTGCTGTGGGGTGGTGGCAAGGAGTCAGCAGGACTCACCTGGTGTGGGTCAACTTGACCAATACAAGAGCAGGCTATTCTCAGGAAAGCTATAATTCTTCACATGGAGAGGAATTTCAGGGAATGGCAACAAAAAGCAGACTGCTGGCATTTGACAGCTCCTGTTGGATGTAATTTCTTGGTCAGAAGCTGCTTAGTAGTGAGAAGAACATAAACTTTACATGGCAATTTTCTGGCAGTCTTGTGTGGTACTTAAAAGGTATTTAAAAGGACCTCCTGGAGGAGCTGCCTTGTACTTGCTGTGCAGTTTCAGTCAGATACTTGCATTTTAGAATGAAATAACCTAACAATGTAAACTGAACAATACCTCAGTTTTTATTCATCAGAAAAAACCTGAAGAGGTTATGATATCACTGTTATCACAGTAATGTCTTTGGTTACGCATGCGTCTGTCTGGGCCTGATGCAAATAATCAGAACATGATACGACAGATAGGATCTGATGTATTTGCCCTTCTGCAGTTGATATAATAGATTCCCCCACATACCCATGCACTCAAGCTTTCTTTCTTACTCAGCTTCTCAAGCTCTATCTGCTGGATGCCTACATTTCTCTAACACTTTTCTTCTTTTAACTTACCTTTAGTATGTGATTTCCTAGGGTATGTGTCTACAAAGAAGCAAACCAAAATGACAGTGCACTCAGGGGTCTGGAGGTGCATACAGGAGTACAGCAGAGAGGGGACCTCCGGCTCAAGCAGAGACCCTGCATGTGTGCCAGCACCTCAGTAGAATGAAGGTTTTTTTGGCACTGACTTTTACAGGCAATGAACATGTCTGTTAGGCATACACTCTTGCCAACGACCTTGTTTCTTTTTGTTTTTCGCTTTCTTTTCTTCACATATCCACCCTCAGGAGTTAGTCTCCTTTCCTCTGGTTTATTTATGTCTGTTTGACTAGCAACTCTTGTATCCTCTGCAGTTTCCCCATCCCATTCCCAGTTACCTCCTCTCACCTTCTCTTTTCTAAGTTTACCTAGTCACTGTCTTCTGAGTGTTGGGTTCATACCTTGACAGTTACAGCCTTGGTCAGTGTGAGCAGTATATACGTGGTCTTTAGATTTACAAATAAGCTCAAGAAACATGCTATATACAAAATTCCTCAGGGAAAGGTAAGATATCAGTAAAATACAGAAATTAAGTGGGAAGCCATACTAAATGATGGGAACAATGAGTGCAGTATGAGCCTTCTTCACCTTTAGACTTGAAGATCAGCATAATCTTCAGAGCCATGATGTAAGAGCCTGGCTACAGGTATTGCTGTCTTTGCCTTGATGTAAGCCAGGCATGCAAGCCTGATAAAGATTGTATTGAGTTAAATCTTTCATTTGTACTAGCTTCAAATTGATATTGCAAATGGAAATACTCCTGGTTCATGCTGGAATAACTCAGGGGTGAGTCTGTGTCATGGTATCTTGAAATCTCAGTAAGAAGGCTAATATGCAGTGCAACAGGCTTAAAATCCTAGTGAGTTTACTAGGTGCTCCATCATGGTCAAAGTTAAAGTCTCTGCTGACTTGTGTACTTTTGGTATCAACAGAGGATTGGTCCTTGAGTTGCTAATAATTACTAATAATGATTCATAGAAAACAGAAAGTGGCGGTCAAAGGTGAGATGAATCATGCTGCCAGAGAAGCTGCATTTTGTTACTGATCCATGTCTTCCTAAGCCTTGGGGCTTTCCTCTTCCAGAAAAAACAGTGATTCTCTGAAAAGCAGCTGGGAGAATGGCTTCAGGGCAGTCTACATTTTTTAACTACCAATGTTTTGTGAACACAACCATCCTGCTCTTGTTTAAAACTCCTCATTGCCAGTCCTAAATATGCTCGTGGTTCACTAACTTCACACAGACTGAGACTTGTAATGCCCCACAGTTGACTCCTCCTCATCATTTTATTATAGGTTTTGCAGGCCAAATTGTCTTCTCCATCACATTGACATCTGCAGCACTTTAGCTACAGGCAAGCTCTCTCAGGGAAGGCAACCTCAGGTCTTTGCTAACATTAGTTGAATTCAAAGTCTGTTGAAGATTCAAGTTCACTGAAGTCTTTATCGGAAGTCATACATCACGGTACCAGGGAACAGGAGCCAGATATATGTGGTTTTGGATGTGGGATGAACCTCTTGCTGGACTCCTCCCTCATCCTTTAGTTCAAGTTAGCATTTGAGGCAGAAGATACATTTCTTCAAAGCACAGGCAGGTCAATGTGTGCTAAGGCCCCTCCGAGATTAGCAGCCCTTATGTGTGCTCAGTACAAACAATACCAAAGTAACAAATCCAAATGCTGCAAGATGATGGTAAATAAAAGCAGATAAAACAGCAAAAGGGAGGAGATGTGGTGTGCTGGTTGACTGTAAGCTGACTGACACATAATCTCATAGTATTTCTCATACAAGGAAGTCATAATGAATAAACTTGTGACTTTATACCCAGCCTTCAGGTGAATTGTGCAGCTTGAAGAAGTATGTAAAGGAAGATCTTTGCACAGCATGTATCTTAACTTTGCATTCCCCCCAGATAAGATTTTAAAAGCTATTTAGTGAAATTTCCCCAGCAGAAAGGATACCCTTTGTTGTATTTATTTGCAGTATTGTGACTGTGATTATTATTGGGCAATATTGAAAAAAGGTGTTGTTGCAATATTTCTTATTTGAAAGGAAAGCAATGTTGCAATTATTTCAGATGAACACAACAAATTGCAGGTGTGAAAATGTAGAGAAACTGATCAGCCAAAGTAATCTTTGTTGAATTAGATCTTTGTCTCAGAAAGAAAGCCTGAGGGATTATGTTTGCTCTTTGCTTCCTGGGACAGTTTTTTGTTCACATATCTGCTCATTTACCACTGAGCTCGGATGAGCCATGGAGTTAAAAGCATTTTCAAGGTGCATTTCTGTATTATGCCATGGAAGTTTGGGAGGCATAAAGAGTTGTAGGAAAGGCATTTTAAATTCGATTGCTGCAGACTGATGATCCTTGTTGATGGATGCAGGCTTTTTCTTTACAGTCTCTGTTTCCCTTATTCCAATTTCTGAGAAGACAGGAGGTTTTTATTCAGTCTCTACCTTGGAGTGCTAACAGTCTTCCTGAGTTGTTTAGCAAAGGATTAAGCATGTTTGGTGGGACATAGCTTGTGATGGTTTAGTGTGAGGTGTCCCTGCCCATGGCAGGGGGTTGGAACTGGATGATCTGAAGGTCCTTTCCAACCCTAACTATTCTGTGATTCCATGATTCTATGATTCTATGATTCTATGATTCTATGATTCTATGATTCTATGATTCTATGATTCTATGATTCTATGATTCTATGATTCTATGATTCTATGATTCTATGATTCTATGATGGAGGTGCAGGGAAGACTAGATTTTAAGAAGGAGCTTCCAGAGGAAGTCAGAGCTCTTCCACAGTGAAAGTGGTAAAATAATCCAAGTATAGGAGCAACTATTAGAAAGCAGGACAGAGTAGAAACACAAACAAATTCAAAGCTTGGGAACTGTATAAGGAAAGGTGTATAAAAAAATATCAGTCAAAAATCTGAAACCTTAGCTCCCAAAACTTCTTCAAAACAGATTTTTTGAACATTCATCTTCCTTTGGACTCTGCCTCTGAGCTGGGAGTAAATAAAAGGCCCAACACCACTATAAGTTCAAAACCAAACCAGACCAATCCACCACCCAAACCCAGCCCCTTCAACTAAAGGTTCTTGACAAAGTATTTTCTTACAGTCTACCGAAATTAATTTTTAACCATTTCTTCCCCTATGTGCATGACGGCCCCTGATCTGTAAACCAGAGAGAAGCAGATTAGTTGTTATCACATTGCTACTGAGAGTTAGCACAAAGGTGGCAATGCCTGTGATGCTGGCATCCGCAAGCACTTTTGATGTTTGAGTCATTTCAAATAAAAGTGAGAGATATGGCAACCAAAGAGATCACCTAGGATAACGAACACAGCTTGAACCCAATAGCTCTCGTAACTACAATAATAGGCAGGAATTTTCTACTGCACTTTCTCCTCTACAATGGACTTCTCTGTTTTTTCTTTATGTGGTTGAAGTGTTGCTGGCCAGAAGTTAGATAGGGCCTCTTTTCCCTCCAAGATAGGGGATGTTTTAGACACAAGTTACGTGCATTGTCTGATCTCTGGACAAGCCAACACTGCTGAGTCTTCCATGGAGAATGTGAGATAATAATTTAGCTCCCCTTCCTGCCAGTGCAGGACACTTCCCTACATTAAATTTTCCTAATGTACTCTAAGGGCCAGTTTCAAGTGAAAGTGATTCCCCTTGCAGAAAGCATTCCTTACTTGACTAGATAGATGCTGAGAAAGGATGTAGAATTATTTTACCATGAGATATGGTGTAGAGATCTGCAGAAAAGTCAATGTTGCAGTCATTAAAAAAAAAAAGAAGTTACTGTTAGCTGTAAACCAGCAATAAAACAGAGGATGAATGAGCAAGAAATAGCAAAACACCAGGACAAAAACTCTGCCAGCACAGCAGTTTTCAGATCCAGATGACGCAGATCCTGCAACCCATTTGTGCAAGTTATCGGAGCACTCTGGTGGCAGTGAGTTTGCCCCTCTGTTATCAGCCTTACCTACCAGCCCTTGGGTTCACCTCATGGTTTGAGCTCACATATGAGGTGGCAAACAACCTTTAAGAATTTGCTCTTTGTATGTAAAGATGAATTGTATAACAGGAACGCTTTTAATCTCTGGATGATATAAATGCTTGTATGTCCTTGTTGCACACATTACTTTTGCAAACAAGGCCCATTCCAGGCTCACCTCAAGCTATCAGGTCTATCTGCATCCACAGGCTCTTTATCTTCCAAAGACAGATCAGCTCTGGGGCACTGGCAGCATCCACTCAGCCCATTCCTGCCTCCCATTTGTGTCGCTCCTCAGTGCCCTGAATGAGATCAGCCTCTCACTGTGCAGACAAACATCAAGTCATTTGCTCAAGCATCAGTCTCAGTCCTCACAACTGGCCTAGTCACCTTATTTTACAGCTGCTTTCCACCAAAGCACAGTTCCTGAAAAATCAGTAATGATAGTGAAGTTGCTAGCAGGTTTTTTTTGGTGTGTCTGGCCTTCCACACCTCTCAGAGAAAACCCGTCCTTTGGGATGACTTTTTATCTGCCCTTGATTTCATTTTTTGTGTCTTCTTCATTGATATCATTTCTTCATTGATATATTTTTTTAAAAGTATTTGCTTGTTTTGAGGTGATTCATGATGTTTTGCTAGCAGTTTGGGGTGTTGCATGCATTGTATTGTGAGTATGGGAAGGGGTTCACAGGATGTGCATAGGAGGACCATTGCTGCTTGGTACCAGCAAGGGTGTATAATCACTGGGAAGGGGGAAAAGATCCTTTTGCCTCCAGGATATGATTGCTTCATCTTTTTCAGTTGTTTTGTCTCCACCAGGAGTAGTAGAAATCTCCTTTCTCCCAAAAGAAACTGATTTCATAGGCTTTCATCAGAAGAGTGGTTTAATAAACCCATTCAAGACCTCAGCAAGCTTGCTGATGACGCCAAGCTGTGCAGTTTGGTTGATATGCTGGAGGGAAGGAATGCCATCCAGAGGGACCTTGACACGCTTGTGAGGTGGGCTGATGCCAACCTGATGAAGTTTAACCATGCCAAGTGCAAGGTCCTACACCTGGGTCAGAGCAATCCCAGGCACAGCCACAGGTTGGGCAGAGAAGAGATTCAGAGCAGCCCTGCGGAGAAGGACTTGGGGGTGTTGGTCGATGAGAAAATGAACATGAGCCGGCAGTGTGCGCTTGCAGCCCAGAAAGCCAACCGTATTCTGGGCTGCATCAAAAGGAGCGTGACCAGCAGGTCGAGGGAGGTGATCCTGCCCCTTTACTCTGCTCTCATGAGACCTCACTTGGAGTATTGTGTGCAGTTCTGGTGTCCTCAACATAAAAAGGACTTGGAACTGTTAGAACAAGTGCAGAGGAGGGCCACGAGGATGATCAGGGGACTGGAGCACCTCCCATATGAAGATAGGCTGAGAAAATTGGGGCTGTTCAGCCTGGAGAAGAGAAGGCTGCGTGGAGACCTCATAGCAGCCTTCCAATACCTGAAGGGGGCCTATAGGGATGCTGGGGAGGGATGCTTCATTACAGACTGTAGTGATAGGACAAGGGGTAATGGTTCAAACTTAAACAGGGGAAGTTTAGATTGGATATAAGGGGGAAGTTCTTTACTGTAAGGGTGGTGAGGCCCTGGAATGGGTTGCCCAGGGAAGTTGTGAATGCTCCATTCCTGGCAGTGTTCAAGGCTGGGTTGGACAGAGCCTTGGATGGCATGGTTTAGTGGGAGGTGTCCCTGCCTATGGCAGGGGGGCTGGAACTAGATGATCTTAAGGTCCTTTCCAGCCCTAAATAGTTTATGCCTGCAGGTAGCACTATTGTTTGTAGAAGCCAGCCCAGCTAGGGTGGGAGATGAGTGCAGTGCTGCCTGCCCCAGTGCCTGGTCCTGCTCTGGGTTTTCATGTGTGTCTCGGTGTGAGCAACATCCAGTTTGAGAGCTTCTGAGATTCAGGTGTGATTTGTTGCAAATTGGAGTGGAAAAGATCCTTAAGGGCAATTTAACCTCTGGAAAGCAGAACCTCTGTGCCTTTGTGGGATGGATACTTGGGCAGTGTGACTAAGTTTTGTGTTTTGCCCTTCTTGAAGGAGACTGGGAGTTCCACATAATGAGGAACTACTGCCTGTCTAGTGAAACTTCGCTCCTCCCTCAATCATAACTAAATCCCATTTTGTCAGAAAAGCCTTTTTTAGTAGCCTTTGGGCATATATATTTTTATTCCACATTTTCTTCTTTTTATTTTCTCGTTTAACTATGCTTCAGTGCTGGGTTGTATCAAACTTTTCTTCTGAGGTTAATTTTAATTGCAGGGTCAAAAAATTCATTCTTATAAATCAGGCAATAAATATGCATCGGGTAACCAAACTGTTGCTGAACCATTAATAGTCCACAACAAGTACAAAGGCGAATAGGTGTTGGTAATGGCATGGTTTGACTGACAGCGATCGGAGTACTTCTGAAGAGATTTACCCTCTGTGCTGCTTTAGCCCTATGGAAACGATCCCTCTAGTGGGCACTTGAAAAATTAACCGGGTCTGCTGCTTGGCAAATGCAGGAAACCCAATTCCTCAATACTGGGAAAAAAGAAAAAAAGCAAAGAGAAAAGCAAAGGAAAGAAAAGAAAAGAAAAGAAAAGAAAAAAGAAAAGAAAAAAGAAAAGAAAAAAGAAAAGGAAAGAAAAGAAAAGGAAAGGAAAGGAAAGAAAAGAAAAGAAAAGAAAAGAAAAGAAAAGAAAAGAAAAGAAAAGAAAAGAAAAGAAAAGAAAAGAAAAGAAAAGAAAAGAAAAGAAAAGAAAAGAAAAGAAAAGAAAAGAAAAGAAAAGAAAAGAAAAGAAAAGGAAAGAAAAGAAAAAAGAAAAGAAGAAAAGAAAAGACAAGACAAGACAAGACAAGACAAGACAAGACAAGACAAGAAAAGAAAAGAAAAGAAAAGAAAAGAAAAGAAAAGAAAAGAAAAGAAAAGAAAAGAAAAGAAAAGAAAAGAAAAAAGAAAAGGAAGAAAAAAGAAAGATTGCCACATTTTCTTAAACTATACAATTGAAAAACATTTCTAAGATGGCTGTTTTGAGAAGTGATAAACATCACCAAAATGCTCATTCAGTGACTTTTGCAAAACTTTCAAAAGCACTTTTATTCAGATTTTAAAAATTGAAATAATGAGATTGTTTTACGTATTATCGTAAGTACCATCTCTTTGGGAAAAAAAGGTTTTACTATTTTTGAAGTACTTTCTGCATGTTCAGTAAAAACCAAAGAAATCTGTTGTGATTTCTTCCTCATGGAGAAGATACAAATATTTTATTAAAACAACTTTTTTAATTTTTCAGTCTTTCTTGAGAGATTTCAAGAGATTTTATAAAAGTCAAACAATTCACAACCAAGTGCTCCTTGGAATTGTAAGCAATTTCGAAGAATGGCTGGGGTAATGTGGTTTTTAAGTTGTTACAGTGAAACTGGTTCTACCCTTGCCTGAATGGAGAATTTACTGTTAAGCATTGTATATTAAATGTGTCAGAATAGAGAAGTTTGAAGCTTTGACAACAGTTGTGACTTTCCTTGATGCCACATAATAAGTTATTATCTTGTGGCATTTTAGTTTGGATTTAAATCATGAGTGAACTAAAGGAGTTTGTCATGTTCATGGTTTACTTGACAAAAGTATGAAACCACTGAAATGTGTGGAATTAGTTCTAGTATTCATCACAGAATAAATGTTTGGATCACTTATTCACACCAGTCTTGCATTATATGAAAGTGTCTGCGGAAAATTATACTTGCTTTCTGTAAAGAATGACTAAAATATTCCATCAAACTTTGGCTTCAACATAGTGGTTAGACTCACGAATGCAGCTCCAGTGAGTGCTGCCAGTAGACTTCCCCACTCACTTATCTTTGCAGAGAGGATGACTTTCAAAATAGGTTGGGATTTCTTCTCTTCTAGTCTATATATTTTCCCAAGGTGTGATGGAAACAGAGTGCTTGTCATGGCAGTTCTGACTGTAATTTATGGGAGCTATTTTTCTAGAGATTGTGCTGAATACAGCTGCTCACAGGAATCCTATAAAAGGGTGCTCCATGTCATGGAGAACAAAACAATTTGAGTGAGTTCACACAGCAGTGAGTCTTAGAGCTGGGCAGGATCACAGCTGACCTCTCTCCTTCTGATCAGGGTCATCTTGCAATAACTTGTCCAAGTAGAACATAGCATGCAGGTGGAGCAGGTTATTGGTTTCGTAGAGGCTCCTTTGTTGTGTGTGCAGAACTTATTGTCTGTGTTTGGCTATATGTGGTTGTTCTATTAATAAATGCACAAATTTAGTAACAACCTTTTCATCTTCATCTTTCATCTAGAATGAACTGGATCAGGTTCTTGCATTCAGTTCTGTACTGTTGAAGCTGTTTGCAGGTAGCTGTTGTTTTCCTTAGAACAGAGCATCATTCACAGAAGTCAGTTCTATATTTGGGACTCAAAATCAAGGAAATTCAAGTTTACAAGGCATTAACTGCTTATCTTAAGAGTTGTAAAATTTGACTTCTAGATGATCTATTTTTGCAAGCTTCAGTAGTAGCATAACTTGCCCTACTGTACTGTGCACCCCTGAGTAATCAACATTAATATGTTAATTATGTAATGACGTGTTTGCGTTAAAGAATAGGGTATATGGGCTAATGATGCCTAATCTCTGTTGGCTCAACATTTAAGTTGCATGTAGTGTACAGGAGGTGAAAGCAATTTATGCAATTATGTAGTCTGTCTAAGCAATCAGACCTGACAGGCCATGAGTTTAGGGGGAGTGCTCATATGCCTCAAATGTACTTTTAGGCAGGCAGTTGACTCCAGTAACACAAAGAATCCATAGACCACCCCAAATTACATCACCCACAGGGTTTCCCTGATGTTGAGTTTTGTTGGGTTGTTCTGTGTTGTTTTCTTTAATTATAGGTTATACCCTTGCAGTGAACTAGGAGCACAATGCAACCTTGACACTGGCAATCACAAACTGTGTGCCCTGCCTTCTAGAATCACATCAACAATGTAAACATCAACTGCTCCCAAGGCTGTCTTAGAGTGATGTGGGGATTTTGAAGCACTGGCTTTAGGTAAGAAAAGCAGTTTAGTTCCACATTATTTTCTTTTAGAAGTCTTGGCAAATGTTCTCATTGAACAAGAGTGTTCTTTTGCAAGGCTGAGGCTGAAAAGCTGTAGTGCATCTCTGAGCACAGGTGACAGTCTGGTCCTTGAAGGGTTCACAGCACTCAAATGACTGGGGTATTTGAAGGACCAGATTTGAAAAGGGCAGACTCAAGACAGGGCAGTTTGGAAGAGCAGCTGTGTAGGTATCTGAAAACTCCAGGGAACAGACCCAACTTGGGCTAGGTTTTAGCTAAGGCATGACTAATAGGGTTTTTAATGAAAGATTTTGAGAGTCTGGAAATATCAATTGTTTCCCTTGAAGAAAATCAAACTCTTGCAAGTTGTTCACTAATTCCAAACTAAAGCTCAAAGTCTCACATTCAGCTTTGTGGTGGAAAACTGTGCAATTTACTTTGGAAACCTTGGTGGGATTTAATCATAAGTGAATTGAATTACTTCAGTCATTAAGCATTCAGCCATTCTACCATCTTGGTGTAAAGCCACGTGCCTGCTTTTCATATCAGCTGGGGTGAGAATGTTGGAGAGCAGAATATAAGGTCTTGACTGATGTTAAAGTACATGACAGTGCTCCCCAGCATGGGTTTGTTAGAAAGCTCTGGGAACAGTATTGGGTATCCCAAACTTCCAGCAGTTTAGCTGGGAAGGTTCACTTGGTATTTCTTGTTTCAGCCTCCAAAGGAGCATAAAACCATACTTCTAAAACCATACTGAGCTGACTGTGGCTTCTGGCAGTGCTTTAGGTTTGGGGAGCCATCCCAAGCTGCTCTCCTCTGGATTTCTCTGAGGAAGTGGGGTGAGAGAAGAAAAAAGGCTAATTGCTTTAGTCCTCATAGACAAAATCATTTTGGACAGAAATTTCAAGTGTATATATATTTTAGTCTTTAGAATAATCTCAAATGTTTGAACTTTTATTCTATATTGGAATTGTCTTAAACATAAAGTATTTTCCAATGAGTTCTGACTGGCTGTAAGCAAGGAAGGGTTGGGAAAAGTTAGGTCACATATCTTATACAATCATAAGATTGGTTTCTGATGTTTTCTATCAAACTGCACCCTTCATATAGTAAAATATATGAAGAAAAGGAATGCTACACAAATGACCATATTAATTTACCCGGCATGATTACACTGGTCCCTTATGTGAAAAGGTGACATAGATGCCCAGTTCACAGCTAAAGCTTGAGTCTGTAGTGTGAGATTACCCTGCATACCACACAACATGATGCACGCGTATTCTGAGAGACACATGATACTGTATTAATGGGGAAAAAGTTAATTGTCAGTTGAAGTTTGAACATAGCTTTCCTAGAAGTATTACTGGATGGAGCACAGTTCAGGAAAATGGGATGTTTTGTGTGTGTTTATAGGACAACTGGGTGCAGTTGTGACTAGCACCATGTTAGGTTCAGCTTTCTTTGCATTTGCATGGGAAGATATATGTGACTCCATCTTCTATCACTTCAGCTCTGCAGCTTGTTCCACGTTGTGGCTGAGCAATGTTAACCTGTGCCGTTCAATATTGTCCATATAACACAGGAAGAGCCTGAAATGTAGTCTTAGTGGAAGCAGGCTTTGGATGTGCTTTACTCGGGTGATGTATAGCATCTTTACTCATATCATGCCAGTGTAAATGGAAAGATGAAGTGTACAATCCAGTCTGCTATTATATTGAAGAACAACTGTCACAATTCTTGTCCATGTTATGGGCAAAAAAAAGCATGGGCTTGACTTCAGCAGTAAGGAATAAACTTTGAATATTTAGCATGGCATTCTACGGTGCAAAGAAGAAAGGTGTAACAATAATTGTCAATGGGAGTGTGCAACTATGGAAAACTTCTCTGGGAACTGGAAAAGTTGCTTGTAGGAGGTCCTTCTGTTGGGGTTTGGACAAATCGGGTATAGTGTATGTTTATATGCATAAATATTTCTTCACAGTCTTGAGGGGAGGAAGTAGAAGAAAATCAGAGATGGATAGAGTTGTTACATGAGATTTCATATGCTGGTTTGTTCTGAGCGAGTGAAATGTATTTTCAAGGTCTTGTGAGTTTGGAACAATTTGCATCTTCCTTAAGTTTCCATTTTGAAGTACATGATGTTTATGAAATGGTTTTGCTGTTAATTTTAACATTACTTCGGTAAAAATGGAAAATTTTTTAAAGCATAGGTATATATAGAAAGTCCATGTAACATGTAGGTGCTGAATATTTTATACAGGTTGTTGTTTTTCTCCATGTATGAATAAGTGTATGCATACGTAAAAGGTTAATGGATAGTCTGGATTTTCCAATATCACACTATACACTTTCAAGTGTATTTCAAGGCTCAGCACGTCTCTCACATCCTGTCCCAAGGCCATAGAGACATCTTTGTCCAAGGATGTGTATACAGTTATGGAGGGTGTGAAGTTTTCTACAGTTTCCTTGGCAACCCAACAATATTTACCCCAGCACAACTTTCTTATGCAACAAATACTTGCTGTTCGGCTGTCCAGGGCATCCCTGCTCTTCCTTCCAGCTGTGTGGCTGGGTTATACCAGATAACACTTTAGAATTGTCATTTCCTGGGCATATGCATAGACAAAGGACATGTTTGGTCTCTTCATTTTCTTGTTGTTGCTGTTTCCTGGAAATGCAAGCAAAAATTCTTTGATCCATAAAAAGTTAGGGGTCCTCATAGGAAACAGGGAATATTTCCCTGGCAAAATACTAATTCTGTGGCTTTTCTTGTCACTTTTCATATTTCCTACAAGGAGTCTTAAGTCCTTCGAAGTATTTTTCCTCACTTGCTGAGGTCTGCTTCAGTTTATTCATGCAGCTTTTCTGCTTTTCAGAGTGAACTCTTTAAAATCCAGATGATGTTGGCATTTGTACCTATGTACATAATCAAAGTGCACATTCAAAGAGATGGAGGAGCGCATTCTTGTTCAGCTTGCACAAGGACATGTATGGGCTCAGAAGAGCCTTTTGGGAGCAGGTGCACCAAGGTTGCTGCAAAGGTTTCTCTCTGGTCTTACTTGGGATCCAGGCTGGGTAACCAGCAGGAATCACCTTTCTCCTCTGCAGGATGGGACTTCTATTTGTAGTCCCCAGTGGCAACTAGGGACATTAGGCAGGCTTGGAAATGTAAACAAATAATGATTTTAAAGAGGGAATATTATTCTTACAGAAATAGATTGGTTTAGAAATTGGAAACTTGCTAATCACTGGAGAATTTACTTGTGACTTTCCTAAGGGGTAACCCTCCTCCTCTGGCCTGGGAATGCTGTTTATTTTAAATGGTTTAATGTAAGCTTGCATTGTAATGTAGCTAACAGCTCCTGAGGTTCATGGTCCGGCTGTGGGTGTTGGTTTGTCCCTGTGTCAATATGTGTACTTGACCACAGAGTATCAACATGGCCTGAACTTCTCTACCTCTTTTATGCAGATCACTTTATGGTCTGAAGAAAACACCAGTAAATATACTTTCTGGAGGGGGAATACTTCAGTAACTGGGACATGCAAAATTTAAGGGCTACCTCAGCTGGCAGAGGAGCGATAATGGGGATTGCAGGATGCCACGCAAACATAAATATCAAATACCATTAATAAATAGAAGGCATTTGTCAACGACAAATGGACAAACCCGAGTGGCCGCAGGAGGGCACCAGAACCTCAGGAATGGAGATAGTTGCTTCTCCGCTCTCACGGGCTGCAAAAGCGGCAGTGCACGGCGCCCATTTGGACAAGAAATCTGGCAATGACATTAGGTGGTCAGAGGGATAAACATGTCCCACAGTCATAATAATAGACACCCAAATTTGAGTCACTTCTGCTCTTACTTACTTATGGGTCAGTAATTATCTGCACTGTGTCCATTCAGATTAGACAGTGAGGCCACTGGGTAGGGACTTGTCTAAACGATGTACTGCTACGCTCACCTATGACACTGTGCAAATAATTAACTGCTGTAATTATCCTGCCTGTAAAGCACCCTTACTTGACATTGCCACTAGGCAGTTACTATCCTCCAAATGTGACCGTGTCAACCAGACTCAGACCTTGATTCTAACACTGGAAGAAGCAAATCCCTCATTCACTAACATTCTATTCCTTTTAAGCACTTTTAGAAAGAGATTTTCCTTAAATCTTTACTTGGTGAGAATGACCAAACAGGCTGGGACTGACATTTCCCAATGGTGAGCATCTGTAAGAATCAGGTTTCTAGCCCATGCTTCACTAAATATTAATATTTCTATTTGAGATAGAATGGAATGTGTTAACAAGGGTGGCTATGAGATTTTGGCAAGCTTTTAATCTATTTTGCCATCTTCCAAGGTGCTCATCAGTGGCAGATGAGGTTTCTGGCGGTCATGGTGTCTCGCAGATGCTGACCTTCCTCAATGTACTGCTATAATGCTCAATGCGTTGCATTGGGAATAGCTCAAAGCAGAAGCTGCAGTCAATCCCTGCCTCACCTGGCTCTAGAAGAGCTGCATAGGATGTTCTCCATCCCTTTTCTGGGCTCCCCAGATGGAGTCCCTTGAGTAGACACTGTTCTTACTAGAGCTATATGTTTGCTGCCAGACAGGTAACACATGAGGAACAAATGCTTTTCTTTCACAGACAAGAGCAGGTAAAAGACCATGAAGCCTTAAGGAAGGAGGACAGAGCAGTAAAAAAAGCACTGCTAATGCTCTGCTCCTACTACCTGAGCTTTTGGGGTGCACTTGGGAGCTACTTCAGTGTGTTTCCTTCCTGGTACTCCTAGCAGCTCTGCAGAGGATCCAGCTCTTGTGCTGGAGAACAGGACCCCTGAGCTCTTGCAGAGGGGTAATGGCGGACTGCTGGTTGGTGAAGGTGACTGTTGAGATATCCAAAAGTAATCTTATACCTGGAATTTGCAGAGATCAAACAGGATTAATGTTGTAGAAAAACAGTGCAGGCATGTGTGTGCTTGTGTGTGTGTGTGTGAAGTTTCATCTCATGATCGCAGGGAAACGGTGGTGTTTGCTGCAGAAAGCACCCTGGTGCCAGCAGGAGGTGGCCTGGCTGTTGTCTTAACTGCAGGCAGAGTTAAGAGCTTGAAACCAACACCTAGAGCAGTGACCAAGTTACTCAGCTGGAAGGGGTAATTTGGGTCTGGTCACTGCTGCCTTGGTTGTTCCCTTCTTTACCTCAACATATCAAAAACCCCTTAAAAGGATGAAACCGCCCAGGTCTCCCCTTCTCAGCTGAGCACCTATTCAACTACAGGACTGTGCTCCTTTCGCTTCTTTCCCTCATGAGTTTTACTTCCTTGGCTATCCAGTGAAGTACCTTCAAGAAGGGAAAATAGACTAGGATCTCTCCTGGTTTATTCCCTGCTTGGGAGGGGGGATGCCATGGATTCACACCCCTCCTGGGCTGAAGAGGCCTTAGTTGTATGTGTTAGTGCTCTTTCAGCACCTGGGGCTTGGAATAGGTTTTCCTTACTACAGGTCCAGGCAGAGGGGTCTGTTTGGCACAAAGGAGACAGTGCACTATACTTCAGCACTTCAGATATGGACTCGTGCTACATCTCATCAGTCATCCTGCAACTACATGATGCTGTACTGACAGTTTTGGGATGGAGAGGTTATGTGTATGTATTAAGGTACTTGATTAAAAAAGACCAATAAGCATGTTGGTACAAATGTATACTGAACAGGCCTTGTCCTATGGACATGCTCTAGCATTTTGGTGCTCTTAGGAATCAGGCTGGTGTCACTTCGTCTTTAAAAATGAGTTAATTGACTTTCTCCTAAGGGCTACAGCAGATCACAGCTACACTGAGAACAGAACAGTGTGCTGTCCTTGGGCTGTGCTGCCCTGTTTTGGCATCCTCTCTGTCAAGGCCAGAGGTCAAGCTCTGCAGCTCTCCCAAGCACATGTGCAGCTCTGTTGAACTCAACCGGATCAAACACTTAGGAGAGCAGAATTGGGTCCAAAACATGCAAAAGCTTCGAATGGGTGGTTTGAGACACAAGGATAAGAGAGGGACTTCTGAAAAGTAACAAAAGGTTGTGAAATTGTGAAGGGATTAAGTTGTTCGAATCATTGCTCCAGCTCTATTAAAAAGGTATAAATTCATTTCAATTCTTAGTGGATTTCAGGCTGCCAATTTCTGAGCTTTCACAGCCTTTGATGTGATTCCAGCTTTCTATGATGTAAGTGGATTATTTTTTCCTTAATTCTGAAGAGGCCATTTCCCTCCCAGCCCCCTACAGAAAAGCATTTCAGCAGTCGGCCTCTAACCAAACGCTGATTTCTGGCTCATTGTGGGTATTAACCCACTCTCTACAGTGGTCTATTTCTTATTGTGTGCTTCTTGCAATACTTGAGTATAAGATGAAGATACCAGTAGCAAGCTGTTATTTTAAATAACAATGATCTTAAAACACACAATGGACCACACACTCCATTTCCAAACTGCAAACATAAAGAACAGTTAATCCATCCCTTAAATACAGCCAAGTTTAGGGGTGGAATATGGCAGCTTTCTAGTTTGCAGAGCAGCAAAGCACTATCTAGGCTGCAGCATGAGGAATAGTTTATCCAGCTGAAGGCAAAAGGGAAATGAGGACAGGAAGAATGAAGATAGGCTGAGAAAATTGGGGCTGTTCAGCCTGCAGAAGAGAAGGCTGTGTGGAGACCTCATAGCAGCCTTCCAATACCTAAAGGGGGCATATAGGGATGCTGGGGAGGGACTCTTCATTAGGGACTGTGGTGAGAGGACAAGGGGTAATGGGTTTAAACTTAAACAGGGGAGGTTTAGATTGGATCTGAGGAAGAAATTCTTTACTGTGAGGGTGGTGAGGCCCTGGAATGGGTTGCCCGGGGAAGTTGTGAATGCTCCATCCCTGGCAGCATTCAAGGTGGGGTTGGACAGAGCCTTGGATGGCATGGTTTAGTGGGAGGTGTCCCTGCCCATGGCAGGGGGGTTGGAACTCGATGATCTTGAGGTCCTTTCCAACCCTGACTATTCTATGATTCTATGATTCTATGTACCTGGTTTTAATCCAAGACACAGGAGCTGACATTTCTGCTCTAGCTGAAATACCTCCAGAATCCTTAAATCAGGGCAAAACAGTCAAGACCTGCAGTGGCAGAGATCTCCAGTGGTACCAGGGTCCTTCCTGCTGACATGGATGAGATGGATCACTGAGTGTCTAGAGGAAGACATCTGCTTGTGGAATTATCAGTGTTACAGCCAGCACATCTCTAGCACAGTAATGCCTCTGACAAGAATGATGCACCATGTCAGAATCGCTGAAATCACAACTTAGACAAGTGTGGCTGCAGATATTGATGTATATTTGGGACCAAAATAATACAGCTTTTAACTGAGGTGCAAGGACAAACTTTGGACAGGTACTTCCTTATGGAGCATCCAGCACCTTTGGAATTGCACTGGCAACCAATGTATTAAAGGGTCTGGTGGAGCACCCAGGGGCAGGGGGATGCAGAAAGCTCCCTACGGGCACTGATGAAAAATGGTTAATCTGTGATAGGGTTACAGGGGGATGGACCTCCCTTTTCAGAGACTGGCGCACACTGTGATCTATTATATCATGAGCAGGAACTTTGCTATTATCCAGCCTAAAGAATGGTTTAATTTTACAACGGAGCACACTCATGCAAGCTAAGCTCTTGGAGCAGACCATCTCCTTTACTTTGCAGAGTACTAAGTGCGTACTATCACAGCAGAGACATGGAGAATTTGGGCAAATGCTTTTCTGGTATGAGCTCACTTGCTGAGGATCACCTTGTGCTGCTCTGGCAGTCTTTATTTTTAGTCTTCTGTGCTACAAGAAACATCTTCAGGTTTTACGTATTAATTTCTGTATTTATTCTGTAAATGTTGTTGTCAATAGCACAAAAGTGTTTGTGAATTTAGATGTTTAGCTCTTAAATGCCTTAACAGAAGGTTTTAATGAACAATCATAACCAGTCTCATTAGTCTTCAGTGAAACTCTCCAGTGATTCTTCTTTGATTGCTTGTTTCTTCCTTAGGGGAGACTTCAGTGCACAGGCTGGGAAACATACTGTTGTGGTAGCTATATGCTTAATTTTGGGGGTGGCTAGGAATTTGTTGTTTGTATGTTTTCTCTACATAAACATGCAATGAAAGAACTAGAATGTTAAAAGATACAATTAATTTGCATTAATCCAGACCTAAATTTTACAAACAATTGAAATCTGAGATTTTGTGCTAAAGATGTGACCAGCGGTTACCTTCAGGATGTTTTCCCTTGAGGGGAGAAGTGTTGTTTAATCTAACAACCAGTATGCGCTAGATGGCACTATCTTATAGCATGTGTACCTGCCGCTTGTTCTGCAACTGAGTTTACTACTTTGTGGGGAAAGTTAGTGCTCAGATAGCTGTTCAGTTTAAATACTGGTAAACAAAAGCAACATCTTTCACAGGATCTGTCTATTTCCATTGAATATACACATTGGCTCAAAGCAAAATACTGACACAACACTTGGTCGTGGATTTTGGCTTGGAATCTGGAAACAAAGTCCACAATTAAAGCTCTAAATCACACCAAATAAACCAAAATCAGCTAATGTTTTTGGGAGGTTTATACTGACTTTGAACACCCACGACCCTTGTTAGGCCCTGGTCTGAGCAGTCCTGGAAGCTGTGCACGAGCATGACATGAGAGACCAGGTAACTCTACAGATGTGTTTGCATACTGCTGTCATCAGGATTTGGCTCTGGATTTGGCCTAAAACATGCAACATAAACATACCCTGGCTGACTTTGTAGCTTCACTGCTGTTATCTGCAAATGAGGATTTCTCTTAACTTTTCCTCCTATTGGATTAGGCTGTAAATCAGCTATGGTCAAGTTTCCTTTTTGTTGTTTTGTTTGTTTGTTTTTGAGGGGGCCTCTTGACTGCTATTAGTATGAATAATGCTATGTCTTCATAATTTGTTATTGTCACAAAATAGCAATGAGCTACATAGGAAATTGTTTCCCATGATAATACCAGTGTGTGTTTTACTGTCCGAGCTGATACGCATTTGAGTTTCCCCTTGCGGAATAGCAGATGCTAGTTGTCTAAGTTTAGGTATTATACCCTATATACTTGAGCACATAATGACTTTGATTTGCTCACTGTTCTGTTGCATGCACTTACTGCTAATGCACCTTAGGATGACTGTGAGACTCAGCTACTTGTTAGTTTTCCTGTGACACAGAAGAGCTTTTGGTGGCTCTGGATTACTAGGACACAATCTTTTGCAGTCCTTAGGGTTTGAAACTGACAATCCACCCATTTCAAAGACCAAACTGTAACCTGGTGAGCCACTAAGTACTCTGGATAGCCAGTTTGCAAACACTTGATGTGGCCAGTATCTGTCTTGCCTCTCACAAAAACATTTCAATTTGGTTTTTGTTCACTAGGTGGCACAAATGTGTAACAGATTGGTAAAAATTTTCTGTGTAGTTTTACAGTTGATGTAAATGTGTCCAGGGTAATTTTGAATGTATTTTGAGAATGATTTGGGGTACAAAGTTAATTTTTGAAGACAGATCCATACTGATATGTTCACTGGGGACAAGCCTGTACACTGAGCTTTATATCTGAGCAATACCTCTTTGAATGCTTTGATGCAAGCAGTTGCATTCATATCTTGTGTTCATCTCCACCCTTCTTCTGTTCTTGGTCATCTCCCATGTCATAGAACCAGTGGAAGACAAATTCTTCTTGGAACAACACTAGCATAAAGATGGTAAAGCACATTATTCTTAACTGAAGAGGCAAAATGCTTGGGGAGAAACTGAAACTTTCTTAGCTTTTATGTTCTCATCCACTTTTTAAAAATGCAGATAATAAGTTATTACATGTAGGTAATAAGTTATTACATGTAGGTAATAAGTTATAGGGACTCTTCCACACCTGCCATATTCAGAAGT
Source organism: Amazona ochrocephala (assembly GCA_039720435.1). Taxonomy (NCBI): domain Eukaryota; kingdom Metazoa; phylum Chordata; class Aves; order Psittaciformes; family Psittacidae; genus Amazona; species Amazona ochrocephala. The sequence continues at coordinate 113,237,397 of CM077878.1, read as the reverse complement.
AGAATCAACTGGCAGCAAAAGCAAAGATTTACCAGTAAGATGCATTTCTTGACACTCTGCTTGCGTGCTTTTGCTAAGAGAAAACTTCAAAAGAGAAAATCGGCTAAAAAGAGAGAAATTGACTTTTCCAGTTTCAGCGAGGGAGCTGAATGCATCAGGGAGCCAAACATGATTGTGGACTTCATTTTTCAAAAGTTCAACACTGGGGAAAAAATCCCATCAATTCCAATCATGGAGGAAAAAAGTGAAGAAAGTCCCTAACTGGGTAAACTGGACAGCATTAAAAGAAATACAGTAGACACGACAGATGGATGTGATGTTATTCATCGTACGTGGTTGGAGGGAAGGAGCAGAGGAAAAGCCAGTGGTACAATGATCTAGGCTGACCTGCCTTCCACCCAGCCATGCCACTTCTTTCAGAGCTGGAAGGATTGGGCTGGGAACGGGAACTTTAAAGGCCTAATTCATTGTTTGAGGTTCCTTTTCTGGTTTGCCAATACAGATTGGCTTTGTACCTGTGCTTTAGAAAGTGCTAGCATAAATCCCCAAAGATGTGTCCTCTACTCCTTCCTCTAAGGATCTAATTTACTACTCAATTTCCACAGTTTCACCAAATTGGTATTTTCCAAATAGGACTTTTTGACATATATTTACATGCAGATATATATTTTATTTTCTGTCTTGATCAGTTCTTTCAAGGATAATGAGCTTTTGGGTTTCTCTCCGCACCTCCACTGCTCAACTCTGAGGATAATAGAAGTGATGTGATTTCAAAGTCAGGGGTGAGTGCAAGACCTGCTGATTCATGAGGTTTGTGCTGCGAATAGGGAGGGAGCAGGCAGTGGCAGAAAGCCACCACAACCATTAAAATTCAAGTGGAATACCTAAGGTAAGGAGGGCTTAGGCTTTAAAAGGGAGTAACTTAAACATTTTCTTTCCAAACATCTGTAAATTGTTAGTCTGATTTATTTTAAATTAAGAAACCTTTTTTAGCAATCTGACAGCTTATGTTAATTTTCAGCCATTAAACTTTTCAGCCATTTGAATTAGATGCTGCACCATTGCCTTTGAAGGAAGGTGCCCTTGCTCATCAGGTGTACTTGGGTCCTTTACCAACGAGTACTGTTTTTTGGTGGTGGTAGTGGGTTTGTTTGGTTTATTTTCTCTTTCTCTGTGGACAACACCTTTTGACCAGTTTGATCAGTTGACCAAGGTCTTGAGGCTGTCTGCTGCCCTTCTTGAGGCTCTGATTTGGTTTAAATCCTGCTGAAAACAGCATTAGCTCGTTTCCTAAGCCAGTCAGATGAATCATAGGACATAGAATGGTTTGGGTTGGAAGGGACTTTAAAGCTCATGCAGTTCCAACCACCTGCCAGGGGCAGGGACACCTCCCACTAGAGCAGGTTGCTCCAAGCCCCGTTCAGCCTGGCCTTGAACACTGCCAGGGATGGGGCAGCCACAGCTTCTCTGGGCCTCATCACCCTCAGAGGGAGGAACTTCTTCCTTATATCTATCCTAAATCTCCACAGTTTAAGTTTGAACCCATCACCCCTTGTTCTATCTCTACAGTCCCTGATGAAGAGCCCCTCTCTGTCATCCTCTTAGGCCCTCTTCAGATACTGGAAGAGGTCTCCATGCAGTGTCTTGATTCAAAGTGCTGTTGCCAAATGCTATAGCAAATATAGGATGCCTGTCCCTGCATGGAAGCAGCCAAGCCAACATAAAAAGAAAATAGTCATTCAGGACTTAAAGCACCCCTTTGTCCATTGCTTCCCCTCCAGTGCTGGCATTTTGCTTCTGTTAAAGTAGTTATTGTTCTGTGAAGTAAGTCACTTTCTTTTTCTGGAAATCCCAGGCTTGTATAGGCATATTCACCTCTAATTTCAAAAAGATTTATGGAAGAAAGGAATTGTGTTGGATTGTATCTCTACCACTCACTTTGGCAGCCAATACTGACTGGAGTTCAGGTAAATGCCTGTGAAAGTTTGGTGCTCTGACAACTGAAACAGCTGACTTCCTATTTTTATGTGTTTAAATCTAAAGTCCTCCAGGTAGCTCAGATCTGTGCTGTGCCATGACCTTTCTAGCAAACACCTCTAACCCTTGCAATTGTTAAAAACTTAAATCTGAATTTAATTACACTAATTTCTACCTCAAATCATATAAGGTAAAAGAAGAGCTAAGTATGTCTATAGGTGATCATGTTCAGCCTCAGATGATCCACGCAAGTATAAACTTCAGGTAATCTGATACTGCTGAATTTTGCTTTGTTTTCAGTCCCACATAGAATCATAGAAACAACCAGGTTGGAAAAGACCGTTAAGATCATCAAGTCCAACCACTAGTCCAGCACTGCCAAGGCCACCACTAACCCATGTCACTGAGGGCCTCATCTACATGGTTTGTGAACACTTCCAGGGATGGTGATTCCACCACTGCAATGGGCCTGTTTTATCTCAATTCATGTTTCATCAGGAATAGTATGATGAGTGTCTTGCTGGGTCTGGGGAACATTTTGTTAATGTGTAAGAGCAAAGATCTCCCTTCATCTCTGCCCATCTCCTTTGTACATTTGACAGGGTACGCTGACAGACTTCTGAGCAATGCTCCAAGGCAGTGTTTTCCCAGACCACGTGAGAGTGTGTTTCCTCATCAGCTCCCTGCAGGACAGCAAAGTGGTTCTGGGTGGGGACAACAGATGTAGGAGGAAGCCCCTTGCTTTTAATTACCCTCTTCCTCCTTTTTTTGTTGTTTTTTTCTGTTACTGTTTCCCAGCTTCCTGGGTTAGCGGCTTCCTTTCGTGCATCAGCAACAGTGGACGCTTGAGGCCCCTGCACAACCTGGTCCTGGAGCAAGCAGCGCTGCTCCCCCTCAGCTTCCCTGACACCTTTCAGCCTGGTAACAGCTTCCTGCAGCTCAGCCACCTGCTGCAGGAGGACCTCCACCAGGGAGCACAGAGTGCAGCCCCGCCCATTGCTCACCCTTCCCTCAGGACAGCAGTGCAGGCTCTCTCTACACCCCGAGCTCTGCACTGCAGCCTCCCCTCTCATTGGCTCTGTCTGGGGGCCTACACTGGCCACCGCCGGGGCAGCCGGAGCAGCGCTCACAGACCGCACCCTGGTCGTACGGCGAGTGCTCACCATCCGGGACTGGTGCTGCTCCTCCTGGCACCGCCCCCTATGAGTCTCTGCTCGCGTCAGCTGAGCTGCCGGCTCCTGGGCAAGTCCTGTCGAGGACTTGAGGCTCCCTCTGTGGCTCTCGCCACTCCGAGTTGAGGCTCCTGGACGCTGGGCATCCCCCCGCTCAGGTGATGAAGGCGTCCTCTCTCGAGCTACTCACCTCAGCACTTCTCACCTCAGCATCAGTGACAAACGTGCAATCATGAATGGGCAAAGTGTCTGCTTGTTTAAATTCTTCATATTGCACCATTTGTACGGTGTTTTGGAAGCTCTCAACATTGAGGGAGCCTGATAAATTACTTCTCATGGCAAGTGTTTTAATGACTAGGCATAAGCGAAGTGCATTGGAAGAACTTGTCCAGCCTCAAAAGTTTAGGTCTTGATAACTTTAGTCACCTCTTTAACACAGAAGTTGAACTAAATATTTTGCAAGATCAGGTTTTGCCGTGTTGTTTCTATTATTCCCCACCTTTAATCAGGATATTTCAGAAGCTTGTACCTTTTAGGTTGGTCCAAAAACCATTCTGGAAGCTCAGTTTGATTTATGCACAGTTATAGAATCATAGAATAGAATCATAGAATAGAATCATAGAATAGTAAGGGTTGGAAAGGACCTCAAGATCATCGAGTTCCAACCCCCCTGCCATGGGAAGAGACACCTCCCACTAAACCATGACATCCAAGGCTATGTCCAACCCCACCTTGAACGCCGCCAGGGATGAAGCATCCACAACCTCCCTGGGCAACCCATTCCAGGGCCCCACCACCCTCACAGTAAAGAATTTCTTCCTCAGATCCAATCTAAACCTCCCCTGTTTAAGTTTAAATCCATTACCCCTTGTCCTCTCACCACAGTCCCTAATGAAGAGTCCCTCCCCAGCATCACTATAGGCCCCCTTCAGGTATTGGAAGGCTGCTATGAGGTCTCCACTCAGCCTTCTCTTCTGCAGGCTGAACAGCCCCAATTTTCTCAGCCTATCTTCATACGAGAGGTGCTCCAGTCCCCTGATCATCCTTGTGGCCCTCCTCTGCACTTGTTCTAACAGTTCCATGTCCTTTTTATGTTGAGGACACCAGAACTGCACACAATACTCCAAGTGAGGTCTCACGAGAGCAGAGTAAAGGGGCAGGATCACCTCCCTCGACCTGCTGGTCACACTCCTTTTGATGCAGCCCAGGATACGGTTGGCTTTCCGGGCTGCAAGCGCACACTGCCGGCTCATGTTCATTTTCTCATCAACCCACACCCCCAAGTCCTTCTCCGCAGGGCTGCTCTCAATCTCCTCCCCGCCCAACCTGTAGCTGTGCCTGGCATTGCTCCGACCCAGGTGGAGGACCTTGCACTTGGCATGGTTAAACTTCATCAGGATGGCATCAGCCCACCTCACAAGCGTGTCAAGATCCCTCTGGATGGCATTCCTTCCCTCCAACGTATCAACCGAACCACACAGCTTGGTGTCATCGGCAAACTTGCTGAGGGCACACTCAATCCCATGTCACCCACAAAGATGTTGAACAAGACCGGTCCCAACACCGATCCCTGGGGGACACCACTCGTTACTGGTCTCCAGCTGGACACTGAGCCACTGAGCACTACCCTTTGCATGCAGCCATCCAGCCAGTTCTTTATTCACCGAAGTGTGATATGGATATGAATGGGGTAATGCAGCTTTATGAGCTACCAAGTGTTTTATGGCATTATACTGAGAACTGTGCCTTTGCAGTAAGTGGTGGATGAAAAGCCTCATCAAATCAGAAGGAATCTTAGAAGTTTTCCTGGGGGAGTGAGTGACTTTCCCACATCTTAAGGAGCTGAATCTTCCTTACTATCAGCCTCCCATTAGCCATTCCAGTAGTAACGGTCTACTGGCATTGATAAGATCACATAACTGAAGAGCTTAGGGAAACCCACGCTAGTTATTGCAGTTTGTTTTTCCAGCTTAACTAATGGCTTGTGAAGTTTGAAACCCATACCCTGAATGTGAGGGATTTTGTTTGGAAATTGATCGCAGTGGATAATTCATTTAAAAGAGTTCCTAGAGATCAGACATGTCCAGGGAAACCTACTTAAAGCAAGGCTCATCTCAACATTCAGGGCCAACAGAGATGCAAGAAAGAACAATTAAATTATAAAACCCCTTATGTATATTTAGTATGTGCACAGTTATGCTGAATGGTTTTTCAAAGCTGCCTTCTTCCTCCCTTTTTTGTTCTTTTAATTCATACATCATTCTTTGAGCTGGCTTTGCAAGCAGGCTTTCCCATGACACTTAGCCAAGAAAGAGGACACAGGGCCACCTTCTAATGGGAATCCAAGAGGAAAAGGTCACCCATTCTTAGCCCATATAAGAGGACTTACCATTCAGTTGTCAGACCATGAGGTCGGAGGGTCCCATGTTAAATAAGTTTGCAATGTGTTTATGATGATCTATTTCAGCTCTTCCCTTAACAAGTGTGTGGAGGATGTGGAAGAAAATTAAGTTAGCTGTTCCTTCAAGTCTGAGAGGGAGTGCCATCATTCAAAACCCCTTTGATAAACTGTGTTGCAGTTCCAGCAAAAATAGTGCACAAAGACAACTGTCTGCAGGGTTAGGACTTCTGGATCAACTAGAGGATGAGATGCATGTGGATGTGGGAGCAAGGAATGCAGCTGAAGGGTTTCAGAAGAGCTATTCCTAGTCTCCTCCATGCTGCTAATTATTTAAATAACTGCTTTTCTAGTAGAAGACTTTTTCCACATATGTGTGCATAATATCACTGCCAATCACATAAACCAAGAAGTGTCTTGGAATATCTATATGACGCAGTAGCTGGAGCCAGCAGTTCTCAAAAGGTATTGGTGCACCAAAGCTAGTGCGTAGTGTGTAGGACTTGAATACAAGCTGGGTAACACACATCAAAGATATAAACAGTGTGAATAACTTGGGAGCTTCTGTTGTGATTTCAATTGTGACAAAGTTAATTTTCTTCCTAGTAGCTGGTGCAGTGCTGTGTTTTGGCTTTAGTTTGGGAACAATGCTGGTAACACACTGATGGTTTAGTCGTTGCTAAGTAGCACTTTACCCAATCACCTTTCAGTCACTCATGCTCTGCCAGTGAGGAGGAGCATAAGAAGCCGGGAGGAAGCAGAGACAGGACACCTGACTCAAACTGGCCAAAGGGGTATTCCATACCACAGCATGTCATGCCCAGTATAGAAACTGGGGGAGTTACCTGGAAGGGAGTGATCACTACTTGGGTCATGATGTGTGTTGGTCAGCAGGTGGGGAGCAACATATTGTGCATCACTTGTGTTTTCCGAATTTTCATTTATTCTTTTTTGTGGTTCCCTATTTTTATCAATACTGTTGCTATTATTTCTATTATTTTACTTAATTTCAATTGTTCAACTATTCAAATATTCAATTATTCTCATCACAACCCACACGTGTGAATTTCTTTTCCCAGTTCTCCTCCCCTTCCCAGTATGTGTTCATGCGTGCGGAGTCAGTGAGTGGTTGTGTGGCATTTAGTTGCTATTTGAGCTTACACCATGACAGTCCTTCTGGTGCAAAAGGTTGAGATAACAATGGATGTGACCAGAATGTGTTAAACAAATTTGTTGTAAGCATTCATTGTTTTGTAATAGTTGTTAGTCACGATGTTGCCTTGTTCAGAGTCGATGTGCTCACTGGTACACTTTGTGATGCTCTTCTTAGAATCATAGAATTGTAGAGTAGTTAGTGTTGGAAAAGACCTTGAGATTATCTGGTCCCAACCCCCCTGCCATGGGCAGGGACACCACACACTAAACCATGCCACCCGTGGTGTTACCATATGCACACTCCATAGTAATGTTTATCTGTGGGACTTGTACTTTGTAGTGTTGGATTATGATATGATAAAATGGCTGGTGATAACCTGGTATGTGCTCTCAGTGCTGTCGTTACCTTTGTACCTTGGGAAACATCTCGTGGGAACTATTACCCATTACGCCTTTGTCCTCTTCTACTTGGAGAGCCAACCTGTAAAAGAAGCATCTTCCTGCAGCTTCTTCCTTTCTGCACTTGTTCCTTCCTTCATTTCCGCCTTCCTTCCAGTATCCTTCTCCTCTAGGATAGTTACAGATTTGTAACGATTCTGAATATCCTTTGAATACCCTGGAAACCAGCCTGGTTCTTTTGTGGAGGACCAGCATGTTGTTGGATATAGTTCATATCTTGCTTAGGGTTAAGCAGCTACTTCTGGCTACTCCAACCGCCATGAAAAACACTGTGGCTAGAAGGAGGAAGATAACAGTGACAGGCACTGTTGTATCATTGAGGATATTATTGTGTGGGGCAGTAGAGCAGAAAGAGTTTTAGAGAAAAGGGGACAATATAATCCAAATCCTTCTGAAGGCTTTTTTTGCCATAAAACAAAATAAGGTCAAGGGACCTGCGAAGGTAATCCATGTTTTGGGGAAAAAGTGACAAAATGGATGTTGTCACATCCCAAAGGAAGTGATCGACAAAACAAAACAAAATGTTTCCACCAACTAGCAAGAAAAAAACACCACCTTTTCTCAAGTGTTCTGAGTTTTCTTTCCTACTATTACTATATTTAAATCTCAATTATTAAGCTGTTCTTATCTCAACCTGTTTGGGGTTTACCTTCTTCCCATTCTCCTCCCCATCTCAAAGTGTGTGGTGGGGACTGAGGGAGTGGCTGCGTGGTACTTAGTTGCCAGCTGGGGTTAAACCATGACAGATTCACATCTGCATCTGAAATGTTCCAGCTGCCCTCTCCATGTGTACAAAAGGCTGAACCATAATGCTGGATCTAAACAGACATAATCTGGGGAAAATTCAAGGCAACATGTAATCTTCCTTACTGGCAGCCATCTCCATAAAGAGAACAAAGGAAACTGCAGATGTGAACTCTAGGGGCATTATGGACACTTGTGAAGTTAATATGTATACTATGTGTACAGTTCTTTATAAAGACAAAAATCAGACAGTGAAGAGAAATGTTAAACTGGAGCCAGAGGCAAACTTGAAATCTGTTTAGGTAGGTACCGTAATATGGATTGCCCTATTAAGTGCAGTTGGCCCTAAAGTTATTTATATACATTTATATGTTTACATTTAGAGCAGAGGCCTGTTGGCTGGAGTCAGGTTTTGCATGACTTCATAGAGGATGCTGTTTCCTGGGTTGATTAGGGATCATTTTAGTCTTCTAACACCTAATAGTAATTTGGGTTTAGGCAGCAAATACAAAGCTGATGCTAGTTTAGATTCTGGTCTCATTTTGTCAAAGTATCTTTTAACGGCCTAAGGAGAACGGTTTGGGTTAATCCAGAGATGGACTCAAGATGCTGCCAGTCTTGAATCTGGACACACATTTAAAAGTTTCAGTGTGGGGTGGGTGGAGAGCTGCCTGGACCACTATAAATATTTCAAGGATAGATATTTTGATTTCATTCCACTTCTGTTATCAGCTGCCAATTCTTTACCATCCCCACCCTCACTCTGAAGGCTAAAGCCAGACTGCAGAACTGTTGTAAACCTCCTTCTGACACTCTTGGCTATGACAGTTATTAGACTGAATCAGTTTGCATTGCTGAGCAATGTCTTCCTCTTTGGCTACAGATACAAGTGTTCATAAATCACTGCTCATCCAGGTAACATCTTCTATGATTCTATGATTCAATGTACTCTTGAGGTGAATAACAGATCTGATTGCCTTTTGTAGCTGATGGGCACTGCCCTGCATGGGAACATTGGTGATGGAGAGGGAAGCCCCCCTGAAGACCAGGTTGTACCAAGGTATGCTTATTGCTCATCTCCAGTGCTGCTTTGGGATAACCAACCATGGCTATCTTTTCACAGAAGACCCTGCATAATATTTTTTTATGGTGTTGTTGCTTCCTTAGCCACTAGTGAATTTGTAGGCAGTGTTTCTTGCCAGTAAACCTCTCAGGTACCTTCCTGAAGAGAAGCCACACCAAAAAAATTGATGAAAAAAGAAAAAAGAGGGGGCAAAAATTAAAAATAGAAAGGAAGGAGTGAGGAATATGGTATTTTTTAATGGGTGTTTTGGATTTCTGGGTTGTGTCTTCAAGCATGTTTCTGAGTTGATTTGCAGGCAGAGAGAAGCCTGTGCTCTGAAGCTGCCATATGTGAACCAGCTGGGTGCTGTGATTGCTAGGACAATGTTGAAGCGGGGGTATCAGAAGGGCTTGTGTTCACTGCTGGGCTAACCACAATAGTATAACTTCACTTTTGGAGCTGGCATGCTTGGAGAGCGTAAGCAGTCACCATACGTCAGGCCACAAAACATGATGCAGATATGCCCTCGTGCTGTTAAGAAATGCTGGCCATCTTTCTCCCCCAGCAGTGCTGACTTTACTGCCTGGAGTCATCCATTAATGCAGATGGGCATGTTGCACTCTTACTTTCTTGAGGGTCCAGGTCATGTATGAAGAACACCCAAGAGTGGAAGGTAGAGTTACTCTCAAAACTTTGTCCTGCAGAAAGAAAGCATACCTTGTATATAATGACAAATATTATTAGTGTAATTGAATTGCTATCAGTATAATTAATGAATAAGTATTAGTCCAAATCTAAATATTAGAGTTAAGGAAAACAGCACTAATCTAGAAAAATATCTCAGTATTTATTCATTTAAAATTCCTGTATACACAATCCCTTGTACCTCCCTTTTCTCTGCTGATACATGCACCCTTCCACTCCCGTTTGGGTTCTGAAGTCCCTGGCTTCGGTCTGGAAAAAACAAGTTAGTGTGTCATCATTGTCCTAAGTCCTGCACGCGGAGGGATATGATGGTGGTGTTGAAGGCTTTTTCCTCCTCAGCATACATCCCCTTCAATCCCTCTCCTGCTTTTCATTAGGCTGCCCCTCCACATTACTCCCAGGTTTGCTATTTGGAGTGTCTTGCATCTATCAGATACTTGTGTTTTGTTCACTTTATTCCCCCTAATACAAGTTTTACAGGTTTCTTGAGTCCACAGTTCTTAGATATTTTCACATCCCCAGGGCCTCCAGTGTTGTCTGCTGCCCCCTCTCTGATCACCTCTGTACTCCTCTACACTGACCTGTGTGCTCACTTTCAAGCCTTCTGCTGCCATACCTTGCCTTTACACCTTGAAACTATTCTTAACAAAATTTTGTTCTACTTTATTAGTACAGAAAGGCTGCTGTTACAACTGCCTCTAGAAAAGACGTTTGTACAATGTAATTAAAGTAAAATGAAACAGATTAAGCAGTTGCCACCTGGTCATTAGAAAATATTATTTGCAAAGGAATAAAGCAAAAAGAAAGCTCCAGGCAGGCTGAGGCAAATCCAGATAAGGGGCTTGCAGAGTTAGTATAGAGCCTATGATCTATTACAAGCTATAGGAATACTGTATTTTCAGTGTTGTGTTGGAAAGGAGTATGAAGTGACTGCTGGTATTGTTAACAGCACCTTGTATGGTCTTTACCCATCTTTGAAGCAGGAGCTTCAGATACCTGATATCTGCTGCTTCTGCTTTCTTTTGAAGGATCTCTGTGTTTCTGAGAAAGTCTTGCGGCCGTCCATAACCTCATGTTGAGACATTAAGTGGCTCTCCTCGCTGGTGTGGCTCACAGAAATATGAGAATTCAGGTTTTCTTGCTCCAAAACATTCACTTGTGAATAATAATGAATCAAATGGTATCTGCTTTCAGCAACAAAAACCATTGACAAACTCATCATTGTATAAGTTAAGGGACATTTTTCAGACACTGGCACAATTTAATTGGCATATATCACTGGAGAATTGTTTCCACGATGTACAGATTCATAAATGTGCAGGAATCAGGTTTTTCATCTTAAGATACATTTTACTTCATTATGTAGGAAACCAGCAGGATCTGCATGGTAGTGATTTTGCCCCGGATGCTATAGAGGACACTTAATTAGTTTGCACAATCCCTAGGACATACCAACTTGCATGACGAAAAGATGTGGCAGTGTCTGCATGCTCCAGTTAGGAAGGAGTGCTTTTCTCCTTCCTCTCTTCTTTCTCAGGTGTGTGGCTATTCTTCATATCTGGGACAGCCCCATTTCTCTGTTCAGTCAGGCACTCAACCATTTTGCTTAATTATATCTGATGTTTTACTCATACTATTATGCTCTTTTTCCAAGGAAATGAGAACCAGATTGTCTCCTTGGCAGCAAAGAATAACAAATGTGCTGTATCGAATAACTGCTAGATGAAAAAGAGCTGCGATCTTCTTTTGTGCCAACCAGTGCTAAAGATGCTCTGACAGACAGGAGGCTGCTTTTAGAGCTATTACCTGCTCCCTTGATGTCTAAAAATGCTCTGAAGTAAAGTCAGGGTTGCTTTTTATGAGATGGATTGTGGATATCTGACTACCAAAGGGTACTGAACAATTTCCAGTAGACTTCTAAAATCTATTTCAGTGAAGTTTTATTTAAAATAATAATATAATAATAATAGTCATAGTGCACTTTAAGGTTAAAAGATAATATTTCCTCATCTGGACACCCATTTGCATTTTGGCTTTTTTGGAGGCAAACTTTATTCATGTATTGGACTTTCTGCAATTCAAATAATGAATCTCTCCTTCTGAAAGGAAATATATATATGGAAATTAAAATATTACAAAAGCAAAATAAAATGAAATGTTTTGTCTTTCAAAGCAGAATAGTTTAATGGACCTGACTTTATTACTTTTTTTTGTTGGAAGTTTTGCCCCACAGCAACACTGGGTTTTATCTTGGTACAATTCCCTCTACCCTGCTGAACTGAAACTCTCTAGGATTCAGCTAGTTTTGTGATAGTAATTGTGCCTGTGTCATATGTGTTACTTACACATAAGGTATTTCAAATTCCTCTTCTCTATATTACCAGAAAGCTTTTATACCGAGTGTGAATTAAAGTAGGTGAATGTTCATGACTTTTTATAGAGGAGACATAAGTCCAACATTTGATTTACTGCCTTTAACACTTGTAGATACTATTAGATCAGAGATACAAAGATGGAAGAATGAGCAGAAAAAACTGTCACAGAAAGTACTTTGTGCAATTCCAGTCCATCCTATGGTCAGGCCCTGTCCCAGGGATGGTGTCTGGGTGCTTCTTGGGATTCCAGCATGTTTTCCTGTGGAGAATCAAACACTTCACTGGTGTCCAGTGCAGACAATTCTGCTCTAAATATCATCTGGTGGACTGGGTTGGCAAAACCCTCTGTCCGGCTCTTGTCATGATGTGTGTTAGGTGCCCTTGCTTTTCCGGCATTGCTACTTTTCTTTCAGTGTTGCCTAATTTCAGTGAGAAATGTGAAATGTGAAACTCATGATGGTTGCGTGTTATGCTGGTGAATTTCATGCGACTGGACTTACGGTTTTCTAGGCAGCGGTCTCAGTTTGACACCTCCATAGCATATGTTTGGAATAGTGTTTCATATTTCAAGGAGTCTGTGAAGATAGTCTAGAGTGGGCAACCCCAAATGGAAGAATCAGGGGAATTAGCCTCATCACTTGAGGAGATGTGGTGGTGGAGGTCTCTATTCCATCCCATTCCAAACAATTTCTTGTTAACTTGATGAAATGGAACAGAAATTGATTAATTTTTCTATCATGCTGGTAAGGTCCTTTTTTCATTTAAGGAAGATGAGTCGGAATGTCACAACTGCAACCATGCAGAGTTTCAAGAAGTTCTTGGTTGTTTAATCTGATTTTTCTCATTTCTTTGTGTTAGGAGTCTGTCTTAGCTGATTTTCCCTGTTATGCCAGCTCATTACTTGAGACAGGTTTATTCGTACCTGATTTTCTAACCACAAATGTCTGCTATATTGTTTTGACTATTGAGACATTTCATTACCGCATCCGTGCAGATAGACTTTCTTCTTTTTCACCAGAGTTTGGATAACTTGTATCTTACCTTTGGCTTACACAGGCAAATCCTAACCTTCCATCATTACATTGTAACACTGTGCAAATGAGAGGCTCAAACTCTGTCTATCCTTCCCTTACCAGCCAGAAAGTCTCATCAAATGTATCTTGTTTGTGTTACTGTTGTCTGTCAGAGAGCTCAGTCTCTAGCTAGATCATGAATTTCGGCTTTGAATTATCACTATTACTCAGGCTTGTTAGAAACATGAGGGAGAAATGCATTCTTTTGTATGAGCAAAAAAATGCTGGCATTTTAGCTGTGAAGGGAAAACAGAAATCAAAACAGAGAACATGTTGCCCTGTGGATTCTCAAAGCCTGGCATCAGCTGCAGTGGTTGGGTTATCTCTGATAACCCAAATCAGAATCAGGTACCTCTGACCTAGGATATCTCATCAGGGCAACTGCTGGTGAAAGCACCTGTGACTGTCCACCTTGCTTCTGAAAGTGGGATGCCTAGGTGCATCATGCATTTATGTCTGCCTTAAACTCTGTCCTGGAGGAGGATGGACACCAATGACTACATGGCCCTTAAGGGACTGGGGAAGCAACTCTGAATCAGGATATCTTTTGTTCCCAATTCTTTTATTGCAAAGTTGTCTTCTACAGTTTTCTTTTTTGTTTCCTGTCTGGCTCTACTTGTGATTTTATCACTTTGGAGACTCAGCAGGTTGCCCTGGCAGAAAAAGGGGCTTATATTGTGGCTTCTGGGTGTTCAAGGTGAGTTGCCACACTCTCAGGTCTGAACACAGAACTTGGCATGGCTGTTAGTTAGCTCCTGTTGCTCTCCAGCTTCTCTGCTTCCTCTCCTCTGAATTGCAGAACCAAGTCCAATGCTGCAAAAGCATGCAGGGTCTCTGAAGCACCACAAGGATATGACAGTGCAGAGACTTGCTAGGACAGATGCAGGTTTCACCAATACTCCACAGTATGGTAAAGGTAAGGGGGATAGTGTCCCATAATGCTGGAGAGAGTAGCTGTGTTGTGGAAAGAAAAACTTTGATTAGATCTGGAAATTTTATAATGTAGAGATTGCATCCTTATAAGCAATGCTCACTTCTCCACAAAGTCTGCTCTAAGGCCAGCTTGGGACAGCTAGTGAAGCTTTCCAACTTGTAAACAAATGATGTGGAATGGAGAGGAAATCAAGAAAACACTGAAGTCTTACTTACAAAAGAACAGATATATGATATTCCAGACGCTTTGTGTGCTTGTAATTACTAACCTTGTTTCAAAGAGCAGCAGCAGGGACTCATTCTCAGTTTCTACTTGAGCTTTCCTTTCTTGTGTTATCTTTTAAAGTTACCTTTTAAAATGCAATTAAACCCTCTTAGAAAACAGCCTTTGAAGAAGTGTTTCATACTGTTCCATACGGCCCCTGCCTTTCTACCAGTGCAGATTATCTTGATGTATTCGCATAGCTGAAGTAGGCAATTTGACACGTGTACACATCATTTTCATCTTCTTCCTGGGGATGACTCCAATGCCTGAGGTTTCTTTTAACACTGTAAAAAGCCTCTGGCTTTGTTGAAGGTTGCATTCCTAAACAGTATACCAACTCTGAGGTTCAGACAATGTTTGCTTTGTGAGGGAGCTTTTCAATATCAAAAAGAAAACAGTCCTACATTCCACATAGGTAGATGCTATTCGCCATTAAAAATAAACAAAAAACCCCAGCAAAACCCAATGCAGTAATAATAATGACAGATTAAATTGCTATTTCAGGGGAAGAGTCATAATTACAGTTGAATCACAGCTGTGGGCTGAAGAATAGAAAAGCACAATGTTACTTTTGCAGAGTCAGGCATGTGACTAAGAATACATCATCTTGCTATGCCCTTTATGAAAACAGGAGTGACTGGTGGTGAGGATGTATTTCATTTTTATTGGAGAACTACTTAATATTTTCAGCTTTGGGGAGACCGGCTATAATAGGATAAATCATTAGCTGGTGTAAGTACAGACCTCTATAGTGCTCATCTAACTTTACTTATCAGCAAAGCATGTGGCCCAGTACATTTGGTTCCTGTTGATGGCCCTTCAAGGCTAAGCTGACTTTAAGCTGTAAGGGAAGTGACTGTTCCACTCTTTTGCTGCATGTAACTTGGTATTCACACTCATTTGCTGCTTTGGGAATAGCAATCATGCAACAAGCTGATTTGGCTAAAAAAGTTTGCTTTTGTTTTTTTTGTGGATTTCCCATTCTGCCAGCTCAGCTGATTGATCTGGTCATTTGCAGAGCCACACTGTTGCTGAAATCTGTACAGGGAAGGCAGCAATAATGTACATAGGGTAAGGGCAAGGCACCCCCTTTCAAAATCACCTCGCAGACTGGTGTTAAAGATACCTGTGAAAATATTTCATTAGAGCTACAGCTGCAGGCTGTTCCTGCTGAAATGAGCAATAAAACTCCCATGTGGTAGGACTGGGTTCTTACTGAGTAAATCTGATGAGGCTATTGATGAGATGTCTTTGTCATCTTTGTAAAATGCATGTATCATGGTGGTGAGGAGAACAAGAAGCAGACACAGTCCTTTTATTTTATGATATAGTTATGGTTCCCAATGCTGAGGGATTAAATCAATAATATACTTTCTGGAAATTGGACTATGTGGAACGTCTTTATGAGTGGGGGAACCAGGAGCTGGATGGAAATGGGGGAGATGTCTTTCAGTATTTGTTGAATTCTGACCTTCAAATGCTGTGAGTAGCATGCTCTAGGAAAAGTAATGATCACTGGAAAAATGATGCTATTAAAGATGGTTTTACATTCGGGTTTTAATGCTATTTTCCCAAAGTTGAAAGTCTGCATTTATTTTTAAAGAGTGCTTTTGTGGACAGTCAAGTGTTAATTTTGGGAACCAAGAAGAAATCTTTCCAAAGCTATATGAGGATATATTCATTTTACCCAGGGTGGACATGACACAAACATGCTTCCCTGCAAGAATGACCCTACTTATTTGTCTCCTATTCAGCAGTTTATCTGTTTTTACAAGGATTCAAATAGATTCAAAGGGGAGAAGGGCTGATCCATTTGTTTTCTTCCCACACAAGATGCATTTCACATGTTTTGCACTTTCACAAACATTGTGCAATCAATCTCATTCAAAGATGTGCAGCCCACAATATTTAGTCCTGACAACTGCGCCGACATGAAGGAAGGTGCAGCTTTGTTGTTCTGAATCACTTCGGGAAGACCATCCAATCCAAACAGATTTTGAGTGTAAGGCTTTTTTTTGGGTATTATTGCCAAGACAGCTTCATGCTCAATTAGAAACAAAACATGCTGAAGCCCTAATCCTTTTAGCAATTCCAGATCTGCTAATGATGTCAGATTGGGCAGTTCCCCACCAACGAGATGACATTTATTACAGAGGCTGACATCAGTGAGAGACAATGGTCTGCTGTCGAAGCTCTTTACTAGGGCATGGGAGAACCAAACTCAGTTTTTACCTTCCCAATGCAACATTTGTGTGACCCTGATGAAAAAAGTCTTCTCTGTGACCTGACATCATGGTACTTGGGAAGTTTATGATATACTTATGCTAGATGGTATCCTCCAAAAAGAGTGGCTTAAATGCTGCAGAGGAAGCTTGTCAGCGGTTACATTACCGGGTTAGTAATGTGCTTTTGCAATTTAGAAGGTAGTTTAATGCTGGGTTATATGTTTGAGTAGCATTTTTCTGGCTGTAATGTACTGCAATATATTAAATTCCACGCAGCACAGTAAATGTGCAAGACCATGAGGACCAAGCGGACACGTGCCTCCTTCCTGGAGCCTTCCATTTCTTCTCTGGCACTAATTTGCCTTCATCTATGCAATTTGAACAGGAAGTATCAAAAATTAGTCTTCTTGCCAAATAGTCCTTTTGGCTGTCATCTAATAGCTGCTCAGTCATTAATTATAGCTTTTCAGGTTCTGCAAATGATAAAATTGGGAAAATGAAGTTGTTGGCAACCAAAATCAGGAAGAACATTCTGTACCTTTTTCTAAAGTTCTTAGAGCATGCAGTTCCTACCAAACTTCATTACTTTAAGGACCTGTTACCTCATCGGGTGTCTATCCCCACAGGAGTGCTAGCTTCAACAACTGCTTCTGATAACCAAGTAAATGTTTTCCATAAGAATGGTGAAGCCTTTTGTCAAATGGCTGTCTGAACAATTACATTTGAACTGCAAAATGGAAGGAAAAAACCTTGTCAGGTCACCCTGAAATGAAAGATTTGCTCTTTTCTTCATGAGATCACTTCTCATCCATCACATTTTTGTGATTATTTTTTTCATTCAAAATAAAAGGCTTCAAGAGAAATATTGTTTCAGCAAAAATAACTGTAGGTAAACATGGTCTCAAAACATTGCATCAGTATGGAAAATGGATTAATTCCACTTTTGTCTCTTCCAAAATTATTCCCTTTTTGTCTGCTCTTCTGATGGTAAGAAAAAACTCAGTTTTCAGGACACAGTCTCTTGTAAAATCCTTTGCTAATTTCCCAAGGAGAGAAAGAGCGGAAACACATGATAACAGCAGGGAAGTTGTGCTGTCCGAAGGTTTACTGGCATCATACACTTAAACACAGGAAGTCCCATCAAAACCAATGGGAACAGTATTTTACATAAGAATGAGAACTGCTGAAGAGTAGAAAATACTGGGAGTTAGTCCTATTTCCAGGGAAATGTGAGGCTGCCTTTTGCTTAACAGCAGAGCTCAGATTTAGTTTGAGCTCTCTGATTTTTCATGTTATTTTTCCTTCAAACTGTTACACAGATTTTTGCCCTTTTGAAAAGTTTTTGTGTTTCCAGGCTTCTGCCAGCATCCAGCAGTGTTCACTGTAGTGGCTTGTGCACAAGTCTTGATGTTACTGGGATGCTCAAATAGGTGTGTGCTTTATTGCATCTGTTTACTTCACTGCTTGTGAGGGAAAGCAACAAGCAATCACCTGCCATGTGTACAATCCCTTCCCGGCCACTGAGCTGGTCTTCCCATTATTTCAGATAACCCTTTAATAGTCCTGATGGAGGGAATTATTCAAGTCAGTAGATGACAGGTCCAAAAATAGCAACGTAAAATGTAAGACTTTGGGAGTCCAACTCATTATTTCTGTTTTTAGATTTCAGAGTACCCTGAGTTATTTTCGATAGCAATAAAAGGAAATACTGTCTTCCTATTAGAAGACAGATGTGGTTTTGTTGTATTTGACAAAGAAGGGAGCTTTTTATATGGATTACTTGTCATTGTCTTGATATGATATGGTGAAACTAAGGATTTGTATAGATGTTGACTGACTTTCCAAGACAAGTGCTTGATGGTAGGGGGCTTGGAGCAACCTCGTCTAGTGGAAGGTGTCCCTGCCCATGGCAGGGGGTTGGAACTGAATTGTCTCTGAGGTCCCTTCCAATCCAAACCGATCTATGATTCTGTGTTAATTTCCAGCTGGGGAACAGGTAAAAGAGTGACCTAGAGCTTCGTAGCAGGTTCTAAACTCCTTTGCACCATAGGTGGTTAGAAGCTAATCTGTGCTGGCATTGATTGCTTCATAGATCTGTTGAACGGATTTAATGGACACTGTTTAGCTATCAACATTCATATCCTAGAACTCATAGCTAAGCTGGGCAGTGAGAGTAATTCTTGCTAGTGGTCCTCTGGTGTAACCAAAGAGCAGACAATGCCTCATGCTCTGCTTTGCAGGTGCTTAGAGCCATGGACATGTAACATTGGCTAGGCAGTAGAGGGATGCTTGCAGAGGCACAGCTTACTGTAACTGCTCTGTATTTCACTGTGCAGGATGATTGTTCTGGCACCAGCCAAGAATTCTGAAGGGTCAAATGGTGCTTCTGTACTGGTGTTATGGTCTGGATCAGGAGAGCGTTACCAGCCATCACTTTCTGAGCTTTGATTTGTAGCAGCCCAAGGCTGTGATGCTTTTGAGCTGGTGATGCTCTTGAGCTGGATTCCTTTTGTATGAAGCCAAACTGGAAGATGTGCACATAAAATCCTGCAGCTGTGAATGAACACTCAGTACCTGGCATCGGAATAGCCTTAACATGAGGAAATTGTGTATGTCAGATCCCTGACAATAAGTGGTTTGCCCTACAGAGCTGCTGCAATCTATTTGTATTACCTGCTAGGAAAGCTGGATGTACAACATCAATTGATTTCAAATGGGACTAGAAAACCCTGTCAATGAGTTACCCTTACATAGCCTCTGATGGTGAGAAGGGGAAGAGTAGAACTGGAAGACTCAGTACTGCAGGTGTGAAGGAATGACATAAAGAAACCACAACATGTGCTTGCTTACCCTCATTCAACGCAGTGTTTGTCACAGGTTCTGCTCCAACTCCAGCGAAATTGAGCATTTGCAAAAGTTAGTGTGGGTTGGAGGATGAGAAAGATAAGTGACACATGGTGGAGAAGAAATTGGATGCAAAGTAGGAATGCAGTGTTTGGACAAGAAATGGTACTGCACCGAGCCAAAGGAAAAGGCTCAAGATCAATCAGCCAGAAGACGAAAAGCTTTAAAGGCAGAAGAAATGCTAAAGTTAGCATGTGTGGCTTACTATAAATTGGGGTAATCTGAAACAGATATTCTCTGAAGAATACTTCCAATGTTTCCTGGCTCTGCTCCAGCTACTTCAAAGCCCAGTTATCAGTGAATTGTGGTCGCAGCATTAGGAAAGCTGGGTGATGTTCTAAGGAAATGTCAGCTTCAGATCACAGTTTCCTCTCATTTCTGTGAAAAGAGGTCAAATTAGCAAAAGCACTGCCCACACGCTGTCTATGTCACAGCCCTCCATGGCCCACTTTATTAATACTTGCGCTAAGCCTTGGAATAGGGAACAAAATTGCTTTGAAACAGTAGGCTATTTGATTTAGGAAGCTAAGTTTAAAACAATACCCCAGCAAAATGTGTTGCCAAAAATCTGCTAGGCTGTAACATTCATTAGAGACATGCAGAACAATTAAGGGAAGTTTTTAATTCCCCCTCCTCCACTTTAGGATCCTTCCCACCTGGTGGGATCTCTTAGAGCATTGGGTAACCCTGTTCCGTGCTATCCATGTGCTAATTAGTACAAGGTTTGATCAGGTAATTGGGGTGAATGGAAATCTTCTGTTGTGTTTTCTATAGGCACCAACATAGACATTTCCTCTGTTATCTAAACAGTATCCATACTGCTCTTCACTGCTTGGTTCTCAGTGGTCTGGAGGCTAGAGTCAGAAAAGATTTATTGTTTTATGTAATGTGTCTGTTTTACAAATCCAGGTGTTGCTCACTTTAAAATACTGAGATCGTTTGCTGTGCCAGGATTCAATCTGGTTACTTCAGAAATGGCTTTGATAGCAGGATGTGTTAAAAAAAAGGCAACAACAAAACCCCCAAACCAAAAAAAACCCAAACTTTTTTAGGCTGAACCAGGACAGAGGTCTTATAGAGGACTCCAGTAAACAAACTGTCTCGAATCATTAAGCTGAATCACTTCAGTTTGGTGGTTGAATTTCAATGGAGTTTGAGATGATGTGCATAGTGAAAATGGTTTACACTGTAAGACTTTAAATTTACTAATCACCCTCATACCCCTTAACCCAGGCCAGGAACACGCTGAATCTGTGCATTGACATAGCACAACTATTTTTATCACATAAAAACCCATGGAGGTGTCTGTGTAGCTGTTGCTAGCCAGCTAAATGAGGAATCCCTGGTCTTCACAGCAGAGTGCAGTCTCGTCTTGGCCAAGTGAATCTATGGATATATTGCCTCTTCTCTACACCGAAACTTTGCAGTGTTGGATAGTAAATGCAATGCCAACCCCCAGAGCTGAATCAAACTGAATAGGTTGGGAGGTGGAGTTCTAGTATTCCGTGTGTGAAAGCAGAGAAAGCAAAGCTAAGCCTTGCTGAAAATCAGTGTACCATGTGCATTAAGATTTTTAATGCTATATCCTGTGCCAGAAGCAGAAGGAAATACATAATTAAAATCCATTCAATATGTTGGGCTAAAACCAATTCCAAAGACACAGGCTTTTAAGACATATGATGAAAAGAAATCAGAAGATGACAGTGTTTTGGATGTGTTTATTTTTGCTAGCTGTGGGAGTACTAATAACTGACAGACAAAATCATTCGCTTCACTGATTACGGATGTAGCTGTAGTCATAATACAGGTGACCCTTACAAAACCCTCAGTGAAATTCCATCCCTGCAGCAATCTAGACCTTTAATGGTATCTTCCTCCACACCACCAGTTAAGTACAAGCCATCCTTGGGCGGGGATGTACACACACTTGCAGTTTAGGTACAGCATCTTATGTATTACAAATGTTTTACCTTTATTATATAGTTCTAATCTGAAAAATTGCTCCCTATAAAAAGATCAAAATTGTAATAATAATTCTTCAGAATCACAAGATAGGCTCAGATAAGAGATTAAGGCCACACAGTTAGCAAAACAAAAGGCTTGCAAGAGATGAGGAGAAAGATAGTTACTTAGCTGGGACCATGAATCATGTGCAAGGGCATCTGAAATACTCAGTTCACACATGCTGCTTTTCTGGGAGAAAGGATAGATGAAATAAGATATCACAAGTAAGACATTTCAGACACTTTGTTTGCTGCTAATAAAAAGTGCTCAAATGCTCAGCTGAATAGACCAGAAAGACCTATATGGAGCCAGGTAGAGTAAGAAAGTTGAAGTAATTGGCAGACAGAGGCCCCTGTGGATTTGGAAATGCCTAGTTGAAGCAGCCTCTTTATACTTTTTACTGCTAGTGGCAAGTTGGTGCTGATTCTGGCCTTGTTTCTTTGGCTCAAGGCTCCCAACTCTCGTAGAACAGCACAAAGTAATTGCTGTGCTGAGCCAGCAATAGTGTTTCATGCGTGATCTAAAGATTCATCTCTCTGAGATTAGGTTTCTTGTCTTTCAAGGCTTGTTTTGCTTTTTTGATCACTCTTGTTATTTTAAAGGGCAAAAAAAGAGACCATGGGCCAACTATGAGTACTAAATGGCTTTCCAAACGTTAACCTTTGTTCTCTTTGTAAGTCATTTATGAATAGCCAGCTATTCAGTTTGTTTAGTTATTGTGAGTCACTTCATTTCAGATTTGGAAGCTTGTCATGAACTATTTACTCTGTGTTCAGGTAGTCTGACTAGCGGGGTACGACTAGTCTGCAGTGTTGCTGGCTGGAATGCTAATACATGGGAGGAAAGAATTTAGCATTTTTGGGATGACTGCTTTAACTCTCACGTGCGAAAACCTTTTCTGAGCAAACAGCCAAAGAAATATTTAACTTCCAGAAAACAGTCTAAAATGCGCTACAAGTCACCGCATTTGCAGATACAGAAAACTACTAAAATGGTTTCTGAGCTCTGTAGAAGTGGTTCGCTTTGAACTAACGTTCAAATAGCTCATCTGGTGAGAGTGAGCCATCATCACATTTCACTGGGGGCAGAAGATGTTCCTTTTGTTTAATGTATAGTGGTTGCAGCCTCATGAATATCTAATCTCTAGGGATTTTGGCTTCTTAAAAATAGAATTTCCTCCAAATCCATGGTCTCCTATTCCCAGAAAGTCATCTAAACGAGTAGGGCTTGTGTAATTGAATAACTGACTGTCTGTGGAACAGATTCATCTTAGGCTAGGTTTTAGTTTTATCATAACAGCTCTCCCCTGAGGTGCAGCAGCAGAAAAGTCAGGGCTCCACTGTTGGAAACATTTGTCACAATGAGTGAAGGCAGACTAGTTATTAGATTAAAAGTATATGGAGAAGGAAGCTTCATGATTTTTATGTCCTTCTGGTCCTTTTCCACTTAACCCCAATGAAAGCGTAACAGAAAATAGTCTGAAGATTTTTCTGAGTTTGATATGGAAATAGAAAATTACTTTTTGATTCTGGAAGAGCTCAGATTTTGGGAGTGGCAGAGACATGTCTTGTCTTAGGACTTTGCTCCTTCCTAAAGGTAACCTTATTTAGCCCCACTTTAAGTTTCAAAGGCTCACTACTCTTTCTAAAAATGCCTATTACAGTGTTAAGGGACTTGCCATCTTCCTTGCTAGGGAGGAGGATTGAGGTTAGTGCTGCTATATGATCCAACCTATGAAATACTCTCTGCAACTGAAGTAAAGACATAAGTCATAATTCTGGGAGCATGCAGCAGGAATACTGCTGTAGGCTGACCCAGGAACTGTTGGACATGGGCTGGGAGCAGTTACTGATTCCAGCAGAACCAGCTGTACGGTGTCTGCTTGATGGCTCTGATGCTCACTGTTTAGTTCTTAACAGTAATAGCACGTCTTTCCTCATTGCTACTCAAAGAAGGCCCTGGGTACAATTGTACTGCTGCAGGCAGTTATTACGAAGTCTGAGAAGCAATTGATATGTTATCTTCTCAAGAAGTAGGGGCATCTCCCCTTGCCTCTCCCATCCTGGGGTCTGACCTTGCTTCCTCAGACCTGTCTTTAATGTCACTTACTGAGAGTTACACAGTGCAGCGCTGCTGAAAAGTAGGTCTGCATAGTGAAGCCTGCCTTTCATCAAGGATGGATCCGGAGAGCCTCCAAAGGACCCCGACTTCCTTTCTAATCTTTCACAAAAGATTACATGAAGAGGAGGTGGCGAATATGTGTGTGTATTCAGGGCGGGGATAGGAGGAGCTTCCAAGAAGAGTTAAGCAATTCTCTGTTAGCCTGGTGCATCCTTCCACTAGCTGACTAGTTAGCTGGGAAACCTGCAACCCCTGAAAGATGCAATTTCTGATCTAATTCTCACCACCTCTCTGGGACTTTGCAGACATTTTTCTTTCTCTTTCTCATTTTCTTGATATTTAGAGGAAATTCCGCAAAGCTAGTTTGCTCCACATGATGCAAAATTAAAGTTGTGTGAAATAGGGTTTAAAATCGAGGCAATTCTGAATACTGGACTTATTCCAGCAACTATAACAGTGCAGTCTTTGATCTCCTACATATTTCATGGTTTGCATCACTAACAGAAAATTATCTTTATGTTCTGATTTAAGCAGAAAGAAGTAAATTAAAGAAATACATCATCTCAGTTTTAGCCTTAAGATGATCTGAGGTTCTCTCTGTCAGAGACAGCAGGTGGGGCCATATTAGCAGAAAATATGTACTTTTAAGTAAGGGAACAGTAACACGAGGAATTCTGGTGACTCCTTTTATTACTAAATAAGCAAGATCAATCTTAGAGGTATAATTTGCTTTGGATATACCCTGCATGATGGGAGGCCAGTGTTTCTTAGTGGATAGAGCATGGCTGGGTAGTCTGTGAGAGGCTGAAGCTCTTACTTCTAGCCTTGCTCTGTTTGTGACATTTTGCAAGCAGCTCCATTCTGTGGGTTCCTCCAGTTTTCTCTTTCTAAAATGGGGGAAAATAGCTTTTTATCTCATTTTAAAAGTGCTTTGAAGCTTAATATGGAGGTAAGGGTTTTGCCCATAGGCTGCTTTGATTTGGAAAAATCCACAAGGCAGAAATCCACTTTGTCCCTCAAACCCTTGTAGTTTTTACCCTCTTCTGGGCTTACCAACAATTTAGACCAACTGTGACAATGCTGTTTGAAGTGAGAAGGCTTTTGCCTGTTGTATCAGCTGAGAATCCCAAACAGACTTAATATGCTTTGGACTCCCGAGTAGCCCAGTGAAGCCAAGCACAATGTTGCTGTTATGGTAAGGCCAAGATTTTTTTTTGTCCACACTTTTTTCTTTAAACAGGACTGGAAAAAGTGCCTTTTCTTTTGTCTCCTTTTTCAGTTCCAGACCAAGACAGAGTGAGACCTTCATGAAAGTCCAGACGCTTTTTGAGAAGTAATTGTTTGATTCTGTGTGTATTTTTGTGTGGGGGTTACGGTTCATACAATTAATGTGACTCAGGCTCAGGGTCAGAAGTCTGGGTTGACTATGACTGGACTTGTAATTTCCTCCATACGAAGTCACCCATTCTTTCTCTGAGTCATTCTTCAGCAGACAGCTTCAAGGTTAAAATTAGAAAGTAGAAACATATACCAAGAGAAGTGACTGGTGAGAATCCTGCAGGCACAGCTTAAGTTTCATGAACTGATGTAACAGCAGCTATCTCAAGGGGACCCTGTTCTGTCTACAACAGATGCCCCTGAAGTTAAGACATTCATAAATAATTCAGGCTGTAGAACATCTGCAAACATGGAATGAATGCATCATGATCTGGTAAACATACCTATTACTGGTGTCAAACAATCTCTTTGTGCTTGCTTACTACAGGTGCCTCCTGTAGAAAGTCATCTACAGTGCACCCTGGTTGTTCAAGTCCCTGAGAGCAAGGGCCACCAAGCAATAGCAATGGCATTTGTTATACACACAGGTCTTTGTAGTGAGTACAACTCCCTTTCTAGAGGTCTTTAGCACTCACCAGCAGGCAAAGGTTGCAAATGAGACTCATGCCAGATGCAGTTGAAAAAAAGCTCAAGTCTGGATGCATACAGAAGTGGTAGAATATGTCACTCACTCTCCTGACCCTCTCTCTAGCCCTTATAGTGGTTTGAATCCCTTTCAAAGATGGATCTGGGAAGATATTTGTCAAAAGCTGTATCATTTATCAGACTAGTGAGCTCCCTACACCTCTTTGTTATTTAAAACCTACTCAGTTAAAATACTGGCACTGAAAAGACAGGGCTGAATAAAGCTGAAATCACTGTGTACTTGAATAAAAAGAGAACACTATCATCAGTGCATTTGGAAGGAGCTGAGTGAGTCCATTCTAATTACATTGATTTCTCCCTTGTGTAATTTCCTTTGCACTCCAGTCTGAAGTTCATGCTGTCCACACCCTGCACTGTCTTAACAGCCACCAGACTCAGAAGTGGTTTTTAATTCTATTTATGTTATTACAATGTATGAGAGACTATAAGTATTAGAAAAGGACAAACAGATTGGATTGTAACATAGAAAGGAGTGATTGTCCATTGAAATTAATATGAAATCTCAGTCTGGAACTCCCAAATTTCCATTGACTAGGTCTTCAGCTTTAAGCACAATCTTTAACTAGAAGTCAAATATGAGTTTATAAAGATATCTAGCTGTGGCATTCTTGGAATTCACTTTTGCCACCCAACAAATATAGGGCGATTATTGACTTAAGAGGGATTCCTCTATCTGAAACACATGGAACATGAATTTACTAAACTCAAAAAGGACACAATATTTAACAAACATTTCAAGTGGTTTTAAGTCTTTAGCATGTAAAACTGGAGATGTAGCCTTTCTATATCTCAATAGAGATATATTCTATATCTCAATAGAGATATAGAAGTTTCAATAGAATAGAGTTTCAGTCTCTGTAAAAAGGAGTGATGTTAATGCCAATTTATGGAAACTTTAATAATCAGCTGTGACTTCCAAAGGTGCTCACATGTCATGGTAATAGACACAAGAGAAGATCCTCAAATGTCCTGTTGAAGTCGGCTGACATTTCATGTTAAACTTCATGAAAACAAGATTTCTCTGAGGTCCAGAGGCTGATAAAAAGCATTCTCTCTATGCTACATGTCACTGTAGAAGTTCCAGATATTAAGCTGAAGTAGCCAATGTAACTCAGTAAGTGAAAAGGAGATGGGTAATGTTTTCTGACAAGGCCAGATAACAAGCAGTTTAAGTTTCCATTTAAACATAGCTTTCTCTGGGGTGCCAATCAGTCAAATCAATGTGTTTGAGAATAACTTGTGTTTTCTTGAGAAAGACAGTATAAAAGCTAAGGAGGAACTCCCCCAAAACCGCCATTACAAGTAGCTGTTTTCTGTAGGAGTCAGCACTGAGGTTGAGGACAGTTTTCTGATATCTTGTATGACCTGCTTAAAATGCCAACATCTGAAAAGATGGTATAGGTAACTTGCATTACTTCAGGATGAAGCTGAACCAGACCAAACTGAATTGATGCTTTCATAAAGAGTTGTACTGAAAAGATCTAGTCTTTGGTTTATTTCTTAATGTTTTTCTATTCGGAATTGCAAACAAAATGTACCTGTTCCCTTAGAATTTCCTATTTCAACTGACATTTAAAAAAACAATTGCTGTATGGTGTTTCATAATGATGCTAACCATCAGCTGATCTACATGATTCCTTGGGAATAACAATTCAGACAATTCTTCTACATTTGCGTATTTATACAATTGTATAGATGACAAGAATATACCTACTATTTTTGCTTCAAAAATGGTGTAGTTGTACTGTAAAACTTCTGGAAGTATTTGGCAGCATGAACTGTGTGTGAAAGAAGCAGTGAAATAGAATGAAATATAAATGAATGAGACTGTAGAAATATCACACTTAAAAACAGCAGCTAGTTTTTGCCTCATAGTGACGATTGATATTCTGTGTTTCACTCAATGTCACTTACAGTGAGTTGCTCTTAGGTCAAATAGCTCGTACAGCATATACAATAAGAAAGCATAAAAATACTTGTATGCCTTTGCATCTTTTTTGCTTGTTAAGTTTCTATGATAAATGACATGGAATACTGGAGCAAAGGAGGAAATAGTTAAGCCCAAAAATTTCATTAAAGTAATTGTGGTTTGGAAGTGCATTAAGTACTATACAGAATATTTCTGTCTCTTTCTGATAAAGATCAACTATTTATGTTTCATTGAGCAGAAAAAGCTTTTTAGAGGAAAGGAAAGAAAAATATGGCAAAGAAATGAAAATATACTTCTAAAACCCACAGCTTCTAAGGCATCCCAGTGACAATCTCGGTATAAAAGCCTGACTGAACAGCCTTTCAAGTATGGGTAATTCTTTACTTATGGAAGTGTTTTTATAAAGTACTTAAGGTCATGCAACAATATTTGCTGACTTTGCTGAAATATTACAGGTTAACTTTCATGATCATGATTTTCTACATACAGTATAGGAATGAATATATATTAAGCTTTAAAATATTATGGTAAAGTAGAAAATTATGCAATGGCAGCTTCGTTCACTCATCAATTGAAGGCACTTGGGATAAAGACTAAGAGCAGTTTCACAGAGAAAGGCAATTTGTGCAGAAAAAGAATATTTCTAGCCAAAACTCCATGAAAAATGAAATTTTTGTATTATCCATGCTGGAATTGCTAGAATACCCTGAAATTAAAATCCTGTCATGCTCTAGAAAAGGATGTAGTGGTTCTAATGGCCAGAGGAACGACCCCTATTTGTCTCTAAACTGAATCTACTACTGTATCTGAGGTTCATGATACTAATGCCTCTTGTATCTTGCTGCACAAAGCTTGTAACACAGTCAGGACATGTCAGTGTTTGGCCTTTTGTCATGAGTTTGTACTTACTCTTTATAATGCAACACGTTTCATCAAGCTGTTTTGTGTTTCAAGACGTTCAAGCACTGCAAGAACCTCACACTAGATAGCTCCATCTGTTGCTGTTACTCATCTAAACAGAACAGGAATATTTGCCTGCATGTTGCTGGAATTGCATCACAGAGCCTGTCTTGAGCCAAAAGGATTAGTGCAGAGGCAAAATTTTCAGCATGCATTTTCACACTGAAGCTAAATATGAAT
Organism: Amazona ochrocephala; assembly: GCA_039720435.1. Classification (NCBI taxonomy): domain Eukaryota; kingdom Metazoa; phylum Chordata; class Aves; order Psittaciformes; family Psittacidae; genus Amazona; species Amazona ochrocephala. The sequence continues at coordinate 113,208,771 of CM077878.1, read as the reverse complement.
AATGTATGGCTCACAGTGCTGTTTAAATAAGCTTGGGCAACATTTTCATTTTTCTTACATGATTTTATTTAATGACGGGGGAACTATAATCTGGTTTACACTACAGATCCAGGTTGTCCTATTTCCTTTTGCTTGCCCTCATTTCACTGAGGGAAGGACTTGTGAGCTAACATGAAGCAAAATTATAGCGAAAAAATTAGGATTTATAATTTTTTTTTAAATATAGTTTGTCTGATAACAACTTTTCACACTATTGCACATTACCTGCTAATTTGAATTTCATAATATGTTTTTGCCATTTATCCCATGAAATAGCACTCTGAGCAGTCAGAAGGCGGCACAAGAATCTCTGTCCTGAAAAGTCTATGGGCAAGTTTCTTCTAATCTTTTCATGTAGTGTTGGTGTAGACATTAGAAGATGTAAATTTTAATATATTCTATTTTTTTTTACTATTGATGTAGAATTAAGTTGGGCTTAAGTCTACATTCTTGCATTCTTCTATATCCTTTACAGTAATTCTACATTCTAGAACATTCTTGCTCCTAGCTCTTGTGTAGTATGAAAAATGTTTAACGAAAACTACAGTTATGAGGCAATCTAAAACAAAAAGGAGACTGATAATGTTTGGGCAAAGGTGGGTAATTATTTCTACTGACTATTCTGCAGTCAGTACAGTCAATGTGAGCTGCTATCAATGATATTGCAAATGCATCATGTACTCTATTTAAATACTATAGATACCTGAGGCTATTACACTGAGGATAGTGAGACCCAATATAGAAACTTGAGGAAGACTTCCTTGTAGTAGTTTTTTCTCATATTTTCCTGAACTCTTAAAAAATAAGCTTACTGTAAATACATATGAATATGTTATATACAGGTATGTACGTCTACACTTCACAAATATCCCTTTTCAAATTGAGTAGATAAATAGACATATTTTTTTTGCAAAGGGGGAAAAAAAAAGCAGAACTCTCTGTAAAAGATGTTTTGTGCTGCTGTTTTCAGCAGTACATCTAGGGACACTCTGAAGATAATTTTTATGCATGATCTTTTGAAAAGTGAATGAATAATGTGTCATATATCTGTGCAACAAAACAAGAAGAGACAACTTTGTGTAATTCAGCGCCAAAAAATGATTGGAAGATGTGGTCAGAACAGTTTTACGGCTTTTAGGCCATAGTGTTTCTTTCAATTCATTCTATTCCAACTACTCAATGCAAGTGCTGTCCATGCCCTGGATGGCTTTATTCAATTAAAGCTGCTTCCCAAGGTCTTGGGTCCCTGTGGTGGAATCACGCAGTGCAGACATGTGCATCCACTGAACTCAAGCTGTATTTGCTGCCAGCTCAGCAGCTTAAGGTCACTTAAGTACTTTCTAAGAGGAAGAAACCACTCCAAAGAATTATCTGCTGGCCTGGTTCCTTCAGACCGGAAAACTACTAGCTTTCTCAACACCCACGCTCCTGCCAGTTCTTTTCTATGCATTGCTTTATCTTATGTTTAGAAGTTGCTTACTGCTGGGTGCAAGCTATTATTTATATCTGCGATCTGCCAGCAGATCTTTAGGAGGCAAGGCTAGGTCTGAGTGTCTCACCTCACTTGTGTGAGCATTGGTGAGCAATAAAGCATATGATGTAATATGTGCTTCTCACAGAACAAGACAGCATGCAAAACCACTTCCCATTTAATGTACAGTTCCCCAAATGTATAGGTCTGGCTTCCTGTATAACCCCAAAGGACGTGAGCTAAGACGGTCAGATAAGACTAGATAAAAAAGGTGGAGGAGAATGTGTTGGCAAAATTGACATAGTTACCTTCTTTTAAGAAGTAATTACAGTTTGTTATAAGTTGATCAAATCTTGGCCTAAAGCAACTTCAACCCTAAATGAAAGAATCTATCCAAGACTCTAACATACTTTGAATTCACACAGTCTGCAAGTTCTCATTCTCTTGAGTGGTCCTATCTAGCCAGCAATAAAAATCCACAGTCTGATACTCGGTAGTTCTGAAATAACTCAATTTTGCCATGCGCAAATTCAGAGCAGAGCTAGGTAAGAACAACTGCATGGCTCTAGGTCTTACTAACAATGAAAACCAGAATGACCCACTGTCTTGTTGACCGACTAACTGCATGATACTCAAGCTCTCTCTCTTGCAGACTTGGTGATAGAAAAGCAGATTTTCACTGGATCATCAAAAAGCTTTTCTGACCTATGGTCAAACTTTAACTCTCTTCCACTTCCTGCTGAGATGCTGAGCTCTTCAAAACTGAAAAACTAAAGGCGGCTGCCAACATAAAAAACCCAAATATATACTCACGTTTTTCTGTCAATGTTCTCAGAAATGGCTTAACTGTGGTCATACATAGCATAAACTGCTGTCTTAAGGAAAAGCCAGGTGGAGTAACTGGAAAAAAACAGCCAACCCTTTGAAATGGAAATGCTCAGATGGTGTGATTTCTGCTTTATCCCATACTTTAATATACTCTTCCAGGTGACAACAATAATGATGTCTGCCCTGCTTCAGGGAAGGAGAGCTGAAACTGTGCAGAATATCAGTAGGGTCAGCAGACTTAAGGCTGGGCGAAACAAAGATTGATAGTCAGAGCTCAGTATCATCTGCAATGGTTAACCCAAATGCTAACCATGAGCAAGGGCTTGGCTGTGGCTTCAGGTCCAAATTGCTGCAAGGAGAGGAGAGATCTGTGTGTGGTGGTCTGCTAAAAGACTGTTTTGCTTCTGTCCTGTGGTAGGATGACTCTCTCTTTCCAGCCTGTGATGTTTTAGTCTTTCTATTTAAGGTGAAAAGCCTCAGAAAGTGTATGTTTTCTGTAACGTCTCTTAGTGTCTTCAGTCTGAGAGGATGTAGTTATTATTTATACACACCAGCCCTTTGTTCTTGTTTAGGCTGCTGTAATTTGTCTGAAATTACTCATGAGGCCCCTGAAATTGGAGTAAGCTCTGTGGCGTGGTATCAGTGCTACAACACATCCCCAGCTGGAGTTCACTCTGGTGTAGTTTCCAAAAACTTGAGGCTTCCTGAGGGAAAGAGGTTGTGATAGGAAAGATGCCGTAGTCTCGATTACGACTATCATGATCTAGACTCCAAGACAGACACCTCGAATTATTAAAGTCTACTTCTCCCCTGAGATCCTTGACAGTGGGGTAATGACTTGATGAAATGTGAGCAGTTCTCATCTTGCACAATGTTGAACTCATAACACAGCTTTGTTACAGCATGTGGTGGGTGCTTTAGGAATCTGCCTTTTGGAAGCCAGGCAGGCACTGGTGGTAGGGTGCTAATACCAGAACCATGTCATAGACTTCTTGATGGAGTTCTACAAGGCAGGTTAAGCTTCTTAAGCTATGCACTATTTGAAATCAAAATGCAATTGCCAATTGCATTTTGATTTCAATTGCATTTTGATTTCAATTGCATTTTGATTTCAATTGATTGCAATTGTTGTGGGTGTTGCATGGAATGGCTCAGTGGAGTAGTAAAAGATGGAGAGGCAGAGCAGGCAACCTGATTCATCTGGGCTGCTAATTGCTTGGAGTCTGTTTGAATAAAACTCCTCCTGAGCACAGCTGGGTGCATTTGGGATTGCTGGATATTCCTGCAGGAGGGGAAACTACCTCTCAGATGGGCTTTGACAAATGTGAGGAGTCACAGTAGCATGAAGCACCTCAACCTGAGCATTTTGTGGCTGACAGGAGAAGAATTAGGGATATAGGGGTGACGGTGTCTCTCTCCAGATATTTGCTGGGCCTGTGCTAGGCAGATCACATTTATTTCCATAAAGGATGGGAGAATTGGGAAGAAGGGACATAAACTTTATGCTGAGGCCTGGCAAAAGTGCTTTAAAGTGTGAGATTAAAAATACCTGATTTGTCTGTTGTAATAACAGACCCTTTTGTTGTAATAGAGTTAAGGGTTATGACTGCCTCCATCAGAAGGAAATAGCAAGCTTTCTTTAAACAACAAGACAAAAGCGTTACAGAAACCAATCACATGACGCTAAACACTCGAGAAAAAATCACCTTTGAGAAATAAAGTTTTATCTTTTAGAATGATGGTGGTGATTAAACTTTGGTGTTCAGTGTTAAATGGAGACATAACTTTTCAATGTATTTATATTGCCTGGAGCATCATATCTGAATAGGTCTGTTTCTGCTACAGTTCCACCGAGACTGCAGGAGCCCTGCCACCTTCAAAGTTTTATTAATGATTTAGGAAGAAATGCCAACATTCAGATAAAAATCTATGTTGCCATAAAGGTTGTTAAAGTGACTGTTCCTGGCGCAGTCAGTCTGAGAAGCATAAATGCTTAAAGCTTTTTTTTCAAGTGGCATTCATTGAACTCACTACAGGGCTGAGCAAAATTCCCTGCCTTGTTTTACACAGGATGCAGACTGAATGGGCTGAAGGGACTGATTTGCCTTAAAATGGAATTAGTCATATTGCTTGTGTGAGTGAAATAAACAGCAGCAGACACACCCGTGGGTTTCAATATAATTTATTTTAAGTCACTTAAAGCAGCCGAAGAATGAGATTCAGGAGCGTTTAAGTTTAGGGGCATAATTTTCCTTGAATTGTCAGTGGGAAGAAGTACATGCCTCCAGAGGCACTGCAAAGCACCTAGGTGAGCTGGCTAGAAATACACTATTCATCATCTCCAAAGGTTACTTGAAGCCAATGAATGTTCTTATACAGCATATTATATTTCAAACTACCAACATAATACTATTTCAATGTTTATAGTGGTTTTGGCAGTGCTATGCAACTTTCTTATCGATTGTGTAATAAATGATGGGAATCTCCGTTTTGATTTTCTCAGTGTTTCGAGTGAATATTGCAAGAATGGCAAACCTCACATCTGACAATTAATTTTGACATGATTATAAGAGGTGGGGTGCTGTTGTAGTCAGCAATAATATAGTGTAAAATATAATACTGCCAAGGCTTGGGAGTTACTAAACAGTAAGTGTTTGTGTCCCATGAAATTACAGATTTGTGCCAAGTGTAGAGCACAAATCTTGATTTCTTTATTTTTAATGCAACAATAGAATGTGTTCTGGAACACTATCTAAATACAGTCTCTGCTGGGATGTCAACGTTAGTGTAAACCTCTTCCCAAAAGGGCAAATCCGTGAAAAACAAGGACAGCATGAACGAGCATTAGCAAACCAAACTAGGAAAAATGCATAAATATCAGGGTGTAACTTTTCTCTCTAATCCCTTACAGTATTTCATTCTGTTAAAAATGAGATATGTAAAGAATCATCTTGTGCTCTAGAACAAGATTTTTATACCTTTCCTTGCGTAACAACCACTTAGTGGTAATGACTCATGAAGTTATTCAGCTGTTCATAAAAGACCAACTTTTCTTTGACTTCATGACCTCCCTTACAAAAAAATTCCACAAGATGATTCCAGCATATATCCATAAAGTAGTTGTGTCCGAATTTATTGCCTTGTAATTCAGCAATAATCTCCTTGTTCTTCTAGTGAGCAAAAAATAAAGATGAAGAAGATGGATAGTTTTTTGCATTCTTTTATTGCATAGATCTTATTTAAAGTCTAAGAACCAGGTCTTTTTTTATGTAGCTCTAATCTCATGGACAAGAAAATTGTTATAATTCTGCTTGGTTTGCTACCTTAAAGCTTTTGAATATGAACTTTGTTCCAAAATGTGAATCAACATCCTTCCATACAATCTATTTTTATCTTTTGATCTTTCTTCATACTTTCATGAAAGAAGTGTGATATTTCCAACGCCTTTCAGGGAGCAGCAATGCATACAATGTTAGAAAATGGAGCATATAAACTGCCTGGCTTCGAGCTAGAGCATGAGTTAGCAGTGGGGGTGCTCCCTTGAAGGGCAGAAGGCATGGTTCTGTATCCAGCTCTTCCACTGACTTGTTGTCTAACTGCTGCCAAGTCCTTCCATCTCTGTGTCTTTGTTTCTTCTCTCTCTGTTCTGTATTTTTAGGTTAGATTTCAAATTATTTTCAGATGGGGGATTATCTCTCTCTGTGGAATGTCTAGCACAACAGAGCTTCAATGCTGACTGCAGTCTCTAGGCACAACTTAACATAAATAAGAGGGAGGGAGAGACTTTCATTCTTTCCAAGGTCCTCTGTTTTTGCTGTCTGCAGCCCAAACACACAATGCAAAATCAGTTTTTGATTGCTAATGACCCACCTCTTCCTTTCTGTGTTCACCCAGTTGCTACCATGACATCTTTTTTCTGTGAATTGATGTCGATTTTCCAGATCCTACCGAAAAGATGTGAGTAAGCTGGTCAGGTATTTAAGGCAAAGGTATGGTATGAGTAGATGTACAGCCTACGGCATGTCAAGCCCTATGCAGTATGGTGTTAAGATCTATACAGCAAAGTTTATAGCCATATGAGGATGATGAAGTAATAACATCTACAGTCTGTAAGTCAGCACTAGCTCTTCAATCTCTGTAGGTTGTGGTATACGTGCATCTTTACTGTCCCTGGGATAATGTGGCTACTCCAGGGATGCTAAAATCGCTGTACTTTTGTGATGGAGAGTTTGTACCATTTATTTTGTTTTACTCAAACCTGCTACTGTATAGCAGTTTATTGTGGCTGCCTTTCAAATTCTGCTGCATCTGTCTAGTTTGCGAAACTCTTTGAGATATTATTCTCTGTTCTCAGCTAATACAATAGAAAACCTCTGGTTTATTTTTAATTATCTGTTGCACCAATGCAAATGATTTCTCTCTTTCAACTGGAGACACACTTGAGCCTCCTGCTGTACTAGAAATGAGATTTTGTGAGAAAAGAATGCGTATTATACACTTAGTTACTGTTATCAATGCAGTTATTAGGTTACAGTGGAAAACTGTCCTCCGTACATAGGACTTCGGTCTTTCTGTCTACCTTATCAGGTGTGGTGTTGCTTGGAGTTCCCACAGCAGTTGACATTGTTGCTCTAGGGTTCCTTCTCCACAGCCATCATTGCGAGCCCCAGAGCTCCGCTGCCTTCTCTCTTGCTTGTACTGTGGAACTGACTTTGAGACAACCTTCTTCATGGCCTTTCACCTGACACAAAGAGTTCAGTGTGTTTATCTTTTGTAGATGAATTCTATTTACCATTAATCTCTTCTGTTCCTCAGGACCAATGTCCTTCTGCAGAGTCCAACCAAATAAACAGACTTTTTCTAAAAGACAAAGCCCCCGAGGGTCCTGGAGGAAACAGATCCTGTGACACAGCTGAGTAACAAAATCAGGGGAACAGTCATCCTTAACTTTTCTTTAGTTTATTTATCCTTTATTTAGTTACTAGAGTTTAACAAGGGAGAGATTTTGGCTGGAATATGAAAGCAACTGAGCTCTGCTGTATTTGCAATTGTATTTGTATTTGTGCTGGCTTTGAAGTTGGTGGAAGATTTGGTCCATCCTGAATAGCAGCAGTCTTCCCCAATTTCAACTCTCCTGCTTACTCCACAGGAATAAACTGGAGAGCCATGAACTGTTTATCCTGAGCTCTTTGAAAAGTGAATCACTCCAGGACAGCCTCTTCCAGGCTAGACTAGGAAAGCTTATTATCACTGATTTACAAGCCTTTTGAGATCAAAATGAGCCAAACCAACATTTCCTTCCTTCTTCTTTAAAACCACAACAAAGAATCTGTGTGCTTTCAGACATAAAAATTCTTTCCATGGTAATTTTATTCTTTCTCACTTCTACTGACAAAGAATTTACTAATTTCTCTGTTGTTTCAAAACAGCTTGCTATTAATGAATTTAAGGTTCTTTTTAAGCATTAATTTTTACATGTACAGCATCCACACTGACTTCAGTTGAGCTTTGGCTGTAACAGACCTAATTTTTGGGCTGTAGATTTTTGGGCTTTTGCTGAAGACAAAAGCTTCATGTCCAAAGGGAGCCACCAACAGGCTCCATGGGCCACTTCAATGGCCTTGCATTGGTGAGCATCATATTCCTTCTATTTTTAGAGCATATTCATTTTCTTCTTATCATGTTTCTGTATTCACCTACAGAAAATAATCTAATGTTTCAGAGCTTAGTTTATTACTAGAAAGATTGGGAAGTGCACATGAGCAGGTTACTGGGCTGATAGGATTGCTGGGCTGTAATACTTGAAAAATAGATTATGTCTACCACAGCACTGGAATCTCACACCAGGGTTCCTCGGTACATGTAGTATGACAGATGCCAGCACTGTCCAACAGCATGACAAATGTGGGGGCTCAATGCAGAACTCTGCTGCTTGCTGCTTGATTCTGGTGGTGCATGTCCTGGTGCACCCAGGATTCTCAAGAGTAGCTCTGGCTCTTTGTGAAACTTGCCTTTTTTTTGGCCTGAAATTCTTCCATGTTAAAACATAAGCATTACTGATGACACAATCACAGTGTAAAGAAGGCTTAATCAGCCAAACAGTGACTCTCTGAACTCTAGGGGTCACACTAAAAAACTCTATAAAAGCATAGAAATCAATGTAAAATTAAAACTGAGGGAATTTGTTGGGATTAGGGAAGGAATCCTTCTCTGCTTTGGTGGCAACCGGCTTATACATTCTTAGTCTGCTGTTTCTCTAACTTACTGGAGTTTAAAAACATCATACCGGATGGTTCTGTGCGTGGTGCTTTCACTAACGTCCCCTAATGTCCAGAATGTTCAATTATAAATGAAAAAGAAAGCACAAAACAAAGCAAAAATCTAGGAATGTGTTTTGTGGATAAAGTGGAAGTTTATTTGTCAGGCAAAAGGCATACATCACTGCACTGATTAGTAGCTCAGCTCCCTGAGAGCTTGAGAAACGTTAAAACAAATCTCTCACCTTTGTGTCTTTATGGCCTACAGAGAGAATGTTGGGTTTTCAGTGTCTTAGACCTCCCATTAGCTGGGCAGAATCTGGAGTTCTTCTTGATTATGATTCAGTGATTATGCAGGTAAATGCACATTTAACTAAAAAAAGAACTTCATACACTTCTTGGCACTGATGCTGTTAGTGATGTATTCTGAATATATGAAGTGGAACAGGAAAGAGGTTTTTTAAAAAGGAAGCCCAAACCCAGACTTTCTTGTAATCTTGCAGGTACCAGTGAGTAATATCTCGTGCAGACAAAATCTAGCTAAAACTGACTTGAGATAAGCATTCTTCTGCAATGTCTCATCTTCCCTAACAAAAATGAAAACGTAGCCCCTGTTTATGAGATAGCTGGAGTGCAAATAGTGGTGTCCATGAAGTGAGGTTAATTGCAGGAAGGACTTTCATGATAACTGCTAATAAACAGCGCTTGTCCTCCTTTGCATCTGTATTACTCTTTGAAGAGGAAATTAGCTTCTGCAATTTGAATTTTGAACATTTGCTCAGGAGGTGTAAGCAGTAAGAGACAGGAGTGAATAATAAAAGTCAGCCACAAAAGGGTAGGAATCTGACCATATCTGACATTTTGCCCAAGGAAGTTGTGGATGCTTCATCCCTGGCAGCGTTCAAGGCCAGGTTGGACAGAGCCTTGGGTGGCATGGTTTAGTGTGAGGTGTCCCTGCCCATGGCAGGGGGGTTGGAACTAGATGATCTTAAGGTCTTTTCCAACCCTAACGATTCTATGATTCTATGATTCTATGAGGTATTAAGCTTTCTGAGACATCAGTGGCACTCTTTCCCTATGTGAAAGAGATTGGGATTCATGTTACTGTTACTCTGTGCTGGGGCAGCAAATAACTTCACAAAGTCAGAGCTTCCCCTGTGAGCCAGTTCAGGGAACAGCATTGGTTATCAGCTAAGCCAAACTACACAACCACTCTCAGTAGCTGTTGCAGGGGTTGCAGATAGTGTAACACAAGACATGGATCTTGGATAGACCCAAAAGTACAAATAAGACTTCAGGCTGGTCAGAAACCATATGACTAAATGAAAGGCACTATTCTTTGTCTCCCTGTGGAATGCAACCATACAGACAGGTATGTAAGTACGCAAGTGTCCTAAGGGGAAGGTGATAGAAGAAGCATATGGCAACTGTCAGTTGTGTTGCTTCTCACACTGTTAAAGATGACAAGAGCCTGCAGATAGTAGCCTATCAGAAGGTTAGGCTTTAGGCTTCAGGCTGTGCAAAGTGGTTGAATTTAAGCATTAATTTTAAAATGTAACCTGGATCAGAATGGCACCTCTGTGGTTCAGTTACAAACCTGTGTATACAGTACACTGTGCTAAGTCACATATCCACAATGTGTGTATGAACAAACTACCTTCTGGCTTGTTGTCCAGTTTTTCTGCAGAATCAAAGAGTTCGTTCTGGCACTCTCAGCTGTTTCCCCCCACTCCTAACCACATCAAAAGCATTCCTAGCATTTTCCTTAGGAGGTTACAATCATTTCAATCATAACTTGAATAAAAAATGTTGGCATTTGTCAACACATTTATAAAATCTTCACCTGGAATCTCTTTTTTCCTGCTAATGAAAACCACTTGTCTGCAGAAAAGCATTCATTGGCATAAAAGTGCTGGCAATGCAGCATGCAAAGAGCAGATTTGATCTTGAAAGCTGTGCCCATGCCACGGCTTTGCTACTTTGGCTTTTGTACACTAAATAGCTGAACACTGTTGGCTTCATGAAATAGCTCCTTTGCTGGAGAGCTGAAAGGAGACAGGGTGTGAAGGGGGCTGCCAACATCCTTCCTGCCTCTGTGGGAACAAAGGAGAAGGAACAGCAAATGATAATGGAATGAGGTGGAAGGGGAAAAGAGATGATGTGTGGAAGTTGCCCCAACTCAAAGTAAGAGATAATGGCATTCGTTTGGAGAATGCCACTCCACATGTGCTGAGAAGGAAGCTTCTGCAAGATTCGTTCTGTATTCCAAGAAATACAAATGTATTGACTCAGGCACTGATAATGATGTGTATAATTTTATTACCTTATTCTATCGTCCTGAGACTAACTGCTGAAAGTTCTCACAGAGTTTGTTTTTCAAGCACCTTTGGAGAGACATTGATATATTGACTGTGCCAAATGTCAAAGATACACTGCCTCTCTTCACACAAATGTACAGATCACACCTCATAGAAGTCTGAATTAAGCCCTTTGGCTAATTCCTGGTTGATAATTCATCAGCTATGATGCCTTCATTTCTGAAGAAGCAGAATGGGAATCCTTGGGGTATGAGCTTCTTATTGCAGCAATGTTCAGATGAGACTTTAATGGAGAGGTGAAGAGATGTTTTATTAACTCAGAATAACAGCTGCACCAGGAAGGTTTCATTAACTTTCTTCAACCACACAAACATTTCAGGTTGAGACTGCTGAAGTCAGTGAAGAGATTTAGGCCTACCACCAAAGCTAACAGCTGGAACTGTTCAGGTACGCTGTAAGTTTCTACTGCATTGATGAGATAGGGTAAGGTAAGAGGGAGCTCAGGAGTGATCTGCTGTTATTTAAACTAAAAACACAGGAAAAATCCAGGCAGCAGAATGTAATCTGGGACAATAGCTACTTCCTGAGTTGTGTGCTGTGTGGAGCCCCTGCCCATGGTGACCTGGCCTGCTCTTCCTTAACTGCTGAGTGCCTAAGAAGGGCTGCATTTCAAAAGGATTTGTGGTAGCAAGCACAAGTTCATGTGCCTACGTAATCCTACCCAAAGTGGACTGTGCTTCAGAGGTAACCACCAAGCGGTGGAAAAGGGCAAGATTGAGGTTCAGCCCTCATGGTCACACATGGAAATGTAAAAGGGGCTCCTAATACAGCACCAGGTCTGTTGGGGAAGTTTGCGAAGGCAGTGGACCGTGAGCTTTTCAGTGCAGAACATGCCCAGCCCAGCCCCGTTCCCTCACCTTCCTTCCTGCATGGCCCCCTTCCCAAGAAGAAACCACCACAGCATCAATCAGTCCACCTGCAGCTGGCAGCACATAACCTAAATATCTGCATGCCAGGCGCAGCTGGATGTTTGCTGCTATTGACCCAGAGCAGTGCAAGCTACGTACAGATTGTTTGATCAAGGTGGTTTGGGAGAAGGGAGCACTGGTGAATAATTTGCAGTAAAATTAAGAATCCGTGTTTTCCCTGGCTGCCTTCATTTCCCTCCTCTCTTTAAAGTTCTCCGTACTCTTTAAGAACGCTTGCTTTGGACATGTGCTCATATTGAACCTGGGGAGTTTGTTTTGTTAAAAGGAGGCATGTGTGCCTGCCAGCCAGACTTTTCTCTGCCAGCATAAAATCATGTGAATAGTATGATCTCTTCTAGATAAAGAAGAGTCTTTGGAAGTGGAGCAGGATAGAGAGTAACAGGAGTATATTCCTGCACAGATAAACAAGTCATACAAAGTGACTTCTGAGGGTGAAAGTGTGCAAAGGAAACAGGTCCTTGGAGGTGAGAATGTAGGCGAAAATGTAGCTGGGTGTGGAAAAAGACAGAAAAATCAGTGAAATGGAATGTGACTACCAGTGCAGTAAAGATAAGGATGGAAAGTGACAAACTATATAGCAAGGCTTCTGAAGGAAAGAAAATGACAGTAACAAAATGAGAAAGAATAGTAGGACATGGAAATGTATGAAATAAAAACTATGATGACACGCTTGAAAAGGATGCTCTGATGAAATGGTTGGACTAAACAACCTTCTGGGTTCCCTTCCAACCTGAGCGGTTCTGTGGAAGGAAGCAAGCCTAAGAGTAATTATTGCATTAGTGGATTGTATTTGTGTTTTGGTAACACTTGGAAGCTTCATGGCATTGAACAACGCTGTTGCAGGGTGCAACATATGCAGATATGCTTATGCCTTACGCAAAACATACACCTATGTAATTCTTCTTACCTCATGTTTTATACTTCTACTTGTCTCACTGGATTTGAAGGTCATCAATATAATTGTGACACTGTAGTCAAATAAACAGAGAATGACAAATAGTAGAAAGGCTGTTCCTAAACCCAGGAAGCAAAGTAACCAAGCTCCCCTTCAGCGAGAAAGTCAGTGGGTAGTTTTCCAAAGTGACAGGACAAAATTGTCCCTGTCAGTGAAAATACAAAATCAAAGCTCAGTAAAGTGTCACTGAAACAGAGTATCCAGATGTTTAAGTGTGCATCAATCTGGCAATTTCATTTAGCTGTTTAAACAAGCAAGGCTGTTTCAAAAGCCTGGCCCCTTGTGGTTCCTGAGCACTGATTGGCTTATCTGAGAAAAAAGCCTCTTGAAAAAAACAACTAATGTGTGACCAGATCTGAATAGTACAAAAAACCCCACAAAGCCCCCAACAAACCAACCTTGTTGGGATTCTCTTTCTTCTGGAGTAGGAAAAAGTACAGCAAGCTTCTCATTCCCTCAATCTGATTGAAAGAGTACCTCTGTTGGACAGGACAAAGCGACTGGCATTGATTTTTGTAACATCGCACTTGCACATGCTGTTCTGGCATGTGCAAATGTGATACGTGGGCTCTTTGCCTGTGGAAGCCCAGGCTCCTGATCCTCCTGTTCAGTCTTCTTTCTACAAATTTCCTAAGTTGTAATGGGGTGGCTGCTGAACTGGTGTAAGCAGTCACAGCTCTGCTCAGGGCACTGACTATAGATTGCACCTTGTAGCTGTGGATCTGCTCCTAACTTTCTGTGCAAGAAGCTCGCACTTATAGCTAATTATTAGCAGTGGTTTTGCAGATTCAGGAGTGACAGAAGTTCTTCAACTCACATTTGAATTGAGTTGTAATTTTATGTCTGCTTTTCTAGTCTGAGTTGTGTCTATAACTGTTCTTTCCTAGAAACAAAAATCCCTGAACTCCTATGGGAAAAGACTTAGGCTTCTTGAAATACATTTGGGAGCTTTGAGATACTTAAGACTTCAGCATTCCCAAAGATTAATGGCTATTTCTGTGGTTTTCAGCGTTCTTCCAAAGTAACAGGAATTGAATCATCTTGAAAGTAACCAGCCAAAAAATCTAGAGCATGGTGAAAAGGTCCCTAAAATATCTGGTGTTGAGAGTAGCTGTTTGGTTTTTCTGGCATCACTTAAATAAGATGGTTCTCATTATAATCTACTCTGATATTAGGTGGTGCTTTTTCACATGGACTGTACCAACTTGCTTCACATTGAATCCCAAGATAATTGGTCATTTGTTTAGATCCCCTATTGCAATATTAGAGTGTATGAGATCCTTAGAATTTGTGCATCTTGTTTTAAAGTAAGTTTCTAGATTCCATGTGTGTGAAAGAAAAGCTTCAAAATGTGGCGCAGATATTCCAGAGAGGCTCAGAAACCAACGTGCAGAGGAAAAGAATCACATGCTTTTGTATGTGGCCACAAAATTTCTAAGTTAAACACGTGGAAAGATCCCCCTTTTCTTTCCTCTTTTTCTTGCTTACTGTCTCCGGATCACTTCATGTTCAGCTGATGGGTCTGTTTGTTTATTCACCTTTCCAGCATCCATCTCAAGTGTGCTGGAGGTTCCTGTTAGAGAAATGAGAACTACCAAACATGTTATTGCTGTTGCTTATCACCTGAAAAGGGCAACCAGAAATTGTTCTGTGGTCATTTGGATGTTATGCAATGGAGGCTGAATGCGTCTTTGTTCCAATTACCAAAAGTACTAAAATACTACTTTCTGAGAGCTGAAGAATAAAATACTGCCCTTGGAAACACACATCTGTCTAAATCTTGAAGCCTTTCTCATTGTATCCAATTCTGGAGGAATATTTTTAGCTGTTGAATTTAGCCCTTCAGAACGTCTTGTGGTTTCTTCCAGGACAGGGCTCAATAAATCACTCTCTTCACAAACAACCAAAGTGTGGTTCAGCGGTTCGGATCTCCTGCAGGGTTCAGAAGTTCGGAGCACAAAAGTCCATCTTGGTGTCCATCTTCACGTACACAATCAGCAGTGGTTTCCATGATGGGGTCTAGGCCATGCATGCTTGACAGGGTCCATGTCACTACTGCTTTCTGCAGCGCCTATAGAGCAGAGGAGATGATGTTTATGTCCCTTGTGTCTCTGACACCTCTAGTTGGACTTGGGCAGAAACCAGTCCCAAGAGGTGCACTGCGCTTACACACACCCCCACGTGCCCCCCTCCCCCCCGTGCACACACATGCACCAGGGGCATCCAAGCTTGTGAATGTTTTATTCTGCTGCCTTAATTAAATCAGTGCTGTTTATTATGTATGTCTGTTTCTCCTCTTTCAACACCTCTGGTTTTAGGTTATAATTCCTTTATATCTTCATTGTGTTTTAGCAGTTGGACAAAGTGTTTCCCAGCTTAACCTTTTCACAAATGGCAGGAATCCCAGCAGCCATTTCATGGGGCCAGGATTTCAGTATTTTCAGAACCACACATTTGTCCAAGATATTTATGTCATATTTAGCTTGGTTACTCAAAACAGAATTGTAAGAGTGGATTTTTTCCTTTTTTTTAATATTTTCTTTTATATTTAAGGCATAGATTTACTTCTTATATATTTGGGTATTAGTACCTCAGCAGCTATGGGTTTGACATTGCAGCTTAGGGGCTTAGGCCAACCCTAAGCTCTGGCAGCTGAAGCTTGGCTACAGCTGACGGGTCTTGCTCTGGGGAGGGGATGTTCCCATTTGTGGTGGTAGCAGTTCAGCATCAAGTGCCTCTCCCCAGCATCTCTGGAGTAGGAATGATGCTTGACCATAATGTGACACAGCTGGGAGAAGCCCCCAAAACCTTTCCTTGAACCTTTTGCATCATTTTATTTGGGGAAGGGTGAATTGTTTACAAAGACAAGTGGCTTCAGACCAAGGTTTGAAACAGGATTTAAAATCAGCGCAGGCCTCCTATAAGCCTTTGCAAATACCAGACATGGAGTCTGATGTGTTGCTGACAACCCTTGCTGCTCACTAATGCTAGCAGGGCTTGAAATCTGCTTCATAGGATCAGGTCCCCCAAAATTCCATCTTAACAGCATCTGTAAATATATGTTCAGTAAGTGTGTGCACTCAAACCTTTGCTGCCCCTTTGTTGTTTCGCCAGAATTCATCCTTTGTACAAAACCAGGTGTATTTTGCTGATATTTCTTACAAGCCCCCGTGATTGCTGTACATTTGGACCATTGAGTGGTACTGTACCTGCAAGACTACATGTAGTTTTGCATTACTGACTTTAATACGTGTTAAGATCACCAACCATGACACTTAAAAATACTTCTGTCTTCAAAGAGGGAGCTCTTGGTGCTTTCACCATCAACCTGCAAAACACAGCCTGAATTATTAGAGTGATTTTCACATGTGGAGTACTTGCAAGATCAGGCTTTAGGTGAATACCCAGCTTTGCACATACAGTTTACTATACAGTAAATGCATTTGCAAACTTCCTTTATCAAGAATAAATATTGATGAAGTGCATGTATTCCTGATATTAGAATAATGATCAACTTCAAGAAGGTGAAGGTTTCACTCAGAAAATGAAAGCACAAAGGAGAAAAGGATGTTCAAATTAAGACTAAGGCTATATCTGGGGAACTGATAGACTTCAGATGGCTTCTGAGCTTCAAGGCAGGGTACTTACCCATGTACCATCCTGACTGCATTGCACTGAGGTAGTGCTGCACATCAGCTCCCCTCTTGTGGTGTGCTTGCCAAGAAGGAATCCTGGCTCTGTGGGCTGTAAAGGAGTCAGGCTAAGCTATGGTTTGAGACCCGGGCTGGACAACTTGGGACAGAGGCTACATGTGCTTGTTCTTTGGGGGAAGAGCATGCAGAAGGGGATGTACAAAGTGCAGCCCCTGCTCAATCTAGTCATAGGATTTGAAATGTAAGACTTGACAGCATCTGGGTGCCCTGACTCATGGATCTTGCTCTGTCTCACTTTCTGGCTTTCCATTTTCCCTGGCAGCTTGAAGTGCTCCTCTGCCTGCGTTCACAACTTCCCAGTCTCAAGAAGATAGTGCAGCTTTGCACTATGCTTATGTCTGTACCTGAGCAGCATCCTCAAAACAGACACTTCAGCTAAGCTCTGTGGGAAGATGGTGCTGTTCACAAAAGGCCTATGGAAGCTGCTACTTTTAATGTAGCAACGGGAAAACTGCCATCCATTACTTTCAGATTTGCTTTCTTCTTTCATTTTCAATCATGTAATAGGGATAGCATACAAGAATTTCAGTTTTAATTCTTTCAGTCTCATGCCGTTACATTGCTTATGAGGGTATCTTACTGACCAGACCAAGATGGACAGGATATCTTCATGTCATCCTGAAGATGTGTTAACATGACAAGATTTCACTAGACCAGCATGTATGACAGCATGATTTTGTGACTTGAGGTGATCAAAAAGGAGGGTGGAGCCATGGATTTTTGTCTGGGTTCCAGAGACTTTCAGTGTATTTTATGTCAAACAAGTATTAGATAAAAGGCAGAAATCATCCAGGTAAAAATGATGACTAGTTTTAGGCAGCTGTTAACTCAGTGTATTGACATTGAACAGATCACTACCTGAAGTACTTCAATTTCTGATCCCATATTGTAAACAATGCTCTGTGTTGAAAGCTGCTATGTATTGCCCATCACTTGGGAATTCTGTTATGGAAGCAATAAACCAAAACCGCAGTGCATCTCCTTGGTTTTACATACTTACCTCTTATTGCATATACCCCTTCATCCCTTCTGCATGCTGCAATGTAGTGATGTTATTTGTAACAGTGATATTTTAAACATTCAAAGCCTCAGCTGTTGTATACTGGCAATTCAGTATTGTAGCTTGAGCAGGAGACACTGAGCTAAGTCCTAATTCTAGCTTTCCTCCTTCCTTGCTTAATTTCCTTGAGAAAGAGCTGTTCTGCCTCTTGAATATCTTCATGGACAGTTCATTGAAGTCTTTCTTCTGGACATGCTGTTCTATAGGGTGTCCAAGAAGGTCTGAGTAGTGGGAAATAAACTTCTTTCAGTAATTAGATACGATCCTGCTGATAAAGCCCAGGATGCTGTTGCCTGTCTCTGCTGCCAGGGCACTACTATTCTGCTCTGCCAAGATCCTCAGCTTCTTTTCAGCACTGCTACTTCCCAGCCAGTCCCCAGCCTGTGCTGTTGTGAGGGGCTCCTCCTTTTGTGGCGTGGAACTCTGCGTGTGCCCTCCTGGTATTTCATAAAGGTCCTGTTGACCCGTTCCTCCAGCCCATTTCTGTCCTTCTAAACGGCAGCCCTCTCCTCAAGCCTATCAACTGTTTCCCCCACTTTAGTGTTATCTACATGCTTGATGAGAGTGTACTCCATCACCCTCTCCAGGTCATTGGCAACAATATAGAACAGCATAAAACTTCCAAACAATATATCCCTTCTAGTCTCCTATAATCAGGACCACCTTGTAGTTAGTATGCTTATTTCCAGTAAGAATAGGTGCCAGTTAAGAACCATCTATTGAACTCCAGGCAGGTGGCAGCTGTGGAAAAATAAGAATCTTTTACTACTTCACCAGCTATATTAAAACTATAGAAAAATGGCTGACCGAAGTAATCAAACTCAGTGGTGGCCTGGTAAACAGAACACATACAGTTGGAATTGTATATAAGCTGTGCATTATTCCTTCTTTCCATATTACTTGCTATTGCAAGTTAAGAGGTCGTTTTCTTATATTACATCAGTAAAGAATGCACTGCTTGATCAATTATCCCCAAGTGAACTGAAATGCAATAGCTGATAGCCCACATCTTAATGTTGTGACATTTATTTAATTTTGTGTGCATGTGTCTGTAGGCGCATTATGGTAGAAAGCCTTTAATGAGAACAGTTTGTTGATCCTCTGAATTCTGCATGTACTGGCTTGTTCTTATTAAACAAGTATTCTGGCCTATAGAATCAATCGAAACCACCTGCATTTCCTTTGAACTGGAGCCTTGCTTTCAACTGAGCATCCTAGTGCTGTAATACCTCATCATATGCACAGTAGGAGAAAGCACTTACACATTTCACTCCCTCCGTGTGTATCCACTGAAAGTTTGCCAGGCACGTAATCATGCATGTGTCATTACAAGAGAGTAAAACCGATTTAATCAGTCTTTATATATTGTCAAAGGCGCCTAAAATGTGAAGCAGAGCCCAGGCAAGGGGCAAAGAGCAATGTGGCCATGTGAGCAATCTGTGGATCTTGTCACAAGTCTATGCCAAGTCCCCTTGGCATGGGCCAACCCTGCTCAGAAATAAATGAGGATCTGGGAGGCAGATAGCCATACTGCAGCACTCATGCTGGTTAGCGCTAGTGAAAGACTAAACCCAGTCAGACTTGGGTTGAGCTTCTCAGCACTACATCTGCTCTGCAGCAAAACTGTGTCTGGAGAAGTCTGAGTTTCCAGCAACTATTGTGGACCCTCAAGGGGCTTCTAGGATCTTGGGATACTCAAAGCCAAACAGGGAATTACTGACTGTCCCATGGAAGTTCTAGTGTAACAGGGAAGGAAGGTGTAGTGCTTTGACTGTGGGCTCTGCCTATTGAATGGATCCTGTGGCTTTGCTGTCTTGCTTCTCCCTGTTCAGAAAAAAATGCATTTAAAAGGCCATTTTCAATCTCATTTAAAGGGTGCAAAGAAAGCACTTCTCCTGGTGAGAGCAGTCCAAGAGGAATATATGCAACATGTTGGGACTGGAGTTATAAGTTATACTTAGTGGCAGTGATGAATTTTACAAGGCAATGCAAGTAAGTAATGACTGAAATACAGATGCATCAATTCAGATTGTATAAAACATTTGGGCCTGATTCTGTCCTCACTCTCAATTTGCTCTAGCATGTCATGACAGCCTGAAGTAAAAACCCCAGTGTTTTAATAGTGCTATGGGGTGCCCTTGCCCTTGTTATGCACACAGTGGGTTGGGGAAGTGCAAGGCAGTTTAAATACCACTTTTCTTCTTCTGCAGAGTCACTGCTGAGTTTTTTCCAAATTAGTTTCCATCTTTTAACTCTCAGGCACTCTTAGCAGAGTTCTGTGTTGTCTTGTTTTCCAGTGCACAAAAGAATGATGCAGCTTCATGGAAAGAGCTTTCTGCAGAGTCAGATAAAATTCAAATAAACAGGTTCTTAAATACAATTGAAAAACATGCTCTGCACTATTCTGTCCTTGATTCTATCTCAGCTGTTTAAAACATCTCTTTGTGTGCAACTTCTGGCAAAGATGATAATGACAACAGGTTTGAGATCTCTCTGGTGAGTCTCAGCTGCTTCTTGTTGGTATGTGTGTGAGCATGTAAGAGCAGCTTTCCTATTGTATTACACCTTGAATAATCATTTAAGCTGGAGCACAAATGACTGAATGTGCTAAAAGTTTTCACCTGTTTGAGTTGCTGGAGATTTTTCATACAGCTCTGCATTGTTGTCACCTTCAACGGGTGTGACTATGAGGTCCCACCTCCTCAATAGTAGGAAATTAAGTTTGGTCCAGTTCACTGGCATAGTTGAGGGTAAAAAGTGGTAATGAGCTTCATGTACTTTTAATTTGGGTAAACCAAAGTTGTTCTGTTTCTCATTACCCAGCTTCACATCAGGGAGAACTTTTCCATTTATTTACGATTAGATTGACCTCTACTTAATCTTTGACCCATGATCCTTATGATCTCTAATCTTTCTTTTGTTTGACGTCAGATACCTCTGTTGTCACGTGGTCCTTGAAACCCTGACTGAATTCATCTGGGCTGCACTGGCAGCTCTGGGTGATGATGGTGGTAGTGGTGTCATTGATTAGCTGCAGGCTTCTCTATCCTGAACTCAGCTAATAAGAATTTCTCAATTTCAGCAGATGTCTCTGCTCCTTTGCCAAATGGGGAGGTTTTGGACTAGTGATGTGAAAGTCTAGAAACTTACCACTTAGTCCACCACCTTGGGGGCTTCTCTTTCTGTAAAAGCAGTTCACCAGAGTGTAGTTTTATGATATGCTATTTTCAATGTTCTCTTTTTTCTGTCCTATCAGTCAGAGAAGTGTTTTTAAAATCCATTAAAAAAAAGGATAACCATATAAATACAGGCATTATGATTGTTTTCTTAGCTATGTCCATATGTATCCCTACTACCATGGTGCCTGGATGATGTACTCAGCCCTCTTCAGTCCAGCCTCCCGATCCTGAGTAGTCTAGATAAGAGAACCCAATGGAGCCTTTTGCCTTCCCTGGGGACCTCGGTTCAGTTTCTCACCCTTTAAACAGATTTACCTGTAACCTGGCTTAAGTGAATTGAATTTCAGTCCTTCAGTTCTCACTGCTGAAGAAACGAGCGTCACGGCACATCACGGAGGAACTTGATGTAGAGACCCATTAAAGATGCCCTCAGATAATGTGGTATGAGGGAGGTTCCCAAGAGAAAAATCTCTGGGAAAGTACAGCCCAGAGAGGCAGAAAAGCCATGCTGTTCACCTCCAACCCTCCATTTTAATTTGCAGTTTCCTCTAACAGTCTTTGCTCACTCTTGTTCAGAAAGGGTTGGATTTAAGCACAAACTTTGACAGAAATAAAAAAAAATAACATATCAAATCTATAATAAATGATGAGTTTATGCTATCAAATAGTTCTAATGTCAGCAGGTCAAAGCCAGAACATGCAGAAATAAGACAGATGCTATCATTGCCCTGAGTCAAATGAAGCTGCAGGAAAGTCATGGTACTGTCACAAATGCAGAGATGGGGCACAGAGAAGAGTTCTGGATTTAGGTGCTGGCAAGCACTTTCTGTGGTTGATACTGCTTAACCCTTTTTGCTGACAGATCTTCAGCTGAATTGTTAGGGCTTGTCTTCCCTCCTTTATGAGACAAAGAAACCCAGCCTACAGGTCTTCTATATGCTTTATCAAATTTGTTTCAAAGGATGAGGTTCTTAATGACTTCTTTGCCTCAGTCTTTACGGGCAAATGCTCTGTCCACACCACCCAAGTCTTGGAAGGCAGACGCGGGGACGGTGAGGGTGGGGACCCTGGGCCCACTGTGGGGGAGGATCTTGTTCGGGACCACCTTAGGAACCTGAATGTATACAAGTCCATGGGACCGGATGAAATCCATCCGCAGGGTCCTGAAGGAGCTGGCAAATGAAGTTGCTAAGCCACTGTCCATCATATTTGAAAAATCATGGCAGTCAGGTGAAGTTCCCGATGACTGGAAAAAGGGAAATATAACCCCCATTTTTAAGAAGGGGAAAATGGATGACCCAGGGAATTACAGACCAGTCAGTCGCACCTCTGTGCCTGGCAAAATCTTGGAGCAGATTCTCCTGGAAGGCATGCTAAGGCACATGAAAACCAACAAGGTGCTTGGTGACAGCCAGCATGGCTTCACTAAGGGGAAATCCTGCCTGACCAATCTGGTGACCTTCTATGAAGGGGCTACGGAACTGATGGACAGGGGCAGAGCAGTTGATGTCATCTACCTGGACTTGTGTAAAGCCTTTGACACTGTCTCCCGTGACATCCTTCTCTCTAAGTTGGAGAGACATCAATTTGATAGGTGGACCACTCGGTGGATAAAGAACTGGCTGGATGGCCGCACGCAAAGAGTAGTGCTCAGTGGCTCAGTGTCCAGCTGGAGACCGGTAATGAGTGGTGTCCCTCAGGGATCACTGTTGGGACCGGTCTTGTTCAACATCTTTGTGGGTGACATGGACAGTGGGATTGAGTGTGCCCTCAGCAAGTTTGCCAATGACAACAAGGTGTGTGGTTCGGTTGACACATTGGAGGGAAGGAATGCCATCCAGAGGGACCTTGACACGCTTGTGAGGTGGGCTGATGCCAACCTGATGAAGTTCAACCATGCTAAATGCAAAGTCCTCCACCTGGGTCGGAGCAATCCCAGGCACAGCTACAGGTTGGGCGGGGAGGAGATTGAGAGCAGCCCTGCAGAGAAGGACTTGGGGGTGTGGGTTGATGAAAAAATGAACATGAGCCGGCAGTGTGCGCTTGCAGCCCAGAAAGCCAACCGTATCCTGGGCTGCATCAAAAGGAGTGTGACCAGCAGGTCGAGGGAGGTGATCCTGCCCCTCTACTCTGCTCTCGTGAGACCTCACTTGGAGTATTGCGTGCAGTTCTGGTGTCCTCAACATAAAAAGGACATGGAAGTGTTAGAACAAGTGCAGAGGAGGGCCACGAAAATGATCAGGGGACTGGAGCACCTCTCGTATGAAGATAGGCTGAGAAAGTTGGGGCTGTTCAGCCTGGAGAAGAGAAGGCTGCGTGGAGACCTCATAGCAGCCTTCCAATACCTGAAGGGGGCCTATAGGGATGCTGAGGAGGGACTCTTCATTAGGGACTGTGGTGAGAGGACAAGGGGTAATGGGTTTAAACTTAAACAGGGGAAGTTTAGATTGGATATGAGGAAGAAATTCTTTACTGTGAGGGTGGTGGGGCCCTGGAATGGGTTGCCCAGGGAGGTTGTGGATGCTTCATCCCTGGCGGCGTTCAAGGTGGGGTTGGACATAGCCTTGGATGGCATGGTTTAGTGGGAGGTGTCCCTGCCCATGTCAGGGGGGTTGGAACTCGATGATCTTGAGGTCCTTTCCAGCCCTTACTATTCTGTGATTCTGTGTGATTCTGTGATGAGATGAAATGACTGCATAATTTAGAGAGCCACCTAACCAACTAATATATGCACAATGTAGACACCTAAGGTTAAGGGAGATTGGAGGTGTCCCTGCCCATGGCAGGGGGGTTGGAACTCGATGATCTTGAGGTCCTTTCCAACTGTTACTATTCTATGATTCTATGATTCTATGATTCTGCCTTGGGAATCAAGGTATGATGTTGCTTTCTGAAGTGGTTTCGAGAGGATCAGGCATAGGGGTTCTTAAACCAACACAAATAGAAAAAGAACATGTGGTGCATACATCAAGGTACAATACGATGGGCATTTACTGCATTTTTTAGTACTCTTCTAGGCGGAAACAGGCAATGTGCTGAAAATATGGCCCGACATAAGGATCCTTCCATTTTACAAGCCCACTTAAAGTTTCTGTCTTTATAGTGTACTTTAAAATGAGCAGTAATCTCAATTCCTACAATCTTGACCTCAAATTACATTTTAGTGTTTTCTC
Organism: Amazona ochrocephala; assembly: GCA_039720435.1. Taxonomy (NCBI): domain Eukaryota; kingdom Metazoa; phylum Chordata; class Aves; order Psittaciformes; family Psittacidae; genus Amazona; species Amazona ochrocephala. The sequence continues at coordinate 113,184,789 of CM077878.1, read as the reverse complement.
CATAGCAAAAGAGCTGTGATGCAGATGGCATTACCTCAGGTAAATCCTGATGGCAAATTCTGTTCCAGTTGCCAAATACATGGCATTACTGCACACCAACTCTGGAAAATGCACAGTATCTCTTTAAGCAGAAACCTCTCATCTTGAGAAAAATCTGAGATCTAAGATAGGAAACTATACAGGCCAAGAACCCCAATATTTTATGGAAATATCACAGTGAGTGTGTATTGGACCAGATCTTAGACGATGTAAGACTGGCAGAACTGAGATATGCCTCCTCAATCGCAAGATCTGGCCACTTATATTCTATTTTCTTTTGTAGTTAACAATACTGGATTGCTACGCAGGAAATGTGGGCTCAGCTGTGAATTCTGCAGCAAGCATGGTGCAGAAGGGGGCAATTCAAAGTTGCCTTTGCTTCCACGTGCAAACTGTAGCCAGCGTACTTGACTGGCTTAACTGGGCAGCCGTGGGTGTGCTCCTACAGCATAGGATCAGCATGGGTGTCCAGAAAGATCACACATATCTGGTTAAGGATCAGTATTTTTATTTCCTGACATTTTTAGGAGCTTTGCTTGGTAAATTTCACTTTCATCTAGGAGTGCCTTAGTACAAAAGCCTAGGAACTCCCACTTATTGGGTGGAAACAAACGTCTTGAAAATTAACCTATTTTTTGAGGCAAAAAGTTCTAATGATGGAAAACACCAAACCTTGGTCAAACAAGAAAAATAACCTCTTTGAGGCAAGCCTCTTTCCCATAAATCGAAACCTCTGAATGAAGTGCCTGCCAAAGAATGCTCTCTTCCTGGAACACAGGGAGCAGAAAGCCAGCAACTTGCTTTGAATGTGTTGAACCAAATTTTACAGCTATACGTGACTTCTAGACTGACCTCAAGCCTGCCTTTTTTCTTTTGCTCACAAATACTACTACTGCTTCTTCCAATTCGCTATATTCCTGAAGGATCGCACATAAACTTGGAGATTTCTGGAAGAATACATCTTGAATATGAAGCTGATCTTAAAGCTACCAACCCCCTAATAATACTCCCTGCCCATTCTTGTGGTATAAAAATATAACTCATGTTAGTCCAGTGAACAGCAACTAAGACTCTGGAGGGCACTCTGGAAGTCTGTTTTGGCTATGGTATTACTTTTCCCTGTTTAACTTTGTAAACCTGTAATTGGCAATAAAAGAGACCGCACTTTTGCTTTTCTAACTAATATTTATTTAAACCTTACCATAAGGTGCACATAGTGGTTTCTTTTGTTTCCAGCAGGATAAAATTCATAAGCAGAGACCAATTTATCATTAAAAGAGGTATTTTGTATTTTTAACCTAAAATGTCCAGCTTCACCGAGTGTTTTTAAGAGACTTAGCTGGCTTTTTTACACAGCCTTTCAGTGCTCTCCTGTACATGCATGCTACTGTGTAGGATCTCATACTGGAAATAGAGGCCCCTTTGGATAAAGGCAGAGGACCCCTTCTCTGTGTGTATCTGCGTTAGAGTCAGCTGGACAAAGCTGCCTGATCCTGATTATTCTACCATGAATCTGAACTTCTTATACGATCTTTTTCAATTTTACAACTACTTCCATACAAATATAGATCAAGTAGGGCGCAATGCATCTATTTATCCTGAGCATGCATGGTTTCTGTGGTTTTTTTCCCCCTTAGAGTTTAATGTGGATTTTTCTTTTGTTTTTAGAGAAGAGGCAAGAAAATAGCTTTTTTAAGGTAAATTAAATAGAAAAACAGACATTGAAGTGAAAAGACAAAGGGTAAATATTTCTGTAGGGATGGGCACAACATTTCAAGTGAAGAGCACTGTTTGTAGTGAAACTGACAGCTCTTAACATTTCAAGTCACCTGTTTGTTGTTGGACAATGATCTTGTCTACCTGCTTCAGTTTTAATAATGAAAAAACTCCCATTTTTTGGGGAAGATGTTCATATGCATGGATTTCAGGTTTGCCTGTGCTTTACTTATTCATGGAAAATAATTTTTCACTTAATCCACCCATCCAGGTTGCCTAATCTTAGAATTATTCTGAATCTGACCTAGTGGGCAAAGCTAATGCTATACAAAAAGGACAATAATTATGAGTAGGAAATGTACCAGAAACTAGGAAGGTAGGCTGGGTAAAGTACCATGGCATACTTGCTATATTCTCTATATGCTTTCTGAAAGACCATCTATACTTTGCTTTCAAAGTCAGGGCACTAGGCTAGAGGCATCTTTAGCTTGACACTGTTACAAGAGTTCTTATGTTTCATGTTATGAAGAGAAGAACATCTGGAAATAAAAGCTTTGTCTGAGGCTGGGCTGAGATTCTTGGTTGCCTCTTAAAAGAGAATATCATGTTGACTGTTTTCATCATATAAATATGAACAACAGCAAAAAATCTGTCAGGGTTTGATGAGATGTTGTGTCATAGCAGACAAAGTTTTTCTCATCTCTGATTTCAGACTCTAATAGAGAAACCATCTGCTGAGGAGCTCATTTATTTATCACAGTGGATTATCTCTTTGGATAATATTTCACAAGATTCAAGGGAAAAGCAGTGATAGATTTGGCTGTCGAATTCATCAGCTAAAACTAAGCACAGGCTCATTCGCTGTCTTACAATTATCATTTAGGAGACTTAGACCATCAATACAGCAGAAACCCAAGTGAGCCTAATGACTGCCTTCTTAGCTGGCACTGACACTCAGGGAAACAACTTAAAGACTTCCAGAGGCAGAATATGAGGTTAGCATGTGATGAAGAGCCAAGGCACCCTCGCACTGTGAAAGCCTGTAACGTATGTGCCATCGCATTACATAATGGGAAGTGCTTTGGTTTACATGCAGAATATTGCTGCACTCTGTAATCATCCCCTCCTCGTCTGAGTTCAGTGACAGCTTTGAACTTGCTGATTGCTTTGGCAGGAGTAAATAAGGGAGAAAAGAACAGATTACAGGGTGACTGTGCCATTATGGTGGTAAGCACCTTTCCCAGTTATGGGAGGCTGATGTTCCCCCAACATCTGGAGGATGTTCCTCACATCTGGTGCTTGCTGGCTCTCCTCCTCTGTATCAGCATTTCCTCAGGTCCTTGGCACAGCAGGTGCTCACAGTGGGAGCCGTGAGCTCTTGTTGTGAGAAGAGCAAGAAGACACGCCAGAAGAGACGAGCTCTTGCTGTATCCTACCAGGTTTCTGCCTGCTGCCCCAAGCCCAGCACAGTAGGGATGGGGTGGAGAGGAAGGGTCTGCTGACACAAATCCTGTGAGCTTATGAGCCCTGGGGCAGTGACCATGAAAGGGTTGTCGGTGCCCGGATCAGTGCTGGCTCAGAGGTATGTCCTCTGAGATGCTACAGACAGTGCCTCACCTTTGCCATCAAGGGACAGCATGAGAGTGAGCACATTGGGGCTGGAGAGTGGACTCAGGAGGCACTCTTTGAAGTGAGTGCACGTGCAATGTAGATAAAGGTATTTAGGGTCTATTCAATATCTTATGATGCAAAGAAAGTCATACAAGCAGGCTGGAGCTGTGTAAGAAGCTCATCTCTTGGTCCACTACAGGTGTGACCAACAAAATCTTCGTACACTCAGCTGAGTCTATGGGTTGGCAACTGCTTGTGTCAGGCAAAGCATAAGGGGATGGGAGAATCCAAAGAGGTAGAGCCTTGTGCCTCGTGGAGTCACGTGTGGGTAGAGGATTTCCTGCCCTAGCAGGGTCTTTCTGTTGAAATTCTCACCTACATTATGAACTGCAGGGCGAGGTTTCTTGGGAGGCAGCTGAAGCACTTTTTTGTGTCCTCAAGGATTTTTGTCTCTTCCATGATTCTCTTTAAACATTTTGATTTAAATATACAATTGTAACTTCTTTTTCTCTTGGGCTTGGCCACCATGAAATTTTTAATTAACATCTGCCTCTCTGACTAACATAGTCCTTGTTCCAAATCTTTAAATGCTGTCTTAGGGAGTTCCAGTGTTTTGCAAAAGGTCTTTCTCATACTGTTTGTCTGTCTTTTCTGTTTCTTCCGTGCCATTCTCTTCTATTTATTTTAGCTATCCTTAAGCACCATAATTTTAGTATAACTGATATCCAGGAGTTTTCTGATCCAAAGCTTTAAGTCATATATTACTCCATGGGATTAGCGCTGTGTGAAACCGCACAGTGCTGGATTTGACATTAAGAATATGGATCATGTTTTAAAAATTCATTTATGCAACTATTGGGTAAAATTAGACTCAGACACGCTGTTCTTGTCACAGACTCATGAAATTTCTCAAGAAGTTTCCCTTAACCAAAGCTATTTGCCTGCAGGGCATGAAGTATCCAGAATACTACAATGGGAAAAACTGCGTTTTGTGGTCGGTTAGTAACATGTAGTTATGCAGGGGGATTATGAAGTTGGTTATCAGCACATTATATTATTGGAGCACTGAGAAATACCTGAGTAATTTGAAGATTTATTGGTGTCATACTTCTGTATTGACAATAAATTTCTGGGCTCAGATGTTGGTTATTTTCTGCCCCATGAAGACCCCAGACAGTTGCAGACATCTGGGCAGCATCCTCATGGAAGAGGTAGGCTTCACTGGCATGTAATGGAGCCTGTGTAGGACATGAAAGTGGTTCCAGATTAAAGGATGAGAAATGCATTTTCCTGAGAAATGATACCTCATGGCTCAAGTGCAGAGACCAGCAGTTAGAAAGGGGCCATAATTTTGCAGTCTGTTCTGTCAATTATAGTTCACAGCATGTTCCACAATGTCACACACATAAACAGACTCAGGGGCTCCTGACAAGCTTCAGTTTCTTTCTGCTGAAAGCAAACTTTTCCTTCTCCTTATTCCTGGAATTGTTTGCCTTTGGAAAGACTATAAGTATGCTAATATTTGCAGGTCAAAAACCTGAAAGGTTTTGTATCTGAATGACTGAAAGTTCTTGCTAAACTGTAATCTGTTGGAATTTAGGTCCGTATTCACAGGCAGAAGTTTCTGAAGAGACATAGATCCTTCTGCAGCTATTCCACAGACAGCTAATGTGATGTAGGCTTCCTGAGACAAATGATCCTACAGGCAATAAGGAGGCCGTGAAAGGGGTTCAGCTGCAAGAGCAATTGCGCGGTCAAGCACCCTGAGCTCAGACTTGTCAGAAGACTCCCTCTTAATGCCTCCTTCAGTTGCAATTTGATGTGTGCTGGGACCCTTGTCATGCCAGCTGCACAACCTCTGCAGTTTTGCCTTTTTCTGACCAGGGCTGCTCTAGAATGGGCCTATTCAGGATTATTTATTTATTTATTTATTTATTTATTTATTTATTTTTACTTTCAATTAAAGGTGTATGTTGAATTCACTGGCTGTAAAATGGGTCTGAATCATAGTCCTGGAGACTAAAACCCCTCTGCCTTTCCACAGAACTGCTCCAGTTCTCCCACTCTGCCTTATAGAGGCACAATAATCCAAATCCAATAGGGAAAACAGTGGAGAAGTTGAGCTGTGCAGTGTGTGCATCTGTTTAACCATCATTTACATCCCCCATGAGACTGCCAGAAAAGCAGCACATTAATATCACTCTTGGTATCTTGCTTATTTCATTTATGTAGCTATCCACTGCACAGGAAACAAGACCACTAAACCTGTACTTAAGTCATCAAAGAGCATTCAGTGATAACCATTATCAGGCCCATTTCAACATCTTTCAAAGCTAATCTTGCAATATGACAAGAAACAGTCATGGAGGGAAGCACTGACTGGTTCCATGCAAATGCAGTCTGTTCATGTGGCTGCTGCTTAAACAGGGTGTTTCCTAAGGGTCTCCAAACTTCAAACTGGTAGAGAAAATAAACTTTAAATGGTTTTGATTTTTAAGGAATTATTTAGACGAAGTGGTCAAGGACACATGGGTCTGATTTTTCTCTTTGCACTGTGAAAACCAGTCACAAAATCACCCCCACCTTTATATGCTGACCTTTTGATGCTCTGTATCTGTGTCTATACTAAACTGCTGTGAAAACGGACTGCTTCTGCTGAAGGAAAGATAGTGTACAGCAGCAGAACAATACTGCCCTTCTTCCTATTGTGTTCTGCATCTTCTGTTTTCTCGTAACTATGAATCACAATCTTTCTTTTATAAGGATAGTAATTCATTGATTTGGAAAGTAAAAAGAATGGCTTAAATACTACATGATGTCACAATTTCTAAGGAAATATAAGCTGCAAAGAACAGAAGAATAAGTAATTCATGTTAATAGGATAATTAGGAAAGCCTGAAGAATGGAAGTGAGGAACATCTGAAAAATTAGGGGAATTTAGCTTTCACTTGGCAAAGTTTGTTTCACATAATATTCCATTGTTAGAACTCTCAGCTTCAAAACTGAGAGGTGAAAAGCTTTTCTGCCCCTGGAACACCTTCTGTGACACCATTATGGCATAAAATAAATTATATGTTTAACTGAATAAAAAAAAAATAATAAAAATAAAATAAATAATAAAAATATTTAAAAATAAAGAAATAAAAATAAAAAATAAAAAAGATTTAAAATACAAATTAATATTTACTTAATGTTTGACCAATAAGTACACATAATAGTAATTTTTGAAGTATGGCATTATGATGTAGATTTTTTGGTGAATATTCAAATCTATAGACCTTCTTCTCTTACTTTTAAGTAGGTTTACTTCGTGATTTGTGTCCCTGTCAGAGAAATGTAAAGCTTACCATGCCATGAAGGATTGTTTCCTTATGTTAGGGTGAGCAGCACTGGGTCTACAGTCTCTCTTCAATGGAAAGTAAAATGACTTTGTCATGCAATATAGCATGAAACAAGCCAATTTCCATGAAGTCAAAGAGAATCTTCCCATCAGACTCAATGGAAACTGGGCTGGTCTAGAAATGACAAGGGGATAGATGCATTTCAGTGTGTTTAAAAAAATCCCATAGTGACACTTTGGAGACAGAGCACTTGTGTCAGCTGCATGAAAGGCAGGTATTCAGTGGGACACCTTTAGTGAAGAAAGGGCAGAAACTTGGACAGTATTTATTGGTTTTCATTATACAAAGTGACTCAGAAGTCTCTTTAAACCCAACACAGATAAACAATGGTAAAGTCCATATATTTTACTAAGAATCCAGTGAGTTTCTTTGATTTGGTACACATGTGCATTGGAAAGTTTTTGTCCTTAATGTAGTTTAAAAACATCTAGTGGAATTAAGCTTAGTAGCAGTGTCTCTTCCTACTACACATGTACATAGTTCATGTTTATACCAATGAACTGCAAGAGAAGATTAGGATTTCCTTTGTCCTGGGTTCAGCAGCAGCAGTCATTTTTCTCCTTGGTAGCTGGTGCAGTGCTATGTTTTCAACTTTTGGCCTGGGAACAGCGCTGATAACACTGATAGTTTATAGTTACTGCTTAGTAATGTTTAGTCTGACCAAGGACTTTCTGAGCCTCATGCTCTGCCAGGGAGGAGGGGAAGCTGGGAGGAAGCAGAAACAGGACACCTGGCCCAGACTAACCAAAGAGGTTATTCCATACCACAGCACGTCACACCCAGGATGTAAAACGAGGGGCAGAGACCCGGAAGGGTGGGGGTTCGCTGCTGGGTCGGGCTTGGTATCGGGTGGTGAGCAGTTGTGTTCTCTTTTTCTTTGTGTTTATCTTGTATTGTTATTGGTGGTAGCAGTAGTGGTTTGTGTTATACCTTAGTTACTGGGCTGTTCTTATCTCAACCCGTGGGAGCTGCATTCTTTCGATTCTCCCCCCCATCGCCCCTGGAGCTGGGGTGAAGAAAGAGGGGAAAGTGAGTGAGCAAACTATGTGGCTGATTGGGCTTAAACCCTGACATCCTTCCTTTTTTTTTTTTTTTTTTCCCCAGAAATCTGAATCTCAAAACTTGTTACTATGGGCCACTGCCGGCAACTTTCCTTCTGATTTTTTATTTCCTGAATTATTTTAGGTTCATGAAACCCATATTTTTCAACATTCCCAAATGTTTCACCACCAAAGCACAAGAGATGCATTGTGCAAGACCAACATCCCCTCTTCTACCTAGTTCAGTTCTTTGTATCACTAAAACTCACTCATTGCCATAGAAGTGCTCCACATATCAAGGTGACAGGACAGTCTCTAAACAGTGACAGCTGAAGTGACTTGAAACAGCTAAAATATCTCCTTGATAATGTTTTGTTAATCTAATTTGCTCAGACTTCAAAAAAACCTAAGGAACACTCACAAAAAGTAAAGAAAAAAGTAAATTTTACTTATTCATGTAAAACATGGTTGGTTGTTTGGATTTTTTTTGTTGGCTATTTTTTCCCACACTTACTATCCGTTTGTACAAATTAGCTTTAAAACAGTACATGAGTGTGTTACATCATTTGGAAAGGCTGATTTCTGAAGGGGATCAGGAGCTACAGTTGAATATTATCCCCCTTTGTCTATGTCAAAAGATAGTTAAACCAAATAATAGGCCACAGAACCAATGAAGTTCCCTGTGCATTCAGATTTTCCTTGGTGCCTTCATTTCCTATCTTGTCTGATGAGGTTGCAAGACCTTGGGGGACTGATGGCTGATTTTTTGCCTGCAAAACATGGAGCACACCTGCAGTGCTGAAAGAAATGCGGGAGAAGAAAGTGATATGTGCAAATCTTTCCAATATGTAAGCGCTCTAATTCATACCGCAGTATTCGAGAATGATCCCACTGTATGGCTGAGTAATTTATCACATCTGAGTTTCGGTCATTTACAAGACTTACAAGAATATCCAGATTTATAATCATCCCAGTGTTCTGGAGGAATTCCAGGTTAAATAATTATATTGTACTGGTAGTCTCCAGTTTTCTGATTTCAGCTGACATACTCATTTTTACTTCCTTTTTCAATATGCTGTTAAGCCTCTTTCAAGGACCATCCAAGAAGTAGTGGACCTTCAGTGGAATATAGAAGGATTCCTTTGGTTCCAACATACAGCTAGCTAATTCTTTCAGAGCCTATGAGAAGTGTAGGCCTCTAAAAAACATACTGATAATTTTAATTGAAGCTTTGGTCATGGGTGCAAACATTAACTGACATCTGCTTTGGTGAGAGCAAGACTGGGTTTTAGCCATACTCCAGTAGAAACATTGCAGTGAAGTCCCAAATTGCACTTTTGTGAAATGCTAAATTAAGAACCTGGCAACAAGACAACAGTTTTTCTTATATTTCCAGTGTGTTTTAGGAACAGTGTAACATCTTCAGCATAAACTCAAAGGTCAAAAGCCAGAAAACACTTGAGACTATGTACAAAAGCAGCAGACACACAAGAGCAACACAGAAGTGGAAAACTTTTCAGAGCAGGGAACAGGTTTGGGTTTACTTCTGCTTTGTCATTCGTAATTTGCTAGAAAAAAAAAAAGCAATTTGTAGAGGATTTGGAGGTTATTAATAGGTCCCTGTTTTCCCTGGTCACCAGGACTTTTCATCAGTGAGTGCAGAAGACCACACTCTGCTGCAGAGCCCTTGAGGGTCTGTGAGCACCTCTGTCTAAATGAACTGGAGAACAAAGTGTGAGAAAAAAAGACAAACCAACCCCTTGATGCTCTAGTTCTTCAGTACACTTCATAAGCAGAATATGCACCTAAGGTTTCTGTGAATATATACTGATGAAAGAGTAATGCATACAGCTGATCTATTTGTCATCTTCTTTTTATGTACTGGACTGACGAATTTTTCTCCTGGCTTCTGGGATGGATTTGCCATTATATGCTTGAATGCAGAAATGTAACTTCATGGCATTGACATCTCTGTTCTCCTGTTCTTCTTCAAGAATGGGTAAATGGATTTTGTGCTGCTCTCGTTAGTGGGAACAGAGTTTGCACTTCAGAGTAAATGTTACAAGTGATATAAACAGTGCCATTCTCATGCCAAAGTGCATGTTTAAGATTAAGCTTCTGTTTAATTACATTGGTGAATTGCATTCCTTTTGAGTTATAAGGCAGTGCTACAGGAAGCAGTTTCATAAACCTGATTTTCTAGTTGCCATCATCTCCTATTTTGAACTATATATACAGATGAGTGTACAAAGTGTCCACAGAGCCTTCATATAGATATTTAGGATCATAGGAATATACTTTACTTGCATCAGAGCATTTATAGATAGAAGTATCTATCTTCTGGGTAGAAGATAGAAAAATGAGTATGTGCGTACGCGTCTTAAATTGTACTCCTTGCCTAGAATATGGATCCCAAGAATTCAGTAGCAGAGCATCTGGAGATTTCTACCTTAAACTTTATATTGCCTGTTGAAGAGCTCTATGCCAGCACTGAGAGTGTTTTAGGAGCTGTGTTGCCTGCCCTTGGCTGCTTTACCCATTATTGCATATTAATACCTCAGGAGAGGTAAATCTGGGAGGGAACAGATTACTCCAGGCAGATTTTTGCTGTGTGATCTGTGAGGTGAGAAGGGGGCCAGGCAGATTAGTCTTCATCACCCTGTCTTGTTAGCAGAGGTGAAACACCCCATTGCCTGCATAAACGTGTTCAATGCTCTATGCCCATATCATGCTGCAGGTTTCTGAAGGTTCATAATAGCATTTAGCAGTAGGGGGAGGTCTAAGCCAAGCAGCCCTGGTTGAGAGCTTGGCAAGGAAGCTAAGAGAAGCAGCCACACAATGTGAGAGAGACGTGGCCGGAAAAGCTTAAGCAAGTTTCTTAAAGCAAAAAAAAAAATGTGAGTAGATGCAAAGAAAGACCATGGGTAGCCAAAAAATAAAAGCAGCCAGAAAGCTAAATACATGCAGCTGAAGAACTTAAAACATTCAAGAGGAAGTCATGAGAGGTGGCCAGAACAGCATTAACAAAACAGACTCTCCCTTTCCCTTCCCTGATCATCTTTCATTCCACTACATCCTTCTCCTCAGCCCTTGGCTCCCCATCCTTTCCTCCTCCCTCCGCCTAGCCACTGTAGAGAATGGCAGCTTCAAAAACTATCTTCAGCTCAGCTTTGCACAGGACTAAGAGGCTGATACAGAGGCTAGATCAAAGACTGAATTTAGGCAAAAAGCTAATACAAACCCAAGAATAAAGACACTTCTAAAAAATTAAGGGATTCTTGCCATTCAGTATACAATACTTTTCTCTTTTTAAGGAAGAGGCATTTCCAAATTTTTGTGACCAAGTGCTGTGATTGCCCTGTTCTTGAATGTCACTTTATGTACCTAGGACAACCTTCCTGAGCAAAGCCAATTGAAATGTCATGCGTTGTAATTGTACAGTGAGGAATGAGTCCCCTTAGTCTTTTTGGTTTTATGATGGCAAAGAAAGCAAAGAAAGCATTTTAGCTCATCTGTGGCATTCAGAATTTTGTTTGTTTGCTCTTTTTCTTTGCTGTCACGCATCTAGTTCAAAAGAGCAAGAGTTTTGATGTTCTAGCAAGTAGGTGAATAGAAAAAAGGCATTTCCACAGTCAATCCAGTTCTAGAGAAAACCTTTCCAAATTCAGTGGAACAGATTTTGGCAGGTAAGAGGAACTACTGGCAGTGGATAAATGTTCCTGGAGACATTGCTAGTGAAGACATTGGTTTAAGTTGCAAATGCATCATCTTAGTAATTTCAGTTATGTTATTTTGTTCTGTTACAATGGTGAGGAACTGGATCTGTTGTGCCCTGCACTGTACAAGCACAAAAGAAAAGGCTCTTTCTCTCCCTGGGGATTACAGTCCAGGTATTAGATTTGTGCAAAAAGCAGGGAAAGTACTATGGTGTAGAAAGAAATTTTGTTTCTCAAATTCAGAATGAATGTGGTAGTGGGTTGCCCAAACATGCTGAATATTAGTGGCATAGTTGGAACTAGATGACCTTAAGGTCCTTTCAAATCCTAACTATTCTATGATTCTGTAAATGCAGATTTCCAATACTGGCACCCAGGCTGACTCTATTAACCAAAAAGTTTCATACTTGTTGGGTTGTTCTTAGGTACTGGAAACTGCTACTGGCCACAACTTTCCATGGATATAGTAGGGCAGACTAAACTCAGATATTGCATTTTGTTTTATTTCTAATGCCATTAGGAAACTTAGATACTCCTTGTGCTGGTGAACAGGCGAGCGTGGCATAGCCAGTAGTGTCAGGGCTTGGAATGTTTTGGGAACTGTTTAAGTCCAATGGCTTTACTCTGGGCATGTGCAATTGTGACTCTGGTCTTTCTATCTGGAGTGTTTAGAACTCAAGTTTCTGTCTATATTTTAGAGCCAATGCAAGTGTCAGTCTCTATCACTTGACTTCCAGCTAACTTTTCTCAGCACTGCCCAGCTGTCCCCTTTTTCTTTGAAACTGTGGAGCTTACATGTATAGGTCAGAGAGAGTAGCTTCCTTGGTAATTGCTATACTGCAGTTTCAGGTATATGTCCTTACAGCTAAACTAGTTTGGAAGTGTTCCAGAAACTGCTGTTGTGAGAAAACAATTATATTCTTTGTCTTCCTTTCATGGATGTTCATTACTTGCAGGCGTAGAGCAGAGTACTGACTAATTCCCCTTAATTTTTACTCTAAAGTTCTGCAAAGCTGTAGTTCTGGCAGGGCTTTTCATTATTTCATTCTTCCACTCAGGGTATTTTGTAAACTGTGGGGGGCTTTTTTTTTCCCTTTTTTATGTTTTTCCCCCTTTGGGATCATATATTGTTCATAAACTTCTTTTTCGGATAGGACAGGCTCAATCAATGCCTATATTCTTCTGACGCAGCCCCATGTGATGAGAACTGCATTGCACAAAAGCTGATGTCAGATCTTCTGTCCCATTTCCCATAACAAGCTCCTATAGTAGCCCACTGACAGCCTTATGCCTGCTTGGAATTTCTGAAGCCATCACGGATGACAAGTGAGGAGGTTGGTACAAAGACTGGAGGCGTGCAAGCCAAAACCACAGCCTTGCAGCTAGAAGAAACAGTCAGAATAGGGAAGTGTCTAACGAAAGCTCTTGTGGCAGAGCAGTGCTGCCCAAGGTGAACGCCTCTGCTGGGATGCAGATGTTACTCTCTCCTGAATGAGATGTAAAACCAGATACACACCGTTTATGGTTGTAGAGGTCACCCGGGACCTTTAGCAAGATTAAGGTCTCAGAATGCCAGCCAAGCCCAACTCCGGCAGTTGAATTTTGCCTATCTAAATTTTACAACAGTTTAATTTGGAAGACTTTACTTCCCCTTCTGCAAACACAGCTGTACAACGCTGCTGGTGCAAAATGTCTGCTGCTTCCCATCCAGGAGAGTATTTCAGCACTGCTTGTACCGACCCATGAACATACAGCTTGTGAAGTACTTGCAGTGTATTCATGATTACATTTGATTTAAATTTATCACGGGCATTGTGTATGCATGCACACACACAAGTATATGCACAGACATATTCTTCTATGTATTTTTTTGCAGGCTCATCCATATGGATCGTTCATCTACAGCTGCATGGAAGATATCCTCATTGGGCCAAAATATGCTGTCAGCCAGATAGTTTTACCAACATAGTTTATTACATAATAACACAAAAATTAGCAAGGAAAGCCCCAACTATATTTTTAATAGTTTCTCTTTCAACTAGTAGCTGGTATTGCCAGGAATAGCAGGGTATTATTCAGTGTTAAATCATGATAATAGGCAATATCACCACAGAGATTGAGCATTAAATGCACGAGGTACTAAACAATCCCCAAGCACTGCTGAGCAGGCTGAGAACAGGATTATAAACTGTAAGTCAAATGATGAGTCTTTAGTGGATCGAGTTGTGGTCTGGACAGAACACATTTAAAATGGCTCACGTATGTGTTAATGATAATTACGATTTAATTCAGGGTAGCAGCTTTCATCACAAAGGCTCCCACAGCACTTTATGTTTCACAGTACGCATTGCTGACACACAGCCATCACTGCAGTAGATGACAGATAATGAACAGAATAAAGCCCAGCAAGTGGATGAATGGGAAACTTTGGCCCATGACACTGGGACAGGCTCATGGGCTCATGGAAAGCAGCATGGGAGTTTTAATTTTCGCACGAGCCCTGGGTTTTTAAGGGCACAGCTTAAAGACCCCTGTTCAATAAACTGCCTAGTAGTAAAACACAGCTACCACAGAAGGATGAAGAACTTGCTCTGCTCTGCCAATATGCAAACCTTATGGTTCCAGGATGTCTGTTCAGACGTCAGGTTTAGAACACTAAAGTTATCCCCTCTGGCAGTAACTACGCTGAACTGTAACAGGCAGCTTAAAGGCTGAATAATTAAACAGCGGCATTGCGACCTTACCTTGTTTCATGCTAGAAAAATCTCAGTTCAAGAAAAAGCAAGCATTTTTATTCTGCAGGCTCATCATGCTGCAGCCAATTGGTGTAAATCAGAGAAAACATTGTAGAAAATGAGAGCTCAAGGAAATGTTGGGAAAGATTGAAGTACATTTTTGCTAGTGTTGTCTAACAGTGAAATGAATTCATTCCTATGCTCACCTAGGAAGTATTTCAAGATTACTCATTATGATATTGATTTTTTGTTTTTCAAGTAATACCATAAAAGACAAACATACGTATATTTATGAAATGATACATAAAACCCAGCAAAAATTCTTTGAACTTCAGGCCCTGTTTAACATATGTTCATTTCTTGCACACGATAATTTTTGTTTTGCTTTTTTATATTATGTCTTTTTATTTTTTTCCTCACTCATTCCATATTCTAGAATAACATCTACTTTTTGGTTCCCCTTCTAACTCCTCTTTTCAAGTTTCTGTCTGATGATGCCCTGCTTTATTATATATGGTTTAAGAATGCATTTTAAAGACCAGGTATTCCAAACTCTGCTGATGGCAGCAACATTCCCTCATGTTAAGTGGCCTCAAAATTATGTTGCTTATTTAAGGGAAAGTTTATAACATAATGTTTCTATGGTTATGCTGGAAAGTGACTGAAGAGACTTTATCTGACTTTAGTGCAATAGGCTGTTCAGCTTTTATCCCCATTTATGGTACCAAATAAAGGTCATTCATAGTGACAATCAACAAAACCAACAATAATAAATAGCAATGTGATAATACGTGAGATTCAATGACTTAGGGATGAGTATATCACATCTGAAAAGTTATTTAATAGTAAGTGGATTTGCTAGCTTCTAAGATATTACACTGAAGCCTAAGAGAAAAGCTACATTACAGAAATTGCATATTCTGATTTATATTATAGCACAGAAATGACAGTATTTTTATGCATATGACAGTATTTTGCAATTTATGTATTAAAGGTGTACTTCTGGGTTTTCCTTTGGGAATGAATAGCTGCAATTGCTACTAATTGGGCCTTGGCTCTAAATTTCATCAACTGTCCAGGTCTGAGCATGGGATTGCAGAGACAGATTTGCTCTTTTATGTTAAATTTCTCTGTAATAACTTGTTTATGAAGTGTTACTGGTGACACAGAACTGCAACCGCTGATTGCTATTCTCAGGCCTGTTGCCATATACCTTAAGCTTTGAATCTCATGCTTTTTATTGTGCTTAAGCTGATAAAACTCGTAAATTATCATGGTATTTATAAGGAGAAACACAAAATAAATACAGTAAAGGTACTCTCCCTGAATTAAGTTTCCTTCCCATGCTTTTCCTGTGAACTGACTTCCTATCTCTTATCTTGGATGATATAAGTTAAAGGAAAACCTTTCCTGTGTTAGAAAACTTTCCCATAACTGCCAAGCCATTATGTATCACATGTACGAAGTAATGGCTGTCTGAAGTTCCTGATGACTGGAAAAGGGAAAATTCAACCCCTATTTTTAAAAATGGGAAATATAACCCCCATTTCTAAAAAGGGAAACAATGAAAATCTGGGGAATTACAGGCTAGTCACTTTCACCTCGGTGCCCAGAAAGATCATGGAGCAGATCCTCCTGGAAACTATGTTAAGGCATGTCATGGTTTAAGCCCAGTCAGCAATTCAGCCACGCAGCTGCTTGCTCACTCCCTCCCCTTCCTCCCCAACCCTCCTGGAGGGATGGGGAGGAGAATCGAAAGGATGTAACTCCCACAGGTTGAGATAAGAACAGTCCAGTAACTCAGGTATAACACAAACCACTGCTGCTACCACCAATAATAATAATGATAAGGGAAATGACAAGGGAAGAGAATACAACCGCTCACCACCCGACGACTGATACCCCGCCCGACCCGAGCAGTGATCTAACCCTTCTGGGTAACTGTCCCCAGTTCATAAACTGGATATGATGTGCTGTGGTATGGAATACCGATTTGGTCAGTTTGGGTCAGGTGTCCTGTCCCTGCTTCCTCCCGGCTTCCCCTCCTCCCTGGCAGAGCATGAGACTTAGAAAGCCCTTGGTCAGAGTAAACATTACTGAGCAGCAACTAAAAACATCAACATTATCAGCGCTGTTCCCAGGCTGATAGTCAAAAACACAGCACTGCACCAGCTACTAAGGAGGAGAAAAAAGACTGCTACTGCTGAACTCATGACAAGGCACATGGACATTAAGTGGGTGCTCAGTGACAGCCAAATTGGCTTCAGTAAGGGTAAATCATGCCTGATCAATTTGGAGGCCTTCTGTGATGAGGCCATGGTACTGGTGAATAAAGGAAGAGCAATTGACACCATCTGCTTGGACTTGTATAAGGCATTTGACACTGTCTCACACAGCATCCTTGTCTCTAAATTGGAGAGTTATGGATATGATGGATGTACCACTTGGTGGAGGAGGAACTGTCTGGATAGTCACACATGTGTTTCTTATGTCTTGAAACTGGTTGAAGAAATTAGTTGATGTAAAAATAATTAACTTTTTATCAACTGCTGTTCGTGTAATGCGGAGGCCCACAATATTTGTTTTCTGCAAATACTTCAAAATTCACTATGTATTTGTAAAAACTCCTATGCAATTTGAATTTTCATGAACTTTGCACAACGGAGTCTGTGACATGCCATTTGAAATGCCACTGCTCAAAAAGTTCCAGGCACCCAGTCAAGAAGCAGAACCTGCAAGAAGCAGGACCTGTCAGATGGCACAAATCACAAATACAGTTTGGGCGCTGCCTTAAAATGAGGTCAAGTAATCAGAAACCATAAATCACCTTGCAAAAATGACAGATCACTCCAAACCCTGTTCCAAATGGATGAAATGCATTGTATTTTGAGTTCCACAATTACGATTTGAAGAGTCTTACTATTTACGAGGCTGCTGTTCATTTCCAGCTTCCAAATAGAAAGTAATTGTATAGTTAGTTACCTGTGCAGGATCAAACAGAATTCTGGATTTTAGTCTTTCTTGCACTGCTTTATTCTCCAATAAACATTAAAGATCCGGGTTTACGTGTGGTATGGGCAAAAGGAAACCTGTATGTTAACTGCTCATTACTGACTGAGGAAGCAGTTGAAGGCATTGGCTCAGAAGACAAATCAATGGACCCTGAGCCTGCCAACCAAATGAGTGGAGACTTCCTTCGTTGCTGCAATTGCTGGTGAGCCAAGCAGATGTGTGTGGCTGTGAAGCAGAAGAGTAATACCTGTATTGCTATCTTTCTAAAAACCTGGGCGTCATCCTTGAATTCTCATATAATCTTTCAGTATTAAAAATGGCTTTGCCCTGACTTAATGGCTCTTAATGAGTGTGAGCCACCTGGAACGTGCTAAGTGAAAATGTATTCCGCTTACCCTCCCTACCTCAGGCTCTGCTCTCTTTTACCTCTGTGAAGCTGGTCTGTTCTGACTTTATATGCCTTGCCCAGGACTTCGACTACCATTGCCTCCAAGTCTGCATTCTAAGCACATCGATGACTTCATCTCTCCTCACATATACTTTTCCTCATTCACAGTCTCTTTTGCAATCTACATCTTCCAATAGCCAATCCCATTTATCCCATTGCAACTCTCTCTGGGACTGATTCTGTGCAGTGGCTTTTTATTGTCCTCTGTCCTCAGAACCATGGAAATCTGAGATGGAAAAGGCCGATGAGGTCATCTTGTCCATACCCCTTGCCAACACTGAATTGTTTCCTACAGTCTAATTTAAAATTACTCATTCAGCTGGGCTTCCACCTCTTCTCTTGGAAGATTATTCCACATTATTAGGCTGCATATCACACCATTAGGAAGTTTTTCCTGACAGTTATCTTGAATTTTCCTTCCTGTGCTTTTGTTCCATAGTTCATAGCTATGTCCCACTGGGCCACCTCAAACAATATGTTTCAGTCTTTTGGAACAGACATCCTTCAAAACCCACCTATCACTCCATTTTAAAAGGTTTTAATTAGACACTATCAGTTATCTTCCTCACACACAACACTGAATGGTGAGATATCTGATTATCTTTTTCCTTTTACTATGCAAGGAAGGGGACGGTCCCCCTCTGTTCCAGCTCATATGATGATAGGTGCCATCTGAGGACAAGAGCTCAGGTATCTTCTCCCTCGTGACAGGTCACAGTCACACTCTCTTCCATACTTTGGACACAAGCATGCTATGTCCTATATTTATGTGTCTGTGATGAAGGTTTTGCAGCAGGTAAGCCTTTTGCTGAATCTAGTCCTGCTTTTGGTAGATACATTTATCTGAGCAGCTCAAACTCTTGTACAGCACAGGCTCCTGCCACTGTTGGAGTCGGATAAAGACTTTCTATTCTAAGCCTCCTTCATTAAACTTCATGCTGCCATCAATATTTGACGATATAAATCAATTCTACTTACACCTTTTACACATCCAGATGAAATGCTGCTGACCTCCACCAAAAATGAACTTTTGGGAAAATCCTGAATACAGACTTACATACTGCTTTGAATCAGAGAGACTTAGAATTATTTGGTGATCACTCTGAAACATGTTGTATTTGATAAGACCTGAGCTTCTCTCACCTTTTCAGACCCAATTCTCAAGGGATCTGAACCAGCACATTTTATCTGTGACTTCTCAGAAGGTCCTTGCACCTCTCTGGATTTCTAAGCATGTGGCCATGCTGTCAAGTGAGCTCAGCCGCTTCGGTTGAGTTGTATAGAAGTATTATTTTAAAATAATAAATTTATTTCAGAAGCCCATTATTTAAAGATCTAGAAAATGTTTCAAGAATCTGGCTTCTGCAGTGGAAACAGAGCTCTTGGAAATTTGGCCGTGAGAAACTGACATTTTGTTCCACCACCGTGTGTGCCGAGTACTTCTGGCAGTGAATGAACTTGTACATGACTTTAAAGATAGCTTGAGTTCACCTTCGTGTCTGCATGTCAGCTTTTGTCAGCCTGATGTGGCCCAAACCTAGCATGACCTCAGAGAGGTTAATGTGCTTGGTGCCTACAGCTATATAAAAAGATGCCATAAGAACTGAGGGTATATGTTGGCAAAAACAATCACCTGCTGCTCTGAAGAATCTGAGAATCTCTTGAATTCTTTCAACCAAATAAATATTTTTGAGAAAAGCTTTTCTTACCCAGTTCTAAATCTGACAATTATCTTGGTAGGGTTGGCTCCACAAAGTCCTGTGGAACATCAGCGATCTGGTCAGAATAGAAATAGAATGGCCATGAATAGTTTCTGCAGGAGGGAAATGAGAGGGCTGATTTAGATGAGCTCACCACTTAAGAAGCATATGGGCAGTCTGGGAAGTACATATGCGCTACGGGCATGGCTCACTGGGACACAATTATAGCAGGATATAAGATGTGGCAAGTGGAAGTATAGTTATACCAGAACTAAGAGGTACTGGGGTTTCTCCCCCTGCACAGAAAAAGCTCTGCAGTTTGAAGTCAACACTCACTGCTCTGAGATTCATACATGTGGCGTTATGTGTAGAGCCCTGACTCTGTTTTCTCAATCACTGCTTCTGCAGCTTACGGAGGGTTATTTTTGGCAGTCCCTCTCTTGCCCCTTTGCCTGCACTCTCTCACTGCAGCTGTAATTGTTCCTGCTCTCTCAAACTACCTGGGGAGAGCGTGGAGGAATCAGACCCCTGAACTGTGCACCCAGGTTGCTTGCAATTCCTCTCTTTTCAAGTGCAATTATCCGAGTTCTGTGGTTCTCCTCTGTTTTGCTCTGTGCTGTTAGGAGCGGTGTATTTATCCTGTGCAGAGCAAGGCACCCCTCTGAGGCTCTGATCCCAGCCAAGCTGAAATGGCTGACATAATGGTAGACTGTTTTCCTCCTTTCACTCCTAGCAGCATAAGTTGATGTTGGCTGTCTTCATGTTGTCTCTCTCTATTGTATAGCGAGTTGCTATATTGGGAGACCTAGTATTTTAAAGAACCTATTGTACTACACATTGTTCACAGTTATCTGTCCATGGATTTTATTATTAGAGAACAATAAAACATTCTCCGTGGGTGTAAAGGGACCATTTTTAGCTAGAGTGCTACTTCTGGAACAATTAATTATATTTCAGGTCCGAGTGTTTTCAGTTAACCTATGTGACACAAAATGTCTGAGCCAAAGACCATCTCTTGCAAACATCATCAAAATCTTGTCTTTCCCTGAAAGAAAAGAAGAAGAAATCACTCCCTAGCTAGGCTTATGACAAAGTTCTTCCTGAAAAGAAATTCGAACAGCATTTTGTTGCCCCCCCCAGCATTTCCGTACATTTGCTTTGGATGGCTTAATGTTGGGTGATAAGCATTGTAGGAGATTCCACAGCTATTCTCAGAATTTATTAATGCTGCTGCTTGATGGCACTAGTTTTGCTTCATGTTCTGTTTCAGCTTACTGTTTTCAGCAGAGCTCTCTTTCTGCTGTTCTGAACATCTCAAGTGATTGCATTTAATATTTCTTAGATATGTAGATTCTTTTATTTCCATTGTTCTTCCCTTTTTCCATGACCATGTCCTAGAATAAAACTGTTCACAATCTTTTTCTTTCTTCATCCAGTTTTGAAATTACTGGACCACATTCGTAGAATCATAGAATAGTTAGGGTTGGAAAGGACCTTAAGATCATCAAGTTGCAACTCCCTTGACATGGGCATACATTCTAAGAGTGTGTTTCTGAAATAAGGGGAAATGCATTAACAAATGTGTTCTTTCACATATTTGCTGTGCATACTTTGTTTTTCTAGCTTGACTGCAGTAATTTTTGGCTCAGGAAAAAGTGGCTTGAAATCATGAAGTGGAGTGAAGTAGATTAATGGAAAGAAGGTGAGCAACAAGGACTTATATTCTAATTTGATGGCTACCAGTGCATTAGTCAAAATCAGATTATCTTTTTCTATTGATTTGTGATCTTTGGAATAGGTATGTCTCACCTCCCCTAGAAGGGGGGTGACTGTTAGCTGTCTAGCCAGGTTAGCAGTGAAGTGCTGCAGGTGCTGGGATTCATTGGCTAGAGCAGAAATACTGGAAACTGAGTGCATCACACTGAGACTGCACTTCTAATGCTCTTCACAGCTGTGGAGATGGAACTGAGCTTTACCCTGAGCAGGCATCTGCTGAATGATCTACTGGCTTATATACTTGTATAAGGGCAGTTAAGGCTGGGAAGTACTCTGTAGTTTCATTTTGGCAACAGCTCTGCTCAGGGTCCCTGCATTGGGCCGCTGCTTAGTGGTGGAAGGAGCTCAGTTATACTTGGAGAAGGTTATTTCACATGGGATGGCTATGAGGGCTTTCCCAGAAAGATGTTGAGCTTGTCCTGACTATGCTTCTGGGTACTGGAGAAGCTCATCAGTGCAATCTCAGTTTACTTCCATGTTCCCTGTGTGTCTCCAGGGCCTGCAGGCTCTGTATCAATGGGATTCATAGTCTCTGGGCTGCCTTCAAATGCAGGCAGAGAGGAAGAGCTGACATCTGCTCAGAGCATTTGCAAAGCCTGCCTCCAGTGACTTGCAAAACACTGGGTGGTCACACTTCAGATGCTAAGGCTGATACTTCTCAGGCACCCTCCTTCCCATCCAGAGCATTCCACAAGTGACTAATGCCTGCCAATATATTTGCTTTTTGGATGACAGAGGGGAAGCACTTGAAAAGGGCTGGGTTTCAGAAAGGGATGACCATTTGCACTCAGGCTCACACTCTATCCTGGGCTGTTTGAAACTGGAACACACGAAATCACCTATCATTTCTGAGGGAAAAGCCATCCTGATGGGGTTGCTTCAATGCTGCATGTGCTTCAGAAACAAAAACGAGGGAAGAGGCAGTGTATCAGATTGAGCCAGGCATCCTAGCAGCATCTCTTAAATGAGCATGGACCAGGTCTATCCTCATCAGGACACATAAGAGCATGGGCTGGTCCATGTCTTGGTGCTCCCAGGAGTACCACTCTACAAAATAACTTCAGATGCAGAGCACAGGGGCTCTTCAGCTCTGGATTATTGTTTCTGCAGGCACGAACACTTTTCTTTTTGTTGATTTAGTGCTCCTTGCCCACCTACTGAATTCCCAGGCTTTACTTTCCAGGTTTCCTCACCCTGTCAGGGAATCCAGTGGTAGTTTATACAGCAGGCCCAAGGCCTCGATCATAAGCTGGGTTGCCTGTGCCAATGCAGTTGCAACATTTTTTCACAGTAAAATATTTAATGGGTCCAAGTATAGATGTGAAACCTTATGGAGTGTTACTCTGGAATGTGTTTGCTGTATTTTCACTCACATTAGTAGTTTCTCATGTTTCTTTTGCATGTCTAACATTGCAGAATACTGTTAAATGTAGTTGTATTTATTCCCTGAACCCCAGGATCATTGCAGTATAAGCCTACACTAAGGTTAATGCAAGGGTACTGGAATGAGGATTAAATACCAGTTTTAAAGCAATGTGGCTTGTTGCCAGTCAAAGGGTAAAGAAGTTGCTACAACCTCTGATGAAGCTGGTGGTTTAGGAAGGAACTGGGGACACAGTAGCACATCTGTAGAGCAAATTTTAAGAACATGGTAGGGACTGTTGGGAGTGTAGGAATTTGAGTGGTTGTTTTGGGGAACTGCAAGGGCAGCCATAGAGGATATGAGAATGAGAGCTAAGGTTATCACAGCAGGGGATATAGGACAAAAACCCACAGGAAGCAAGGTTTCATTAGCTCTGCTACTTGAAGAACAACTTGTTTTAATTAAGCTTCCCTTCCATTTCTAAGGGAAAATGCAGGAAGAATAAAAAAAGGAAAGGGAAAAACCTGTAAAAATAAAATAAAACCCATGAAACAATATTTTCAAACATTTTGAGTTATTTTCTTATCCTTTTTTGACTGGGTTTGGGGTTTTGTTTTTTTTTTTTTTTTTTTGGTCAAATACTGTACCACTCCCTTTCACCTTAGGAACATCATTAATTACATAAATACTCTTTTTCTATTAAAACATTTTGAAACAGTCATCTGTGTGACCTACTTGTTGCTCCCTCTTGCCTTAGCTAAGCAGTTTTTATAGATGTGTCTGTAGAAGAAACTCATGGCCATCTCTTGCAAACAAGAAGGCTAGAGGTAAAGCCTTTTACCTTTTGATAGATAGGATTTTCCTATCCATTTCAGCATGATCGAGATTTCAATCTATGTAAGAAAGTGGATTTTTTGTGGTATCTTTCTAATAAATTTTGTCTCATAGCATTATGTAGTGATGAAACTTTTCCACTCTGCATCATTATTTTGTCTTTGGATGTGTAAGACTGTGCTACTGAGACAAAGGTTCAGTCATGTCTGGTCAGTGAAATGGATGGGGGGTCTGGTCCACAGGGGAATATGGGCACTTTGTAGGACTGCAGGGGTAGTCGTCTGAAAGTGTCTATGACAGCAACTGGCCGGTTCACACCAAAACTGGCCTCTTGGAAGCCAGGAAGGTGACAACCATCAGCTTAGAGACATGATATCTTTGAGGTGCTGAACCTTTACTCTGCCTTGAAGGGTTTCTTTGCCTTGCTCAAATTGCTCATATTGACTCACAAGAAAAGGACTTTCTGCTCTTGTATGATTTCAGCTGCTCTACTTGTACTTGTGATATCTCAGGGCTTGGTTGAATGTGCTGTGGCAGAGCTGTGGCCCTCTGGCTAGGTTACGAAAGTCCGAGATGCAGGAGCATTAGGAAAGGTAGCTATTTCCTTGGGTTTAAAGTGGTTAGACCAAGTTAACATAATAATACCTGTCCAGGACTTGGAATTACTTGGGTCAGATGTATAGACATGAGAAAAGTTAGCAATATGAAACTACAAAGTCTGGTCTTGATTTTCCAAATGATATTTACCTTATTCAAGAGACATAGAGGAAAAAACAAGGAAGAAAGAGTGAAAACAGCAGAAAGTGAGCAAAAGCAAGGAAGCAAGAAAAAGAAAGTATGTAAAGAAGCAAGAAAGAAAGACGGAAAGAGAAAGAAACTAAAAAGATAAAAAAGACCTTGCACTGTAAGGAGCAACAAAACCATAAAATATACAATAAACCCACATGGAAAAAGAATATAGTTGATTTCCTGCATCTCTCTGAGTTATGTTTCAGTAAATGCATAGCACACATACTGTGCTTAAAGCAGATTTGACAACATATAAAACATTAAAAATATTATGACATTGGCCAATATTTATGATGTATATTTCCACACATAAAATATATTGTGTCATGTCATGGATTTTAGAAAGCATGGAAATTGGCCATGTCATAATATTTTAGAGCTTTTTAATACATTGTCAGAGTTATTTTAAATATATGTGCTCAGCATTTTATGAAACTTCCAACACATGGACATACGGAAAATATATTCTGGGTTCACAGGAGACCAGCATTCCAAACGTAAAGTTTAGCTAATACACACTTTCTCACACAAGAAACCTTTTCTTCTGGTACATTTCTTGAGCTTCAGTGTAGTGACCTTATTGTCTTTTGTATAGTTTTACACCAGTGGTGCTCAGCACTTAAGAAATGAGAGTTGTGTTTGATCTGATCATGGGGTTTTAATGTAGGTGAAATTCTCACTGAAGTGTTGCACACTGGGACCCTCAGGCATCATAAAGGGGCAATGTTGAGTTGATAGAACCCCTCCAGTATCAATAATTATGTGCTTTTCTCACTGGAACATTTCAGTGCTAGTCCTCAAAGCACAGTACCAGAAACCCCTCTTGGAAAAGAATAAGGATAGGCTGGGCTAAAATGGATTAGGTATTCTTTCTGTGAGAAAACTGAAAGGTTAAGGCCACTGAAAGGTTAAAGTACTTGCTGAGGATCAGGGGGAAGCTTTGGCATTTTCTGGAAAGAAGAACTTGATTCCGAGTCCTATAATTTAGCAACAAGACCACCCTCGGCTCTCCAAATTTCTTCGGGAATGATGGCAACAGTTCTGCCAACAGATTAACTGTAAACTGTGTTATTAAAGCCTGTATTTTCAAATACTACTGCAACCTGAATATAACTACTTTTTTCTTATCTTTAATTTCCTTTTATTCTTCCTCCAAGTTCAAACTCTGCTGCTGGAGACTGCATGGTTGCCATACAACCTCCACGTAGCATCATGGAGTGTTATTGTGTCTTAATGTGCACATTTAGTTTGCTTGCACTTGCTGGCATGTGTGGGGGTTCACCACACACATGGTTCTGGGTGCACATGGTGCTCAGGATTCTTCTTTTTGTTGTTGTTGGTTGGTTGGTTTGTGTTTGGTTTTTTGTTTGTTTGCATTTCTTACTTTTTACATTAGCAAAACGTGGCTTCTCTTTTTGGCTCCCGAATGTTGGTATGGCAATGCCTTCAGCCAAATATGTGCCTAATTGAAACAGCAGCAGTGCTTTAAAAAGAAAAATCAATTTAGAGAGTATTTCAAAACCATCTATGTTCTGTAAATAAGATTGCCCTGCTGCCCCAATTAGACTTGGCTTAGGTTTTTTTCTTTGTTAATATATATTTTGCTGGCTGATGGGGAAAAGTTATTTCAGCACTTCCAGGAACACTGGGCTTTTCTAGGCTCTGTCCAACTGGTTTAATCTAGATTTTCATTATTTGTTTGACTGATTTATCTAAAGTATTTGAAAGGGTAGCATAAAGACATTGATTCTTCAGACAAGTTATTGCTTTCACATACGCTTCATGTCGAGTTTTGAGTTTTAGTGGGGGGTTTGATTTGGAGGGGGCTGAAGAAGGCGAGGGAAAGTTTGGGCAGCATATGCACCATGCTCTTCTCTTCTTGCTTGGGTGTTTCTTTGTCATTCACCCCATGTCTTTTCCAAGATACTACCCTTGAAATACAGACCTCATATGGGGAAAAAGCAACTGCTACAAAGTCTTAGATATTCAAGATAAATACAGAAACACAAAAGATCTTCAGTTTCTTAGGGGCTAAGAGGACCATATTGTCTCCTGCTGAGGAAAGGGGAAGCAAGGAAACCACCTAAATAGTTAAACCTGTTGCTAAATAAAGAAAACAATTTGAAAGCATGGTATGTATTTGCAATTAAAAACAAAGACTTCAATTATTTCCCTCTGTGGACAAACCTTGGTTAGAGACAGGAATTTAGAGCAAGCACTTTCATTATTTCTTAGGTCAACATGCCCAACATAGTGACAATGAAAAGTGGGGTTTACATGTCTTGATATCCAGAAGATGTCAGTCTCATGCCCCATTGGTTACGGTAGTATCATTAAAGGTCAATTTAAAACTTAAGCTGCTATAGACAAAGGAGGTACACACAAGAGATCAAGATGTGGAAGAAAGTTAAATCAACAAAGGAAAGATAGCTCATCAGGAGACATTAAGAAGTTTGTATAGAGAGAGGTCATTTAGTAATGATGTCCAGCTGTTTAAGGGAAGTAACAAAACCATCACAACATGTTTTGAAATGCATATAGCAGAAATGGCTCTGGGACCAGTTCTGGAATTGTCCTATTTAACTCTTGCTTACGAGAGAACTTCTTTTACTGCTTATGAGAGAACTGCATTTACTGCATTTACTTGCAGAGTGACTGTGATATGCTTTCCTCATGTTAAACAGAAATCAGGAGGGATTATGCTAAGTGAAAGAAACCCAAGAAATTCAAAGACAAAATGATACATAAGAGGCATTCTAGCTCCAGGTCAATGTCAAGATTTGTAGCTTTGTAGACTGCGTTTTCAATAGACCCTCAAAGAGAGGAAGACTTCATAAACACTGTGCTAACATGTAAAGGACTCCATACAAACCATGGCAGTGTTCCTCACTGTCCCCATGACCCTATGTAAGAAAGAAAAGGGATGCTAAGGATGTGTGTGTTGTACAGCAGGACTTGACCTTGCAAACTTGCCCATCCAGACTGAACACATTTGTTCTCCAGATGGTCTTCCTTTGGGTGCAGAAGCCCTAAGCTCCTGGCAAGTTTAAATCCAGACCATCGAATTTGAGGAGCAAGCCATTCAACTTCCATAGGAACCAAACGCTTTGACTTATTCAGCACTGAGCAGAGAAGGGAAGCCCTTACTGTACAGATCCTGTGTTGCAGTGCCCACATCACTAACACCTTCTTGAATGTTATTTCTTACCTGGAAGAGTCAGCAGGCTTGGGTTTGGGAGGATCTGGCAGGAATGCTCAGCAATGCTGTGGAAAGGACATGAAACACTTGGCATGGTCCCAGATACATGCAGCCTAGAACATTTAGTGGCACTCAAGGAATAAAACGACCAAACTGTAAACCTCTCTCCCCACACCCTCCTTCCTTTCTTATTATTTATAAATGCACTTTTGAACATGCAGTGTACGGATGCTTTCTGCTTTCTTTTGTCTCTGTTTCTTACTTGTGACTCCCTGGGGCCCAATTGTAAAAAAAACTGTTCTGCACCATTTACTAAGGTTTTTGGCAGGGTTTTTCTAGGAAAGAGTGAGGAATGTGATGTTTCTACATCAATTCACCCACAGGTCACTCGTTGTGCACTGCACAGACTCCAGGGATTAAAAATGCCAGGATTCCCAGTTTGTTTGTTCTGAAAAGGCTGCATGCACATTGTCTGTCTCTGTTTCACACATATTCATACACACACATTCACAAACTCCTTAGTGACAATTACTGGTGACATGCCTGTCGATGTAAGTGCGGTATTAATGAGATCTTGCAAGGTTTAGATTAATAGTAAACAAGTTGTTGATGTCAGAGACAAACAGAGATTTTGCTATTTCCCTAGGAACAAGGGAAAAGTGTAGCTGGTAAATTCACCTAAAAGAAATTTCAGGGTCTGAAGGTTACTGATTAAATAACTGTTTGCATACTTTATATATATGCGTGTGTGTCTGTGTGTGTGTGTGTATATAACTGGTTTCTTGTCTTCATGCCTAACTGGGCCTGGTGAACATTAGGAAATATATAAGTTTTTCGCAAAGTGATGAAGAACAATGAAGGGTGTTGGTGCTCATTGTAAATATGTCAAGACTCAGCTGTATTTCCAGCTGATGGTGCTAAGAAATTGTTTCTTATGGAAACAGAATGTATGGGACTAATATGATTTGCTTAATCTAGCAATTTATGTGTTTACCTATCAACAGGTTATTTGGGTTAACTTTAAAATTCATCATAAAATGAATACTTTCCAGTGGGTAACTCCAGTAACACTTCTGCATGTTGTCCTTTGCATTTTTGTTGGCGTGCTGACATCAGCGCTTTGATACTTAATATCCTGTGAACATATCTGTGTTTCATAGCTCTGTATGTACTGGAATAAGGCAGTACGAGAGGACCTAAGCTCTCCAATAAGGAAACACACATTATTCTTCACTGATATGTTTTTGTTCTCTGCTAATCATCTTTTTTCTTTTCATGTAAGCCTGCTGTCAGAACACAGAAGGGCAGATGGTAATATGTATGTGAAGTGTGGTTGCAATTATGTTATTACCTAGGCTGTGCATAAGGCTTGTTTATGTGAAAGGAGGAGATTAATTCCTTTGAGTTCCTAGAGAAAATTCCCAGGCCTGTAAGTGATTTCTCTGGAGAGCTACTGAATTCTTCAGTTCTATCTCTTGCCAGGTTGTGCCTTTTATATGCCACCTCTAAATAAAATAAATAAATTAAAAGGAAAACAGAAAATCCTGGAAAGAAGTTCTGTTTCAAAGAGAAGGCCTTGCCTCCTTGTTAAACCAGGGTAACGGAGGAAGGAACATGCAAGCGGGCGGTCTAAAACCTGGCAGCTCTTGGAGGCAGCCTGGCAGAGCTGCACCACTCACCCACACAGCGGCTGAGCTGGTCCTTCCTGCTGGACACACTCCTTGCAGCTCATGCTCTCTGTGCTGCAAATATGCTGAGAATATGTTTTAATCTGGTTTTGAGATGGTGGGAGCAGTAAGGAAAGGATGGGTGCTATCTTCCTCTAAGACCTTTGTTTACCACCATCCCAATATAAAAGCAACAAAGAAAGCCTGGGAAAAAGGGAATAGCTGTAGCTTATTTGTAACACAGCATTAAAACATTGTCTTTGAAACATCCAAGGTTGAACGTATAGACTATTTTATGGATGAGATTGGAAAAACTCTTCCTGAAAGACACAGTGATTTTTGAAGGGCGCGACAGTTCTCATGTTTCAATTTCAGTTATAATGGAGTAGGTTTTAAAACCACGACCTTTCAAACTTAACAGTTTCAAACTTAACTGTTAAGTAAGCTTAACAGCTACCTGTCTTCAGGTTGAGACAGGGAGAAAGCAATTCAAAACCATGTTTTGACCATATTGGTGGTGCACCACTGCAGGCAACTGCGGTACTATAGAAATGGGACCAAATGAACACAATCAGTCCTAATGGGACTCAATTCCTCCTATATCACTGCATGCTGGAGCATCTACCCTCATTGTACATCTATTTAGATAGTTTAATGAAAGCTTATTATCCTTACTGGAGAGGTTGCTACTGGCTTCAGTGGCCTTTGGATCACTTAGATAGGAGGCAGCCACAAGGACAACAGAGACATGCCCAGCCCCAGTGAAGCTGAAGCAGTGCTAAGCCTTCACCCTGATGCTTGCAGGGAAAATTCGTGTAAGAAATCTCCTTTAAGAGCAAAAGCAAACAAACCCCTTGCTGCAGCTCTTGCTAGACGCTGTTTATAATGTGAACAATTTGGAAAGGGCTTGTTCTATATTTATGGCGTTTTTTAAAATAGATCATATGGCTTAAATATGATACTGTTCCCCACTTCAGGGAAAGCAAAATCTTTCCTCTGGAGTGTAAAATATTTCCAAAACGGACGTCTGTTAAAATTCAGACCCCCTTCCCCCCCCAACAGTTTATAAAAAGCATGCTGACATTGTAAAAAATTAATAGTATACTTGGAACCCTTTGAGTTTCCAAAATGGTCAGTTCAATAGAAAAAAAGGCACTTTCTTATAAAATTGAGTTGCCTGTCTTAGGGTTTCCTTAATGAAAGAATTTTTGGAGAGAATAAAGCTCACATTGAATGTTCACAGCCCATCTCTCCCTCAGTGTGTAATTTAACCACCCAACCCTGTGGCCTGGAACACTTTCGATTACAACTTTAATAGTTATTTTGGAAAAAATTGGTAGCCAAATATTCAACCTTTAGAATATTATGTATGAGAGTTTTTCTTCTCTTAAATGTCATAGGAAATTATGATGATCCCGTGTGTGTGAGTGTGTGTGTGTGAGCCTAAGCAAAATAAAGTTACTATTTCATGCTACTGGATTCCATTACTTGAAACCTTGACAGCTATAGCCCTGGGAGGGGCAAAGATATTGGGCCAAATTCTCAGTCACTCTAAAATGGGTCATATTAATGCTGCTTTAAAGATCATGCTTATAAATAGCCTAGAAAATCAAGTGTTGGGTAGTACTGGGCTCACCCTGGCCTGGGTTCCATTACTCCAAGTACAGGAAACATATTTATGCAGTGGGGTTGCCCTTCAGCATCTGTTAAAAAGAAAAAGGACCAGCTAGTGGTATTATACAGATATACAGAGTCATTTAACTCTGTTACACTTGCAATTAGACTGAGCAGCAATCACTTGTAAAGTAAGAACTGTGTATTATTCGCTTGCAAGAGCTGAGATTGCTCACAATTGTTTAATGCTTTATTATTTGTCTGAAATAGCAAAAAATACTTCAGCAGTAGAGCACAAGACATTCCTCCTTAATTAGAATCAAGAACAGGTCTTTAAATGAAGTGAGCTGGACTTTGCCAGCAGCTTACAAAGGGATGGGTTTGAAAGAAACATGGCTGGTACATTTTTACCTCTGTCAAAAGAAAAAGATCAGAGCTTTTAGTGGCTGCTTTTTATTTCCCTGGTTTATATATATAGTCTTGCAGAACTTATGTATCCATCTTACCTTCAATTCTAGGTAAAATGAAAAGTCAATTTTAATGTTTTAAGTGCATTTTGATAGTTGTAAAAGGAATCAGATGCTGGTCATTAGAGACCTGAGTGTCTTCTGTAAGCAACTGAACTGGACTTCATTTGGTAAGAATCTTGCTGGATTTAACTTTTCATAAAATTTAAATAAAAGCCCATTTTGTGATAATATAGGCATTTTATGTTGCTGTTTTAGGCTGGATTATGTTCCACAGATCTTGCCATTTGTACTGTAGGGGAAATAAAACATTATTTAATGGCAACCGCACTAGGCTGTGAAATGTCATCTGTTGGGAATAAAATCCCTGAAGAAAAGAGTTAAAAATATGTATGTAAAAATTAGAAAAGAGGAGGTGCCAAATGCGTTAAGAACACTTCCTAATTTCATGGGCTTAAATCCAAACTACCAACAAAAATATATCTTAGAAAACTTTCAATCTCCTTTCTTTCTCTTAGTTACCTCTGCAGATCAGAGGAATGAGAATGTTCAAGTACAACAGATAAGACTATTTTGGTGAATACTGAATATAAATATATAAAGAATAATAGAACTAGAAGACGAAATTGTTGAAAAACAAAAGCAAGTTCTCATTTCACCTTTGTTTGGAAGTTCTTATTTGCAATAAAATATCCTTGAAAGGTACAGCCAGAATAAGCAAGCAGTTAACCAGTTTGTCTCATCCTCATTTGTGAAAAGAAAGTCTTACTGTGTTGGAGAATAATAAATTACACTGGGTCCCTGAAGAAGGAATGACATATATTTAATGGATAAGCTTTTTGAAAGCAATTCCCATTCATTTCTGAACAAGCCAGTGCACTATCTTGCATGGCAGAGCATGGACTATGACTACTCTTTCCTGCTGCTCACAAATGATCATTCTTTGTAGCTTAAGTTAACTTAAATAGGAGAAAGTAAGATGAGTAGAGGATTTTAATGTAGTCCTGTGTGTATTGCACATATACTAAGGCACTGAGGCCATTGTCCACGATATCACTTTTATACTCCACTTGATGTTCTGCTTTCATTTCTGGACTCTATCTTATCGCACTTTAAATGAAAGGTTTCTAAAAGGTAGGAAGTAGCCTCGTGTATTCTGTAGGTTTATCAAATTGTTTGTCAGGACTGGTTCATTTTCTGTGTAGATTCACCTTTCCAAGAGTGGGCTAAAACCATCGCAGTAGCAGAATGATAATTTGTGTAATTAGCTGAATCTGTTACAAATGATCTTCCATAGCTTTCTTTTTCTAGCTAGACAAATCTTATAATATCAGAATTCTGGTAGAATGTAATGTTTCCTAGTTTTTATTTTAATTGCTACCAGAATATTTTCTTAGATTTTATTAGAATTGCATTTTATATGCTATGAGCAGTAAAGTGTTGCCTATAAGCTTAGATTATTGTCATTCTTCTTGTTTCCCTCTGATGTTGCTCCTATACAGAGGTGATATTGTATTTTTTTTGTCCTAGGGATCGTTCTTTAGTAAAGGAGTGATGTGGTTATAGGATATGCACAGGAATGTCCATGTATCCTCTACTTCTACCTTTCCCAGGGTCTTTGTGAAACAATGTTTGCAATTGCATGGAAAAATAATCTTTGCTATTTAGAAGCAAATATTTATTTTAGGAAAAGATATTAATTCTTGGATTTTTTTTCCTCCCTGTGCCAGATCAAAATGTAGCAGGAAACTAATGTAAAAGCATGTGCAATTGGGATGAAGACGCCTCTTTTAGAAACCTCTGAAGATTATTGAGGTTTTACTAATCATTACTATTTATATACCCACATTATCATCAAGTGAGAATAGTGAGCTAAAATAACATGAGCAAATACTACTACTTAAGAAAACTGATTTGTCTACAGGATCTAGAATTTCTCTTTGTAACTGCAGTAGATCTGCAAATTGGCATTTAGGAACTTTCTGCTGAAGTATATGACCATCACTGTTGCGCACTTCAAGGAGAAAATTACAAGAATTGCATATGTAAGTAATACAGGCTTACATGAAAAAACAACTGTAACAGCTTGCTAATCATAGAATAGTTTGGGTTGGAAAGGACCCCCAGAGGTCATCTAGTCCAGCCCCCCTTCAATGAGCAGGTAGCAGTGTTGGAAAACTTCAGAGGGAAAAAGGTGGAGTAGCTAAGCCACATGGTTTCTGTCTGAGGAAAAGTATTATGAACCCCAAAACATACATAGCACACATGTAAAGCAAATGTGGAAAATTTCTATCTAAAATTCTATAGAAAGTGACACAAGATTCATGTTATGAACCAGAAATCAGAATATACAGTATGTTTTAAACTCTCATTACTGCCAGGGGGCTAATGATTGTTAACAGTTAGCATTGACTGACTAAAATATGCAGAGGATTCGAAAGGAGTACCTATGAAAGATTTGTTTTATTGTTAGAATTTTCAGTAACTCTTCAAACACATCATATTTTCCTACATTTGTGATTGCAAAGTTTAAATTTAGGAAGAGAGAGTTCTCCAACTGTAAACCTCTGAATTCTGAAAAGAGAATAGTAAACCAACTGGTGTGAACAGCTTACTTCATAATTTAAATGTCAAAAATAAAAATGTTACTTTCTTCAGGATAGAAGGAGATTTGAAAACACAAGTTATGACAAACATTGCTGGACAATCACCATTCAGATCACTGAAGAGAACTGACCTTCTCATATTAGTAACAAGACTCTTGGGTCCATGGCATGCACAAGACAAGATGTTTTCTTAGAGGTGTAAAGTTGGTGGCAAGCATATGCTTTTGTCTTCTGGTTGTCTTGGCTAAGTTTACTCAACACTGTTCAGAGGTAAAAATAGCAGCTGTTAGCCCTGAATAGCTAATGTGCTATCACGCTGCATTTTATGGACTAAAAGAATTAAATGTGCAGATTGATATGTAGAAAATTTAAACCCCAAACCTGTAATTTAATACACTTTAAAATGACAGATAAGAAAATTAAGGATATAATACATCCATGGCTTCTTTTCTTGGGATGGGAGATAAGCTCTCTCTAGTATAGAATCATAGAATCATAGAATAGTTAGGGTTGGAAAGGACCTCAAGATCATCGAGTTCCAACCCCCCTGCCATGCGCAGGGACACCTCCCACTAAACCATGACATCCAAGGCTATGTCCAACCCCACCTTGAACGCCGCCAGGGATGAAGCATTCACGACTTCCCTGGGCAACCCATTCCAGGGCCTCACCACCCTCACAGTAAAGAATTTCTTCCTCATATCCAACCTAAATTTCCCCTCTTTAAGTTTGAACCCGTTACCCCTTGTCCTCTTACTACAGTCCCTAATGAAGAGTCCCTCCCCAGCATCCCTATAGGCCCCCTTCAGGTATTGGAAGGCTGCTATGAGGTCTCCACGCAACCTTCTCTTCTCCAGGCTGAACAGCCCCAATTTTCTCAGCCTATAGCTTTTATTCCTGTTTGAAAAGTACATTGAACTCAACACAAACATTTCTAATTCCTCTTTTTGAAAGCTTAATGTTCTAGTTTAGTGACTTTCAGTGCAGAGCAGAAATATTGCTGAGACAAAAATGCTGACAGTGAGACTTCAAAAATAGTTTTGGATGAACTCAGATTACGAGTAGTTCATACGCGCTTCCCAAAAATGGACATAACAACAGGAGACTTTTTTCCCCCATCCAAGAGGTTACTGTGGTCTGTGGGTTTCTTTGTGTGGGAGCTTGCATCTTCATACACTGAAGTATAAGAAAACAGCCTGCAATAAGGCACAAAAATAAAATGTAATATAGAAGTCTTCTGAGGTCTTGGGAATTCTGGGCAAAAGTTATTCAATAGCATTATGGAAAAGGAAGCTATAAAATGTTCCTGAGGAGATTGTAGGCTCCAGAGAAGCAATCAAGTTGAGGATGAGGCACGACAGACCAGAAATGGTACTTTAAATAGACAGTGAGTTTAGTTAAAGTGAACAGCTCATTGAGAGTCCAAAACCAAAGATGCTAAAGAAATCCCATGGTTTATGTTGTACAGGGTGGCAGATTAGATGAGCACAATTATCACTTTTTGATTGTGAATTATGAAGCCATTAACCTTCATTTTTTTTTCTAGTGTCTCTTCAGCAAACAGAGGAGCTGCATAGCCACTTATCCTATGTAAACTCCTAAAAGCTGCTCCAAGTGTTGGAGTCAATAGGAGAATTTCCATTGCCTTTGGTGCACATTAGTTCAGGTGGTGGCTAGCAGCAAAATCCATCAGCATGTGCACATGCAGCTTCCACATAGAATATTGCTTCTAAGGACATAATGTGTGGGCCAGTTGGGTCTGGTGTAGCAAAAGCTAACCTATTTGGACTTCAACTCCAACACTAACACCCAATGGCATAAATGTGCTGTGTCCTGAAAAGCTGTGCCGGTTCCCACCAGGATTGTCACTAATTCTACTCCTCTGCCACTCCAGGGGTTCCTTTTCTTCCAGTTTTGCTACTGGGTATTCAGAGGTGAAATTTATACTTGATGTTAAGCATTATTTCTGCGCAAGACATGGAAGACCAAGACTGGGTGCCCCTTCCAAGTCCATCTTGAACTGATTAAGAAGTGCGATTGTTGTGTGCCAACTTGCACTTCCAGTCTCAAAGCTGCAGTAGAAATTTATCATCCTGTCAACTCTGGCTCCTTGAAGTTCTTGTCAGAGAGAAATTCAGTGGGGGCCAAAATATTTTTGACATTGGCAACTTTCCTTGAGACATTTTACCATTTGCTGGGGTAGCATTTCTATCCAGTGCAATGCAACACCTCCCTGATACATTAGGGAAGTGATGGAACAGCAGGGATCTCCCCTTTGCAAGGTATCAAAGCACAGACGCGCCTTTCCCCCCTTTCTTCATAGTATTTTCTGCTGTAAGGATTTTCTAAGAAAAAAACCCCAAACGAACAAAAGCCATGGTATCAGAATGGATTCTAACAATCCGTTTTACAGGAAGACAAGAGGAGGCAGGCACACATTGACTGCTTTAAGGCTTTATCTACTATTCTTGCCCACTCTGAGAAGAGAGGAAGCACTCCAAGCTGCCTCTGTTGGATTTTGATTTAGTGGAGGAGCAGGAGAGCTGGTAGAAATCCCAGCGCTACAGCATGATGCTCTGGATTGTGAATCTCTCTGATCAGTGAGAGCTATTTGACCCCAGTGTTTCGGCTCTGATTGTTCAGGCCCTTGTCCAGCATACTGCATAATCTCTTTCACAGCAAACGCTTTGGTAGGTTTCTCTGAAATGGCTTGCCTGCTGTCAAACAAGTATCACAGAATCACAGACTGTTTTATGTTGGAAAGTACCATCTAGTTCCAATCCCCCTGCCATGGGCAGGGACCAATGTGCAAGTCTCTGCAGTTTCAGCATATAAATAGAAAGATAGGAAATCCAGCCATAATTAATGTGTTTTGGAGTGGAGCAGCAGGCAGGCATACATTGCTCTGCCAGCATTAGCTAATAGGAGAAGATGTTACCTGTTTATAAAGCATGTCTATGGGATGCTTGCTCAAAAGACTGTATAGAGCGAGTCCTAGGGACAAAGACAGCAGATTCCAAAGTGTCTGATGCTGAAAGTCTTTATGCACAATAAAATAAAATACTATTCAGCTCCTCCTTAACAAATAAAATAGGCTTTGTTTTGCTAGCAAGTGGTAGAAGTCTTCACTCAAAAGAAAATATCTTTCTAATCACTCCAGGAGGGATGTCCAAGAGAATGGGATGATTTTTTGTGTTTTCATTAACTGATATGGAATAAAACTCACTCCTGCCCCAGGCGCACTCTGATTGCTCTTCATCCAGTACATAAACAAAGGTGGGAGAAAGAAAGAATGTGATTTTTCTCTGCTGTTCCCTTGTCATCAGCACAACATGAAAAGAATATTCTAAACCTCAGACCTTTCCCTGCCAGATTCTCTGTTCTTTACTTACAGTGATTATTTGAGAGGTACAAAGGTATTTCTTCTTTCTGTTGAGTGTGTACTGGAGCATAATGCTATTCAGACTAACACTATCAGGCAACTGCAGATGCATGCCTGAGTCACACATATGTCAAGAGCACTGTAAGAGCATTACAGCATTAGGAAGAGAGAAAAGTCTGGTTTTGATTAATCATAATTATAGATAAGCTGTAGCTGACAGTCATTTTCTGACCGCAAACTCAAATCAATCAATTAAAGACTGCATGCAGCAGCACCCATGTTTAATCATTTCCAGGCTCTTTAAAATGATCCATTACTCTGATAGCAAGTCAGAGCTGCTGTGTACCATTTGTCGTTGCTGCTGAGGGTCAAATATGCAGCTACTTTCAGGCTAATTTCAAAAACACAGTTCACAATCTAAGAAAAGAGAAATCTGTATATAAAGATTAGTCATAATGATTAAATCACTCTCTTAGTTAAACAAACATCACAGCTGATGATTTAGATATCTTTTCATCTCATGACACATAGATAAGTGCATTTTTTAACAGAATGTATCAGTGATGCATCAGGGAGGTAAAGAGGATGGAATAATACAAATTCAACTATGTTCCTCCCTAGTTACTATTTTCAAAGTTTTTTTCACTTGGAAATTGAAATATGGGAGAGAAGTTTGCAATGGGACCTGGACAAAGAACTGCTGTCAAACTGTAAGACTGCCCATTGGCACTACTTTGACAGACTGGGTTGGTTTTGCTGAAATACGTTTAATTCCCAAGCACTGAAAAGAGAAAAAAGGTTCTGTTGGTGTAGATATCAACAGATAATATTTGCAGAATAAAATAGTTCCATTTTTGCTTTGAAACAATTTTTAAATCAGATGTTTGAAAATATGGAGAT
This sequence comes from Amazona ochrocephala, assembly GCA_039720435.1. Classification (NCBI taxonomy): domain Eukaryota; kingdom Metazoa; phylum Chordata; class Aves; order Psittaciformes; family Psittacidae; genus Amazona; species Amazona ochrocephala. Next base: position 113,146,774 of record CM077878.1, on the reverse strand, counting down.
ATGTCATGTCACATACCTCTTTTGTGTAAGTGAAGTAAGTTAATTGTGGTTTTACCAAAACGAAATGTTTTGGGTAAGATTCCTTTTTGAAAGATTTTCCTTCAGGGAGAAGTTTTCCATTTTTATTCATAATCCAGTTAAAACCATCTCTAAAAATTCTGTTTTGAATAAATCAGAATTTGTAATAGAAATAATTCCATCAGTAATTTTTCAGTCAAATCCTGGATAACAGTAGATTATAGCCTTTACCTTCCAGCTGCACTAAGCCAGCGTAGCACCAATTAGTGACTTGACTAGATTTATCACAAAGGCTCAGACCAGCCCTTGGAGCAATAATGATGGCTGTCCTAGAAGGATACAGTGCAGTTGCACCCAGAAATGAAAATAAATTAAATGTCGGAGAAAACAATTAGCTAATACAGCATAACCTGAGATGCAGGTCTTTCTTTGGGTTTCTATCATCAACTTTGTCATTTTAGTAAGCTATATTCAGCCCACATATTTTTAATATTTGGTAGAATCTGCACTGCTTTCAATTTAACAATTTAATTTGTATTGAATGAAACTGGATTAAACTTCTTCTTAACTAAGAAAGGGTACTTTTACTAAGCAAGGGTATCTGTACCAGAATTCAGCACATATTAATGAAACATTTATAAATAGGCTAATGTTCTTGGTTGTCTTTGTATCCCAGTATTTCACTTAAAAGACAGAAAAAGATCTCTGCACCACTGACTTTGTTGCTCAGTACAACACAGAAGTAGGAAACAAAGAGCATCTCTGACATTACAAAATAAAGGCTGATCTTTGCCAAGCACTGGGTCTCATCTCAGTTACCTTTTGACATCTCCAGCACAGACACCCACATAGAGTTGCCTTATACAACTGTCATAGCCACTGGAGATAAGTAGTGTCTTCTAGGACACAGTTAATCTCATCCAGAAGTATGAGACCCTGAAAGTGCCTACTTCTCACCACAGTCAACAAGAGGAGCTGAAGGTCATTAGATTAGTTGTAGACATGTGCATGTGGCCACACAAGCCTCCTGCACAGAGTTACACCTCCCTAAAGAACTGGGATATCTGACTTGAGAGTCCTGAGACTGACCCAGCCCTTAGCTGAGATTTATTGCACTGAGAAGGAGCAGCAGAAGTAAAAATGTGCTTTTGTCCCAATGGCTGCAATTTGCATGTTACCCACCCGGTGTGGTCAGAACTGGTGCCCAGTAGCTGAAACACGAACACTTTTATCTGCTTCTTCATAGGAATACCCTGACTTCCTGCCCACTGCTGCTTTCTGAAAACAAAATGCTTGATATGAAAACGGACTGCTGCTTTTCTGTTTTTCCAGGGGGCTTCAGGTAAGCTGTTGTTAGGAATTCATTGCCATCATATCAAGAAAATCCTACTGTGTGCTAGCTTGAAACTTTTTTGGGTAGAGGTTGCTGTGGGTAACCCTTCTCTTGCCTGGGAACAGCATACGTCTGCTGTGCACGAGTTGTTCCCTCACTTATTCTGCTGCTGTGGACAAGCACCTGTGTAGGCACAATTTATTACAGCTCCTTTTATTAAAGCCCCCAAACAACAAATGGGCTTTTAATTCTGTAGAGATACTTTTAATAGACTCTTTACTACTGTTTGTTTATGTGAACTTCTGGTTGATCTCTTTGAGGATTTTGTCTCTCTAAGGAGTTCCAGCAGGACCCAATGCCAGGGTGCACAGCAGAAACTCTTTGTCCTTTCACTGGGATGCTATCAGCTGATCTGAATACCTTCTTGTGAAATTGTTTATTTATAATATTCATCTCAGAGCATTTACACTCTGCTGATGATTTGAAATTCAAGCAGTCATTTATAATCATGTTAAATAAGACCACATTTCTGTTGCACTCACAAGTTAGTTATCAGATTACATGTCTGTTTCGTTTCTTTTATCTCTGATACAATGCACTGCTCTCAACAGCAGCATCAAATGAACTTAGATGTCCGACTATAAATCATGCACATGTCGAAACAATAATGCTGAAAGGATTATCATCACCCTCTGTAATGACAATAATGGAAAACAGATACTGAAAGGACATTTTTCTGATCCTCAGAAAATCCCTGAAGAGGTCAATTTACTTTTCTTTGGGGAATATTTAACACAAGGAAAGTTGTTGGTTTATATGTCTGTTGAAAGAACTGAACTTATAATAAGCACAATGTCACAATATAAAGTATATTTTATTGCACTGTTATGGTGGGGGTCTCCAGATGGTCCTGATATACATAGTTGTATAAGGAAATGCTTTTTTGACTGAGAACACTGATCACTGTTTGATGAAAGGCTCTGTCAAAGCTGAAGTGCACTACCGTTTGTGAGAACCCGTTGCAAGTAGCAGGGAGAATATCATCCGCCAAGACCTAACTGGTGTCTGGGTTTGGAGACAGGTTCTATGCGGTACAACCACAGAGAATCAGTGCTAAGAAACAGAGCCCCCTACATGCCATTAATTTCTTTCATTGTAAGAAGCATACATCCAACTCTGACGTCCTGAATTTGCAGCTCTCAGGTCTAAGTTGAGTCATATATTTTAGGACTCAGTGGACGCATAGGCTTTTCTTGTCTTCTTCATGGCAGCTAATTCTATACAACAGAATAAGATTTCTTAGTCTTATTTCTGTTGGCAAAAGTTAACTACTGTAACAGATAAATTCCATATCTCTTGCGCTTTGCCTATACTGTTGTTTTTCTGCCATCCAGCAAGCCATTTTTAAGCTAATCCTAGAGTGTAAATGTGGTCATACTGTGCCAGCACAACTGAAGGTGCAGCAACCTTCAGCTTGGGTACTGTTGCGACATGACAGGAGCTCAAAACCATATTTAAATAACCAGACTTTGCCCATCCAGCACATTGCGAATTTACCAGGGTAGGGTGTATTCACATGAGCAATTCAGCTGTGAGCTGAGGGAACAGCAACCTCCAGCAGGCAGAAACAGTAACCTCTTCCACTGGTATGGCCAGAGCTAGAAGTCCATATCCTTAACCACAAGATTTTGGTTGCATGAGTAGCTCACTTGCTGCTTAAAGAGAAGTCTGCAACAAAATCACACAAAAATGTTCAAATTAGTGTTGTTACCTATGGCTGCTTGCAACACATCTCTTCTCTGGTCGATCTTCCAGCAGTACTTTCCAGCATATTCTGGCAGCTTTGTCCACTGGCATCTACAGTGGAGGGCACAGTTCTGGCCTCAGCATTTCCAGATGGACACAGAGAGTTGAGGCAAAGGCAGTAGAATTAATACATGGGATAAGACATGCCTTATGAAGAGGCGATATCAGTGCAGCCTACTGGGCCACATCAGAGCTAATTCCATAAGGCATGGTTTGTGGTTATGCTCTTGGAATAACAGCTCACAAGAACAAGTGAGGTAGTGAATATCCTCAGAACAAATGCCTTATTTGTAGAGCTGTCCAGCAGAGCTGCTTTGTAACAAGTTCCACTTGAATTTCTCCCTCAGTGAGCCTATCTCACCTACCCGCATGTCACTGCCACGTGGGGGAAAGCAGTACACACCACTCACTGCTTGTGGTTAGGAAAGAGCTCCCTCTGTTTGGAGAGGGCTTGGCTTCTCTCCTGGCTACTTGGCTACTTGTTTGTCTCCTGGTACAGCCTCTGAAAGCTATTGCGAAATGTGTGTATTGCCAGAAGAAAACATTGCTGTGTCTTGTTTAGAGAACCCAAGCTCCCTGAAAAGAAACCCGTAATGGTTAAAATGAGTACCTCATGTCCTTCTTCAAAGGATGGCCAGCACATAGATGTTCTACCTAGGGCACAGGCTGAACACTGCTTTTGAGAGACATCATTTTGTCTTTGCTTCTCACTTGATTATGGAAAGAATAAACTGTATGAGCCTTTTTTCTAGACTGGATCACTCCCTTTCAGATGCACTGGAGAAATGAATGAGGAAACATAGTCCTGCAAAGCCCAAGGTACTGACCTTGCCTTGTCCATGCATAGTTGTCAGTATGAAAAGGAAATATGGGTCCAGGGAAGTTACATCTACAAATCTAAGCCAAATATGCTAGTAAAATGGCTAAGTAAGCTGGAGAAGCTAATATTTGTGAATCCATCCCTGAATGCAGGTCCTGATTCCTTTCTACTGTCTTATAATGGTCTGGTATGTCCTCTGGGACTATCCATTTTTAAAATTTGAATGTGTGGTCAGAGATTTGGATTCATCTCTAATTTTAGGGATCCACAAATTAAGTGCTTGTATCACAGCTTGTCACTGAAACTCCTTTCACAGTCAATAGAGATATCTTCAGCAGTCAGTAGAGTATGAAATCAGATGAAACATGCCTCATACTGCCACTGATAAACTAACTGGGTCTCAAATGACTCTAAAGGGGATTAGCTGCCTAGCCCAGATGTAGACACCTACACTGTAGACTACTAAAATTAGAAAAGATGAATCTTACTAAAAAGAAAAGAGTATGAGCAGATTTTGAAAGACAGGACTTGTACCATAGATACTGAGCACCAGATGTCTACATTTTTCCTTTCTTTACTGGACTATTACAAAGGAGCTTTACCCTAAATAAGAATTTCTCTGGTGAAGGACTTCTCAGCAGCAGCTCACTTGTCAGTGTAACCAAAGCTCCTGCTGGAGAGGCAGAGACACTTCTGTAAAAGCTGACAAGTATAAGCTGGTGGAACAGTCCATCATGCCTTCATCACCAGGACAGAATCACTGCATCGTAAGTCCTAGATCTAGGGGAGTCATAAATTACCTTGACAGCCACTTCTCTGAGTGAGAAAGCCGATGAACTGAATATGGTTGTGCTAGGAGATCTCCATGAGGGCTGTCCACTTGCCCTTAAAGTTAATATTTTGCTGGAATCCATTGAAGGCCTATATAAACACAATATCCTCAGTCACTTTTCCATGTTTGTGCCCCCACAGACACAAACAGGCTCTTAGCAAAGAGCTTCTTACCAGCTGTCAGACCTCCCAGTCACCTCCCAGGCCTCCACCTACTCATTTCCTTAATGGCACCTTTCAGTAGTTCTTACCACACCACCGAAGGAGCAGGTGCCAATTCTAATTCTAAATAAATATTTCCTGTGTCCTTTACGGTTAAATCTAAACCATAGCAGTCTCCTGCAAATACCTGTCATCCCATCCTGGGGAAACAGGGAGAGTTCAAGTGGTCTTTTTGCATTCTTCCTACTAGATAAGATTACTCTTACTACAATATGAACCTAAATCTCATAGTACTCTCACTCTACTGAGACATGAGGCTGACTAAGAGCAAAGATGGTCCTTGTCTTCAGGGTGCAGCATCATAGGCCCAGGCTCCAGTTCTCACACAGTATAGAAAGATAATACTAGTCCAACAAAGAATCATAGAATAGTTAGGGTTGGAAAGGACCTTACATATATCTAGTTCTCCTGAATCTTATGTCTCTTTAAACCTGTTTTTGAGACAAGACTGAATATTGGCTGCTCTTCATCTCAGAACATTAGTACCTTCCGTATACTTGTCATCTTCCAGTTATTCAGAAGCATGTAAATATATATAAGCACAAAAAAAACTTTGCCCTCTGCTGCATCAGTCTTAACAGAGAAAGCCAACACTCACCATGGTATTTTCTGATCACTCCATCTGTGCTTCACTAATATTCAGATGGGATACAGTGAGAGGAACTTCATGCAATGCACACTGATATATCACCCTAATTTTAAACCTCAGAGTGCATCAGACAATATCACTCAGTCAAATTATGCTCAGCTAAACACAAACATTTGAAGTAGATGAACCTCAAAGAAGAAATTCTGCCCCCAGACATTTCAAAGGCATTTGTGAAAAAGTACAACTCAGGATTTTAGAGTTCTTGTTTTCATTACTCTGTGCTCAAGTACTGGCCAAGTGTCAAGGCTCCTGAAAGCAGCAAGACGACTGGGGTATTCAAGAAAGGGAAAAGAGCCCCAGAACTGTCCCTTGAAAGAAAGAAAGACTTTTTTCTCTGAAGTTTCAGCTTCTCCTGCAAGGTTTCATTTTTACTACATTTTTAAATCAATCTACAGTGATTCTTTAATTACACTGTTATCAATACAGTAACAGTATATCCTTAAAGCATTATAAATTCATACTGAAATTAATCTGCCTAGACCCCAGGGTTCAGACTACCATGTGCAGTCTCAACATAGAATGCTCCTTTGTTTTGCCCTTCTAATTTTGCTTGTGGAAAGTCCTCTTTGACAGCCAAACCAAGTGGTTTCAGAGAGTGGCGATTCTTGCAGCTACTCCTCATCCATCGTTTCCACTGTATTCCCTTTTAAAACAAGTGCATTCAATTCCACTTTAATTAAGAAGCTGAAGACAGAAGATAAGGCAGAAATAACACAAAGACTGTAGAAAATACTCACTGATGGAGTCAAACTATAGTTTCAGAAATGAAATTGACTTTTGCAGGTGATGGAAACACTGTTTGTAACAGCATCAACTGTTTATTACTGTATATCACAGCGATCCAAATTGCATCACATAAAACTTTGCCTTTATTATCAGTAAAACAAATAAACACAATAAAAATGCTACACTCACAGAATCACAGAATAGTAAGGGCTCTCCTGTAAAGCTGTGCCAGTCTGATACGTACAGCTGTGGGACAGCTTTTTGTAATGAATTTTTCTTCTTATATGAGTATTTTAAAAGGAGAAAAGGTAGGATTTTATCAGTGGAGAACTTTTGTGAGGTGCTAAGGGAATTTTTTCATTCTTCCATTCTGCAGGATTTCATCCTCTCTGTTATTTTTCCCCCCAGAATTTCAGAACACTAGAAACTTTCTTACTGAAATAGAAAGATATCAAAGAACCAGAATAGGGGAAATTGTCCATCTTTTACACTTATTTATTGAAATGAAATAGTCTTATTTTGGTGGCTGCAGCCCACAGAATGCCTGAGAAACGCCAGGAGCTCCTTCTTGGAGCTGTTTTCACCAGCTGCCTTATTTCTCTTTTGCTGTATGTATGCTTTTTGAAGGAGTTCTGCTGAACAACATCCTTCCAGTATATTTATGTATGGATTAATGTATGGTGCAGTTGTCTGTGTCAGCAAGACAGTGGAGTTGACGATTCAGGAGGTCCGGTCTTGTGTCTTATGTTTCACAGATTTACAGCACCAAGAAGAGGTACTTATCCCAGTTTCAGGTATCCTGGCAAGAATTAAGGAATGGTAGTATTGAAACCAGCAGGAACATTCTGCTCCCCATAGTTAGATTACTAGTTACAGCCAAAACAGTGTTGCTTCTCTATGCAAACACGCCCCCAATATTTTTTGCAATCAACAATATCTCCTGTAGCACTTCCTTTGTCTGTATAATTCCTAGCTTGGGTGTTGACCTAAGCTTGGCCAGAATAACTTAGGACATGACATACATTTTTAGCACTCTGCAGAACAAGCTTTCTACCTCAGGTATTTCAGGGATGAAGGCAGAGGAAGAGACCAAATCAGCAGAGAGGGAGGGGACAATCAGTTTTTCTTCTGTTCGTGGAGGAAGCAGAAAGTGGCCAACCTGCTCTGCCAGGGAAGCACCAGCACATACTGATGGCAGGTCGAACAATTAATGTTATTTCACCAGGGAGTCTAGAAAGGCAATTACCTAATGTCACTTGACAATGGAAAGTTAGGAGTGGGTTAAAACAACAGATGATTTGGCCCTGAATGGCAAGTCTTCCCCTATTAGCCTTGCTGTGCTAATTCCCTCACCTTTAGCTCAGAAGCAACAATAAGAATACGGATCTCACAGGGCTTTTACTAATTTCCATAAATGTTTTTCTACAGCACTGCCTTCTATGGTGCTACTAATATGAAAAAATGCTTAAGGAGGCCCACAACAAGTGATGTCTGAACATTAACAGCGCAGCCTGTGACTCTGCAAGGAATAATGCAATTATCTTTTCAGTGTGTTTTTGTCCTCCTTCATACACAGGCTGCAGATATTTGACTGGGGGCGGGGGGAAATGCTGCTGTATGCCCTGCTGCACCCAGGTTTTCCCCCAGCAGTGTACCAGGGCCAGGAAGAGCCACTGGCGACAGAGCCCCTTCCCTGTGGGTTTCCTGCTCAGCCTCAGTAGGACTCAAGAGCCCCAAGTGGTAGAAAATTAGATCTATAAATTAAAATTAATCTGCTTTTTTAAACCAGAGTCAGGCAGACAGGGGTGTGTGTATGTACGGGTACTTGTACAGAAGAGCTCCGTTTGCATAGTGAAAGAAGTAGAAGTTACTCAGGTGGTTCAGCTAGGGGAGTGACAGTATATACTGGTAGCTGTGAGTGAGTGTCTGCTTCAGAGGTGTGATCACTTGATCAAGCAGTTAAAAGCTTTCAGAAAGTTATATTTAAGATAATCAAGTTTTGTCTAAACTAAGGCAGTGTGCCATAGAAATGAAATTACGACAGAATCCTTCTGATGTTTGTTTGTGAGGCCATCACTTTTGTTACTTTCATCACCCAGAGTACTGATGAAGCCTTCATTATTAAAACAGGAAGAGAAAGCATATATTCGAGCAGACAAGAAGATCAAACCTTTCTTTGGAGAACTGAAAGATAAAGTCCGAGCACTGCAGTTTTTCGGAACTCTTTTTCCAGTTCGTTTGATAATTTCAAAGACGGAGTGAAGCAGGAGTCAAAATAAATCTGCCCTGGAACAAAAAATATACCTTTGTTCAGGAGTTCATACAGAAAGATGCAGTCAAATTTTGTCAATCTCATCACCATTGCACTTTACTGTGCCTGTTAAGAGCTCAATTAAACCTGAGAAACCTTTACAAAGTGAAGTTATTTTTATAGCTGCCTTGATTACACCCCATTCCTAAGTCTGAACCATGTGCTTTCCCTCACCATGGTACATGCTATAAACAGCTGCCTCCTGAGGGGAGAGAATAAGGAAGTGGAAGAATGTTTCATCAGGCAATTAGTACTATTGAAACATATAGATGTATATATATTTAAATGTTACAAAAGCTTGGCAGGATACAGCGTGGATCTATGTCTGACACATAAACATGAAAGCACAGCCTTGTTCTTTATTGCAAAGTATTTATATTGTAAAAATTGGTTAAACATGTTCTGCATCTATGCAGGCTGAGGATGTTCCACAGCAACATGCACAAAGCCAAGCAATTCTACAATGTAGCAAAGCTGTTCTTGCAAAAAAGTTTAGGTTTCAATGCTACAACTATTCTGTAAGTTGGCCTGGAATATAGAAATATTTTATAAAGTCGAATTTTATTTATACAAACATATAAAACAAAAAGGGAAATCTACTGTTAAGTTTTGCTACCATAAACCATTTCTGAAATAAAGAGGATGATTTCTGAGAAACAAGGGATTGCAAAGACTTTCCTACTTCATCGTGGAGTGTAAAGCTGTGGACATTCAGCACTTTAATTTTAATTTCCAGTCTGGTAAGTACTTCTCATCTTGAAAAGTTAAATTTTCAAGGCACTCTTGTAAGGCGGATACATGTGGGCTTTCCGGATACAGTTTGCTTGCTTTTTCTGACAAACTATTACTGCATTTCCCAACACACTCTTTTTTTTCCCCCTGTTTACAGTCACAGGGATCAGCTTTTTACAAGACTTTAACCCATAGGGAGGGAAAGAGCCAAGCAACTCTTGGAGTCCTCCTGCAAAATTAAAATCATGAAGGTTTTGCCAATTATCAGGAAAACTAAAACCAAAATGATAGCAAGGAAGTGCTTAAACCTTTACTTTATAGTTTGTATTTAAACAGTAGTGTTAGTTCTCTTATTTAAAAAAAAGCCCAAACAACTCTAATTCCATTTGCCAGCTTACTTCAGGAAGGCGTTTTGAGTTATTGATAACCTTAGGCCAACACAGAGTGACTAAAAGCTTTTGTCTCCTTGTGGTAGACTCGTAAGTTGAGCAGGTTTTATGTTGAAATATGAGAGAAAGATCACAGTGATTGTCCTAGATCCTGAATTCAGCTGGGATCTCCCAATAAATCTAGAAATAATTCTGAAGTAGTTGTTGAAGAGTACAGATAATAAACAACAATTTGTATTTTAAAGCATGGTTTAAAGATCCCATGGCATGGCTATGAGACCTGCTGAACCAGTCCAGGTTTCAGTGCAAAGTCGTGTTCTTCAGCACATTTATCTGTGCAGATGCATGCTTACACAAACTGCAAATTCACATATATATTCCATGCTGCATATAGCCCTAAGTGGCTCCGGCTATGTAGTTTAGACCACATTCAGTCCATTCTTGCTCTCCAGATTAAGTAAGCAATGATGGCGTTCTCCTACTGGGTACAAACCAACCAGCAGTTTTTAAGCAGAAGGACCTGTGTATGTTAGGAACCCCAGGTGCAGATCTGTCTGGGTGTAGGCGCTGACTAACTTGGCAGTAGCTACAACTCTTTTGGCTGTTCTTCTCCAGAATTCTCAAGGAGGTGATCGCATTTTTGTTACCAAGGGTTGATGAAGCACATACACAAAACAAGACTCGAAGATGTCCTCTGCATCCATGGCAGAAAAGAATGAGCCTGTACCACTAGGCTCTTTCCCTACCATCTTCCTTGCACTCACTGAAGGCAATTACAGCTGGACAGCTGGTGGTTTGCAGAGCAGCGTGAAGCACCATGCAGTTTTTGTCTTCCATGAAGAACCTGAAGAGTTCTTCAGCCTGCATCTGGAACCATCCCTTCTTTTCTTAAGAGTTTCTTAACTTCCAGAACCTAAGATACAGCCCTCCTCATCTACCAGACCACCACAGATTAATTGGCACTCAGACAAATGACCACAGATGTTTGCAAGATGTTGTTGAGTCCCTTCTGAGACTATCATTACCTGCCTAGCGTCAGTGCAGCACTGATACGTAATTTATTCCTTTGGAAGAACTCCATCACCATATAACAAAATAACATAAATCTTCGCACAAATGTCATTGCCTTGGGAGAAGCCCAGCACTGAAAAGCAGGAGGGATTGCTTTACATCAGCCGAGTTTGCTGCTGGGTCTTGATGTGAGATAATGACTCTTAAGTGTTTTTCTGGCACCCTTGTTAGGATAGTGCCTCAGACATAGTAGATGGGAAACCAAACCGGTAAGCGCTAATAAATGCTCACATGTGCAAGTAGTATTTAGCAGTGTTAAGTATGGAACAAATCAGACATTTTTTCCCCCCATTAGTCTACTGATGCCCATCAGGAGACAACAGTCGGAGGCGTTTGCGACCTGGATGATGTTGACACCATCACTTTAGCATCTAGCCAAGAGGTGGCAGTACTCCTCCACTGTTCCGGGACTAAAAGGTGCCTCAGGACACCGCGAGGTTCATCTTCATAGCATCACTATCATCAGCTCCTCCTTTATTTATATTACATCAGAGAGAAAATACATGTTCCACATGTCTCCTGTGCTGGGAGGGCTTCACTTCAGCAGCCTGCGAGCTACCTGTATATAGCAATATAGAAATTTATAGCATCCTTCAGCAACGTGGTGCACCTCTGTCTCCTCCACTGCACAGTAGAACCCGTGGGGCTGCAGCAGGTCCCCAACTGTGGCGAAGGTTTTAATTTTGCTGAGGAGCATGGTTCTTGAAATGTCATAAACTGTGAACACACAGCTGGAGCGGTTTACGAACTGCAGAGAAACGTGGAGTATTTTAGCCCAAGTATTAATTCAAAGAGCATGTTTTGTTATTTCCTGTTTCATTGTTGTTTGTAAAATAGTTTAATGGGTAGTGAGCAGTAAACTGTTTAAAATCTGCTGTGCACATTGATGCGGTTTTATATTGCTGGAGAGGGGAGGATTTCACTGCTTTGGGTGTGAGGGAGAGAGGAAGATTATCCTGATAATGAAAACCACAACCAATGCATTTTCTTTGGAACAATTGTTTCAATTACATTACCATGTAGATATTTTAATCAAAAATAAAAGTGATAATCCCCAAATGCAGGCCTAACAACAATCAAAACAGCTGCATACTTAAAAAAAAAGGAAGCATAGCTCTTAGTAATGAGGTTTACATGCAGCCAAGGAGAGCATTTTCTGTAAAACACAAGTGACCCTATTTAAAATATAAAAGGCCGTGTTTATTAAGCACAAATGTAATAACCTAACGACAGAGTTGGTATGGATCACTACCTCACACCATCCAGGCTGTTACACCTGTGAAATTTTCTTATGGGTGTTAGAAACACCTACCACATAGCACAATGCAGGGTGAATAAGAGCAAAGGAACTGGCTTGCATCCATACGGCTAAACTCTCTTTACTTCTCCTCAACATAATGGGATCATCTATCCTGACTTTTGGGAACAGTCTCTGCCTTGTGCTCTCCCGTGAACAGTGCCCAGGAATGCTAGCTGTCACAGGACAGCCTAACAATACAGATGTAGGAGTGTATTTACTATATGGTTTCCTGTGTGGTGTAGCATGCTAGCAATGAATCAGCAGAAATGACTGTGCAACAGTACTCACATCTATGTGTTGGCCCTGTTTGTTTTCTAGCATGGGTGTAGCCAAAGAGGCTATATGTGAGATGGAATTCCCTACCCACTAACCAGACAACACCAGTATAGCAGTCCCTTAGTGTCTGGCAAAGTTGTTGCTCCAGGTTAACCTATTGCAACATGCACTCTCAGGTAGCTGGCTCTGTATATTCTTCACTAAGCTTCCTCTGGAAGGGTGAAAGCATTGAGAAAACCCATTTGCATTCAGAATCTTCCTTTGGACCTCACAGAAAGATCCATGACTTCTCCATGGCTAGTGTGAATCAAATTTTGAGCACATTTCTGGTGCTTCTCCATTAAAACACTTCCTCTCTTCCTTGTGGCTCTCCTGATTTACTTCACTGTCAGATAGATCAGAATTAGTCCCTAGCCTGGTTTCAAAATAAACAAAAGACAGTAAGGCTCCTGCAGAAGGCCAAATACTGAAAGGGAAACTCACAAGAAGAGATCCTCCTGCAACCTGAAAGTCTTCTCATCTCAGTGGAGGAAACATAAGCACTTTGGAGAAGAGTTACAGGGAGTCATCGTTGAAGTGCCTGTGTGTCTTACAAGAGAGCAAGGTACCTTCTTTCTACTTGCTGGTCTTGGCTGGTTCAAATACAAGCTCTTGAAGCAGGAGCTGTCATTCTTCCTTATGTCTGTTGTGGTGGGTCCTGACTTCAGCGGAGGGGTGCAAGTGTTAGGGTAATGCAGACCACTGCACTGGCAGTCATAGAAGCCTTGTCAGCAATCCCAAACTTCCTCCAGTACATCAGGCGAGATCCATTGGGACCGTGAGCTTAGGGCTGAGGCTGAGGGGACACTGTGCCTGACTTCTTCTCTTTGCTCTGCATGGCCTTCAGTAATAATTTAAAGCCTGAAAAATACATTGAAAGACATTCTTCTGAAATCAGAGGTGACTTTCATGTGTACAGCACTTCTGAAAAATCAGACCCTTAACCTGCTTTTGTCTCATTTTCATTTTCTCATTTTCTCATTTTCTGATCTTCATTTCTAAAAGATAAATGACTGTGATCACTGAGCTACCACAGTAAGGGGAACATATGACTTCTTTGAAAGGAAAGAGTAAAAAGCCTCTTTCATTTGTATTTCTGATGATGTTTTTAAAGTGAAGCTCATGACTGGAAGACTGTTACCCAGGAGGAGTATGCTTGGGGTAGGATTATCAAAGGTGTTAAGTGACACTCTGATTTTGCACACTTTGAAATCATTAACAATTTTATCTCTCGCTTCACTGGGAGCAGAATTACAGCAGTGCAAAAACGCTTTTTATAAATTATATTTACTTCTCCTTTTTAAGAGTGAACTCACACTGTTTGCTAACAAGGTTTTAGGTAACCCATCAGTATATTACCACCTTCTTATGAGTGGAGTCTGGAATGGCCAAGCAGGTTACACAGCATCATAGTCCTGACACCTACCAAATACTGCAGGCAAAACATTTCTCCTTTTTACAAAACCTTAAACCAAATTTCAGTGTGTGAATTCAAGGAAGTCTCTCAAGATTTGTAACCATCCTAAATAAGGTTAAAATTTATAGACAGACTTGTTACAAAAGGTCAATTGCAAACTTCCTCTCCAGGCTTACTCACAAGCTTTCTAGTACTTACTCTTTCTCTCTGGGTTGAAATTCTCTGAGGACCAACTGTCTTTTCTGTGGTTTTTGCAAGTTTTGCTCTCAGTCAAGCCAGAAATGCAGAAAGCTGTAGCAGCTAACTAACTAATATAATCCCAAGCCATAATTAGAGTTGAACTTCACTGGTGTGTAGAGGCTGCTGTAGGAGGCTTGGTAAGATTCTGTTCTGTAAAAGCAATATTGGTAAGGAAAGGTCAGAGCTGTGTTTGTTGTGGGACAGTACTAAGGAGATTCTAAACAAATGCCTGGAGAAGAGCCTTACTTTGTTCCCAATGGATCTGTACTGCTCAGTTGCTTCCCATAGTTTTGAGGAAACAGGGATTAATGAGGCAAGAAACACTAGAGAGTAGTTGCGTTTGTGGGGGATAGCACGACAATTCTCCTCATGGGACCAATAGCTCAGAGTCAGGTTTACAGGGCCATAAGTCCACAAGTGTCAAGAGAGGACTTGTGTGCTATCTAATCCACACACAATATTTGGTTTAGGGTCATCTGAGTCAATCTGCCCACTGGGATGTTCTTAGCTTAAATGCCAGAATGCTAAAAACAATCAGCTGCAGTAGCACAGCATTTCAAAGAGATGAGTGTTCAAGCTTCCTAAAGAGTCAGTAGAGTCTTTGGTACCACTGAAGTGTGATTCAGATACTCTGAATATGGAAAGGACAATTTCTAAAACTAGAAATGCTAAATGTTTCCCAGAAGAGAGGACTGCAACAGGATGGTGTCTTTCCTCTCTGGAGCTCACAATGCTGTCTGTGGGCTCCTCTTCAACTGTTGAGAATTTGGCTGGGTCTAACTACCTATTAATGGAGAGCTCGTACTTCAGAAGCACAGCTGCTGGAGGGCACAGTGGTGGTGATGGCACTCCTGAGTGGCAGAGCATCTTTAACAGGAAGTGGTTCCTGTTAAGTCTCACAGCCAAAGTCTCATAACTCTCAGAAAAGACTATCCAACCCACAAGAGTCCTCGGGAGGTCAAAGCTTGCTTTGTGGTTCTTTAGTGAAACCCAAAGAGACTTGGAAATTCAAACCAAATATTTAAACCCCTGTATGTACGTATTTACATATCAAGAGACAATTCTCCTGTTTCATTCTCAAACCTTCATTAAGATTGTAATGAAACATACATGTGAACAGAGCCTGTTCCCTAGTATTGGTCACTTGTGGTCAGCATTAGTATTATTTTTACACTGACATAGATACATAAAACAGGCTTTCCTGACATAGCTGGGAAGAATAACTCAGCTATGGCAATAGTTGCATCCATTTTTTATGGCTGTGGCTGTATAAGAACAGCATGAATAATGATGTCAATGCTTTTCACCTTAAATCCATGCAGGTAAAAGATACCACAGCCTTTACATGGAAGGACTACAAGACATTGTCTTGCCATCATAAGGCTCAAGCAGAGATGGTCCCAGACCAAATAAGCCAGTGAGGTGGGGTTGGGGGTGCCTGTTAGCATCCTCTCCCTGGGCCCCTTTCCCTTGTTCTCTCTGTGACAAGGTGAAATTCTCTGTTCAAACTTGGGATGATATGCACTGACACCTCTCTCCTACCCCCTCCTCACCAAGATTGATTTCTCCTCAACTTGTTTAGAATGAGACTGGGGCCACCTGTGCATGAGCTGTCAGGAAATGTGGTGCTTTCATTTAAACAGCAGGCAGCTATCAAAACAGCAATAAGAGAGGCTATCAGGCTTAATAATGGCATGCATTAAAAGTAAAATAACCCTCTGAGGTCCAGTAATGTTGCTTTTACCATTTGTCAGGTGTATAATCACTCTGGAGAATAAGAATAGTGAGCTCTTTGTAAAATCATGAATCAACGTTCCCAACAATTCAACTGCTGTGACTAGGTCAGGGCAATACCCTCATGTCTCAAAAAACTCCTTAAGTCCTCCTGTCTCCTGAGACCATTACATCAATAGATACCTTCAGTACTACTGAAAATGACAGCTTGCAATGTAATGCCAGGAGAAACTCTTTAATAGCTTCTCTATATTAATAGCTGTTGGACTCTACTCCAGGCATTTGTTCTTGTTTCCAAACCCATGCCATATATAATCCCCTGCTCTTACGTGAGAGAAGCTTTTATCATTTTCAGGAGGCTCTTTTTTGTTTTTGAACATGAACAATGCAGTGAAGCCGATAGTTCTTAAGAAAAGACAATCAGTAGGAATCCTAAAATGGTTACATAGGTTGTTTCCAAGAATTTAAAAGAATTTGGTTAATATACAAAAATATGCACTTTTTATTCATTGAGACTTTTTTTCAACTTTGCCAGCATTGGATCAGACAAAATCCTGAATCCACTGTAGTTCATGGCAAAATCTATTTGACTTCAGTAGACCTAGATTTTACCCACATAGTTTATATACTGATTTGTGTTCCCACACTCTGTAGTGCCGTATTCTTTTTTTGCACTTGCAATTTGCCTCCTCAGAAAATGCAATTTCTCTTTTCTCTGCTTTAAACCTCACTTCATGTCTTTGAGGTATGATGTTAAAATGCAACAATGGTGTTGGCAATGAATGAAATATTACTTCTCAAATTAATTCCCCAAGTGATAGTGGGAAAAGACAAACAGAAAGCAAAATTTTGTGGAGTTCTTTTTCTTTAGTTTCCTTTTCCAGTAACCCAAGCCCTGTTCTGAATGCCTTCGATACCTCTGTAACCACAAGACAACTACACTCTAGTTAGTCCTGAAATACATATGCAGTGACTACCTTCTGACTTTGCCTGGGCAGAAAATCCAGCACCTGAATTTGGTATGATCATCTCTCCAACAGTGTACAAACTAGGTCTCCGCTCTACTAAACTTTCAGTTTTCACAGAAACTCTTGGCATTCAGTTGTCTTCTTTTAAAATTTTGGTTGGAATTGGTCGGTGTGAGGGACAAAGTGATAAATCCACCAAATTGAAGTCATTCTGGTGTAATGCAAAGAAATTTTTCACCTTACTCAACGCACTGGGGAGCATTTGAAGGAGTCATGGTGAAAGTGTGGAGCACAGATCACCAGACAGCTTGCTGTGGTCCAATGCAACACCTGCTTTCTGACATAAGACACAGCCCCTGTAAAAGCAAGAAGGACAAGCTACATTTCAGCTGTCTTTCTTATGACACTTTGTGCCATTGGACTTCTTGTCTTATGATTTAAGCCAGCAGAAGTAAGTATAAGATTGAATACAGGGGTTTCTAGAGTTTCAGTGATTTAGCTAATAAGTATATAGGGTAATAATACTTATTTAGCTAATAAGTATATAAGAAGGAGAAAAATGACTGCTACTGCTGAACCCAGGACAAGGGTATTTCCTAGATTCTATTGGGATGACAAAAAGATAAAAGAGATTTGGCGATATCATAGCCCATGAGGAAAGGAGCTTCTTCCATCTCCAGTTTTTCTTAGTGTTCAAATATTGAAACTTTGCATGGATGTGAATATATTTTAGTGTTGTCAAGCACCATGGAAACACAATTTTACTACAAGTTCACTGTATGAAAAATCACTCTGTCTAGTTCAGAAAGACACAGTTAAAAAGGAAATACACAAGAACGGAGTTTGACAGATACGCATTTATGCTCGTAACAACTTTGTTCTCTTCCTGACCTCTTGTTGGCAGTTACTTATTTCTGTTAGAAGTTCAGGCTTCAAATGCTCCTTGTGAACTGAAATTGGTTTTCTGAATGCTGAAAGAGAACAATAAGATTCTGTAGCAACTGAGATGCATCTTAGCCCTTCCTGGTGAAAAATGTAAGCTACAGAAAATCCATTTCATCTTTTAGCAAAGGTCCAGTATTTCTGTATATCTCTTTCCTGTGCCTTATGAAAAGGTTTGCACAGTAAAGAATGACTGACTATGTAGTAGTTCTTTCTTCTTTTGCCAAGCTCTTTTTAGCTTTGGCAGCAATTCTCTTTTCCCTGTCATCATCTAATGTCTATTTATTTTACATTGCTACAAAGCCAGTGCAATTCCCTCATAAATTGCAGGTTGTGAAGATGAAGAAACAATTAAAGTCCTTTTATTAAAATTCTCCAGTGTCCTTTTTCTTATTCCTACCATCTAATTAGGTTCAGAAAAAGTCATCAGTATGAAAAACCCTTGGAAAAAAATCAATTGAATTAAGAGATCAGAGGTTGTCAAATGCCTTGCATTTCTGAGCTCTGAAATACCTGATCCATCTTGGCTGTCACAGGTACCACAAGAGTGCTTGTCACTAATTGTTGATCTAACTAACCTCGTATCTTCACTCCCTTTCTTTCACTTCCACCCTCCTGCCCTCCCTTGCTCTCGTGCACAGGAACACATGTGCATATCCCTCCTTCCCTCCCTCCCTTAGGGAAGTGAAGATGCTACTTTCACTTTGCATGCTATTTGAACAATTCAACCTCCCCCGCAGCTGCCTAAAATGAAGGTGGGAATAAAGACAGAGGGAAGCTCCACTGACATAGTGCAGTCCTTAATATAAAGTTGTGAACATTAAATGGCATCATGTTGGGTTCATCTAGAACTATATTGTGGAAATCAGAGAAACGTCCATTTTTCATTTCTTTCTGTAACCAGTTACAAATATGAGAAATTTTAAGTTATTGCCCTTCCAGTGTGTGGAGAAAGAAAGTCATCTTCTGGGTCATATCTTGTAGTACAATAACAGACTCCTGATGTCCAATAAGGGTGAGCCTTGGCTTCAATTTCAGGTAAAATCCTTAAAAGCAGACAGCCTCAGAGAACACTGATGTTTTCTATGTTTGCAGGGTGTAGCCACTGCTTCACAGCTACTTGATCACTAATGAGCTGAATAATACTGAAACTGAAGCTGCCACTTGACTGACAGATTTCAAAGACACTGACCTCACAAAACAAGTGAGTAATTAGAAGTCTTGTGTTGCAATGGCAACAGAAAATATGCATCATATTGGAGTGTTTAGAAGTTTATTCCCTGTGTACAGAAGACAAGCTCTTCCCCAGAAGTAATCCCACCATCATGCCTCTCGCTGCACTTGCAGACATGCAGGGATGGGTGATAGACTCATTCTGTCATCTCATGCACATCAGAGAGTTGCACAAAAATCAGTGAATCTGGTCTGCTAAAAATTATGGGTAATACATCTCCTGATGGGTAATACATCTCCTGATGGGTAATACATCTCCTGCGAGCCCATCCTTTCAACTCACAGTCTGAAGAGATTGCAGTGAGGGCTGCATTCACCTTCCAGCGATATTTTTTCAAGCTTTCAGTTCTATTCCTAATGTGTAAAGAGTGAAATGGTGGTTTGTTTTTGTCATCTTTGTTCCATCTCAGTTTTCAATTCCTAACTATGAGGTAACTTCTTATATCACCACAAAATGATCATCACATGCACAGAATTGCTGGAGTATTTTTCCTTGTAGCACGGTTTAGGTTCTGCTGGTGATAAAAAGTGTATTTTATATTTGTAGTTTTTATTTTGGAATGCCTAGAAGGTATGGAGGTTCCTTAACATCCATTGTCCTGCTGCTGTGCTTCTTGAGCCCTGAATTTCAATTCTATTGAAATATGAGTCTTATACGCTTTACCTTGCATTTCAGGGTTAAATATGATACAGACAGGGCTGAAAATCTGAAATATCTGGCTTTTCATTTTTTTCTGCATCTTTTACTTAACCAGAAAAATAACACTGAACTCTTCGTGCCCTCCTTGTACTAATGCATCAGTTAAGAGGACATTAAAAACATATGAGGACACTCTAGAGGAGGTTAGGAAGATGTCTTTTAATGCATGCAAAATTTATGAATAATTAATTAAAACACATAAAGATGGAGCAGTTCAAAGTTTTATATTTTGAATCTGTATGTTTTAAAGAAAGATGTCACACACGAGAATGTACTTAAGCAATTCATCACAGCGTTAGACAAAATCTCCACCACTTACATGCAGAGAGGTATATTTTGCCTTTCCATATACTGCCAGAATAACTGGAGCAGTGAACTGAGACCAAACACAAGCATGTGTGCATGGGCACACCTCACTCCCAAATAACTGTTATGGGAAGTTGATGGGGACTTGCGTGTAGGAAAATGAGCACTGGCTTTTGCACCTTGCCTGCCTGCTGTCACTTGAGAGTTCTTTTTGTTTTGTGTCTGGCACAAGTTGAATATATGCCTTGCCTTTGAAAAAAGCAATAATTGACCTTATCATTCTCATTGTGCTAATATTTAGCAACAAGCTTCAAACAGAGCAGATGCCCTGTTAGATCAGAGATGCTATGATCCTCTTCATAGGATGGGAGGAATATTTATTATTATGCTGTGCTCGGATAATCTCTTATAGAATCATAGAATCATAGAAGAGTTAGGGTTGGAAAGGACCTTAAGATGATCATGTTCCAACCCCCCTGCCATGGGCAGGGACACCTCCCACTAAACCATGCCATCCAAGGCTATGTCCAACCCCACCCTGAACACCGCCAGCGATGGAGCATTCACAGCTTCCCTGGGCAACCCATTCCAGGACCTCACCACCCTCACAGTAAAGAATTTCTTCCTCATATCCAACCTAAACTTCCCCTCTTTAAGTTTGAACCCGTTACCCCTTGTCCTATCACTACAGTTCCCAATGAAGAGTCCCTCCCCAGCACCTGTATAGGTCCCCTTCAGATACCGGAAGGCTGCTATGAGGTCTCCACTCAGCCTTCTCTTCTCCAGGCTGAACAGCCCCAACTTTCTCAGCCTATCTTCATACGAGAGGTGCTCCAGTCCCCTGAGCATCCTCGTGGGCCTCCTCTGGAATTGTTCCAACAGTTCCATGTCCTTTTTATGTTGAAGTGTTAAATAGATCCTTCCCAATACAAATACAATGGTCAGTAATACATGTTCACCACCTATGGAGATTGGCCTGTGCACTGCAATGATTAGAAACTCCTGGGAATACAAAAGAAACTGTATTTCTCAACTTTCTGTCTTTCTAACAATTAAAGAACTAAGGAAAAAGTAATCAAATTTACGAGGCCTGAAAAAATACTAAAGATTATCTACCTCGTAAAATGAACTTTTAAACCTGAAGTCGTATTTCTTCAAGCCTAATAATTTAGTTTATCTTTGATCATTATAAATTATCCTCTGTAAAGAGCAGTGGTTGGGAAAGTAGTTGGCAGCATGTACCATTGGAGGTCATTCTGCTTTATTTATTGAAAAATACTAAAAAGTACAACAGTAAAGCACTTCACATTAAAATGGTATGAACCAACCAAGATAACCGCTTGTAACTGTCTGTGTAAAATTATGGTCAGAGTAACCACCTCTGGCTCCAGAATGAACTTTCCATGTATGCTAGAGCCAAACGCATTTGCTTACTCAGATTTTCACTTGAATGATAATTCCCCACTACCACCACCTTTTATTTTTTCTATATGTATAAAAGCTTTAAAAGGAGAGGGATGGGAAATGTCATCAAATACCTGTCACCTTAGGACGTGAAGCATCATAATGACAAAGAATCCAGACAAGTGTCACTAAACAGTTCATTCCTCTTCTTTACTGACACCAGTAGTATGTGAATGAACACACAATTACACAGTTCAGATTAATTCCCAAGGCAGATCTCATTCCTCACAGAAAATTGTTTTCCAGTGCCAAGACCTCGGTCTTCCAATAATGGCATCATAATAACTAAATATCATTGTGCATTCCCTCTGCACTGAGTTTTACACCACTAAGCTCTGCAATGGTGTCCTGACCTGCTTGCCAGGACAGAGCTGCACACTGGAGGCCACATTCTCATTTTGTAGTGTTTTATTACCTTTCAGTGTATTATATTAATATTATTTTTTAAATTATTAAAATAACTCACGCGTAAGTAGCTACCTGGTGTATAGCCAGAGCAAAGCTCTTGCTTTTTGGCTGGTTTTTATTCCTTGCTAAAAGACATAGGAACATTACAGATTTAAAATAATGAAAAGCTGAGATATTTCAGATTTTCGGTCCTGTTTGCATCACTTTTACCCTGAAATACAATGTAAAACATTGTATTAATGAGAAACCAGGAAAACTGCAGATTTTTCAATTTCTGGGCACTTTTCCCTGGGAACACAACCATCCCTTGGGCTGAGGTACTGTTACTTCCAGACTTCACCAAGTTTCTAGAGGGTCTGAAGTTACTGGCGCTTGAAAATTGACTCAGAGCAAAGGCCCTGCTTATTCACACACAACAGTGCTCAGGACGCAGTGGGGGAGCTCTCTCTCCTGTTCATGCAAGGCAGAAACTTCTGCCAATAGGGAAGTTCTTTACTATGAGGTTGGTGAGGCACTGAAACAGACTGTGCAGAGAAGTGGTTAATGTCCCGTCCCTGACAGTGTTCAAGGCCAGGCTGGAAGGGGCTTTGAACAACCTCGTCTAATGGAAGGTGTCCCTGCCCATGGCAGAGGGTTGGAACTGGATGAGCTTTAATGTCCTTTCCAACACGAACCATTTTCTGATTCCATGGTTCTATCACTTCAGAAGCGCAGCTGCTCCTTCCCTCTCACTTCATGCTCTGCCCAGAGCTTCTAAGTTACACAGCTGGGACAGCAGCAGGTAGCACTGAAGGGTGCTTGAAATCCCTGTTTGAGAATGGATATAGTTCTGGAAGACACACCTGCTTCTGCATCCCACATTTACTTTGGTAACTCCTGAGGAAATGAAACTGGGTGGCCTCACATTTGTGCTTCAGCTCACTTTATTAGTTTACCTGTCCATTCCTAAAGCTTTGCAGCTGGTCTTTAAATTTTTGGGAATGGTATTATAAATATCAGAAATAACTGAGTCCAGGGGCTCTTGCAGCATTTTCACTGTAATCTGATTTCTTTTTAAAACCCCCATCTCCTTGCGTACTTATTTGACCATCCCTCACGAAGCGAGCTCCCAGGATCTGAGATAACCTGTGCTTTGATGCTCTGAAGGACCTTTCCAGAATCACTAGGGCTCACCAACTGCAGCTACTCTAGGATCCTTGATGTCAGAGCCTATGAGCCTGGCTTCGTTTTAAGCTGGATTGGGTATTTCTGGAGAATGTGTGTCCTAGTGTGGTGAGAAGGACAAGCAGTTCTGATCGCCATTACATTGGACTTATTGAGAAGTTCTTTTCTTACAAACCTTTGCAAATCTCCACAGGCTGACACAGAAGAGTTCATGCCTGACAGCCTTCCAGGGTTTAAGCATGGACTTCTCTATTTCTAAAGGGCCAGGGCAGACATTCTTTGGATTTCATTAGAAACTCATCAGACATGCTGGATCCGAAATCAGTGCTGCCTTTGGCCAGCTGGAAAATACCAGCTTTTTGCAAGGAAACTCTAACCCACTAATTATCCTAAAAAATTCATGTAGGAACTTTCTTGACCCATTTCTTCTCCCTGTTCATTTTTTTCCTCCTTGAAGACATGGATCAATTGCTTTCTTAGAAAAATTCAGCTGATTTCAGTGTCATCTTTTTGGAGGTTTAAGCTTTACAAGAAGTACAGTGCTAAGTCATATAGCATAGTTACCACAAATTAACAAGAAAACACTCTTCTGGGAGCCTTTATGGTAGGGGGAAGCACATGAGATTTGCAAAAACCAAGGGGTAACCAAATAGTTCCTCATTTTTAAATGTGAACAGGAATCAAACATTCAGAATATGAAATATTCAGTTTAGCTATATTATTCACTATTCCTCATTTTCACATCCATCTGCACTTTTGGTTTCCAGCTGGGACAGAAACCAAGGGAAGCCAAAATACCTAGACAGGAACAGATAATAGCCAAAATACCGAGACAGGAACAGAGAAATGCCAAAATATTAACCAGAAACAAGAAGTACTGGACATCTCACAAGACAGCCTACATATTCTGTGAGCTCTCTAGCCAGGGGTGATGACTGAAGAGGTTCAAATTGTCTGGATAAGCTTTGCATAATTATCTAAATCTTCAGGTATTTAGTGGAAGCAAACTTAAAGTCTGAGTCCCTCACAATTTGCCTGTCTTTTGAATAAATGGCCATTTCTCATGTATTAAGGCAAACTTGAAGTGGGAAAAAATTCAGCAAAAATACCAAAGAATGGCTTAAAAATAGATGCTCCCTATTTGCTTTTAATGGGAAAAAACAGAAACTGATTTGTCCAAATAACAACGAATTCATTAATCATTGCAGTTTGTTGAACATTCATTGTTTAGATATTTTTGGGGTTTTGTTTTTCCTTAGTTTGAAGCTCACTTTTAAGCAAGAAGCAGAAGCAACAACAGGATAAAGACAACCAGTGACCCGACAAGAATGGCCAAAGGGCTGATGGGCTTCATCCTGCTTTCTCTGTCACTTACCTCCATATATCTGACCAGCGGATACGTCAGCATGGTATAGCACATTGTCATGGTTTAAGCCCCTCAAACAGTTTGCTCACTCACTCCCCCCTCTTTTTTCCCCCCCAGCTCCCGGAGGGATGGGAAGGAGAATCAAAAGAACTTAACTCCCACAGGTTGAGATAAGAACGGTCCAGTAACTAAGGTATAACACAAACCACTGCTGCTATCATCAATAATAATAATGACAAAGGAAATACAAGGGAAAAGAATACAATTGCTCACCACCTATAGGCAGCCCGACCAAGCAGTGCACCCCCTCCTTCCAGGTCTCTGCCCTCCGTTTTTTCATCCTGGGCATCACGTGCTGTGGTACGGAATACCTGTTTGGTTAGTTTGGGTCAGATGTCCTGTCTCCGCTTCCTCCCGGCTTCCCCTCCTCCCTGACAGAGCACAAGACTCAGAAAGTCCTTGGTCAGACCAAAACATTACCAAACAGTAACCGAAAACACTGGTGTTATCGGCACAGTTTCCAGGCTGAAAGTCAAAAACACAGCTCTGCACCAGCTACTAAGAAGGAGAAAAATGACCGCTACTGCTGAACCCAGGACCCACATGCTCACTTAATGCTCTTTATTTGCTGCCTGAACAGAAAGCAGTATTGGTTAGAATCAACAACTTGGAACCCTGTTTGGTATCTGATTATTTGGGTGTCTATTATTATTATTACTACTACTACTATTGTATTTGCTTATACCTGTCTTGTAAAGAGAAGCCTTGCTCCACTCCTGTGACCCAGATGATACCTCTCCCTAGGTATGAAATGGATATAATGTAAACACTACAACTGCTGTGAAAGTATCTTATGAGGAGAAATAACACTGGCAAGACTAAGTTTTAATTATGCTGAGTTTCTGGTGATTGAAATATTTATAGTGCGTACAGACAGAATCACATTTTGAAATTTGCTTTTCCAATAGCTCTTTCACCAGGAAAAGAACAACAGAAATTACTGCTTCATGTTTGCTGTATTCTGATAAAATACAGGAATGTTACAACCTTTACTTAGCTTAACATTCATCAACCTTTTCTTTTCCACTCTTTCAAAGTTTTATTGTAATGAAATGTAGTTAATGTCATTATAATGGGCCAATGTTGATAAGATGATCATTCATTGAAAAAGGGTTTTAAAGGAACTCAGCTTCTCCACTAAATAAAAATCTTTAGATAACATACCACTTAAAAGACAAAAATAAACATGTCACAGCCTCTGTAGTAACAGCATGATCAACTTGAGAACAGATATGGAACTGAGACGGGGGTAAGAAGGCAAAAGAAACAGCTGGTGGAGTGGTTTTCCTTAAAAACATTTATGTTTTTTTCTACTAGAAAATTAAAGTGTTTCCTTGGTGTGCCCCAAGTGCACAAGCCATAGATGGCAAAGGAATGCTTAGACTTCGGTCAGGTTTGGATGTAACCTTCTTTACAGGATAGTCAGTTATCAGGCTAAAGGTTTGTGGGATGAAATGAGCACGTTGTGGTTTCAAACATGAAAAATATCAAAGCAATCCTTGCAAAAGCTTCAAAAAGAGACAACTGCTCTACAAGTAAGCCAGATAAATTGACCACTGAGAAGCACCAGTAGAAGCAGTCTGCCTTGCATAGCCTGGGACATTGAACAAAGTGTTTTGTAAAGATAGATTGAAGGCAGCAACAACACAATAACAGTACTCAAATACAGAACAGCATTCCATTAAGAGGATGAGAACTGAAACTTTCCCGTGCTGAAAGTGTACTTTAAGTACACACAATAATTAATACAGTACGATATGTACTGTACGTGTAGCACAAGAGATGCACGCATAAATGATATAAAAAAGCTTTTTGGTGTGAGGACAAAGCAGAAATGTTATAGACTGCTAATCGACACTGGTAGTTACTGAAGAGTTTTGAAAATAGGCTAGACAAAGGTGTCTCAGGAATGACGAGCATAGCTGATCTGACTGCCATTTCTGCTGGCACACCCATTCTACAAGGATGCTCTTCGTCTACTGTAAGAAGAGATAGAGATTGAGAACAGTGTAACTTTTTCTTTATAAACAACAAATTCTTAGAATGCAATTATAAAGTTTGAAACAAATCATCAGTTTCCAGTTTGATAAGACTGACAGTGGCCAATGCCACAGAATAATTGAGAGTATGCAGTTCAGCATGCAAGGCGTATCTAGGTTGATCTACTCACAAGGAATGTCTCTTCCATCACTCTGAAACTGGAAGAATGTTGCTCTTCCATCTTAACCTCTGCTTGTAACTCTTAGTGGTTGTATAACCCAAACTAACAGTATTTCATAATTCTAGGAACATCTGTCCTCCATGATAATTTGTGGTGTTGAGTTTTTTAGGAGAAAATACAGTATAAAGGAAATATTTCCTTCTTTAGTTTTACATTTGCCCCTTCTCAACTGAGTTCATAAATGGATCAAGTTATCAATGGCTCCCTTTTACTGTAAAGAGAGAAAGAGTTTTAAATAAGTCCAAGATCAGTCTCCAAATTCATGATTCTGAATTTTCCACTTCATATTTCTTTGGCATTTCAGACAGATTTTTCAATTCCTGTTCAGAACAAGACCCAAACATTTCCACATTTCTGTAAAATGAATGGAGGTCCAGATTTAGGTCAATCTACCCAGTGAACTGCTTTGAAGTCAGGTAACTCTGCAGTGTTTTGGGGCTACAGCTGCTGTCTATTCCTAATTCCTGAGCTACGAAGCCTGATAGAGTGTCTATCAGGGGACCGAGCCTGCAAGTTGTAGCTGTCTTCCCTCAAAGTCATACAGCCAAAAGTAATGAACTATGTGATTAATACAGTTAAATAGAAGCCAAAAAACCATACATCCAAAACTGTGAAATTATATTGATTTACAGGGGGTTTACAGAGCATGATGATACAGAAAAGGTAATAGAAATCCACGCTGCAGAATAGACATGATCTTATTTTCTTAAGTATTAGGAAAGTTTTTGATCTACAGTTTAATGTAGCTATGAATTAAATAATGGATCTGAATTTCAGGATTAAACCTTCCTCAGGTTCTGCTCCAGAGCAGTGCCTTCCAAGACATGTGAAACTGGTAACTTTCAGAGGTAGAGTCTAAATACACATGAAAATAAATTGAACTTAAAAAAAAAACCACTATTGATTTCAGCTCCTTGGACAAGAATATAGAAGTAACTTCAGTCTTTGTTTTTTCAAGTTGTCGGGCCTGTCATCTTCTGGCTTATAAAAGTCTCTCCCATGTTGTAAGTCTAGAAGCCACATATATAATTTTGAGATGTGATGGATTCCCACCAGCTACGAATTATGATGAATATCCTTCACCTTGCTTCACGTATACTGTCCAACACATTAGTGGGATTAGAGCTAAATATGGAATCCTAACCAAATACGCACGCTGGAGGGAACTGCTCTCCAAATCTAAATACAGAATTCAGTCAGACCCTTCTGGCCTTTGCTTTTATTGCACAAAAACCACCAGGAAAAGAAACTTCATTTACTTCTTTGTATGAAAAAATGTATCATTACTTATACTTTGCAGCAACATTTTTGTAGTAAAAATCTGATGGCAAACCCTGTTTCTGTTTCCAGTCAGAAAATATGGTTCTGTTTTATTTGTTTTTTACAGTGGCCTCTCATGCTAGAGTCTCCATGTGATCATGACATTTCCTCCGCAACAAGAGAGAGGCCAGAAATCCAAGCAATCACACAGAGAATTTGTGTGTCTTGGCAGCTGTGATCTGTACGTTAATACATGTTCTGCTCACGCCAAGGTTCAATTTGCTGAGATGTATTTAGTTTGCACTGCAGGCCTAAGCCGCATTGGGACCCTTCTAAGAACTCCTAAGTGAATCCTTAATCATGGTGTGTACACTGAAACAAGAAAAAATGGACTGTGCACCTAGAAAATCCAGTTTCCCAGTGCCAGATAGCTAACTTCCCACAGCTCTTTCTGCTCTCCAAAAATCAGCAGTGCCTTTGAACAGCTGACAACATTTTAAATGGTACATCTGGAGAAGCAAAAAAAAACAAAACAAAACATCAGAAAACATCTGTTTTTGTTGTTGAACAAAAATAAACAGTACAAAGCTGAAAGCTGAGCAGAGAAAAGCTTTTCGGATACAGTTAATGTTTTGTTTATTGCACAACCCTGTTCGTACGCACTGATCTTGTGCTGGTGGGTGGATCAGAGTGTTGCTGCTATGTGGTGCAAATAGGCTATCTCTCAGGGAGTCCTGCCAGTTCTCAGGGCTAGATTCAGGAAGAGATGGGAGCAAGATTTGTGGAGGCACGGCATTAGTGAGCATTTCAGTACTGGTGTGATTGCTCTGTGCGATTCACTGCACCTGGGGGATCCTTGCTGACCACGAGAGCCCTAGGAAAGGCAGACAAAGGAGGGCTCCTATCTGTTATGGGGAAAGTTGAAGACCAGAACAGCTCCAGTACGTGGGCATTCACACAGTATTTTGACTTTCAGAGGAATATTTCCATCTGCTTATCCCTTCATCTCAGCTGCTCTTTCATAGGCTCCTCTCTTCATCATCTGTAAAGCCTTTAAAGGAAAGGTGGAAAGATCTGCTTTGATATTGCTCTTGATATCTTAATTGGTGTTTTTAGGGTCCCAGGACAAGCTGTAGTTTCTGGAGAGATCCAAATAGGTGTCCCTGAAGTGTGCTCTTTAGGGGCTGATGCTGATCTTGCCATTTATTCTAACTCCAACTAAACAAATAACAATAACCTCAAAGGTGTTATTCTAGACCTCAAGCCTTGTGTTTCAGCTCTCTGTGAAGTTCAACATGTACTAACCATTCACCTCAAGGCTACTATGGTGATGTAAGAGATAATGTTAACTGTGCCAGAGATGCCTTATGAGAAATCAACTTAATTGTGATAAACCTCATTTGTTTATGATAAAACTGACTGCACTCACTGATCTGGGGTTCTTGTCAGTCCAGGATGAGAATAAATTACATTTGAACTGAAAGGGAAACCTTAATTATTTAGAAAGAATGAAACTGAAAATAACAGACCCAGTAATTACTGGTACACTACTCCTTGAAGATGCTGGAGTTGTGGATTCATTTTTTTCTCCTCCCTGAAGGGGTCTGAACTCATTGTCTACAGGACCTCTAGGAAATTCAGAAAAAACAATGCACATTGTAAAGCACTCTCTGAGGAACAAAGTCCACAGAAATTCTGCCTTTGTTTCATTGGACAGGTTAACAAATGAGTCAAGATATTTTTCTAGAGAAAACTTTAGTAGAGCATCATTTATCTCAGGTCACTGAAAGGAATCATAGGTTTACTTCAGTAATCTAACTATCACACTGGATTAGAAGTGGTAGAAGGAGCTTTTGGTGTAGTTTCAGAAGACTTTTTGTGTATCTGCCACTCAAAACCTCCGGCTAAGTATTTCAGATTTTGAAAATTCTTCTGATGTTTGTAAACTATTGTGGTTTACTTTTTTTTCCTTTCCTTTTTACTTTTCCTCCCCATTTTCCCCGTGATTGGTCTTTGTGTTTGAGTTAGATTGTTTCAAAGTACAATAAAGTTTTTATTTTGAAAGTAATAGGGCTTTCTGAAAAGTTTTTGTGAAGTTTTTTCACCTCGACTTTTTCATACCAGGAAATTCATCAAATCTGAAACTTCTCCTTGTTTCAAGCCCAATTTTGGCAACACGGCAATTTTTAGTGAGAAAAATCCTTTAACATTATATCTGGTTAAATAAAAATAGCGCTTTTTTTCAGAGATGGTATTGCTGACAATACAGGCTGGAAAGATTGTTTCATGCCCAAGGAAATAGATAAAGCTGTGCTCCTTGAGAAAAACGAAGTCAGCTGAGAAGAGGCTACAGACCACTACACATCAGTCCAATAGAACAACAGACATCCTTCAACGTCTTCAGCTGCTGCTGTGCACAACAGGTAAGTGACCTGAACAAGAGATACAGAAAGAAATTAGAGTGACAAAAAGTTGAGAACTTGAGCCAAAGAGGAAAATTAACAAAAAAACCTGGAGGGCTCTCAGAAAAGATAAGAGTACAAAGATCACTGGAATAAAAGAACAGACCACAGCACATGCGACCTGCAAACTCCATCCTGTTATTACCCTACTTTCATTGTGATGATGAGTTGGTTTGATTTAGTTGGATCTTCTCAATCATTTCTTGCTTCGCGTTGCCAGTAGTACTGATGGCCCAGGACTGCAGTCAAATAATTGCTTTCTTTAACTAGCGAATTCAACATGAGAGGAAATTATCACCAAAGGAAATAAACTATTCATAATCTAAATGCAATGTTGCTCTTTTGATGATTGTCTTGGTCTTGTTTGGTTTTCAGATAATACTACCATAATGTATCTGCATCTTTGTGCAATGTTATATGTCACATCTTTTATGGTTCTACCTACTTTCAACAGGAGTGAAGAGAAGAAGATATGCTTCCTAACTATTAATTCTGATCAGTGCTGTGGTCAAGAATGAACCGAGCTTGTATTGATGAGGCGTGGTGGCAGAGCACCCTGCTTGCATGGCAGCACAGTAACACTGAGTACTGAGGTTTATTCCTCTGCAAACATACTCTTTGCTATCAATGCCAGTCTTCCCCTATGTTAGACAACTGAACTATGCATCCATATGGGAGACTGGAAAGACGGATTTCATTGCAAATATAGGATCAGTGTTACTCAAGGAACCAGGGTCTGGTTCCTTCCTCCTTCTGCAACTGATGGAGAGATGGTCAGAGCCAACAAGACTTTGTGTTATTTCATTCGCACAAGTGGCAGCTATTGAAGCAAAGAGTGTGGTAAAAGAGAAGAGACTGAGGTGACACAGAACCCGGCAGAATTATGTGTCTAAATGGTAATTTTTCTAGAGTAGCTCAGTCTTGGATAGATCACAGCCTCTACAAGCTGCTGATTCAGAAGAGAAGATGGCTGATCTTTTTTCTGCAGCAAAGTAAATAAATAGAGGTTTAGAAAGACAAAAAAAGCTCCCTTCTGCTTTCCAGCACTTCTGCAGTGCTCTTGGGGTTATGGGGATGTTAATGCAAATGGCTGAGAAAACATGGTCCAGTTCACTGACAGGTTTTAAAAACAGATCTCTTAAATGCAATGGAAACAAAGGCTGACATGAAAGATTCAAAATAGAAAGGAACAGCTTCTTCTTAAATCAATATAAATTGTCCATGTGTCATGGCAGGGAACATGTTTCTTTCTCTTTTTTTCTTCTTTCAGGAACTACGTAACCACAGAGTTCCTGTTTACTGTATTTCTTAAGGATAAAGTTTTCTGCGGTGAGAGACACCTAAGACCATTAGGCACGCACACTACAGATCCAAAGAAAGTCTATTTACCAGAGCTTCCAGGAAAAATATTGACAGGGCAGTAAAAATACTTTCCTTGATTACTCAGACTCATATTTTCAACCTGAAATTACAGGAACTTTTCTCTTTTAGTAATTTATTTTTAGCATCTTAATGTTTTTCATTTTATTCTTTTTTTTTTTTTGCTTACCTTTTAAAGCATGGCAAGTTTCCATTGATTTTGCAAACCAGGGTCAAATTTGGTAAATATTTCTAATGTGCTTCAACCCTTTTTTCAGTATTCTTGCTGAGTCAGTAGGAAATGATCAATAGAAGGTAAATTTACCTTTCTTCAGGAACTGACAGATGAAGCTGCAGTGCATTTCAAAGAATATGGCCTCTTCTCCAATCTATTTTTAAATAACATATGAGTAGTAATATCTGTGTAATGAAACTAAGCTGTCTACATATTTATGTAGTGCATATTACTGCAAAATCGGAGCACCAAGAAAACACTGATGAATTATCCGGGAAACTCTGGGAAGAAAAATATTTCCTTTTTAAGCCATCAAGGTGCACAGATGATTTAAAATGAATGTCAGGCTATTTGCAGTTTATGGACATAGGATCCTTTGATCTTAGATAGGAGGGGAACTCCAAACTTCTGGAAGTGCTTTTCAGTGCAAACACATTGAGTTGTCATCTGACACACATACAGACATTGAAGGTTGGTATCTCGTGTGGTTCTGCCCAAACCAAACACTGTAGGGTTTGATATCCCTGTCCCCTGAGAAGGAAAATGGGGATGATTTCTTCAGGAAGCTGGGTGGTCTCTGAGCCTTCAGATTTGCCTCTCTGACAAGTCATTTCCCTGCGGTCTTACTCATACAATGGAGAACTTTATAGAAAGCTGAAGATATACAGTAATCTAAAAGAGATGATAATATCTTCTAGCTTGTGGCAAGTGTCAAAAAAAGGTATATACATCACAGGGTAAACTGGAGCAATTCTTTAAGACCACAAGGAGAAAAACCTATCCCTTTCAAAATGAGCAAGGCCTGTATCAGTCTTGGCTCTATCTCTTCAGAACTATGTGCAGGTCTTGCAGATGGAGCTATCTGGAGCTGGGCCTCCAATTTGTGCTCCCAGGAAAATGGCCTACATACTGCTTTGATCGGATAAAGTTTTAGTATCTCCTTCACAGCAGAAACTTTCAAGCTTTCAAGTATGAAATTCTTTATTCATCCTCCACTTGGAAAGATACAGAGGAAAGAAACCCATTCATTTCAGGTGCTCATCCTATCTCTAGAATTTGTCAGGAACCAGTGTTGCTCCTGCTTGAATTCTCTCTGTAACTTCCCAGTGAAAACTTATTGTCAATTCATTCCCTTTTCAGTATTACAGAAATGTTATATAACTGTGATGTGATCTTACAAGGAAAAAAAACATATCTGGACTTAGATGAGCAGGGAAACAAAAAGCAGAAAGAGTTTTATCACACAACCAAAGCTCAGAGGCAAATCACAGGAAAACAGTATCTACACAAGGGATTAGCTTGTTTTGAAACAATGAAGAGAAAAAAAGATTGCTTTTTGTGTTTCAGTTCAAGGATATGTGTATTTGCCATGATTATCCAGGAGCTGCTATTGCAGAGGTAACTCATGATGCCTTTTAACTCTCTCATTCCCTTTCTACAAAATACATTTGAGCCTTTCTGTATTTTATAAGAGGTATTTGTTTAAACTGATATATATATATGCACACATTACTGTGATTCATGCAGTTTGTTCTGTGGACATCTTTTGTGTGTTTGCCTTTGACTGAGAGGACTGGATTGGACAAACCAAGCCGTGTTTTTTGGAAAACATGAGAAATTAATTTTCTGTACACTTGTAAGTGTAAACAGATTTAAGAAGAGCAAGAGAAATACCATAACCCTGCTGAAAGCTACTAGGTAAAGTGGCTGCTGAAACCTTTTGGATAAATATCCTGTAGACATTTTGTCTCAAATGCAGAAGGCAGCTACTACAAGAGTAGCTATTTTACTATAGCTATAAAATACTGACCTGTAGGGAAGAATAGACTGAGTGCTTAGAAGAGAAATGTGATTTGAATAAAAGTGATTATTAAAAATTTGAGTTTCATATTCTAAGAATGGTGAGCAGCAGGGATAGAACAACAAACAAAAGGATACAGAAGATGCAGGAGAGATGGCAATTACTTCAAGTGGTTGTCCAAAAAGGATACTTGCAATGTATACTGGTGCAAAGGGAAAGAGGGAAGTCTAGTAAGAAACTATTAGGGAAAAATTTTGATGATCTGAAAGTCTCAAAAGCAGAAATCCGGGACGTAATTTATGCCCAGATTAAAGGACTGTCTACTAGGAATAAAATACAGAAAGTGAGATAGAAAACGGTTTTCAGAAAGAAATTGAAAAGTCAACAGAAAATATGCAAAAAGTCACAAGACAGGAGTACAGTTCCATTACAAAATGGGAAAAGGGAGCCAGTAATAAATAAAGCTGACAAGACTAAGCTAGACCATCCGTTCCTGCCTGCAATCTTCCCTCAGAAAGAGTGTATTTAGACACATGAAACAATTCATTTTAAGAAGAAGGGTTGCACAGTCAACTGAGAGATGTCCCACTTAATTTTGAAGATGTTTCACTCTACAAGCTCCCATGATCTTTTTGTGGCATCATGATAACATTAATACTGGTTTTCAGGTAGGAGGGAATTCAGTTATGTCTTCCTAGACAGGTAATTTCTGTACGGGGTAGGAAGAAATGATCATAGATAGTCACAGAGTTCGTGGAGTATCTTGGATTTAGGGCAAACACAGACATGTGGTGCCAGGAAAGTCAGTCACAGGCTGAGCTGTGGATGAATACAATTAGATACAAGGTCTCATCTCAGAAAAATGTTAACAGAAGGTGGCTATAATGGAAAACAAATGGTATCCCTGAAAGAAAAATAACTCTTCCTCAAGCCTGCTGGGAGTTCTGAGTTCATACACAGGCATGCTTCACTGATCCGGAGTTCATATGATACCTTTATATCCAGAAATTCTGAGTCTTTTCTCGCACATCTGGTGAAGAAGGAAGAGTCAAATATTTTATTCTTCCCGGTTCACTTGAGAAAATGTCACCAAAAATAAAGAGCACAGCACCTTGGTTCTTGAAACATGAAATTTTCCATGGTATCAATCCCATCCTTATTCTGATTGTCCAATAATTTTTCATAGAAGCTGGAAAAAATATCCATAAGAAGATGTTTCTACAATGAGCAGTGTTTCCCATCTAACAGAGGAGGGATAGACATATGTCATCTTGCTAGAGTTGTATGAACCCAGTAGCGTTCATACACTTTCAGCAAACGGCTGGATTAGGTCTGAAAAGATAATACTGTACCTTCAAGATCTCTGTTCTTGCAAAATCTTTCCAGACCAGTCTTGCCACTGCGCTGAAAAACACCCTAAAGATACTCAAGCAAATAGGTTTTACTGTCTAGTGCAGACTCTGTAATTTAACTGCTATTTAAAACCAATCAGACTTGAGTTCTTACCAGAAGAATTCATGACGGGTATCAAAGACTGTCCAAACAAGAAAATCAGATTTTAGCATGGTAAAGAAAAAGTGGTTTTATGCAAACTCAGTGCATTTATATGTTTTCTTAGAACATCAGCTATATTCTAATCCAGGTAGCCAGAGAGCATAGATTTTCACTCCTTACAGCATCAGCCATATTAAAGCATTTTAGAAAGCAGTATTATCTTTCCTTTCTATTAGAGTATGTGTCCTCGTTCTTGCTATGACTACTAAGGAGTATAAAGGATATAGACATCAGGAGGTAGAGATGTACATCTAATATTTAAGTAGATACAGACAAGCAATAGGAGCAAAATACACTTCTTCTAATCTGAAAATGCCGTTCAAACTTTTTACTGGGTTAAAATTATGTCATGCAAGAGTTCATATGAGGTATTCTGGCCATCCAATCTCGCTCAACAAGTGGGATCATAAGGAAGTGGGGCAAACATATTTTCCTAGTGGGTAAAAAGTCACCCCCTGCAAGTACAATCCTAGCAGAACCATTGCTACTTAAAAAAAAAAGACATTACAAGTACCTCGAATACCTTTTCCTCATATGCTCATTCTGGAGATGGCATAAAATAGTTACAAGGAAATTCTGTCCCAGCTGAAGAATTCTCTTGGATCCCACTTCTTGATCCAAACAGGAACAAAATTTACTGCTAAGACACTTCCCTCAGCAAGATAACAAGAAGAATTCTGAAATGGTGATGAGGGCAAAACCTGAGATCTTGAATTCCTGTAAACAGTGAAAGTCTCCAACTTCACCTACAGGAATTAGTTATGGGATAAACATTCACTTTTCTCCATTAAAAGATGCTTACTAAATACAATTCATATTTTCTGAAATGCTAAATAATATGCTGCACTATTACCCTTCTGTTGAACAGAAGTCATTAAGGGATCTGAAGCATCCCATAAATCACTGTTTCCTATCTTTTTTGAATCTGGGATTTCTCATCACAGTATCATGGCCAAAATGGACAATATTTCATTTTAAATAATTGATGTGTTTCAGACACTTTTCTCACTGCTTGTCAGAATAAAAATGGAGGATTTGGAAAACAATCTTTCCCAGGTTTCCCACCAGACTTTCTCCTAGTTCAGAAGAGTCAGGGAAGAGAAAGCCTTAAAATCGTGGCATTTTTATGCATAAGAAAGTGATTTGAGATCACCATTTGAAGTTTTAATGGTTTTTGCTGAGTCCCAAAGCTAAAGCACCTGGTCTTTAAAGCATTGAACATATATAAGAGAAAGGTCTGAAATTTGTAAAATCTGAACAAATTTTGTATAATGGAATATTGAAGTTGTATTTTTTAAATTACTATTATACATAGTCTAAACACATGACAATATGATCTAAAATGCAGGTTTCAGTGGCATCATTTGGGGATGACTGTATTACAAGCAGTGAAGACATGATAGAATTACATACATCATCCCAAATGAGTGCCAATAAATCTCTTCTGGCTTCTCTGTCTCTCATCATGCATTCATATTGCATAGCTGGCTGAATATATTGAAGTAAATCTTTTAAGTCAATGCAGATCCCCTTTTTTTTTGGATCAGTTTTGAGCAGAATTTGATTTTGATTAATTTTTTAAAAATTCTAGATTCATTGAAAATAGATGACCCAAAGGATTCTTCACTAGAGTTTTGCCATCATTACTGCCTTGAATGTACATTCACTGAAACAAAGATCCTGTGCAGGATAGCATATGATCGTGTATTTAATGAGCCAGATGTATATACGGAGTTCCAGGAAGGAGAGGAGAAGAGAGACAAAGCAGATCAAGCTGGATCGTTAAGGGCATCTCTTACCTTTTGAACATCTGATTTCAAAATTTAATAATTTTCTTTCTTTCTGCTATATAAAATGATACCACACTTTCATTCATATGGTTTATGGCATATGTGCATATTAAAATGATAAATCCTTCTGTTTCAGCAGAAGTGCATGATATATGCATGTGTAAGTAACATTAGAAGCACTTTCCCCAGAGAGCCCTTTTATCCACTGACTCTACTGCCTCTGGTTTCTCCCTGGGTTTGCCTCCCTGTTTTGTGGGTTATCTGAAGATTTATTTTCAAAAGTGAACTCATATGGTGAATGTAAATGAAGCATTATATCTGCATTGAAAAGCATATACTGCTCTTGATAACATTGTGTGTCATGATATAATGTTCTTAGCGAAAGTATTGCTTCACTTCAGTCTACAAAAGAACTGAAATATAAACAAAACTAAAGAATGTAGTGAAGAATAGTTCTGATGAAAACATTTTTGTGGGCTGTTAAAGCAATAACTCTAAATATCAGTAGGATTTTTTCTGCAGTAGTGTACTGAATACTTTTTATCCTCAAAATATTTGTCTTAAAAAAAAGTATCTTATTGTTTGCTTATAGTTCATGAAAGGTGCAGTTTCATGAGTCTAAGGATGTACTATCACACTAATAGACATATATGACCAACTCCATGAGAGCAGATCCTCCTGGAAACTGTGCTAGGGCACATGGAAAATAAGGGGGTGCTTGATGACAGCCAATGTGGCTTCATTAAGGGCATATTGTGCCTGAAAAATTTGGTGGTTTTCTATGATGGGTTTACAGCTTTGGTGAATAAGGAAAGAGTGACTAACATCATCTACCTGCACCTATGCAAAGCATTTGACACTGCCCCACACAACATCCTCATCTCTTAACCGGAGAAACATGGATTTGATGGATGGAATTGGCTGGATGGTCACGATCAAAGAGTTGTGGTCAATGGCTTGATGTCCAAGTGGAGACCAGTGATAAGTGGTGTTCCTCAGGGGTCAATGTTGGGTTAGGTGCTGTTTAACATCTTTGTCAGTGACATGGCAGGTGATCCTGCCTCTCTACTCTGCTCTCGTGAGACCTCACTTGGAGTATTGTGTGCAGTTCTGGTGCCCTCAACATAAAAAGGACATGGAACTGTTGGAACAACTCCGAAGGAGGGCCACAAGGATGATCAGGGGCCTGGAGCACATCCCATATGAAGATAGGATGAAAAAGTTGGGGCTGTTCAGCCTGGAGAAGAGAAGGCTGCTTTGAGACCTCAGAGCAGCCTTCCAATACCTGAAGGGGGCCTATAAGGATGCTGGGGAGGGACTCTACATGAGGGACTGTAGTGAGAGGACAAAGGGCAACGGGTTCAAACTTAAACAGGGGAAGTTTAGATTGGATATGAGGAAGAAATTATTTACTGTGAGGGTGGTGGGGCACTGGAATGGGTTGCCCAGGGAAGTTGTGAATGCTCCATCCCTGGCAGTGTTCAAGGCGGGATGGGACAAAGCCTTGGGTGGCATGGTTTAGTGTGAGGTGTCCCTGCCCATGGCAGGGGGTTGGAACTAGATATCTTAAGGTCCTTTCCAACCCTAACTATTCTATGATTCTATGGACATAAGGATTGCGTGTCCCCTCAGCAAGTTTGCCAGTGAAACCTGGACAGGCTTGAGAGGTGAGAACCTCATGAAGTTCAACAAAGTTAAGTGCCAGGTCCTGCACATGGGTTGGAACAATCCCAAGCACAAATACAGGCTGGGTGGAAAGTGAGTTGAGAGCAGCCCTGACGAGAATGACTTGGGTTGTTGGTTGACAGGCTCACCACGACCTGGTAATGTGCAGTTGCAGCCCAGAAACTATGTGCTGGGCTGCCTCAAAAGCCGTGTGGCCAGCAGGTGAGGGGAAATGATTCTCCTCCTCTACTCTGCTCTCTGCATCCAGATTCTGGGCTCCAACATAGGAAGCTCAGGTACCATCACTTTTGCAATGAGTCCGGAGGAGGGCCATGAAAATGATCAAAGGGCTGGATCACCTCCCCTATGAAGAGAGGCTGAGAACACTGAGCATTCAGTTTGTTCTCCAGGCTCGTTCAGCCTAAAGAAGAGAAGGGTCAGGGAAGAACTTATAACAGTCTTCCAGTACCTAACGGGGCCCTACAAGAAATCTGGAGAGGGGCTTTTTAAAAGAGCATGTAGTGATAGGACAAGAGGGAATGGCTTTAAACTGAAAAAGGGTAGATTTAGCTATAAGGAAGAAATTATTTACTATGGAGGTGGTGAAGCACATTAGTTTGCAGACATGTCCTAATATTTAGTGAAGGATTCCTTTCAGACTGGTTCACACTTCACGGGAATGTTAAGAATATGTTGTGCTAAACCGAAACATTCTGTGTGCCATGGTTTAAAACCATCCAGTAACTCAGCACCATGCAGGCGCTCGCTCACCCCTCTTTTCCCTTCCTCTCTGGGTGGAAGGAGAACTGAAAGAATGTGAACCACATGGGTTGAGATAAGAACAGTCCAACAACAAAAGTACAATATACTACTACTTCTAATACTAATAACCAGATAGGACAGAGCAATCCTTATTAGTGCTACCTTGTACTACAGAAGCGCTATGCTTCATGCCCCCCCATGGTCAAAAAAAAAAAACACCAAGAAAACCCACATATCCCCCCAAAAAACACTAACAACCAAACAAAGAAGCAAAACATGCCACTGAACTCGAGACTTTTAGAAACTTTGAAAATTCTACAATTTCTATTAATGCCTTTGAATTCACATAGAATATATTTTTCTTTGGAAGACTGATTTTTTTAATATAATGTGATGTCATTATAACTATTCTTAGCACTTCTCTGACTTCCTGAGTCAGTGTGTATAGATATTGCCAATATCTGGATGCTCCAGATATTGCCCTGCAGGCTGATAGCTGTTTTCAAATAAACTGCTTGGTTTTACTTCCCATTCATTGAGAATTAAGCACCTCTGCTCATACAGGGATTTTTTGGTCTTTGGGTTTTTTTGTGGGGGATGTGTCATGCAACACAGTGTTTCTGTGCGAAAATAAAGGCTGCAATTATGTAATATGTTCTCAGATGCTATTTTAATGGAAAACAAAGAATTAGAATAATAATTTTAATAAAGCTGGGTCACCAGTGCTTAAATATTGGAACATTGCTTTGAAAGCCTCAAGGGTCTATGCTGAACAATAAAAACTATTAGTAAATGAAAAAGCATAGAAAAAAAACCTGAAGAGAATAGATGAAGTAGCAAATGAAATCTAAAAAAACCCATAAATTAAAACTGTTATTCAAAATTGTATTTTAATCTGAACATGATTTGTTTCAGTTTTCCTCACAAAATTGTTGCGAAGTCCTATGAGTGAGAAATTACAAGTGGAAAAAGCACTATGCATAAATCCACATAATTTTTTTCTGGTCCATTTTCTTAAGATCAAGGCTTGGATTAAGCTTTTATATGAGAATCCCAAATCAGAAGATTTGAAGTCCATATAATCACTAAAGTATATATTTTTTTTTCTTTCACTGACACTAATTCTATAGTAGTGTCATTTATTATTGAAAGTACATTAGAGTAAAACAAGGTACATGAGTGGGACCTACACTGAGAGAAATTAGACTTCTTTAAATCAGACCTATGAAAACGCAAAGTATATGTACCGGTATATATATATCAGTGCATTTAATTTTAGAGGTAAATAATTTTCTGTATGACAAATACTGTCTCCTCCCAGAATAATGGCACTTGGTGTTGCAAAATATATTAAGTCAAACCAGATAAAATTACAAATCACTTTATTGCATTAGGCTTCCCTTTATCATTTAGATTAATAATTTAAACAGATGTAACTCTTTTTGCTTCCTCTAGAGATCAGGAAGAAAATTTGGGAGTCACAGCTAAAAACCCTTACAGCTGTCAGATTCCTCATTTCCTGCTTTTGTGCTACCTTTCCATGGGAGGCAAAACAGAAGAGGGGGTGTGAGGGTTTCACAAGTCTGTTTTTAGTTTGTCTAGGCTTTTAAACAGTGATTTAAAGATATTCTGGTTCATGGTCCTGATCCAAAGCCTGCTGAGCACAGTGGGACAATTCCCAGTGACCTCAGTGGGCTTTGAATTTGACTCAATGTTCAAAATTTCTGAAAACCAAATCATAAAGTTTGGCCTTTCTGAACCACACGTCTGCCATGTGCTCTGTGCACCTTTCACATGAAACACCAGACATGCAGCATACATCTGCATGGCAGACCAAGAGAAAGACTATGCCAGGGAAAGAGAAGCTTAAATAGTTGATACACTTTCTTCCAGCTTTCAGGCTGGAGCTGGCTTTTTGGTTAGCAGCTTTTCCAGGTGGCTTTCCTTACCAGAGTGATGCTAACATTCATAATGCTCCTAAGGCTTGTTGGAAGGGGGTGGATCATGGAGATTTGAAGGCAGAACTCCACTCTTAATGCCTAAACAGCTAAACTGTGTTTTTCTGAGCTGTCATTAAAAAACCCAATTGCTCCCAGGGCAGTGCGGTGAGAAGAACTGACTGCTACCCACTTCCATTAGCCTTACCATGCCTTAGTAGATCAGAGGCCTTGTAGAAGATTGCTTTTTAAGAAGATTCATGCAAAATAAGTTTATCAATCCAGAAAAAGGTAACTGGACTTACACAAGACTAGTAAGGCTCTAGTAGAGTGTGCCCAACTTAGCAAGAGAAAGCAGTGAGGCTCCCACACACTTGGTCTCATTGTCTTGTTGGCTTTTCTTCCCAATAAGCTTGTGTTTTAGTGAGCAACAGACTTCCCAGGGAGGGCAGAGGGGCGAAGTTGCAGACTGAAGGGCACCAGATAAAGGTTTATTGGAGCCATGTAAGAAAACCTTGTTGTTTTTTCAGTTTTCTGAATAAAGTGCAGTGTGGAAAAAATCTGATTATCAGATGTAATATTCACACAAGATTTTTGCAGTTCAGTCTGATCTTTGGGTGTATACAGGGTTTCAGTGTTCCTTAATAAATTACCTCTTCTTGTACCAATTAACCCCCTTCCGTGAGGGTTCAGTGTTTACTTGGGGCTGCGCCAATGCTAACAGCTATGGTTTAACATACTTTTTAATGGCTTACAATTACTACTGGGAGCGAAGGCTACATAAAATATTAACACTTAAGCATCTTTTACACTCCTTTGAACATTAGATTGTGTGTATAATATAAGCAACTTTTCATTCTTACAAACCTGTTATTTGCCTAGAATTCCACTGGACCCATGAAAATGCTGCAGTTAAGTGGTTTCCGTTGATTTATTAACTTCCCTCAAAGTCTGATGGCAGTCACTCCATGCAAAATATTAAATACACTTTGTCCTTTAAAGTGTTGCATAGTAATGCCCGAAGAATAAGGATTTCCACATTTTAAAGAGGTAAAGTAACTTTGATAATAATTTTACAGCATATTTGATTTTTTACCCTGTTGTACCACTCTGAGAAAATCAACCAGAGAACAGCTACTGTATTTGCAGAATCAATGCCATGACTGTTGATTATATATGAAGAATAAGAGTTATAAGAAAACCTTATTAAGTTACTTACCCAACTGCAGCTTTGGTTCTAAAATTCACAGCTGGTTCCCATCTTGAGAACAAAATCAATGAAAGCTGGGGATATAGGCACTCCGCCTGTGCCAGATTTCTATTTCTGTTGTGCATGGATGTCCCTGTAGACAAGCAATGGTTTGCCTGGGTCTCCAGTTGAAGAGCGGACCTGAGCAATATCCCATCCCCACCTTGCTCTCCCATCAGCTTCATAAGATGTTCTACATTTTAAGGGAAAACAGACATAACTTCAGGTTCTGTTGGCCACTAAATCAAGCGATTGAAAAATTTTGAAAACCTTGGAACTGATTCCGTACAACCCTTCAAAAGTTTTCAGCTTACATTAAAACATCTGCAATCTACAAAATCATCAATAAATCTCAAGCAATATGGATTTCTCATGATTTTCTTTCCATGTCCAGCTTCTGTCCAGCAACATTTGAAATGAATCTTTCTCACATGTTCTGGCACACCTACTTTTATCCCTGGAGGGACTTTACCAACGTGCAATATTGGAATTTGAAAGAATAAGGACATAACTACATGTTCCTGACACTTGAAAGACTTTCCATTAGTGATTTCTTTTCAAGTCTTCTTCTAAATGGTAGCGTCTTCAGTTTTCTGGAAGAGGCTAACAAGGACACTCCATGCTGGTTCCCACGTTTTTCTTTTTTCTAAGTTTTTTCTTTTCCTTCCTCTCTCCCAAAAGCACATTGTCCTCTATTCTGTTATCTCACTTCCTTCTATTAATTTATATAACTTAAAATCATCTGGAACAATCCCTTCTTTTCACAAGCAGCCCTTACATTTAAAGATGTGAATAATTTAAATGAAGAAGATATGTGAAAGCAAAGAACAGCGGAGCATAGGTGAATTAAAATCTTTGAATACTCTGATTCTGAGTGAGTCTGAAATATCTGCTGGGTATATCTGTAGCTTAACGTGGGAGAAACATTACTTCATTAAGCTTGCAGATACTCCTGGCACTAAAGCTACAAATTGAAATAAAGCAGCAGTGGGATGTGTTGATCTAAGCATTGTAGCAAAGATAGAACTGGGTCTTTCCTTCAGCAGTCTCAGGAACCTTTGAAGTTCAATCACTGCTTTCAGTTTTTAAGAGCAAAGCGCTCAGAGTTTGAGAAAGAAACATTAAAATATAAAAGCATTATATTTCTACAACTATTTCTATAGAATAGAATAGGATCCCTTTTAAAGCAAATTCTTTTAAGAAAGGAACATGAAAGACAAAGTATCCAAACTAAGCAATATTTTTGCCTGTAGAAGTTTAGTTTTCTACAACTAATATTTTTCAAAGTATCATGGGCACCACTAT
This sequence comes from Amazona ochrocephala, assembly GCA_039720435.1. Taxonomy (NCBI): domain Eukaryota; kingdom Metazoa; phylum Chordata; class Aves; order Psittaciformes; family Psittacidae; genus Amazona; species Amazona ochrocephala. Next base: position 113,102,649 of record CM077878.1, on the reverse strand, counting down.
AAGGTTAGAACTCAAAAGCAATTGAATCTATTAATTTTTGAGTGCACATCTATTCATCTTCAGAATGCCAGCAGCATAAGCACCTTCTTAACATTACTAATGGTATAAGCATGTGATTAATCATAGGCCTAGGTTCTTTGCAGAGCTGTCTAAATGAAGCCTTCTGACACATTTCATTATAGTTAAGTTAGAAATCTACCTCATTTTCACCTTAGAAAACATTTTATTTTATTGTTATCAGTGAGTTCATGCACAGCTATAGGGGCTCATGATGAACAGTGACCATATCATTTCACAATCATCTTCATGGGTAAAAACCACCAGTGTTGGAAGCTTGTTTTGGAAGGAACTTTCTTCTCTTTCCCAGGAGCTGAGCCCTCAGTGCTGTTATCTCTCCAGCTATAGGTTAAGATAATACTCCAGGATGCCCAGAGAAAGCAGGAGTCTACTGGCTGGAGCTGAAGGTAGTGCTGGGGGCCACCACCACCTCTTCCAGAGCTACCACCACCACCACCTCTACCAGAACTACCACCTCTTTGAGACAGCAGGCACATGCTGTCATGTCAGATGAACTCAAGTTCATCTGTCTATTATGACCCTGTACTTTGAGGTACTTTAGTGCCTACATTTTACTCTGTACATGAAGAGTCTGTCTCTTCAGTCCATTGCATATATTTAGTGCCTGAAAAGGAAAGTTGGAAAACTTATGTGGAGTGCACACTGACCTAAACCTTTCCAAGAGGACAACCTAAGCATATTGGGTTTTAAATATGATCTTTCTCTCAAGTTTAAGCCTCTCAAGGGATGCTGCTTTGTTTACTTGAGATTCAAGCCTGAGTATAGCCATTCTTTCAAAGCCCTCAGCAAGCACAGCTTGCTTTTTCTGGTGGTACCACATCATCTTGCCTGGGAGCGAGAGGCATACACTCTGTGCTGCCTCTCTATGAGAGTCCATCAGACTGCTGTGCATTGGCACAGCTCCCTGTGGTGCTCTCTGCACTGAAATGCTGGTTCAAGGAACCAGAAAGAGTCAAGATTAAAAACAAACAAACAAAAACATCTCACAGAGAAGTAGGTCTGGACTTGGTACATCTCCACATGAAATTATTATACAATTAAGAAAAGCCTCAGCCCTGTACACATGCTTAGTTTTATACACTAAGCCTATTCACTGTGTAAAGCTGAACAAATGCACAAGTGTTGTCAGAGCTGAGGTCCGTCACACTAGTAGTAGATATGCATGCCGTTTCCATAAGCCACAGCAGCAAATGCATAATTTAATAAAAAAGACTTTTGTCCATGTCTATTAAAAGAAACTTATAAATCCTCCAAATAGTACATTTAGGATTTGATCCAAAAGTTACTTAAGCCGATGGAAAAGCTGTTATTGATTTAATAGGTATTTATTATATTTGGCTATTCCTTTAGCCGTCACTCTTTCCCTCTCTGTCACCTCAGCTGAGTTCCAGCCCCGTCTCCTGTATCTTACCATTATGTGGATAGCATATGTTGTTTAAATGAGAGACTTGTTCATTAGTTTATGTTTGAACCATGCCAAGCACGTCCTGATCCTCTCTGAATGCTAAGATGATGGTAATAGATGACATAATTACAGTAATAACAAAATACTGTGTTCAGCCATGTTAGACACTCTTTTATTCCACAATCAACAAAGGATCTAACATATTCATGATAGGGAAACACATATCTAAGCAACAGGGCTGGTTGTGAACATACTGTCACTATTTTATTGAAGCCTGTTTTGCTGTTGAAAGCAACTGCAAGTGCTAAAGTTATTTGTTTTGTTTTAATTCATTATTTCTTTACTGCTGGAAAGAGCTGTTTGAGAAAACCACTTTTCTGAATGCTGCTTCTGTATTCATGAGACCATGGAAGCACAAACAGGGGGTAGTAAAAATTTGACAAGGAAAGAGAAAAGTTCATCTTTTATTTTCCAGTTTTTAGCCCTGCTTTTATAGACCTAAATCAAAGCTTACAAAAAAGCTTATAAAACTTTTGTTAATGCTTATTGCTCCTTCCCCTGTGCGATGGTTGAGACTTACAAAGGAAGCAATTTGACAGATGTTTCTATTTTTCAGTCACACGCAGTGTGAACTTCAGATGACAAGAAAGTTAAGGTTTGATTGAGCAGTCCTTTGCTGGATTTTAAGTAAAGGCATATATTTAAGTCCCTTTAAAATGAACATATTTTCTTATGTGTATTTACAAAGCAGACCTAGCTAATCTTTTCTGAAGCTATCGGCTTTAAATTCACATCAGTGAGTAGCTTCTAGGCTATGCGTGCGCCTTGCTTTTCAGTGACTGTTCCATGGTGCTCTGGAGCAACACTCCAAAATAACCTGCTTGTTGACCAGGGAATTTCCTAGCCTGTTTATCCAAACAAGAAACTCTGAGGACAGGACTTTGTCTTAAGTCAGCTTTTCTCTGAAGATTCAGTGCCAAATGGGACTTCACTGTGTCATTGCCTGAAAGGAGCAGTGCCTGTCCTTTCCAAGACAAAGCACTGTCGTGCTTTGCTGTTAAAATAACAGCCAGGGGCTACAGTATTCTGGAGAATGCAGGAGACCTGGGCTCAGCTCCCATTTTTGTCTGAAGTTGCTGCAGTTGGCATCTATCACTGCCTTGGGGGCTACTGGGCTTCTCCTCCTGCTAGAGCTGAGAGAAGGAGCCGCTCCTGTAGCCACCTTGATAGGGTACTCAGTGATGCAGATTCCTGCCTCATAGCTTGATCTGTAGCAGCTAGTGGATAAAACATCCCCAAAACCCCTTTGGGAGCTGTGGTTTATCTCCTACCCCAGGGAGCGGCATTACTGGTAGCTTAATGCCTGCCTCTTTGGACTGATGTCTGAAAGATGTCACAAAAATAATGCGATAATGAAGCTTAAGTATCTCTAAGAGAAGTGGCAACTGAGCAGGGGTTTTCAGGATCAGAGTTTTGGATTGCCATCTAACAGCAGCTTTAGCCACTTCTCTTTCAGTCCTGCTCAATTGGATCTTTCAGCTCCCATTAAAATAAAGATGAACTGAAGATAAGCAATCTCATACAGGATTTAAACTTAAAAGGCTCAGGAATGTCACAACAAGATAGCAAACAGAATTGCAATGTAAGGTAGTGGATTAAAGTAGCAAAGTGGGGGGGGGGGGGGGGGGGAGGGGAGAGAAAGCACCAGTGCTTCTCCCTCATCCTGATTTTGGCAGGTTGGGCTTACTTGGTGATGTAAGACAGATTTTTCTTTCTGAAATAAATTTGCTGAAAAGTCTGCCATAATCTGCAAAACAGTTCTAAAGTATAAAGGAGGTACTTCCAGAACAACTGGGGGAAAAAGAGGTGATGTTGATATTTTAATGTGCATTTTCTCTTCATTCTGAGAAGAGCTGCCATGTGCCAGTACTTTTCTAAAAGCACAGAACATATTTTGTCATTCAATCACTACTTTTCTCACAGCCAGAATGAAAGAGAAATAACACATACACACACTCACACGTGCACACTCATGCTGTCTTTCTCTCTCTGATAGTTCCTTAGGGAGTTCCGTCATACCTGTGTTTATGAGCTTTGGATCATCTATGGCCAGTGGATTTAGTAATAAATGGAGTGGAAATGTTCTTCATAAGAGTTCAAAGTAAATTTTGACCAGCCCCTGCCAGACATTGCTTCCATCGCATTTTACTGTAATGACTTCCTCTGAGTGGAAAGAATAGAGAAAGGAAGGCACCTTGCACATCTTTAAAATGTGGCTTGAAATATGACAAGCTCTGTAAATGAAGGGCATTTGGATGGTTTTATAGTGCAGCTTTTGAGGCTCTTTTGCCACTCTGGAAGCAGGGTGCCTGGGAAGCACATACAACTTAGTGAGGTGTGAGCCTGAGGGCTGCAAAAAGGAGCTATAACTCTGTATTTAAAGCAATGATTGTACCTCTGTATTGTCTATCATAGCCTTTGACTGCTCGAAATCTGCCTCAGTTGCACAAAGACTGAAGACCCACCTTATCACCTAATAAAATGCTGCAAATTCCACTGGACATAGCACACCTATACATACAAGAAGCAAAGACAGCCAACACTGTTAGCTGAATCTACTTCATCTTCTAATGATATTCAGAGCTACTAAGAACTCCCCCCACTCCTGGATGTGAACAGGTTTAAATGTCTGAATTTTTAAATCTTGGAAATTAGTTATGGACTTTATGTCTGTGGCCTGTGTGGTGAAATTACAGCACTTGGAGGAACATTTTAAAACACTGGTTGGACCCAAAGGAGCAGCTTGATTATTTTTATCCAAGGTATAAAAATACCAGACATGTATTTTTATCTCCCTTTGACGGAATCTGTGGACCGGAGGTAGGTTATAATCCTTTCAAAGAGTCCTCAGAAGTGAGAATTATAGGCACTTCAGAGAATTACCTATATTCCTCTAATAAATTCTCATGAGGTTTGTCTGAAGATGGTGGTAGTTCAGAGAAGGCCATAAAGATGCCTGGGGGATATCATAGTAACACTTTTGCCCCTATGACAGCTGAGGGAATAGTGGGAAGCATGGCAGAAATGGCACATATTAGGTAATGCCCCCCATCAGACCGCAGATGTGTGAACTAGCTTAAAACTTTCATTGGGGCTTTTATTAGACTGTGATACAGCCCCAGCCTCTTTGCAGTTTCCAGTGCAGCCAGTTGCTTGCAAGTTATAACAAATTAAAAATACCTAATGCTCAAGCTATTCTGCACTTAGCGATGGAGTGGGGAGTCCCAGACAGATAATGTTTTGGGTGGTTATGCAGCCAGGTTCCTGTTGTGCCTTGTGATCCTTCTTTTGAGAGCCATGGCTGCTTCACTGCTATGGAACAACAGAGTTTTAACCTAAGGAGCGATGGTTAGATTGTTCGATTAGGTTTCTTTGGTTTTTTTGTTTTCTGGGCATTTTTTTTAATGCCACTTACCTATTTAAGTTAACGTAATTGACATCTTTGGTACACAAAGTTTTCTTTTAATCTAATATACGTGAAAAGTTATAACTTTATTATTAAAAGTTGTTTCACCTGTGTATCTTGTTTCTGCCTAAGTGAAGCAGCTCTAACATGAGTTGATGTGTCTCCATTAGTGACTTCACTGTCAGCTAGAGAGCTGAGCTGCAACAGTGGGTGTTTAAGGGGAAGGGGTGAATGAGTGGTCATGAGACAGTGAGAAAGAGCAAACCTCTCATAATATAGGAACTAAAGGAACCCAAAAAGCTCAGATTGTCAGATAGCATGTTGTGAATTAAGCAACAAACTACAGTTATTTTTTCATTTTTCATGTAGTTCTGTTAAAGAGCAAAACACTTTGTAATAGAATGCTGTAGCTACCAAAGTTTTGCATAAAATCAAAAATCATTAGACAAATTATTAAGAGAAAGGGTCATTGAAGGCAATGAAAAACACCATCATACATCCTCTGGCTTAAAAATTCATAAACCCTAGGCTGATGGAAGCTAGCAGGATATACTGGAGAAGCCCCATGGTATCTTCATGTAACCACAAGCTTCTGCAGGAAACAGGCGAGCAGAGTAGATGGCCAGCTGCATTGATCCATTATTATGTCACTACCTTGTAGGTATTAACAACTGAGCTGAGCACAACCCAATCTGAAAGCCCTTGGATGGCTATGACTTCATGTGCAACTATTAAAGCATTGTTAAAGAATTTCAGAAAATCTTCTGGAGTCTCCAGATGTTATTAAAATCAGACAATTCTGTGTAGTACAGTTTAGACAAACAAACGTCTGATTTCTGCATGTAAGCTCTAAAATAGGCATAGAAGGACAGCTAGAGAGCATCACAGAAGGCAGGAAAAGATTGTGATGAGAGGAGAGAGGGTAGAAATACTTGCATAGATCATCAGCAGAGATGGATTCTCTGGTTTCTTTGGGTTCTTTCCCACGGCCAAGGAGAATTAATTGCTCCGAGTACCCATCCCTTTTCAACCCTGTCACTGACCATAGCAACAGGAAAAGAACGCATCCCCTAGGCTTATTTCTGCATTTACTGTAAGCTTTTCATTGCAAAAGCAATGCAGACTGGCTTTGGTATAAGTGAGAATTAAGTGTGGCACGTATCTCTATGAAATCACAGGGTACCACAGTGAAATCTGGTATCTTACTACACACATTTGTTGAATCGGCTCCCTTTAGAACCTGATTATCTTTTTAAACAGATTCTGTAAATGAGCTTTAATATTTTATATCCACTCAAAGCTTTCCAGCCCAAAGCACTCAACAAGCTTAAAGACCTGAAGTTAGCTTTTGTTCTGTGCGTGGACAGCACCGGGCACAATGGGAGTCAGTCCCTGAGTCAGGTTCCCATGTGTTCCCACAATAGCAATAATTGTAGGAATAATATGAACCACTAATAATACGAACAGTAGAATGGAAATACTGACATTTCTGGATCAGAAAATATTAGACAAAGAATGAATGAGGCAAACTTACATTTTTAAATAAGGAGTTACAGAAAGTAACCAGAATCCAAGCTAAGGAGTCATTGTAAATTCTGAGGTCTAATCTAAAAGACACACCCCACTAACATAAGCATCAGAGCCTATTTGTGAGTAAGTCTATTCTGTGAAAAACAAGAAGTATTTCTAAATAAGATGAATAAGACAAATATGAGGATTTGACTAGTAAGTCATGATATAGGTATACATATCTATTTACACCATACAGCTGTGCATTTATAGACTTATGACAAGTGTATAGGACCCCATTTAAAAACCAAACCAAACAAAACCAACAAAAAATATGCTGCATAAATATATAGTAGCTACTTTTACTCTTTGGAGGGTAAGGGCAGTTTCTTATTGATAACCTGACTAAATGTTTGAACTAATATTTTGACCAAATTCCCAAAAGTTGCTCTGAGATTCTCAATAGAAAATTGAAATCGCTGTTCTTCTATTATCAAGCCTAGTGAGCATAGTATACAAGTGGGGTGGTTTTCATGCAGATTTTACCATTTCTAATTGGACCACATCTGCAGTTTGGACCATACTGAGTGGTGGTGTATGACCTATTCTCTTCGGTGCCTGGGCAGGTAAGCTGAAGAACACAACATATATGGGCACTATTTAAGGAGGCAAGAGACTACTGAATGTCATTATTTCTCTTTCTCCGAAGCCAAAGCAAGTCTTCTCTAGAGGTTGAAAATATGGCTATTGCAGAAGGCAGTTGAGATTGATTTTGAATACTCTTGGTATTTTAGAGTGCTTCTTATTGAAATAGCTTTCCAAAGTCAGTCTTCTTCATGAGCCAGTGGAAACATACACATTCCTTTCCAAAGTCAAGCAAAAACCTTGACCAGCCTAGTTTTGGTACAAATTGGTCAGTCTTCAAATGGCTCAGCTAATTGGACAAACCTCTCAATGCTCCAGGCTGCTCAGACACTCACAGTGTGCTCTCTGAGACTTCCCTGCCCAGTGACCTCAGGGCAGCCAGTTTTGTGGCTACAGCTAGACACAAACTTAGTCATAAATGTCTCTGAGTGTTTGAAATCTTGTCATTAAGATTACGGAGTCCATTCCTGCAGCCACCAGGGGTCCTTTTTATTTGAGTACAATAGCAGGCACATAAGCAAGTTAGAAAGTACCAAAATACTAAGCATCACGCTTTGTTACTGCACAGGCATTTCCTCTAAGCAAACACTAGTAAGCACTACATTAAAAGTCAGGATTTGGTTTTATATCTTTTATACCAATAAATGACCAGGAGCTCAGACATTTCTCCTTTGTTAATGGCTCTCAGCACTTTACCATTAATTACCAGAAAATGGTTCCCATGGTTTAAATGATTTAAACCCAGCTGTTAACTAATAGCATCACTTGACAATATAGAATCATAGAACCATAGATTAGTTAGCTGCAGACATAGCTGAAGAACTCTTGTCCACAGGGTTTCTATGTTTTGAAAGATAACAAGATAAAAATCCAGCCTAATATACGGACCTTGCTCTGTTGAAACTATTGGCAATGGCAAGAAACACCTATATGATTGGACATGAGGCACACTGTGTAGCGAAGCAACCTAACAATGTCTATTACATAAATATTTTACCACTGAATCATAGAATGATGAATCATAGAATGGTTTGGTTTAGAAAGGACCTTAAAGCTCATCTTGTTCCAATCCACTGCTATGGGCAGGGACAACTTCCACTAGACCAGGTTGCTCCAAACCCCATCCAACCTGGCCTTGAATTTATAAATTTAATTGAATTTATACATTGAATTTATAAATTTAATTTAGAAAGGTTAAATTCTCTTGAACTCTGTCCTGTTGCTGATAGGATTTTTCACTATTTAGTTCTAAAACCATCCTTGCCTGCCTACAACTATTCACTGTTGTAGGTAGGCATGGTGTTATGTCTTGTGAACAAAGTCATAAATCTTTGACATCTGAAGAAAGACAGCAAATTTTGAAGGTAGAGATTCACATATTTATTCTGACTTTGTAACAGAACATGAGGTATACAAGTGAGATTTTAAAGGAATTCTCATCACTGTGGGGAACATGAAGGGCATAAAGGACCATACATACTTAACTGCAAAGTTGAGGGAATTAAGACAGAATTAGTCAGTATGGAAATCATGGAAGCAAGAAGGAAAAGTGTGAAAAACCCATATTCAGAATTTAAGTACATATCTAGGACCACTCAAATTAAGATCATAATGTTAAGACCAAATGATGTATTTGACTGTTTTCATCTAGGTATGTTGACAAGTTTATCATGCACAGTTTAGGAGTTTCTAAAATGGCTTTATTATCTAACCTTATATGCTAGATAGAATATCCAGAAATGCCAGAACTATTTATCTTGTTGCCAAAGACACAGCCAAAACATTGAGTTTGAGGTTAGCAGGTTCTTTCACTGCAAATGGAAAAACATTTCTTTAATGTATTATTTTTCCTTGAAAACTTTCACGTGAAATAAAATCTTTTCTCAACCAGTTCCACATGTGACTTATTTGAGTTAAACTGTGTGGAAATAAGTCTTAACAAGGGACCAATCTGAAACCTACAGAAATCTCTGGGACCCTTTCTATTAATTTGAATGGTCTTTTGATCAGGCCTTACATGAAGAAACACATTTATTAATCCCAGAGATGGAACTCATTAAAATACATTTCCTTTATTTTACATGTGTAACTTAAATGATTTTATATTTTATAATTCCCTATGAAAGTACCTTATTATAAGTTATGTAAAGATAGGGAGGTTCTAGTGATACAGGAACCAGGAGAAAAACATTTGGTGGTACAAATAAATATTGTTCCATTAGCTTTTCAAAAACCTGCATTACTTACAGTAACAAAAGACAGAGGTATATGTTAGCTCTTACACTCTTTTCAACAGCACAAATGTGATCATCACCGTTTAGGTCCATGTTATATATACACTCTGGCAAAAAAGTGTTTCCACAAGATCTACAGGGGAAGTTAGGTTAAAGATATCTGCAATGTTTTTACCTGAATAAGCCAAAAACGCCCAACATCCCTTAGCTCATGGCACTGATAAATATGTCCAAAACCCTTGTGCAAAGCATCTGTGCCATCATGGAAGAAGAAAGATGTTCAGCCTCATGAGTAATATTTTTGTGGAACACAGAAAAAGGGGTTTTCTGACATGGACTAACAGCTCAAGACAATAAGTATAACAATATGTAAAGGCCAATACGTGGCCTTCGTACATGGCAACAGTGGAGATGGTGACACTAAAATGGCAACAGGGGATATCGCACCCTGAGATTTGACAACATGATGTGAACTCATGGAAAGGGAATAACATAAACATGGACTTTTATCGTGTTTTGTCCCTCCCTCAGAACTTCCACGGCAGAAATGTGCTTTTTAGGATGAGAACCTTGTATTATTATTTGATTTTTGTTTACTGCCAAGGACACTGCCAGAAACCAAGGCTTTCCCACTACAGGAGAGAGGAGTCTGCCAATTATCTTTTTCTTTCTGCTAATTTTAGTATAAGAGAGCTGAATGATAGCACAGAATGCTTATGTACCTGCCATTTTACAGTTGTTTTGATAGACTGCCTTTTACAGGCACTGTTATTTATAATGTCCTAAAACCTGACTCCACAGCCCATGAATGATACTGAAATTGCTGGGATCATTAGAAATAGAAATATGAATTGACAGACTACAACCCCCACAGGTTGAGATCAGAACAGTTTAATAACTAAAGTACTATATAATATAATACTAAGAATGGGAATAATACAAAGAGAGAACATAAAACCAAAGGGGAAAAGGGAAAAAGAAAAAAAAAAACAACAAAACAGTAAATAGCAGTGATGCACAATACAATTTCATGGAGAAGAAAAGGCTCCAGAGAGACCTTAGGGCAGCTTCCAGTGCCTATAGGGACAGACAAGAAAACTGGAGAGGGATTTTCTTACAAGGGCATGTAGCGACAGGACAAGAGGGAATGGCTTTGAACTGAGAGAGGAGAGATTGAGATCAGATACAGGAAGAAGTTCTTTACTATGATGGTGCTGAGGCGCTGGCACAATGTGACCAGAGAAGCTGTGGCTGCCCCATTCCTGGCAGTGTCATTGGCCAAGTTAGATGGGGCTTGGAGAAACCAGGTCTAGTGGAAGGTGTCCCTGACCATGGCAGGGGGTTGGAACTGGATGAGCTTTAAGGTCCCTTCCAAGCAAAACCTTTCTGTGATTCTATGATTCTATGAATCATTGGGGAACAGTTTTAAATTCATCATTTCACTCAACTTTTGTAATTAGCAAAGCAATATTTACAGGGAATTTTAACTCTGATTAATTAAAAATTGTTGGTATTCATTCTCCAAATTAGTATGTTTTTTTGGACCACAGTGATCCGCAGTCTTTCCATTAATAGAGAAGAATGAGAGAGAATACAGTGGCTTATTTGCTTGTTCACAGTGGAAATGGTTATGTGGTCTATGTGAAAACTATTCTTAGTTAAACTAAGTTTAACTGATTTGAACTGTAATTGGATAAACCAATCATATTGAAAGATGCTTTAGGTGTTCTCATGATCAGATGTCAACATTCAGCAGTTATCTATTCTAGAAACACCAAAGCAGTGAGTTGCTCTATATTCCCTACTCAGTCCCTGAAAGTGCATGTTTTTACCTTGGTCTTATCTATGTCATATTAGGGGATGAATTATATTCATGTTATTTATCATATCTTTAAATCTGTTTTGCCACTATTATTACCTCAAAGGATTTTTCGTGTGTGCCACTCTCTACATCAGAAACATTTACAGAGAAAATATTAGGAAAAAAAGAAACAAAAGAAAAAATCCTATTTTGAAAACAAATATGAAAAGAATAAATTTCTGAACCCAAGTTGTTGTTCCATTTCAACATCAAAGTGAGAATTAATATTTAAAATATCTAAGACCTTTGAAAGAAATAAACTCTTGAAGAATTCTCATGTGCTTTATATATATATATCATGTATATATAGACATTAAAAATTGAGTCTGTAAGATAATATAATTTTTGCATGTTAGTTTTTCTTTAACATCAACTTTTTGACTGTTTCATTGAGACTTCAACAGACAGTAGCTTATTTTTTCACACACTTAAGCACCTGGAATTTTTGGCTAATGGATATGACTAGTAAAATTTTCCATAAAATGTAACTTTATATAAGAACTAACACAATATTTATAGAATACATTCCAACATTTGCTTTTTCAAAAGCAAACTTCTTGATACTTGCAGGAAGAACATCAGCTGTATTGCAGTGCAAAAGTGGAAATGATAAGCTGATGAATATAAATAAACAGAGATATTCTGTTTGAAGTCACTGCTTGCTTCCTGATTATCTGTGTTTCCTACTTAAAGATCAATAAATACCAAGCACAAAACTTGGTAAAATCCTTTCTGATGCTTTGAACAAGCTATGGATTAGGCCTTAAATCCAAGACAGAGATGAACAAAGAAGGTTTGAATGAGAAGGGTTTCACCAGATTAGACACCCACACTTCATTTTGACCTTCAGACTTCACAGAAGTAAAATGAAGACTTAACATTAAATTCAGTGCAGCAATTTTAAGCCACTACTTTGGACTGATCCATGCCTTGCTCACTGTAGCCTCAATCTGCAAATGGGCATAAATCATTTCTGGGAAACAAGCGTCAACTAGTATCACCCAAAGCAATCTTTCTGCCCTTCTTTTCTAGAATCTGGTCCTCTGAAACAGAGATCACCAAATCTGACATACTAGAAATCAACTCATCTCCCATTGAAATTTATGGATTTGGAAGGTAGCTGCTTCTATCCTGCCAAGATCTTCCCTTACACTCATCCTTGTGCCTTTTTCAGTTGCCTTGGTTCAAATCTAGGATTGAACTGATGTTATCTGATTCCTTTTTAGTGATCACCTTGAACAGGTTTGGTGACCATTGCCTGGGTACTGATGGATAGGTTTCTATGTACAAAAAGCTAGTAATAAAAACTGCTGTCTCTTCCAGAGAGGCAGTGGACTTGAATGCAATGTCCCCTTCTTTTCTCATTTAGTGATGATTCCTTATAACTTCTAATCACATATGTAAGCAGTGAACATGCCTGTACATTTTCTTCTCCTAATATATCTTGAATTATTGAAGTGGCTCTGATTACTACCTGATGCTCTTAGAACTTTTAACATGCGTTAGTACCCAGCCAAAAATGAATGAACTGCCCCCAGTTTCTAAGGGATAACTATTCCACAACTTGGCACAAAATAAAAATATTAAATCAAATTTTCCCATTTCTGCAGGAGTAAGGAAAAAGCCACATCAAAACATTGCATAACTAGAACACCCACAAAAGTTGATTACTCTAAGATTCCAACCATGTTTCATATTAAGGAATACCATACCACAAGGTTTGTTTCAGCTGACCGTTGCTGAATCCACCCCTAACCTACTAACCCTTGTTGTCATCATATTGCAGTTTTGCAGAGGGGCTAAATCCCTGGGTACAACTGGGGAACATCATCACAGGGGAACAGAAAAATCACCATATTTCACTGCATACAGCTCAGAAAAAGTCAGGATTTTCACACTGATACCACATCTACTTGCATCCCTCCCTTTCCTCCTCTCAAGTCATGCCACTGTGCTGCCAGTTCTGCTTTTACCTAGGTTTTAATCTCTAATTACTTCATTAAGTGTCAGCTATCAAAGTTTTTCTTTCCTTAGTGTACAATGCTTACTATTAAAGATCTACACACATGGTTTTCAACAGAATAACTCAATATGATAGTAGAGGGTCATTGACCATAAAGGGAGCTGGACTGGAAGGTGTTCAGAAAGCCTTGACTCCCCTGTGTTGAGGGTTATGTATGGGCTCTGTCTGCTCTTTCATAAATAACTCACGTAGATAAAAACACTCAGTTGAAGTCAAAGTCTGAGTAGGCCTTGAATCAGCTTTATGTCATAATTTCTCACAGTCATCCCACTGTTCTGCTGTTTTCATTTAGAATGAATATAAACTATCCAGATTTAGTGTGAGTGTCTGCTTTCAGGAGCAGTGCACTTAGGGATTCACTAAGTATGTGAAACAAATTCTCAGTGCCACTTTTTAAAGAGGAATTGAGACTAAGTAATGGAAATAGCAGAGCCCCTGGGATTGATTAAAAGCGTGTTGAGTTCTCTAATATTCAAAGCACGGTAATTAGAGCCGTATATGACACAGAACTGTAAAATCCAGTCAATCAGATGCTCACGTACATGGGCTTTCCTTTCAGTGGTTAGCTAATACCAGAAATGTTCCTTACATGTCATGGAAAAAGCATTACTATTTAGGAACCCAAGACGTCGCATACTGAATTCGCATTCCCGCTACAGTAAATTGCTGTTTATGTGGAACACACCATATTATTTTGGAAGCCTATCCAAGGGTCCATATTTTATGCCTGAGCAGGCCATGGTGATTACACTCCTCTGTGCGTCATTTGTTTCTCCTCTGAAAACTGTGCGTGTAACCGCTGCCCAAATGAAAGCATAGAGGACACAATTACCCCTTCCCTCCACTCAGGACGGGAAAGCTGATATAAGAGTAATAACCAAAAGCCAGGTCTTTCCTACATTTATTGTCACACCCATTATAGCCGGTAACATTTCTTTAACAATAGTCATTTATGAAGGCCTGGCTTCTGTGGAAAGATTTACTAACAGCCTTAAGTGGAAACTCCACTATAAAACCAACATGCTCATGGAAATAGTACTACAAAGATATAAAAATAATGCACAAAAGTGACCCACTGATGCAATTACTGTAAAACTGAAGGACTAAAAATAAAATAACCTCAAAACATAAAATGAGTACTTCCCCCCCCCTTTTCTTTTTGAAGCACAGAAGTAGCTTTAGTGAATCATAACCCAAAAAGAGCATTTTGTGATTGAAGTTAACAGTATTTTCACATTCTGCCCTTCAAAGGCTCAATTTCGTTTTTGCAAGGATTTGGCTGCGTAATGAAAGGTCTCTTTACAGATAAAAAATTAAAAAGAAAGAGAGAAATTAAAAATGAAGTAAGATCATCAAGACTGGGTAATATTGACTGATTTTCTGTCATTCTCACTACTCCAGTTGCTGAGCATTCAAATCCTAAAAGAAAACATACCACTGTCTCCAGAGATGCTGTGTCAACAAAAATTCCTTCTGCTGGCATGAGACAATATCTGTTTAACTAATCAGGAGGAAATTTATCATGCAGGATTTGGTGGGGTTGTTTATGGAGTCGTTAGCACAATGGCACTCAGCTCTCAGATGTCAGTGTTGCTCTTCAGAAGATGAAACGCTGCAGCTGGTTGGGAAATGAATGAAGGCCAAAACCTGAGCTATAAAATAGGGGACATAATCCAAATAAATCCTACTGCTAGGATTGTGTGGATGTGTTGGTCAGTTTGTTTGTTTGCTCATTTATTTATTTGTTCTTTCAAAACAATGAGCAGGTGCTGAGGACTATAAAGAGATGGTGAGCTGAAGGATTTGCTAATGTTGAAAAGCGTTATAGCAATTTCTTCTACACCTTGCTTGTAAGAATATCACACTTTGCTAATGGGTTCATAAAAGAGCTTTTCCAAACATCAAAGTAATGGAATGAATTCCCAGGATAATATTCAATTGCCTAAATTCTGCCTAGTGCTCTGTCTCTGATTCCCAATTATAAAGGTAAGATAACCAAATTCTAGAAATCTTCCAGCTTGCTCAAAAAGATGCCTGCCAGAAAGTCTTTCTGCAACCTTATCCCTGTAAAACATGGCTTTAAGGAGAATTTGGTAAGCCAAAGTCTAGTTCTATGTTTATCGTTATACATTCAATTCACATAAGCATTACAAAGATGAAGTCAATAGTGTTATAAAATGCATGGAAGATACACTTTCAAAAATGCTTTATTAAAAAGGACCAGCAGATAAAATTCAAGTTGGAGATAATATAAAGCTGGGCACATAGAAAGCAATCCTTGGAACAAATAATTCCATAAAACAATTCTACAAAACTTCACCTCAAAGTATGTTGTTAAAAAGAAAACAGAATGAAAATCAAATAGAAGGCCAAAAATAATGAGGAAAAGAAAAAATAGAAAACATTAGTCATCATAATGCCACTGTATAAATCTGTGCTTCATTTGCCTTGTAAATACTATGGGTGGTTCTTGCCCCCTCATCATGAAAAAGATGCAGTAAAGCTGGAAAAGGCTCAGGAAGTCCCTGAGCCACAAACTTCTGAGAGAGCATCCTGAGCACTATGAATGATGGTATGCTTGCCTGTTCTCTGACATTGTCTTGTACATCCCATTATCCATCAGTCTTGGAGACAGCACAGTGAGCAGGCTGGACATGTGGGCTGGCCTGGCACATCATCGCTTATCTTCTTGGCAGATTTAAAACAAAAATGAAGGGAGAGTGTGCTTGCCTGGGAGTGAAAAGGGAGGTGGTGTCCTGCTGCATACAAGAGAGAGAAGGTATTTTCAGTACTGTTGGTATCTTGGTTTACCAGAAGACCAATAGGTTTAGAAGAACCTGGAGAAGGCTGAGTGCCCCTAGGGAAGATTAAACTGATACTTAGGAAACATCTTAAAGTGAATCGTTTTTGTCATCAGCAGCACTTAAGCCCTGTGAATATTCAGCTACAGTTAAGTACTCTTCACCCAGACCCTGAGATAACTAAAGTATCTCTTATTCTGCTGACTGCACAGAATGTTGGCAGTGTATTCCATGAGCAGGAGGAAAGAGGGGATGGAGTGGACAGCAAAAACGGGGCAACTTTTCCCTTAGAGTTATGATTATATGTTCCATGTGAATTACAAAGGACTTGAGTAGTTTTGTGGGATTTCCTGCTCAAAGGATACATTGTAGGATGCTTGCTAATGCAGTCTACGTTGGGCAGTGCTGCTGAAATCAAGGAAAACCAGGGCTTCGGTAAAGAAGCAGAGACCCAGCTCATGCTTGGGAATGAACCTAATCTCTTGCCCTACCTGGGAACTGTACAGGTTGTAATCAGAATGATATTCTGAGTCACAGATATGATTCTTCCTTTAATTGCTCCTCTTTCTTCAAATGCGGAAGACCATAGAAAAAAAACCCCAAACTGTAGGTCCAGAAGAAAAGGAACTGTAGTCATCCCACTGAATATGTTTTGATGGGGGATGAACAGCCTCAGGGAGCTCAACTTGCTGACAACAATTTCTCCAAGCATGTGTCATTGCTCAGGTTCAAAGACAAACACCAAGAATGGTAGACTTTCATTTGCATTCACATGGTGTCAATACCCACACATAGTCTAAAAGGACCTAAGAATGTGCAATAAAAGAGCGCTGTCTTGTGGTTATGGTAATGACATAGTTCACATAATGTCTTTTCATTTGCTGATATTAGAAATCCAATGTTTGCTTGCAGAATGAGGCAGAAACATGAGGATTTCTGTTCTTCAATTTCTTAATATTATTGTTCATTGACTCCCTGCACTGCAGCTAATGCCAAAGATGAAGGAAAATAGCACTGCTATCTTTACATGCAGTCCTTTCTCCATGTGTGAAATGAAACTAGCTCTGCAGCTTCCTCCATACACACTATGGTATCTCAATATCACACAGTATCTCTTTCCCAACAGTACTTCTCCTTTCACACAGCCTAGTGTATCAGCAGGACACCTCCACTAAAGCACACAGCTTTGTATTGTCCTTGCATGCTGCTTTTGCTGGAACGACAGAACACACAGCAAGCCACATTGATACAGTCACCTATCAGTTACATTTAAGGTTTACCCACAGAAATAAAATCTAAGAAAATTCAACTAATGAGTCATTGAATTAAAAATCTTCTTCCAAAACTTTTATGAAGGTTTGTGGAACTCCTATGGGCAATTGTACACTGAAATGCCTACAGGGGAGCATTTGCTTTCAACTTCATTAAAAAACCCTGACTTACACTTGGAAGCACAAAGACTTACTCTTTACAAATGTTTAAATGAAGCCCATTTAACCATGACTTTCTTAATATTATGGAAGTACTGATAGCAACTCTTCTAATCAATGTTCAATTAGCCATGAAAAAAATACTGATTGAAACCAAATTACTACACTTCATTTCCTCTTACAGTTATGTTGTTCTTCACAGGCAAAACATCTGGAAAACTGCCCTAGCAGGGCCACTGAGGCTTTCCTTAATGTGAAGAGATCCCTGGCAATCCACACAACCTTTAGTCCTAATTTCTGCAAGTTATTAGTGAGAGACACAGATGTTAGGTTAATGCTTGCATGTGCTTTGTGGGCATGAATCTTATCACACTGCTGCGGGTATCATTACGTTAGGACAGCGATCAATTAGTTTGTGTGGGGTTTAGAGTGGGCTTACAAATAGTTTCAGCTGAGTGTTTGTCCTGGATCTGAAGGACTGCTATAAACATTTTCCCTGTCCAAGACATTCCCACTTGTAAGTAGCTTTTTTGAGAGTTCGTGTTCTACAGAAATTAAAATGAGCCAGAATCTTATATTCTAGGTAAATATTACATAGGAAAATATTGTAAAACCACCTAAAAGGAGGGTTCTTCAGATTGTTTCTCATTCCTGTGTGCATGAAAGAAACCAATGAAGAAAATGTGAGTCAGCAAATGACAACATATCAAAAATATATCATAGACCTTAAAGCAGTAAAGTGTTAGTAAAAGACAACATTAAGGGAAGAAAAAAGACAGAAAAAAGAGCTTTAAGTTCTGTAAAGAAAAGGTGTGTTTTCCTTGATGGGGGGCAAAACTGTGTCTTCTGGATCACAGAAATTCGCTGGAGGTGGAGTTGCCCCCAAAGCATCCTAGGTCTAAGACTGCACAGAAGGGAGCTACATGGCTATGCCTGATTAAAGATGAGAGTGGTGATGACCCTCAGGGTTTTAAATTGAGCATCCTCCCCCAGATAGAGCAATTAGAACTGAATTTGTTGTGCATCCTCCTGCAGTCGAGAGGTCTCCATTCTCCTCTTAGTGGGCAGTGCAACTGCTTTGCTCTCCTCTTTTACCATGGCAAACAAATTCACCAGAAGCAGGCCTTTTTGCATGATTTCTTTTCATCAGTCATCACATCCATCCACCAGGGCCAGAAACATCTGGGCAAGCTAGTTAATGTGTAGCTGACTTCAGTTAATGTTTATAATTAAGCCAGGAGATTCAACAAGCATTGCATTTCTGAGGGATTATCACACACCTCAGGTGCAGTATGAGGCACCAGCCAAAAGCCAAGTGACTTCAGCTACTCAAAGAGTGCAATAATCCCTCAGAAATCTATTAACCGTGAGTACCTCAGAGCTATTATGGCATGGAAACTCCAAGGTAAAAAGGTCATACCTGGGTTTTTAATGAGAAATATTGACACATGTATGACATCACTGACAGCCAATCAGAAATCCCCACTGTTACCCAGTGGTCACAAATAATTTTATAAGAGCCAAAAATTCTTAATCAGTTTATGATGCTCTGAAAATCAAAAGCATCACTTATATATTGAAAACTCATTAAACAAAGTAAACCCCTATATATATTTATATACAAAATGTGCCTAGGTCTACCCTTCCTTCATGTCCATCCTTAAATTCATAATATGAATGATTCTGGAATTACTCATCTGCATAATATTAAGCACATTAATTATTAAAAACTACATATTTTCAATAATATTTGCAGGATTTAATGAACACCTATGTTTTGTCTTTTAGGATCACACTCCTGCTTCTGTATTAGCACTGCTCCCAGCATCCTATCCTTGTCAGTTGGTTGCTGAAAGAAATACTGGCCACTAAAATTGGACAAAGCCAGAGCATTACAAATTCCAAAATATATTTTAGTGCAGATGGACAAATAGAAGGGAGGAAATTCTCCCTCTAGGAATCTCAGTTGGAGAGATGGCTCATTGACTTTGGCCAAAAGCATGTCAGGGATGACTCTACTGTGCTATGGAATAGCCTAAGAATTCAGCAGTACTGTAAACTCATCTAACTAAATTGAACATCCAGAAACCTTTCCCCAAATAGCTTAAATTGCTAGCAATAGATGTAATTAAAAATGTCAGATCAGATAGGAACTTATTATTTGCCAAATGATAGCAAAACACAAACTTAGCATCAGATGATTTGTTCAGAGGACAACAAGACCATGTGCATATTCTCTTCAAAATTGGAAACCAATCCTGCTTACTAAAAAATGTCTTGCAAGACATTTATGCTCCTTATGTTCCAGTTGGTGACTCCTGCTGTGATAATGTGCTCTGTTGGGCACGATGAAGGACCACTCCAAGGTGATTTTTTTTTCAATTCCACAAATATGACGGAACGACATTAAGCACTGAGCCTATAATGGCTTGAGAAAATAAGTGGGCCTTTCTTTATGACTTGCAGAGCCAACAAATGTGCTGTATCAGACCAGTGAGAAAAAGTGAGTGACAGATATAAGAAACTTTTTGAAAGAACACATTGCTATTTGAATCTACAGTTTCCATGCTCTAGCTGATGTCAGCTGTTGGGTAAAAGCCTAAATATCAGGTAGCCAAGACAAGCATCTAGCTACCACTTAAAAGCTATCTCTTTCAGAGAAGAACTGAAGTAGTATTCTTCCTATAGCTGTGCCTGCCAAGTAGCAGACAGATGCCCGCTGTGCTAGCTAAGCCTCCTGTATTCTAGAGACAGCATGCATTGCGTGAAACCGAGCTATAGATTACAAAGGACCACAGCAAAGGACAGACTCATGGATTTCATCCCTAACGCTTGATCGGAGGGCATTAATGGAAATATAAGTCAAAAGATAAGATTCACAAAAGCCACTTTTCTTTTGTAAGCAGTTATGATAATATGAAAGTACTGGTCACAGAAAATAACCCTGGATCAAACTGATCAGAAATTGAGTCAGTTTAAATTACACAGAAACAAACCAACTCATAACCAAGACTGATTTACTTCAGAAAGAAACTCCAGGGCCACAATATACCTAGAGCATGAAGTCAAATGGACTTCAGAATTCCCAAATATCAGCCCAGAGGCTCAGCACACTGGAACTCAGAACTTTTTGAAGCTTGCAGCCTCAGGAAATGGAAACTTGCAGAGAAGAGGTCTGGTGGTGGGGGCAGAGCGCTGCCAGATGGCTAACAAAGACAAGGGGATAGAGGAGAATCATGCTGAGGTAGAGGAAAAACAACTGAAAAAGCTTAATGCCTTCAGATTAGGAGAAATGACTAATCTCCTCCCCTGAGCACTGAAAGAACTGGCATATGAAACATCATCTCCAGTAGTGAGTGGTTTTGCTACCCCAGCATAAAAAGTTTCCTTGGGATAGAACTGTAGCATGTGTAACTTCATCTGAAGAATGTAGAATAGAAATTTGTGCATCAAAGATGTAAGAAGAGTGGGTAATGGATTAAAAACAGGTGAAAAAAGATGAAAATACAGTTCTCTGATGAGAAAGTGCTGTTAAATACAGGAAAAGTGAATATTCTAGTTGGAGTCTCTGAGATATGTCATACAATGCCACATGGGAAATATCTGAAATACAAAAGGGAGGATTAGTGCTGGAACAGGCAAATGGGTTTAACTTCCAGATTTGGATCTTTTTCTTCAGATTACCTAGGACTTTGGTGGTATTTGCCTTCCACTGTTGCATGGACCGCAGAATGCTTTTTGTGCAGTGGTCACTGACAGATCATCCACAGCTATAGCAATCCCGGGCATGAGTGGAATTCTGATATCTCCTGTTCTTTCTCTCTAATATGCACTGGTTTCATTTCATCTGTAGAGTTTTACCTACAATGAGGGACAGCAGACTCA
The DNA here is from genome assembly GCA_039720435.1 of Amazona ochrocephala. Taxonomy (NCBI): domain Eukaryota; kingdom Metazoa; phylum Chordata; class Aves; order Psittaciformes; family Psittacidae; genus Amazona; species Amazona ochrocephala. The sequence continues at coordinate 113,081,312 of CM077878.1, read as the reverse complement.
GTGCAGGGGTATTTGTCTACAATGCAATATCAGGAAATCAGCCTAGATATAATACTCCTGACTATTTCAAACTATCATTAGAAATTGTGTTCATGACTTTCGTGGATTGTCTTGCTGAATTTCTTGGACAGGATGCAAAATTCAGATTTCAGATTTTCTTCCCAAATGTTTTTCTTTGGAAATATAGAAAATCTATAGAGAGCTATAGAAAGAAGACTCCCAAAGACACTATGATTGTGGCATGCCACTGTGCTACTGTTATATAATTGCTGATAATTCAACACAAGCATTTCATCTTTTTTTCCGTTTTTCCAAACACAAAAGTTATTTTTTAGAGAAAGTTCCCCAAACCTCCTTATATTCCTCCTTCAAAACTGTGTTGCTCTAATGATGCTATACTTCGAAACACAACAGCTACTATTGCCTTGTTTCCTTCCACTCCTTATTGACTGTCTTGTCTTGTATATATACTGTAGGATCTTCATAGCAGGAGACATCATTTTGATTTGATAGCATCTACAACAGGAGTTCCTGGTTCCTACTGGAGAAATGCTCCTCCAATACAAAACCCAAGGCACATTACTCTGTGTCAGTGAACTAAACCAGAAACTTTCAAGTAAAAAGCAAAAAGTTCTTGCTTTCTGTATCAGAAATTGGTAGGAGATAGTGATGAAACTTTAGATGATTTCCAAAACTGGTGTGATTGCCTTTTGCCATTTTAAAAGTGAAGTTACGGTGTTACTCGTTTGAGAAGGCAAAGGGAAACTTGAAATGCTGTCTCTGGAACAAGAATTTCCCATGATAAATTTAATATAAACCATTTCCTTTACTTAGCATTTTAAGGGAAGGCTGCTGCAGTGAGCCTCACTGCATCCCTACATTACATTTGATAATACGGCCATGGGCAATCTGAACCAGAAATTACAGATGTGTTCATGTCTTAAGAGTGGTATTATAGAATCATAGAATTATAGAATAATTAGGTTTGGAAAGGACCTCACTTGGAGTATTGTGTGCAGTTCTGGTGTTCTCAACATAAAAAGGACATCGAACTGTTGGCACAAGTCCAGAGGAGGGCCACGAGGATGATCAGGGGACTGGAGCACCTCCCATATGAAGATAGGCTGAGAAAGTTGGGGCTGTTCAGCCTGGAGAAGAGAAGGCTGTGTGGAGACCTCATAGCAGCCTTCCAATATCTCAAGGGGGCCTATAGGGATGCTGGGCAGGGACTCTTCATGAGGGACTGTAGTGGGAGGACAAAGGATAACGAGTTCAAACTTAGAGAGGGGAAGTTTAGATTGGATATGAGGAAGAAGTTCTTTACTGTAAGGGTGGTGAGGCCCTGGAATGTGTTGCCCAGGGAAGTTGTGAATGCTCCATCACTGGCAGTGCTCAAGGCTGGGTTGGACATAGCCTTGGGTGCAGTGGTTTAGTGTGAGGTGTCCCTGCCCATGGCAGGGGGGTTGGAACTAGATGATCTTAGGGTCCTTTCCAACCATAACTATTCGATGATTCTATGATTCTATCATCTAGTTCCAACCCCCCTGCCATGGGCAGGGACACCTCACACTAAACCATGTCACCCAAGCCTCTGTCCAACCTGGCCTTGATCACCGCATCACTGCATACATGCCCCATTGTCATGAATTCAGACAATTTCCCAGATCAAACAGATCTCTTCAAACTCTCAAAATGCTGCTATGACCTGAAATGATAGATGGTTTGTCATGTTTGCCCTGATGTGACACAGTGGCCCTCCTGCAGATACACAAAGGGAACACTGCTAATGCAAATATTCTCATATAAGCATTGATAGCTTTCTGACCACCGATATTTTCTCTTTGTTTCCTCTTGCCTTCTGAAGAGCTGCTTATCTAACATCTCAAAAGTCACCCTGGGACAGCTGATTTCAGTCCAGCATCCAGGATCTGATCCTATTTTCAGTACAAATGAATGCCTTTTGTTTAAAAATACAGCAACAAATGACAGTACATTCAGGAAACAGTGGCACTGTACACTTCAGATTTAAAAGGATGTTAACAGGCTGCTCTGTCCAAAAATCTTGAAGTGGAAATATATTTTGTAATACTTTTCCAGATTCTAAACACAGATTCTAAACATAGCAAGCACACATTACCACTGTGCCACCAGTGCAGTTATTAAAGCCTTGGAATATCTTTTATTATCCTGACTCCAGCCTGCTGTCCCCAGAATAGTCATTACCCTAAGAGGTAATTATCAAGCCTGACTTCTCTGGGATGCCGTGATAATATGCTGATATTTCAGAATGATACCGCTTGGATCCAGATCAGTTGCTCACAATCCAGGCCGGCCAATGAGATAAAAATTAGTATTTGCCAGGTGAAAAAGGGCAGAATCACCAGAGATGAAAACATTATTTAGCTCTTCTGGACTTGTCAAACCTTGAGGATTATGAAAGCCAATGGACTTTTTTGGGTCAACACAGACTACCTGTGGGTCCACCTGAGGATTAGGTAATGTTAAATGCACGGGGTGAAATGCTGACCACACTAATAAAGTTTCCAATGATATCAGTGTGGTCAGGATTTCACTCTTCAGGGCTATTTATTGCTCCAGCAGTTATCTGCACCTGTGACTCCATAGATTCAATATCCAAAATGAGACTGGTCACTATGAGACCCTTAAAAATTACTTTTTCTTTTTTTCTTTTAAAAAAGAGGAACTCTATATAAAAATAAAGTATCTGACAGTGTCCATAAAAATGGAATTACTGTTCAGTGTAAAATGTAAGTTGAGGTGATAGCCAGAAAAAAATGACTTATACAACTTTGCTTGATATGGAAAACAAGTGTCAGCTCCTCGCTGCTGTATTGTTAATACATGAAAATAAAAATCCTATAATGTCTATTGGAGCTTATTGTGGATGAGTAATATTGAAGGCACCATCATAAAATACATAATGCAGTCAGTAATCCTGAGCAGATCTCAGGGGTTTTCTCCCTTTCTCTCTTTTTTGTACTTTCCCTCCTTTTGCAACATCTGTTTTAGGTCACCCTTGAATCCCACCTTCTCCCCAGGAAAGCAGTACAGTGGTGTGCTCACAGAACCCCCCGATACACTCACACACATTCTCCAAATGACAAATAATCTCCATGTATCTTCTGGGAACAATAAAAATCCTTGAATGCTTTCCCAGAGCCCTTAGGAAGTTCAAAAATCTTTAGGGGGGTGGGGGCCCTGGATTGAGGTTTTATCTCTAGAATTTTACATAACAAACTTGGTAAGCATTGTGTAACAGTTAATACATATTCAGTGGCCAAAAAAATAAAAAAGACCTTCAAAATAACACTGGGGAAGGTCAAGTGAGTCAAAGGCCTAGTGTGCTGTGATTGCTTCAGGGTCAGGACTGGGATTCCTGCTTTATCCCCTTTGTGCTGTGCTCACTGGTGTTTGGGAACGGCAGCTGCTCCCTGAGATGGAACGCATTGCGAGATAGCAAAGCTGAATGGGTTTCATGCATTCTTCTCCATGACAAAATTTCTTTCCCTCCCTTGTTTCCTATATCATGTAAAGCCCCCAGCACCATCTCCACAGTTTTGTCGGACACTTTCAAGCCTGTTTATGTGACTCTGTCCAACAGTTTTGCTTTTATTAACTGTAGTTTGAGACTGGGCAGCTGAATCACATAGCAACAGTATATGACTGAGCTGCTGCTACTTTTATAAATAAGAGGATTCTCTAAAGATGGTTCTAATGCAAATGTTCTATTGTATGAAAATACCACTAGAATCATAGAATAGTTAGGGTTGGAAAGGACCTGAAGATTGTCTAGTTCCAACCCAGCTGCCATGGGCAGGAACATTTCAGTCTAGACCATGTCACCCAAGAAGAATGTCTCTGCATGAGAAAACCCAGCTACCTTTGTGAACTACCATTCAAATGGAAAAAAATAAGTATATTAAAGAAATCACAAATCTTAAAAGTAAACTAATGTTGCACTGGATCATTTAGCCATGAAAAAATAAACCACTGGTTTTTAGTTTGACGTGTCTACTGAATGCAGAGATCATCTCACAAGGAAAGTACAACAGAAGATGACTGTTCACCATCTGGATATCATAGAAATAATGAGTAAGTGACTGATATTCAGTTGCCTCATTCACACTAATATTCATGTGTGTTCAAGCCTTTGTTATACATTTTTCCTGTTACACGATGCAGTGTAAGGGTAGCAATGGGCCAAGACTGAAACTGTGAACTCTGACAATAACACGCATTAGCCTCTCCAATGAGTCCAGCCAAGCTCAAATCATCTCTGGCAATAATTATTTGTGAAGTGTGATAGATAGTACTCTAATTTCTGGTAAATTCTTCTCCCATAATCATGGTCATGTGTAAGGGAAGTAAATCACAGTGCTGATAGTGACATTTGGATCGATCCTCCCTAAAGTATGGCAGGTTTGGTTTTTTTTCATTCAATCATATCAATTTTTAATAACAATTAGGTTTAGCGATAAAGCATGAAACGAGCTTGGGTACAAGCATTGGCTAAATATTGTTGAACTGTGCTCAGAATAGGCTAGTTTATCCTGCCAACAAGAAGAGTATTAAAAGGAGGAAATGCTGAGGAATTCCATAAGCATGGAATTCATCCCCATATAGAGTGGGGAGGCCCAGGAGCTGTTTTTAGTGGGACTTTAAGCCATAGCAATTTAAGTGGGATTTAAGCTGTGTGTAGACTCGTGCTGGCTTCCTGCACAGAAGAGACTTTCAAGCAAACACATTATGAGGAAGATGGGAACGGATTACAAGCATTCTAGATACATTTCCATCCCTAAGGCTCAGGATATGAATGCACACTAAACCTACAAGAAGGTAAACGAGGGTGCAAGCCCCCTGTGTGTTAGCTATGCAGTCATGATAAATGAGAGGTAGATTTTTTCTAAGGGCAAGAAAGTTTTTGTGACACCAGTGTATTTTAAACCACGTACTGCATTCCCCAAGCATCCCACCCCTTACTGTGAAATGAAAACAGACGCTGTTGCCCATGAAAACCAGACTTTTGAGATGCAAAGTCAGTCACTAGTTTGTGTGGAGCTTAGGCAGGGGGAGCATATGGTCTATAATCATTTATGCAGATATACCTTAAGATAGCTAAGCGCAAGCTTTGCAAAAGCCAGTCTACAAAGCCAGGAAACCTCTGCATGATCTAATGGCAAATATTACAAATTGTCACTGAAGCCACCTTTCCTCAGAGCACCTGAAGTTAACTTTACTGCTAATTACACAGTCAGACCCTGAAGTTCCCCTACATCACTTACCTCCTCTTCCTCACCGCCTCCCCTCTTTTGACAAAACAATTGAAATACTCCTTAATGAACAGCTTTAAAGACTTTTTCCAGCTGAAAATTTACCTATTCTTGCTGGGTTAATATTAATACAGATATTTTCCCAAGAAGGTAGCTTGGTTAGCTGTTGCACTAATGCCAGTTCTTGCACTGGCATGATGGAAAAAGTTGCATGGTAGAAGGTGCATCTGCAGTCAACAAGGAGGGTGGAAGAGACAATCTTGTTTTTTAGCAGTGTGCAAATATTCATAAGATTACAGCATGAAACACTGCTTTTTCAAGGGTACTTTGCTGCCTCTCTTCCCTAAGGATTTAAAACCAGGAAGCATAAAGCTTGAGAGCTGGGTGTATCAGACTGTCGCTGCACGTGGCTACCGGACAAGGGAAGGTGATAGTGGTTGTGATTGTCTTCTGCTTCCCAAATGGCCCACTGTACTATGTTCCTATCTGACATTGGTTATCAGATTCATCCTTTGCTTAATCTAGAGATGAGACTAGACAAAATGAGCAAGCCACTAGAAAAAGGCAGAAAACCAGTGTGGCTGCCTCTTTCTTCTGTTGGTTTACACGAAACTACATGTACTTGGAGCATATGAGACATTTGGGAGATTTACTTCAATTGAAATTGGCAGTCTAAATTTTGGAAGATGTGCCAGAACTTTAAGTGCCTAAATCCACTTTGTGAGTTTAGTTCTCAGGATACATGTAAAAGCTATGGGTTACATCCATTAGCATGCATGATCATGGTTGGAAAAAGGAATTTACCAAAGACTCAGAAGAAAATGAGTTTGCTTGGAAAACACCTTTCCATGAATTTTACTCGTTCTAAAGAGAATACATATTGATCTTTGGCCTTCAGAATTCTGGAAATCTTTTCATTTATAGAGAGAGAGGTGCAGGTACCTAAAGGTCTGACTAGGTGCCTAGCGGAACTTCAATAAATAATAGTCCTTGTTTTTCATTCCTTTTAGTTAGAGTTAAGAAGAGACATAATTCTACTTAGATGAACAGTTGCAATCATTTTAATGATTGAATTCAATTGACTAAAGCAAGATAATTAGATTTTAACAGAAATTCTTTTCTAGCAATTGCATGTGATACATGTTAGTGACATTTCTGGGTGAACTCTATTTTTAAGCAGTTTGCAATTCTTTTTTACAAGCACACTCAGTGACTTCTGGGGTATTTTTGCAAACTAGAAAACAGGCTCAGCAGTCTCATTTCTTAAACTTATTTAACATAGTTAACTGAAGCAGAAACTTACAACGTATGAATGTGAAGCAGAATTATTTGACTTTGACTGGTGCATAACTTTGAATACAGAGATAAACTGTACTGAGTCATGTATGGTATGTTTTTCTAAGCATTATAGCCATGCTCAAAAGATCAAATTTCTCTCTCAGTTTCAAAGCTTCGTTTTACTGAATAGGAGGCAGACTGTAGTTTCAATTTTTTTACAAATTAAAGTCAGTTGAAATGTACTGGCCTCAGCATAAGGAATACATATTATGTAACTATTTTTCATTGCTACCTCTTTTTAAGGATGTAGACATGTTTATGAAACAGAATAACTTGGACCCCAGCACCAGGCAGCAAGGCAAGAGTGATGCTCTCTTGCTTAAGGTGCTAGACTATGATTAACGAAATCCACACTAAATTATTCACTTCTCTATGAACATCTCATGTCATCATTTAACCTCATAGTTCTTCAGTTCCCCACTTACTGAATAGACATAATATTTCCATACTTTAATGGACCCCAAGAGGATTCTCTAAATGGCTTCTTCTTTGAAATGCTCAACATTTTAAGTACTGTAAATGAATCAGCCTTATTTATAGCTGTGTTATAAAGCTACTTTATATATCACTGTATGCGAAGAAGCCAGAGTTCAGCCAAGTCAGCTGAGGATGGGATTTTTGTATGGAAAGAAAGTTAAGCTGTGGTGGCCACAAAGGTCTAGTAAGAAAGCAAGGATGAGAGGAATCTGGGCTTCAACTTCAATATTGGTTTTAGGTCTGGGGTTTTTTTGTGGTTTCAAATTTTTTTTCCCCTGGAACCAGTATATCACCAATAGGTAAATAATAAATCTTGACTCATGGTTACAAGAGCCTTAGTTATCACAGAAAGGCTGATTCTGCATAGACAAATATGTAGCTAAATCCTAAAGCCCACGAAGAACTTTACCAGGGTCAAAGGGTCTTGTTTGGAGAAAAGCCCCCTATACTGAGCTGCTGACATCAGCGGAGTTTGGGCAGCAGCAGCACACAGGTAGAAGGGGAAACCACACAGCCCAGTAATGTTTAGGGTGATTTCATTACAGGCATACTGTATTCCCCAAAGAGCCCCTGGAAGCAACCTGGAAGGATTCCTATGAGCTCTTAGGATCCTTAACACTTGCTCTTACCTTTGAAACAAGTCCTATTCGCTCTAAGTTCATCATGAATAAGGAGATAAAAAAACCACAGCACCTCCCCATTTCATGCGAAGAGTGTTTTGGCATTCCTTTCAGCTCTGCAAGGACTTCAATGCCAGGCAAGCAGAGCAAAGCCAAATGAGGGCCTCCTGCATCTGAGCAAGGTGCTGCAGGTACACGAGGTGCAGCTAGGGTCCTTCATACACCTTTCTCCTCTGCCATTTCCTCTGCACTCTACTAGCACAGCATGAAGTGCACTATTAGAAACAGAGTTAATTGCAGACTTACAAACATTTATTGGGCACCTTCTAGCTTGGTGTCAAGTTATGGTCATATCATGTTGCCAAGAAGGTCTTTGAGAATGTTAGTGTTTCAGGAAGGTCCCACTGAGAATTCCTCTTTTACTGGAGTGAAAGTCAACACTGTTTAAGGAGATGGAAGAAAAGATATAAAACCCCTTTTCTGGGCTGACCCAGCAAAATATTCCATTAGCTCAAATAGCAGAGCAATTGCCTTCAGAAACCCAAAGATGGAGTTTTAGATCCCCCTGAAGATTTATTCTGAGCATATTGTAACTGGTACGTAATTCATATTCTTTAATTAGACAGTTCTTTGATGGCCTGTAGCTGAGCATATTTTAGCAACTGGATGTTTTAGTAGAGAGAATATTAAAATCCTTTTACATGCAACAGGATCAAATTTGGTGGCAAAAAGAGCTGCAGAAATATGATTTTGCTTAAAAAATAAATATGCTTTTTGCCTACTAGTGAGAAATTATTCGATTACAGCACATAAGTACTCTCAGAGAGAGAGGATAGGGGGAAGAAAGCATTAAAAGAGCTGTTATTCTAGTAGAGGAAGGTTTAACAAGAATCTTTGTTTAAAGCTAGATAAACTCAAATTAGAAACTAAATACACTTTTTTAATAGCAAAGCTGACTAAGCAATAGATCAAACCAGAAGGGACAGGCTGCTTTCTCTCTCTTTTGATGTCTCTGTACTAACACCAAATGTTATCTGAAAGGTATACTGCAGTTAGATGCAAACTCCTAGGCTCAGTGAAAGGCAAAGCTCAATGCAATTATAGGATGTCTGGTATGCAATCCAGACTGGATGACCTAAGATCTACATCTGCCCTTAACATCTATGAATACATCAGACACTGTATACTTGTTTCTTTGAAATTCTAGAATGAAAAATGTATTTTTATTGGTTGATTTGTTGTCACAGTAGCATTCATTCAGCTAAAGAGGGGCTAGCTTCCTAAGGGGCACAGACCAGGTATTTTTTGTGAGAGTTTTTCTTTCGCCACATTACCACCAAACATACAAGTTAGAGGCAAAAAAAAAGAGCTCCCAGTGAAATGTTGAACAATGTGCAAAGCTATTGTTTCCTTTTCCATCCCCTCTAATGTTCATGTCACTGAACTTAGTTTATTTGATCAGCTTTCCTATTCTGAATGATGAAGCTGAGAATAATAGATGATACAAGTACTTTTTCAGATCTTCACTGTGCTCGGAGTAAAAATGTGCCTTTTTTTAGGGTGGGGAACTAACAGATCTTAACCGTTGTATCTATCAGAGTCACCCATGCACTGGTAGGGGCATACTTCCTTCGTTTAGGGATGTAGCCACTCTGCCTCTGGAGTAACCCTGCAACAAAAGCTGCAAGGCCACTGGGCAGCTTGGTTTCTGAGTGGAGCTTTCATTCTTTGCTGGAGGGAACAATCTTGGTTCCCACTTATTTCACAAGACTGTTTTAGTCTACCACAGGGTTACAGAAACCTCTTCATTACCATTTCTAATTCTAGTGGCCACAAGGCTGATGTAAGGGAGAGATTGGAAAAGTGCTTGATAAAATCATAGATGCTGAAGATCAGGATGTCTGTTGGTTGCTGAAGTTATCTAAACTCTTCAGATCAGGTTGGTGGCCCATTACTCAGACTAGAAACCACAGTGTCCCTTTGGCCCCTGGAGAACAGAGTATAGCCTCTGTTTGATGCATAGCTGTGAAAGAAACTAAGGGGCAAAGCCTCTACACGGTTGAACTGTGCAGGGCAAAGCTGAACATGTCCTGTCCTGGGAGGAGATGGTGTTAGATTAAGATTCTTGGTCAGTCAGAAGTGGTGTCCAGAGATTGAGCAGTGATGGGAATAGCAGTGTCTGCACATTTGTCTCTGCACTGACAGCAGTCACTGTAGCAGAGTGGCAAGCATGAAGTCAGGTCTGAAGACAGCCATGTTAACTCACAAAGCTGGTTTTAAAATGTGTTTCTGAAATATGGTAGCCTGTGAGTGGTCCAGAACAGAGTTTTTCTCTTATGGAGTTGCCTTCATCTCACTTTGTTTTGGGTGAGAAACAGAAAGACATAGGAAAGCTGAGTGGACGCAGGAAGACATACTCAAAAGGGACAGCTCTTGTATAATATCCCTATCCTCGCTCATGTTCTTGAGCCAGAGTTGAAAGTGAGTGTATCATATCCAAATAAACAGTGACAAGCAAGAACTCAGTGTGGGAAAATACACTGAGAATGACCAGCATGATCCAAGATTTGCACATAACTGATTAGACAAATTTCTGCTCTTGATCTGCCTTGACTTCCACAATTAAGCTGCACTTTTAGAGAAGCAGCAGCTCATGGGAACAAGCTTGTGTGCATGGGACTGCATGGGAGTCCTTTTCCTTGACAGTCCCATGCCAGAGAGACAGTCTAGCACATGGGGAGACTAAAGAAGGGGTTTCTCCCCAGCATTTTGAAACAGCAAATCTGAGTGGGCAGCTCCCATGACAAAAGCAAGGGAATGTGATCTGCCAGCTGCTGTCAAGCACGTTCTTCACAAACAATGCACATACAACCTTTATGGCCTAAAGTGAGTGCTGTACAGGAAATTAAATACATGTGACAGAGACAAGCGGAGCTGAGAGATCTCGTAAACGCAGACGGAGCCATCTGCATCTCCTGTTCAGAGAACACCTGTTAACAACTTACACACCATGTGCATCCTGCTGTTGAAAGAGTCCTCAGGAGACCTGATTCCCAACCCACCTCATTCATCATCAGGCTTCACCTTTTCCCCCAGAGAGGATCATAGCAAGGACAGGGGTAACAGATGGTGACCCATCTGGGCTGCCTCAGGGAGAAAATTGCCTGGAGGGCTCATCTCCAGAAGGAAGTCTCACAGCACTGTTTCTTATACTGGAACCTAGGGAAATGTCAGCTCCACTCCCAGCATGTATAAATTACATTGTCAGAGATCCCCAGGATCCCTTCTTAGTACAGCCCTGCAGACCACAGCTGTTACACTGGACCTGAGCAAAGAGGCAGTTGCTGAGGATGCTGGGTCATTGCCAGGACCTTTGAATTGGATTCAGAATTTAATTGGCCAAAAAAATGCCTGCAGGTGTTTTCACACCTATTCTGATCCCACTGGAAAATGCAGCATTACCAGTAGGGATACAGTGGAAGGACAGCAGTGTCACACAGGCTTGAATCTGCCTCCTTGTTTCTCTCCATCAGAATGATAAGCATCCATTGCTCTGAAAGAAGATGGAGTAATTGAATACCTCTCCAAAACTGAGAAATGACTGGACTGTAAACTCTCACAGTGTCATATGCTTCCAGAAAGCCTTAGAAAAACTTCCAGATGACAGAACAGAGTGAGAAGTCTGAGGCATGTACTAAAGTATTAGGTGCTAGCAGATTCCAGGAAAAAAGCTGGAGCTTTTCGCATTCAGAAAGCATGAATCTACTTGTTTGTTCCAGACTAAAAGGTAAAGGAAGATACAAAGAGGGGCAGTAAAAAGCAAAACCAAAATGGTGTTAGCAGCATCACAGATCTAGCAGGTCTGTCTTGTGCAGTCCCAATGCTCTTTATCAGCTTTGTTAATCAGCTGCACCAGGATTCTTATCACCTACCAGCCCACAAAAAGTGGCAGCCATTAAAACAATTCGTACAACCAGAAACACAGCATCTAGAGCAAAAAGTACAGTGCAGGTAGAGATGGAAGCATTTGCTGGTGCACACCAAGCTGCCTGGCTTGTATTTTCTACACTGAAAGTTATTCACCTGCAGAAGAGCCCAGCTAGCCTGACTGCTTACCTGTTTGCCATTTCTGCTGCATTTTGTTATGTAGAATAAGAGCAACCAACTCAGACCTGTGCTCAAGCTCTGCAGCAGGCTTGTCTTTGAAGATTCAGCCAGGGATGAATCCTTCACAAGGATCTGTGGATTTGTTCCCAGGGCTTCATCTCATCTGGTCCAAATAAAAACCAAAGTAACATAGGAAGCCAAGGGATCTATCGCTGCCTCCTCTGTGATCAACCCGGCTATTGACTTCAGCATTGCAGGATCAGGACAGGTATCTACTCCCATACCACCAGCACTGAGCTCTGCTGCTAGGATAAGGAGCAATACCTTCTCGAAAGTTTTCATTATCACTGTTTAAAGCAGAACATGGAAAGAACATGGTGGTCTCTCACATACAACTTACATGTTTACATGAAGCTTTGCCAGCGCTGTCAAGCACATAATTACACTCCTCTGTTATTAATGAATAGGGTGTAAACATACGCTACATATCCAAATAACACACATGAACTATTTGCCCTCTCGAACCTAATTTATACCACTGTATTTTGAACTGATGTAGCATACTGTATAATGAGTAACTGTACAGTACAAGGTCAAGCTGGAGTTTTTCTAAGACCAGGAATGAAAACAAACACTACAACATTACACAACAAAGAGCCTAAATATTACTCCATGAGGGACTGTTATATTTTGAGGAAAACAGTCTTACTAACAAAGAATTCCTTGTGGACTTCTAGTGAAGATGTTTGATTAGGATGCTTACGTGCTTTTCAAATTCCCTTCAAGAACAACAGCTAGTAGTGACCAAACTCCTCAAACATCTGGTCTTGTCCTTTCACAATATTCTGAAGCCCCAAGAAAGAAAAAAAGCAAGATGTGTGTGAAGCAGAGATTTTTGAGCTGTGACAGAGTGATGAATTTATTTCACAAAGTACCTGGTTTTAATAAATTTCAGCAGCAGCAAGATGTTACCCATAAAACAAGCAACTCGTGTGAGAAGTTGTCTGTCTTCAGCACACCAAGAAGGAATGTCACTGCATGTCTCACCAGAAGAGCATATGCACTAGCAGTAATACCTACGAGATCTCTGGCCAGGTCTCATAAATTAGGAAAGGACTGCTAAGGGTTTGTTATAGTCAGTTGCCACAATGGCCATAGAGACAGTGAGGTGGCAGAATTTATTGAATCATAGAATTACAGAATACTTTGGGTTGGAAAGGACCTTAAGATCATCCAGTTCCAACCCACTGCCATGGGCAGGGATGCCTCACACTAGACCACGTCACCCAAAGCTCTGTCCAACCTGGCTTTAAACACTGCCAAGGATGAAGCAATCACTACTTCTTAGGGCAATCTGTGCCAGTGCCTCAACACCCTCACAGGGAAGAACTTCTTCCTTATATCCAACCTGAACTTCCCCTGTTTCAGTTTGAACCCAACACCCTTTGTCCTATCGCTTCAGGCCCTGATGAAGAGCCTCTCTCCAGAATCATTGTGCCCCTTCATTCACTGGAAGCTGCTCAGGGATCACCATGCAGCTTCTCTTCTCCAGGTGAAGCTAAGGAAAGTGAGGAAAGAGACTAACAGATTAAAGGACTTAAGGAAAGCAGTGGGCAGGATCTGTGGGAGGCTACTTTGAAGAGCAAAGGAGAGACTGATTTTCAAAATCAAACTTGTATAATACAGAGGCAGTCTGTAAAAGAAAATGTGCAAGTAGAATAAGAGGCAGCCTGGATGATTTCTGAACACAGCACTGAGCTCCAGTGCAAAAGGAAACTGTTATGGAAGTGATGAAGAAAGGTAGAAGACTGAGACAAACAGAAATTACAACTACACAAATAAGAAAAAAGGCATTGTTGGGTTGACTTGAATTTGTTAAAAAAAAAATTATTTCCTTAAAAACTTTTGAAACCTTAGAATTTTCAACACTTCCATCACATCAATCCTTAATTCCCTGAGAGAGGTCAAGATAAATATATGCATACATTATATAAAAACACATAATATCTAAGGGAGCAGACAAGAAATATGGAGAGGTGATTTGGACAACGGCACATAACAGGGAAAAAAAAAAAAAGAACGGTTTTAACCAAAAAGACAGGAGAATAAGAAACTCAGGAAGAAATTCTCCCCTTTGGGGGTGGCGAGGCACTGGCACAGGTTGCCTACAGATGCTACGGCTGCCCCATCCCTCGCTGTGCTCATGGCCAGGTTGGACGGGGCTTGGAGCAACCTGCTCTAGTGGGAGCTGTCCCTGCCCCTGGCAGGGGGACTGGAACCAGCTGAAGAGAGAGCCTCTGCCCTCCTTGTACATACCCTTGAAGGACTGGAAACCTGTGATGAGCTCCCCCCGCTTTTTTAACCCATGGTCAGACATATTCCGCTCCACTCCATTCCATGCCATGTCATGCCATGTAATTCCATGCCATTCCATTCTGTGCCATCACCTGGCAATGCAGCAGTCACAAAGTCTTGGGACAGTCTAAAAGGGAGCAGCCTCCTCCCTCCTCTGGCCTCCTGTGCCCTACTGGGCCAGAGAAGCCCAAGACTTCCTCCAGGAAGTCCTTGAGGAGCTGCTGCAGTTCCTTGTTTGGAGGTTCATGCTGGGGAGTGCAACTACTGTGTACCCGTGACTGACGAAGGGGACCGCCTGTGTCGGGGAAGGTTGTCCCTTCCCGAGCATGCAGTGTGGGGAGGGAGGCATGTGGAATGGCAAGGGAGGAAGGGGACACCTGTGGAGCCCACCAGATCAGCTGAATCAACCCAGCAATCAACAGGGTGACAGATATGGCAGGCAGACGGCCCTGAAATCCAGGCGGAGCTAGAGGCTGGGCGCAGAAGAGATTCAGAGTTCTCCGCTGCAAGGCCAGATCCTGCAGGAGCAGCTTCTTTGCTCAGGGCAGGGATAGCAGTCCTTTTCAGCTGGATAGGCAGGGCTAGATTCTGGGAATGCCTTTTTGAGGAGCACAGCAGAGCTCCCCATTCTCATCCCCCACGGAGCCAGGGGCAGCAGCCATAAGCAATGGGATGCAGAGATGTTTCCAGGGATCCCAGCGCTTTGGAGCAGCCACTGATGCTCTGGCACGTGGAGGAAGGATTCTTGCCCCCAGGCTCAATGAGGCCAGGGGCCTTTGGCCACTCTCAGCAGCCCCTGAGCTGGCTCCAGATTGCAGGAGAATGGGGCTTGGGCATCTCCGGGGAGGCGTGAGCAGCCTGCGCATCAGGGACAGGTCCTGCTCCCATGCTCAGGGATAGCCGACCACCAGTGCTGGCATCAGGAAGGAAATTTCCCTGCGCCACATTGGCACTGGTCCCGTGGGTGTTTTGCCTTCCTCTGAGCATGGAGCAGGAGCACTTGTCAGGGCTCCTCTGGTCCATTCTGGCTGCGTTACTGCCTGCTGCTCATGCACCATGAAGGCGGACCCTGGTGTCCTGCAGCTAGAGGGGGGAAGGCTTTTCTTCCCCCATGGAGGGCCTGCAAGTGTCACTGGGGGCTTTTTGCCTTCCTCTGCAGCAGTGAGCCAGCCCCTTGATGGGGCTCCTTTGGGCTATTGTGTCCCAAAGGCTGCTGCTCCTGCTCCACGCAGGTGGCCCCTCATGCCCCCATGCGGGGGGAGGAAGCCTTCACGACTCCCAGGGTAGCCCCTGGACGTTGCTGATTCTCCTCTGTAGCACTGAGCACAGCCCCTTGGCAGGGCTCCCCTTTGGGCTCGCTTCTTGCTCGCTGCTCTCACACCTCCAGGGCACCGCTCCTGCCCTGGTGCTCTCTGCCTCCACTGCCCACCGCAAGCTCGCACACGGAGCCACTTCTGCTCTTCCCTTGGCTCCACATACCTGGGGCTTCTGGCTTGTGCACAGCAGCCTGTGCTTGGAAGGCCTTGATGCTTGTGAGCATCACCTCTGAAACCAACCCAAAACAAAACCTTGAGAAAAACTTCCTGGAAAACTCGGTCAAAGTAAGATAACCTAAGGTAAAAGAGAAGAAACCAAACTAAAATCAAGCTTAATCCTAAAATAAAGTCTTTTTTTCCACTTGTAAGCTTTGTGTTTCATGTCCTTGAAAGTGGTTTTGAAGCTGAAAAGCCCTGGCATTGCCGGGGAATAGCAGTGCCCTTGTTCTTCAGCTCAGGGTGGGTGTAGGGAATAGCATGGGATTGGAGGGAATGGATTGGCATGGAATAGAATGGAGAGTCATAGAATGGAGTGGAACGGAATGGAATGCACTGCACTAGACTAGACTTGAAAGGGAAAGGGATATGCTGTGTGATGCCTGCAAGTGCGCATGACAAGTGGTGCCCTAGGTCTAAGGGGTCCAGCCAGGAGAGCAGCAGTTCCACTGCAGCCTCTGCAGTGCAGGTCCCAGAGGCATCCAGGAGACAGGGACAGTCTCAGCTACAACACAGCTCAGGCAGGGGCTGAAGGCCCCAGGCTGAGCTGAGACATGGCCCCTGGGCCCTTGGCAGGAGGCAGCAGGCTGGGGGGCCCAGCAGAGATGGGTCCCAGCTACTGAGGCCTTTGAGTACCCCAGTACCCTGGCAGAAGTGGCCCTGCTCTGCTCATAGGCTTTCCTTCAGACACTGACCGTTGGCCTCTTTGGAGACCAAGGATTGGCCATAAGGACTTCCTTTCTCATGCACTACTGCTCTTCTTCGGCTCTTGTGCCTCAGGAGGTTTTCCCAAGGGAAACAACTCGGGCATTTCTCAAAATGATGACAAGGCAGTAAAAACAAATCCACGGGGAACTGAACAGGTATTGCTCTCCTCAAAAAGATCTGCAACCATTTGCTTGAGAAGCACGTCCTGCTTCAGACTGAGGCTTCCAGACTGGCTAGTGCTAGAGATGTGGGAACCCCGCTTAACTGGAGGAACACCCAAGAATTCCATGATATCGTACACGTCTTTTTCTACTCTGGGGCCTGCCTCTGGGGGGATTTAGATTAGACGTTAGGCAGAAGTTCTTCCCTGTCAGGATGACGAGGCGCTGGCACAGGTTGCCCAGAGGTGTTGTGGCTGCCCCATCCCTGGCAGTGTTTAAGGCCAGGCTGGACGGGGCTTGGAGCAAATTGGTGTGGTGGAAGGAGTCCCTGTCTGTGGCAGGTGCGTGGAACTATGTGGTCTTTGATGTGCCTTGCAACTCAGATCGTTCTACGATTTTTCATGCACGTATATTCACTTGGAAAGAGGGAGATACTCTACGAAGAATAAAGTACAAGTCTCCTCCAGATACACAGGGACAGAATTCTGAAGTTCAAAGCTCAGCTGGAAATGAAATCGTTAAGTTTCATGAAGGACAAAGAAATTGGATTTGATTGGAAATCTCACTGGCTATCATTTGTGACTGCATTCCTTAGAACAGTTTTTTCTGTTCATTAATCTGGTAGCCTGTTGTTTTGCAGCATATGAATTGTATCAGTATGTATTATATTTCATCTTAGAAAGTATAACTTAGAATTTTGCCCTTGGAATAACGAGTAAAAACAGTGATTCCAGGGAATCGCAGTTCTTAGGGTTAGGAGCTTTGTACATTAGCTTAACTTATTCCTAGGCACTTCATGCTCATTTGCTTTATTACAATCACTAATCTGAAACCTAAATAGTTATTTTACAGTGTATACCTTCTATGTCATCTTTATGGACAATAATCTTTCCCCCTTGTTCTCTCAACCTTTATTTTGCCTGGATAAATAAACAAAATTCTTCCATTTAACACTTCTGTAGCACCTTCTAATTTCTTTTGATTATTTTATTATTCACGCCCCTTGACCATTTTATTTTGAGTTCACCTTTCTATATTAGAACTGATCAAGAGCCTAAGATGAAGTCTTATTAGTCATTTTTGCAATACTATTAAAACTTGTTTCACATACTTTCACCAGTACACCCCAAATTTATTTTAATCTTTTTCACCACATTATACTGGCAGCTCAATGTCATCTATACATTGTAAAGTACCATGTAGCTTTTCTTCTACGTGATGAGATCTTGAGTAATATGAGACATTTTATTTACCTAGTGTGCTGCCTTACTTCTCTATAACTGAATTCTACTCCATCTCTTTTACTTTCAGGTTACTCATGGCTTCTCTTATGAAATTCTGTTCATTTCATATGGATAATGCCACCAATACATTTTATCAACACGATGTTTTTCTTAGTGTTGTAGCTTGTAAGTAAAACTATATAAAGCACTGTTTTCAGGCTAATCCTCCAAGGATAAGGAGGATGTTATTCATCCTCTTACTATATTCTGTCTCTCATGATAAAAGTATCATTTCAGTTCCTCTACAATCCTAATCTTACCCCACCCCACTAATTTACTAAAACAATATAACTACTTCTTTACTGAAGGGCTGACAATACCCCTATTACTGCCTCACAAAAATTCAGGGGTAATCAAACAAAACCTTTTTAGAACTATTTTTGCTGACCCTGATAATTCAAAATAATTCCAATACCAATTGTGTCTACCACTTTGAGTCTAGGGGAGTATGTATTAATGGCTGGCAACCATCGTACAGAGCATTTTTCCCCTCTATTCACTTATCACTGGAAAGAATGGAGGAAAGAAAGCGTGACACAAAATAGAAAGATGACCCCTAGATAAAAATATCTTTGAAATATGCTTCATTTGAAGAATTGCTAAATCCTTTCATTATTCAGTCACCTCTGAGAGTAACAAACTGGCATGGATCCAAATCTGAAAACAGTGATTGGAAGCTTCCATTTGAAAAATTAATAATTAAAATTAATTAAGAAACCTAAAGGCAGTCATTAAGTAAATTCAAACTCCTACAAGTCTTTGCTTAATGAACTCAAACACCTTTCTCTTAATTACTTGCACTTCATTGAGGTTTTGTATTATATATAAAAAGCATTTTGTTTCCTTTTCAAAACCTGGGCAATGTTGAACAGGTTTCTTATATTCATGATGGACTGCAGCTAATATTTTTTCCCTGAAAATTCTTGCTACAATTGGTTTTCTAGAAATAAAATATAAACAAAACAGTCCTGATCTAGTTGAGGATGTCCCTGCTCATTGCAGGGGGGATGGACTAGATGACCTTTTGGGGTCCCTTCCAACACAGACTATTCTAAGATTCTAAGATCTGAGAGAGAACAGTTATTTTTCTATTACCAACTCTCAGTTCTACATATGTAAATATAATCACCATAAATGTGACTGGAGAAGTTTAACTTCCCCCCAGTTAAACTTTTAAATAATACACTTGGTACCTACAAGTTTTACTTTATGCGATTAACCAATTTACCAGGGACTTCTGATAATATATGGCCATGAAACATCTAGATGTTCTGAATGCAAATACAATGGTTCTTTTGCATAAATGCACTTCAACTGGGATAAACAAAAAGGTATGCTCAGACAGTTTACATTCTGCCTCTATACTTACAACATGGAAAATTTACCCCAAGTTTGGATGTTATCCAAAGTCAACAGAATATTTTTGAACTCTTTCCACAGTGACTGGGCAGTCCTTCTGTGAACACTAATGAATATTCAAGAGGTACTGGAAAGCTAAGGGTACCCACTCTCACACAGAGAGGAAAATCTTATTATACCTGCTGAATAATAGTAGTAATTAGAATAGAAATAAAGTGCATGATACTGTATAGGTAAAATGTTGAAGAAAAAATTATCACAGAATCATAGAATGTTTTGGGTTGGAAGGGACCTTAAAGATCCCACATAATTAACATCCCTATTTATACTAATGCAGGCTGACTCTACCTCTGTCCTAAGAGTGCCTTCTACCTAGGCACACAGTATTTTACTTCCTTTGAAGGAAAAGAAAAAATACTTTCAAATATTCATTCATAAATACTAGGTCCGTTATCATCCTTGATCTTATTTAACAGAACAGAGTAAAAACTGAGTAAAGAGCAAGATTACATATTCCCGTGTTTCTTTTACCACAGCTTTGCTCATTAGTTGCAGAAGATATGATACATAACAACCCTTTAATCCTCTATATCATTAGTGTAGAGGATTAGAGCCTTTAATGTATAACACTAAGGTTTATTTCTAATAATAGATACTGAAAACATTACACCTGAGGCTGTCATTCAGTATCAGATGACAAGAGAAACATATATATATCTTGATAAAGACCGTAAAAATAAGGTTAAAAAATATTTTTTGTTAATCCTCTCTTAGTAAATGCACCTCACAGAAGAGCTGAATATATTGCTTTCCATCAGGAGAATAAGCAGCATTCTAGTACTCAGCTGTGTCACAGAATTATGGTTTGAACTTTAATGTGGCACCAATAAGAAAACCAGCAGTTGCCAGCATCCAGCTATCTTATGTGAGGTACAACAGCAACAAGAACACACATCCAGAGGAGCTCTTGATAATCATGTTCACAGCTGGAATTTTTCATGGGTACCATACGGAAATTTAACTTAAGGCAATGCTCATTAAAAAACCAAAAATGCTTGCAAATGCAGATTCAAATTCAAATTTCATAAAACACTTAAATGCTTCTGATTATTTTTCCTTTCTACTTCCCGAGTTACATCCATGGCCTGGAATGTACATCTGCAAAGAACAATGGTTTAATTTTCAAGTTTGCCTTTAAACAGAAGTGATGCCTTGCTCATTTCATGAATCAAAAAATCCAAAAGGTCCCGACATTGAAGTTTCAAGCTTTTAGATAAGGTTTTAAATAAAATGTAAATTAAGTTGGCCAGTCATTGGCTAACCTGGAAAAGCAGGAGTGATGCATACATAGCAGATTATTTCTATTAAATGTTATATATCACTTCTTCATATCAAGTGCTGCAGTGAGCTACTCTCTCCGTGGATGTTTGCCATGTGGGTTGCAGACATCTGTTGAGCATCAGGGAATGTAATCAAACAATTTGCCAAGGACTCCATCAAAAACGTGCCTTTTACATTTTTCTTAGTTGAGAACACCATCCACAGTAGATTGACCTAAAGGAGGGTAACATATTGAACTGGAAGCAAAATCTTCATAGTGATGCAAGACTCACTGTTAACCCCATGAATTCTTCAAAATGTTGTCTTTTAAAGCATAGGCATGCTGCACACTGGATGCAAATGTGACCAAAGATCTATGAACCACTCCTGCTGGCGATGACAGCTGACTGAGGATGGGCTCCGTCTGCTCCTCACTGTTTCTGCAGGGTTTATTTTTGCCCTGAGGTCTCTAGAAAGGCAATATTCTCAGCCTGGATGAGCATATTTCCTGGGGGAAATGAGAACAGCTGAATATATCTGCTTGCCTCCCTGATTGCAAATCAAGGGAAAAATCCATCTGCATCCACCCAATTTGATCCTGCAGAGGATCCCTTTCCAGCCAAGTACTTAACTCCACAAAAGCCTATGGAAATAGGGACTGTATACACAAAAGACAGAAGAGCTTGCTTCATGTCGTCTCATGGCACTTTGTGTTGCTTTTACTATCCCAATAATAAAAAGTGCCCCTTCATCAACTACCTTTCTTTCTACAATAATAAATAAAAAAGGTAAAAAATAGCTACAAATCTTGGAGTCTAAGTGTTTTATGCTTCACAAATTGCACAATCATATTTTTCATATAGCATAGCATCATGATATGACTACCATGGAAGTGACTTAATGGAAGAGTTCTGGCATCCTTCATAATCTACTCTATGTCAGACAAGAGAAATATGCTCATGTCAGCGGAAGCATTACAGTAAATTAGCCTAGTGTAATGGTACCACCCACTAGGATGGTTACAGTTTAGAGTCTGCTCATCCTCTCTGACATACTCATACATTCAGGGATTTACAGTACGGCATACAAAATTTCCATCCAAGAGTGAATACTTTCTGTGTGGCCACTTATGGCTACAGTAAGAGAGAAAGAAAGCTTTGGGGATTTAGCAACTGAAAACCCCACTCACATAACACCATGATTTAAAACATTCACGCTAAGGTTGAGATCCTACCTTTGCTCTGCCAATAGGGTATGTCAAGAATAATTTCAATGCAGTCACTAAGATTACAAGTATGTAAAACTATTATGAGTGGAACAAACCCCAGCCATTCCTTCTCAGCAAGAAGATATTCCAAACTGAGAATATTCCTCCTGAAGGGAAGAGTCTAAACCCACTTGCAACTTCCAGAAATCAGGGTGTCATTAGTTTTATCAGAAAGGAAAGGTCAAACCAGAAGGCTCATATTGCTATCTAAATGTCCTCAGAGCTTAAGGAGAGTTCACTTCCAAGGATTTCAGGACAATATCTGCTGTAGATCACTGAATATTGACTGTGTAAGCCACATGAAATTATCCTCCACAGTTACTATAATGATAATATGAATAATAATGAGTATGTGTAACTGGTAGTTGCCCAGCTGGAAAACATAAAGTTTCTGTATATATCTGCCAATTGGACTTTAAATGACAAAACCACAGATGTTTGGACTATCTGAAAAAGGACAAATGGAATAAAAACATACTATCTCTGTGAGAAACTATTTGATTTGTAAACTGCAGCATTGTAAAACAAATGTCATATGAGTAGGGAAAAAAAGAGCGGAAATGGTTCTTGAGCACATATGGAAGAGAGTTTTCTTGATTTAGTACTTATTGCAATAAAACTTATTATGGAGAATGCAAAGGCAGAAATATATCTGCTTTGGACTATTTCTTAATGTTCATCCAAAGGAATTTTCTTTCTGGGGGATGAGGGGGAGCGATTTAGTGATTTCTGACCTCAGCTGATACTAAAGCTCTCTGAAACAACAAGGCCCAGGAGTGTCGAAAGCAGCTGCCTGAATTCCTCAAAAAGTCTATTCACGAAGTCTATTTTGAGTCCCTGCATTTCTGTAATGGAATCCAGCTGCTCTGACCTGTCAGAATTACCTCGTACAGTGCGAACAGCAGCACAGATAAGTGTTAAGTTAAATTGTAGTTAGATTCCAACTGCTCAGCATTTTGGTTGAAGCGCTGACATAAAAGAAAGCAAAATGAGACAGAAAATTATCTCTCTGGTCTGAGAAGTAAAATAAAGATTTCAGTCACCCAAAATAATGGTTTGATGAGATCCCCACAGTAAAAATAGTGTACGCTAAATAAAACTTTAACATGTGAGAGTACACTCGTACAGAGCACCAGGAAACCAGACTTCAAAGAGAAGAACCCTTCTCTCATCTCATTGAAACAGTTTTATCTTCAGTCTTTCTGGACCATTTTAGGAACAGGGCCTTCAACAGCAATTTCAGTTAAGAAAAGCTTTATATAATACTAAGTTCAGATATCAGCAAAACCTGTGCAAAACAAAATGGCATGTATAGAAAGGACCAAGATGGGGGCTGGCAAACAGCATGGCCCCTTCAGGCCTACTTGGAACAAACCGGTAAAAGAGTGGATAGCATGCTATGAAGCAAATAAAGTCTAGTGTTAAAGCTTCTGGGAGAATATTCTTTGGTTTCAGTGATGTCAAATGAAACCTAAAAATCAGAGCTTGTGAAACAATGTTTTCTCCTTCAACAGGAATCTGACAAAAAGCATCTCCAGCAATCCAACCACACACACAGAGCCAGGTCTAAGTAAGAAATGACATGTCCATGCTTCCTGACATCTACCAGGGCCGGCTTGGCCGCATCTCTTTCTAGAGTGGCAAGTCCCTGCCTTGCCCGAGCTGCATGCCCCCACTAGTCACCGCATCCATCCCTCAGCTGCACTGAGGCAAAGAATAATGGATGTGATGAGCTGACCACAAGGCTCAGATGTTACTCCTTGCCCACAGGCCTCAGTGGCATCGCGACAGCTCTTCTCATAGCAAACCTTTTGTTTTGAGCCAAGACCTGAGCATGAGGAATAGGGAAGAGCTGAGCGGTCTGGCTTTTGTCTTTTTTAGTCATCAGGGTCAATATGACTCATGCCCTTTGAGGCTGTGACTTGGGATTTTCTCTATTGCTCAATGTTTTTATGCTTTTTCTTTTCCTCAAAGGTCCTAAAAAACTGATGAGAAAACACTTACAGCTGTAAAAGTAAAGCCTATGAAATGAGCTGCGTTTGACGCAACTTCAGAAAGCAAATAAAACAGGAAAAAAAACCCCTCCCAAACCCTAAACATTTACTATCTTTCCCTTTGATAACTTCAATTCAATCTCATTGCCTTTGCAATTTAGCTAGCTACTTTTTAAAGCTTGGGGCTGTCAATATTGCTGAACCTGAGTTTTGGTCTTCTGACTTAGAACCCAGGTGGAGAGCATCCTCCTTCTGCACCCCTTTGATCCTCTCTGAGCGCCACTGTCGCCTTTACCCCCATCATTGTAGGAAGGAAACTGATGCTCTGCTGCACCCCTCTGGCCTTAGGGTGGCAGTCTTGCAGCTCTACTATGACAGACAACGTACTCGAGTCTGCTTATCCCCTCTGCAAACCCAGTCCCTCTGACAGCATCCAACTTCGCGAATGTTCCTAGCTACTTCTGACAAGCAAGCCCATCTCTAACTGAACTGTAGGGCAAGCAGCAGTGCTAGAAACTCCCGGGCTGCCTGCTGCTATTATCTGAGTCAGCAGAAACATGCCTCATCTTTCCTGTGCTCAGATTAAGGTCTTAGTGCCTGCCACCTGATGCCAAGACAGAAATGATGCTGCTGGACACTTCAGAGAGATGACCAGCTCAACAAAAGAGAGCCTCTTAATTATTTCCCATTATTACATCCTCAATTGTTTCTGGTAAGGCATATGAAGTGAGCTTGGTGCTCTCAACTTGGCTAATACAATGCCACAAGCACCATCAGCACCGGGTATCAAAACATAATGAGACAAAGCCACAGACATTTCGTGTAAGTACTGTGAAATCCAATGACTTCAGGATTTTAGCATTGCTACAAGTATCAGAGCAATAGCTGAAACACACATAGGGGAAAACTAGAAGGGAGGAGAGAAGGGGGCTAATAGGGAAGCAAGGCTTGCGAAAGAAAGGTACTGTTATATTTCAACCTAAAAGAACTTTAACATAACATGAAAAATGTGAGGGGATGAACGAGGAAATCAGGAATAGCTGTCCTGTAATATTATTGGCACAGAATAATTCCACTCCTGGGACTGATTTCCAAACATGCATAACACTTAGTTCAAATGCATAAAAGCTGTTAGGGCACAAAACCTTTGGAAATCATGTCTTTCACGTTTAAGTTGATTTTTGTCTTTTTTATCCCCTTTCTCTGTGGCTGAATGTATTTGAGGAGGCCAGCTGGATCCAATTGCTAGGACAGTAGTATTACACTCCTTTGCCCTGCTACATTTTCCCCTTTTACATCAATATGTTGGCAGAAAGGTTATTGGCATCATTGCCCAGAGCCAAAGGTCAGCATGAAAAAAAGAACATGTGGATACTGCTATGAAGAAAATCCAAACTGCAAGTTAATATTCCTACTTTACGAAACTACCAAAACTATTATTTTAATCCAAAGTTAGACTGATGTGGAATCAGATTCCAGGTTCTGGAACATGCACGATGTAGAAAGGTCAGGAGGAATGAATATTCAAGATTCAGAAGCAAATTCAGAGGCACAAACTTCCCACACATCCCATCCAAGACAGAATTTTCCCTTTCATATTCCGCTGGTGGGATATTTATACATGGGTTGTCAGTGCTAGGCTCCAAAAGTGCGAGGTTATTTTTTAAACCATGCAGTACATGGTTCCAAAACCACATGTCCCCATCGAGCCACTTACTTTAAAGTGGCTGTTTTTCTAATTTGACTCTTGCATTGTGACCCATGGTGGGATGTCCTTCAGCTTGGAACGGGCCTGTCTGCAACTCAGTGTCAGAGAAGTCTCAGTGGAGACCCTTAATGCTCTCTTCTGCTTGCTTTGAAAATCTGTCAAAGCAAGGTGATATTAAGGGCCATCTCTGCTCTGGAAAAAACACTGTAGTGAGTGTCACAGTGTTCATCGTGTCAGTGTTTCCATTCGGTATTTGAGGAGCTTACATGTTAATGTGTTTTTTCTAAAGGGTAGCCCAATGAACACAGGCTGGGTTTAAAGAATTGGAAGCTTGTCTTCTTATGCCTAACACTAACCAGCAGAGAATACAGACCACACTGTTCACTCCTTACATCACTGTACCCACACTGCCTCCCACAGAGATAAATGTAACCACCTCTGACAGAAGAGAGAAAACATGCTCAAAATTTACATCGAGAAGACCTTCACACTGGCAGCCTAAACTAGGTACATTGCATAGGGACCTCCAGCTTTTGACTTACAGTGGACTAGTTAACCTGGAAGCGGAGCCTGCTAGCAAAAGACAGCTAACAAAAGAGCATCAATGCTAATTCACACGCCCTAGGAAACTTCAGAGGGGCACTGGTGACTTCCTGGCAGTCGCATCTACATTTAGCTCCTTTCAGAGAAGGCTTATTTACTTACAGCTGTTTAGTTGGCTCATCCTCAGTGTGTGGAAGGTGTCTTCCTCTGAGGAAGTCTGCCAGATGACATGGCTTCTCTGGGTTCCTGCTTTGGGGTGCGGTGTTGGTTGTGTTAGTGAAGAGCCCTAGAGCCAAGTTCAGACCGTTTGTTGCCAGCTGGGACCTGATGTGACCAAACTTGCTATTTCCATTTCTAAGCCAGTCTAGTATCTAAGGGTGAGCTCTGAGGATAGGCTTTCCTACCTCTATTTGCTTGGAAACAGCAGTTCCAACAGCAGCCTGTTTCTTCAAGAAGCCTGGAGCAAGCCTGAGAATTACAGAAGCTGGGCTGATTCTCTCATAGCTGAAAGAAGTGGTTAAGAGGCTAGCAGTGCCAAGTCTCAGCGTAGGAAGAGGAATTCACATGTGACAGGAATTATTTCCTTTGGCAAATGCCTTTGGCAAAGGTGAAGGAGGTAAAGGAATGACCAGCCCCAGTAGGAAACCCCTGTACCTGACGTGGACTTTGCAGGTCAGCTGTTTCCCCGAGATGCTCCATTTGCTACTTGGAAGGAGGAGGAGGTGGGAGTGGAGGGAAAGCAAATGGCCAAACTTGGACAGCTGCAATGGGTACCGGCCAATTCCTATACAATCTACTGTCCACCCCCAGCAAATGTGTTAAGGAGAAGGAACATCTGTGCTTCCCTCATTCTTATCTTACCCTTTGGGACTCATAACTACTTGGTCTAAAGCTATTGTAACTTATCTTGGGTGTAAGATCAGCACATACAAGCTGTAACTGGCACCCAAGTGAACCCACCTTGGGTTTGGCTCTCTGTGGAGCAGACATTCAAAAGACTTCCATTTTCATCCAAATAACACCTCTTCACCTTTAACATGGGCTTGCTCAGATGAACCTAACTATAAGGCTTAGTAAAAAGTAGCCAGTGAGGCTTTGCCAAACCCAAACACACTTTCTTCTCTGGATAATCCTACTGTTCAGCAATGGAAAGTCATGAACACCTCATCATGCATGTCATGGATAAACAGTGGCATGCTGTGGATCACCTGGTCTGCTTGAATATTCCATTTTTATCAAATGGAACAAACTTACGATACAGATACTTTTTTATTTCTTAAAAAATACAGGTTGGCTTTTTTTCCAGACAACAGACCCGCTTTTGCATCTAATGTTTGCTTTGTTCTTAAGGCTGTGGTATGCCTTTTCAGCCACACTTTGGACCCTTTTCCACATCTGCATCTTTTTTTTTCTCTCTCAAACACAGTGCACGATTTTAACACTTCCGCACTATTAAAATACAGCAGACCATTTTAATAGACCAAACCATATCATCTTTCACTAGTGATCAAGGATCACCTGCTGCAAGCTCAGAAGCGATACAACCCTACAAGAAGGAAGTGCTGCAGGAGGGCCAGGAGACCTCCTTGGATGGATAAGGAGCTGTTGAGCAAAATTTGAAGGAAAAAAGAGGCTTATAAAAGGTGGAAGCAAGGTCAGGCGACCCGGGAAGAATACAGGGATATTGTCCGGGAAGCTAGGGACCAGGTTAGGAAAGCTAAAGCCCACTTAGAATTAAACTTGGCTAGGGATATTTAGGATATCAGGAAGGGATTCTATAGGTACATTGCAAATAAAAGGCAGGCTGGGGACAACGTGGGCCCTCTCCAGAAGCTATCAGGAGAACCGGCTACCCTGGACTTAGAGAAGGCTGAGGTTCTTAATGACTTCTTTGTCTCAGTCTTCGCCGGAAAATACTCTGACCACACCACCCAAGTCTGGTTCGAGACCCTCTTAGGAACCTGAATGTATACAAGTCCATGGGACCTGATGAAATCCATCTGCAGGTCCTGACGGAGCTGCAAATGAAGTTGCTAAGCCACTGTCCATCATATTTGAAAAATCATGGCAGTCAGGTGAAGTTCCCGATGACTGGAAAAAGGGAAATATAACCCCATTTTCAAGAAGGGGAAAATGGATGAGCTGGGAATTACAGACCAGTTAGTCTCACCTCTGTGCCTGGAAAAATCTTGGAACGGATTCTCCTGGAAGGCATGCTGAGGCACACGAAAACCAACAAGGTGCTTGGGGACAGCCAGCATGGCTTCACTAAGGGGAAATCATAGAATCATAGAATCATAGAATAGTAAGGGTTGGAAAGGACCTCAAGATCATCGAGTTCCAACCCCCCTGCCATGCGCAGGGACACCTCCCACTAAACCATGCCACCCAAGGCTATGTCCAACCCCACCTTGAACGCCGCCAGGGATGAAGCATTCACAACCTCCCTGGGCAACCCATTCTAGTGCCTCACCACCCTCACAGTAAAGAATTTCTTCCTCCTGACCAATCTGGTGGCCTTCTATGAAGGGGCTACGGAACTGATGGACAGGGGCAGAGCGGTTGATGTCATCTACCTGGACTTATGCAAAGCCTTTGACACTGTCTCCCATGACATCCTTCTCTCTAAGTTGGAGAGACATCAATTTGATAGGTGGACCACTCGGTGGATAAAGAACTGGCTGGATGGCCGCACGCAAAGAGTAGTGCTCAGTGGCTCAATGTCCAGCTGGAGACCAGCAATGAGTGGTGTCCCCCAGGGATCAGTGTTGGGACCGGTCTTGTTCAACATCTTTGTGGGTGACATGGACAGTGGGATTGAGTGCACCCTCAGCAAGTTTGCCGATGACACCAAACTGTGTGGTTCGGTTGATAAGCTGGAGGGAAGGAATGCCATCCAGAGGGACCTTGACACGCTTGTGAGGTGGGCTGATGCCAACCTGATGAAGTTTAACCATGACAAGTGCAAGGTCCTCCACCTGGGTCAGAGCAATGCCAGGCACAGCTACAGGTTGGGCGGGGAGGAGATTCAGAGCAGCCCTGCAGAGAAGGACTTGGGGGTGTGGGTTGATGAAAAAATGACCATGAGCCGGCAGTGTGCGCTTGCAGCCCAGAAAGCCAACCGTATCCTGGGCTGCATCAAAAGGAGCGTGACCAGCAGGTCGAGGGAGGTGCTCCTGCCCCTTTACTCTGCTCTTGTGAGACCTCACTTGGAGTATTGTGTGCAGTTCTGGTGTCCTCAACATAAAAAGGACATGGAACTGTTGGAAGAAGTCCAGAGGAGGGCCATGAGGATGATCAGGGGACTGGAGCACCTCCCGTATGAAGATAGGCTGAGAAAATTGGGGCTGTTCAGCCTGGAGAAGAGAAGGCTGTGTGGAGACCTCATAGCAGCCTTCCAGTACCTGAAGGGGGCCTATAGAGATGCTGGGGAGGGACTCTTCATTAGGGACTGTGGTGAGAGGACAAGGGGTAACGGGTTCAAACTTAAACAGGGGAAGTTTAGATTGGATATGAGGAAGAAATTCTTTACTGCGAGGGTGGTGAGGCACTGGAATGGGTTGCCCAGGGAAGTTGTGAATGCTCCATCCCTGGCAGTGTTCAAGGCGGGGTTGGACGGAGCCTTGGGTGGCATGGTTTAGTGGGAGGTGTCCCTGCGCATGGCAGGGGTGTTGGAACTAGATGATCTTAAGGTCCTTTCCAACCCTAACTGTTCTATGATTCTATTATCTTCAGATGCAAAATACAGTAAGAGTAATTGTTTCTCCAACTATAACAAAGCTTTTTAAATGTATCTGGCATATGGGGTTTGCTAGGCAAACCTTACTTTTTGATTCATTTCACTTGACAAGTAACTTGTGTTTTCAAATCCCAGTGCTACTTTCTTCTCTGAGGAAGGTCATAAGAGGTTCAATAATGGCTAAAGCATCAGCAATAATTAGGAAAGGAAAGCTCATTGTTCTCTGGAAACAGTGAGCCTTGCAGAGAAACTGATTTTTAAAGCCTGTGCTACTTTAATATTGAGGTTAGGATGCAGTTATGGAATAAATTTGCAACCAACATCACAATGCTCAGCATGACTAATAATTAGCCAAAAACACAAAACTAGTAGCTCATCAACGCTCTTCTTGTGTTTAGAACAAAGTGCAAGTGCCAGGTTTATTTTTACTTGCTCAAGCATGACGTAAGGTTTCTTCCACTGGAAAATCCCCTATTAGTAAATTTATCTGGATTATATAATACTGTCCATGGGGCTTTTTTCTTCTCCTGATGACTTGTACCTGTGGAATTCACTTTATAAATAAGATTTCCAGCTTGTGACTGCTGTGCTCAGGAGTAACCCCTGTCTGACACACTCCTGCCCGCAGGCAGCGCCTGGTCCCATCCTGCTGCTGGCGCTGCTCACAGACATCCATTGACTCATCCAACTGCATATACTTTCAAGTGCCTCTGTTTGAAATTTATGGGAAAGCCAGAAGGGAAACACATGTAACTGGTTACTTCCCATGAGCTGCTGCCCAGCAGCTGGCAATGGCCTATCAAACTCATACATCGCCCCATATCTGACTAGAGCCTCAGTTTGCAAGGTGACAGATGAAGTTGACAAAAACAAAAAGGGTTGTAATGATTCTTCTTAAGCCAGGGATGTGGCATTAGGTCCCCGCATGAACTCTGTCTGACCAGGGTGGATGGCTAGATGTGTTAGCTGCAGAAGGGGCTGGTTTTCCAAAGAAGTAAGATGCAGAATCATAGAATCAGCTCAATTGGAAAAGACCTTTAAAATCATTAGGTCCAACGGTTACCCCAGCACTGCCAAGGCCACCACTAACCCATGCCACTCAGGGCCTCATCTACACGGTATGGGAACACTTCCAGCGACAGTGACTCCACGACTGCCCTGGGCAGCCTGTTCCAGTGCCTGAGCACCCTCTTGGGGAAGAAATTGTTCCCAATACCCAGGCTAAAGAGTCCAGAGACTTGGTCTGCAGGAATAATCCAGTCCAAGAAAAAGGCTTGAGATGGTATAACAGAAGTCTTTTAAATATGACTAAGACTATACTGCATTTTTTACCCAGGCTGGAAAAGTAGCACCTTAAGATCATCTGTAAAGAGCATTTTCCCCTAGACTTCAGAGGTTAAAGTTCAGAAAAGTCAGAGTTTATTTTCTTTGCAATTTCTGTTGAGTATATATCAGGAAAACAGTTCTTCATGTCAGATCATTAACTGCATTGTGCTAGAGACGGCGAATCACGCTGATAAGTACTAGAGAGACCAACAAGACAGGAACACGGTTATCCTTGTTTCAGAGTTCATTCCTTAAAAAAAAATGTCATTCTCCCCCACCCCCAAACAAACCTCCGAAGATTCATTTATGGTTTTTGCTTTCTACAAATGAAAAAGTATGTAATTCAGTTTAGATAAATTCAACCTCCTATAGGCGAGTAGGAAAGAGTCCATTTCAGGTTCAATGGGCTGGGGAGGAGTCACTTTAGCTCTTTCTGGGTTACCGTGTAACATAACCTCATGTTCAAAGGCTGGGACAGAAAATCTAATGCCAAATCCAGGAGTCTGGCAAGTACTGCAGTATGTTACTGCAACTATTAAAGAGACACATTTTCTTCTAGCTGCAAAATGCCATCATTTGGAAGCTGCAGCTATTTATCAATTAGATGACGATGACAGTGAGAACTGCATGGAATATGCTCTGCAAGACAGATCTCCACCTTCTCAGTGCACTTGCCTGCAAAACGTTCCCCTGCAAAAGCACGAACAAGTGTCCTCAAAAAAAAAGGCTGCCTTTGGACTCACCTCTAGATAAGACAAGCAGAACCAAGACTGTAGTTTTGCCATGTGCCTTGGAAAAAGGGCATGATGTTTTAGGAAGCGAACCAGAAACCTTTGCCTTCCCTTACTGGAGGAGTTTCTCCCATTTTGGCTACACTGCAGGTGCCCTCAAAGCTAAATGCAGCACAGATAAATAGCAAGGAGGATGATCTGGCTTTCCTGTAGGGATTAGTCCTTTTCTGGAGAGATAAGAGACATAGAGGCTCAGTTTCCTTACCCTCCACTGCTGCATTTGGTTCTGGGCACACTAACTGGAGATTTAATACTGGGTGAGCTCTCGCCATCCACACAGAGCAGAAGGTGGTCTGTAGGGGCTTCTCACACCTACCATCAGCAGATGTAGACCCAGATGGGTCTTTAAAGGAGGCACAGCAAGCACCAGGGATCGTGTTGTCACTAACAGCCTCCTGACTCTTGGGCTTGCATTAGAGATGCAAAGTTCACAGTATTCCTGCTCAGCCACTGCAGCTGTTTATCCCAGCTCCAGTGGGGCCTGGAAATACATCATGACCACTTGCACTCTGGCCTGATTGCGGTATTTCACCCCATTGCAGCATTCACTGATTGTCATTTATTAACATTGTATCACACCCCCCTTGCTCCAAATCCCTTCCCTAGAGAGTGGCGTGTGCCCCAGCAGTGCAATAAAAAGCTGGTCTACCCCTTTTCTGTGAGAAAAGAAAGTTTTTTATCTGCCAAAAGACATATTTTATGCCTATACTAGGAGGGAACTCTCAGGTCTGGGGATTTTATTATTGAGCCCTGAGTCCTGCATGAAATAAATATTCAAGGAAAAGCATGCTCGATATACCTAAGCAACACGTCCATCTCAGTGATGGACCCTCCAGGTAGGACCAAGTCATTTAGCTGACTGCATTAGAGACTGCAGGAGAGCTAGGAGAGTGTAATTGGGTTCCCTGAGTCATTCCAGCCCCAGCTCTTTTGTTCAGAAAAATAAAATAGACTGTGCAAATACTTTGCTGATCACAAAATCCACTGGCAAAATGACCGTGTTCTTCATTTAGAGCAAAGGGGAAAACAAATGCTGGCAAGTGACACAGCGTGGATATTTATGTCAAATCAAATAAAGGGGAAAAACTCACAAGCACCAACCAGCATCTGAACTGATATGAAATCAAAAGCCATTTTTGTTACAATTGGTTGATATAATCTACACCAATTCTCAATAAATCCTTTCAACCAGAAAGGGGTGACAAGTCCAGTTTAAACTGTGGGGAATTGTTTCACAAGGTTAAGAACGATTGAAGGGCAAGAGAGAAGGCTATACGACAGCATAGCAAACAAAAATAAGAGGTTTCCAACAGAGAAAGGGAAAGAACAGTGACAGTGATAGGGTAAGGTACCTTGTGAAAAGGTAACAGTCACACAATAGGCGTTTCTTCAACATGCAGATGGAATAAACATGCATTTTCCTGGGAAGTTGTGGAAGGTTTGAAATACCCAGGAGCATAAAGGCCTTAAGTGACCAAAATGTGGATTTTACTTCGGTATATATTCTCTTTTCTGCCTGAACTACAATGTAAGAGATTTGCTTTGGATGCTTAATCAGGTGTTCCACTCTAATTGCAGCTTTGGGTTACAATATTATAGGACAAAACCTTTTAATTCCTCTTCCAGCCATGAAGCAGCTACCACCACCTTACAGGATCCAGCTAGGTTACCACCTGATGAACATTCAAGCAACTTTTGTTTCAAGTCAATAGAAATACTTACTTTGCAATGTAAAGTCTTAGTTCTCATTACAAGGCTCAGTACCCAACACCCTGCTCCCACCATTTTTCCCCACCAGGAGTGAGAAACAGGATTTCATAAGGGCTGAGGTTCAAGCTAGTGATAGAAGCTGGAGTGTTTCAGCTCCTGTCCACCAAATTTAAATATTTGAATTTGTTCATTCCTATGAAAATTCACAATTTTTCAAGAAACCGTATTTTCCTGATGGGTTCTGGTTATATCTGTGTACCAGGCAACAGCTGGGCAGACACACACCATTGAAGGGACAGCATCGGACCTGCCTTGTGGCTAATTTTGGCAGCAGGAAAAGTTCTTCATGTCCTAATTCATAAGTCATCCTTTTTTTTTTTTTTTTTTTTTGCCCAGAAAGCTTCTTTTAAAAGCCAAACTGACTTGGTATGATGATAAATGGCCATGAACTTATGGAACAGAAAGTACCTTTTAGAACCATCTTTTTTTTTAAGGCTTGAAGAAAAGCAGATGAGATGACCTTTACAAAAAATTCCAGTGGGATAAAGCTCATAGTCCTCAGTCAGGAAGAGCTTGTCCTTTTGTTTCAGAAACAGGCAGACAGCTGAAGACACTGGTAAGAGACCCTGTCCACCATGTACAGACTGATCCGTTATGATATGAAGAACAAAGACTGAACAGTATTTTAAATTGCTATACTTTAGCAGGAATTTATTGTGATGCTGTGATATAGGGTCTTCCTAAACTTGCTTTCTGCCACCTCTCCCATTTTTATTTTTAAAAAGCCAAATGCTTTAATAGAACCTTATTTCTACCTGTGAATAAGCCATTATGAACAAACTAATCTGTTGCACAGAGGACAGGTTACTTTTGCTTATTAAAAATGCATTCTGTTGTTGGAGAGAAGTAGAAGAGGGAGACAGGCAAGAGAACTTCTGAACACTGCAAACAGGAATAGAAGCTCTTATTATAAGAACACACACACACATACTACATATATATATATATATATATATATATAAAATACTCTGTCCAGGTGAGGCTGCCCTAGATCATAGAATAGTTAGGGTTGGAAAGGATGTTAAGATCATCTAGTTCCAACACCCCTGCCATGCACAGGGACACCTCCCACTAAACCATGCCATCCAGGGCTCTGTCCAACCCCGCCTTGAACACCACCAGCGATGGAGCATTCACAACTTCCCTGGGCAACCCATTCCAGGGCCTCACCACCCTTACAGTAAAGAGTTTCTTCCTCATATCCAATCTAAACTTCCCCTGTTCAAGTTTGAACCCATTACCCCTTGTCCTATCACTACAGTCCCGAACGAAGAGTCCCTCTCAGCATCCCTACAGCCCCCCTTGAGATATTGGAAGGCTGCTCTGAGGTCTCCACGCAGCCTTCTCTTCTGCAGGCTGAACAGCCCCAACTTTCTCAGCCTATCTTCATACAGGAGGTGCTCCAGTCCCCTGATCGTCCTCGTGGCCCTCCTCTGGACTTCTTCCAACAGTTCCATGTCCTTTTTCTGTTGAGGACACCAGAACCGCACACAATACTCCAAGTGAGGTCTCACGAGAGCAGAGTAGAGGGGCAGGATCACCTCCCTCGACCTGCTGGTTTCATGCAATGGAAGCAATATGCTCTGCTTTATGAATGTGCTAGGAGAGGAGTTTGCCTGCCATCTTCCAAGCCTTGAACTCTTGAGCCTCTTTAAAATCAGTTGAATATGAATCTTCAGCAAGATATGGCTATAAATTGCGGGGAATCCCTTTTGGGACACTGTATTTGTTGATTCAGGGCTAAATGACTCAGTTTGCTATTTATTTAAACATTCCATTCACCAGTACATAGCCACATAAAATGAGGAATCAAATTCTTGTGAAAGTCCTAGAGGCCAGTAGGCCACTGCCCCATGCCAAATTTCACTTGAGTCCAAGCCAGGTTTGCTCAGCTAGAACATACAATGAATGAGAAAATGCAGTCCATAAGTTCCAGTAGATACTCAGCAACTTAAAGGTATTTAATTTATAACTCAGTTTAAGGCCAGGATACTTCCTTTCTATTGTGCAATCACCTGATGGTGAATGGATGCTAACTAAGCACATCTTAGTTAAAACATTTAATTAAGGTAACATTTGATATTAGCCAAACCTCTCCTGTAACCAGCTCCTCAAATTCTGAGCCTCAGCAACATTCTGCTGCTACAGAGGTGCAGTCCAAGGCACTCTCCTTTCCCAGGGAGACATTTCCAGTGCAGAGTGGCTCTTCCCTAATACTACATAATTATCTCAGTTGTATCCCTGCCCAGAGGTAGAAACTTCTTTACTGTAATGAGTATATATTGTTTATGAAGTGTCATCCTTTGTCCGTAGAGTACATTGGTGCAGGACTCCAGAAAGCATCACAGAAACATGAAATTTACTGTGTGCTTAATGATGTCACTAAAACAGTTGTAATAGGAAAAGTTTAGAGATCATGAAAAAAGGTGAAATATTTAAACTCTCCTCACAGGACTTCCCTTTAGTCTGTTCAAGATAAGGAAGGATCATCCTTACCTTCTGTAACACTTTACACAAGTAAATCTGTTAGTCTCCCCACCCACAGAAGCTATTAGCCTGCTTTGCTCTGTTACATGTATCATTTTAAAGAGAGGATTAAAACACACAGGCGCAAAGCCGACACTGCAGTTGAAGTCAGAAAATGCTTTCAGGGGAAACTTCAACCTACATGAGGGAATTGACTGTTTTTTTCCTAGGTGGAGAGTATCAGCCTTTCTGAGCTTCTAGGAAGGTAAAAATGTATCACAGTCTAAGACTCGTAAGTAAGTTAGTAAGTAAGTGGTAAGTTTCCTGCATCTATAAGAAATCAACTGAAAACACATACTTTCAAATCAGGACAGCACCTTCCTTGCCAGCGTGTACAAGGTGGGAAAGCAGATGGGGACTCAGGAAATTACTGTCAGTCCTCTACTGTTGTAGGCCTTGTTTGTTAGCCTTAGAATGATTTACAGACAATTCACATTTGACACTCATCTGAAGGACTTTAACACCAAAGTTATATTACTACCTTATATTCTGCACAAATCCAGAGGTACAAAATGAAAAGGAGGTGACTTTATCCTTCAGAAAACCAAATTCCCTATTTCTATGTTAGGATTACTAGAAATTGAGTGAAAAAAACCAAACCAAACCAAAACACTATATTACACAGATTCAATCAGAGCACAAACTAGCAGTGCTGGCAAACAAAGCCACCCTTATTAACATCAGTTAACCAATACATAACACAGAAGCATAAAAACACAAAAGAAAACAGCAATATCTCATAACACAGAACTTTGGTAAGAGATACAGAGATTCACATTAGGAAAACACCAAAAGTCTGCAAGCAGAAGTGAACTGCCCGATGCAGTGAGGAGGATTATTTGTCATTCTTTAAAATTACCAAAAAATCGTCCTTTTTTTTTTTTTTTTTTCTTCTTCACCAAATCATTTTTAGGCTCCCAGACCGGTCTGCTGGTTCACAGAGTAGCTGGCACACTTTATTCTCTGCACTTCATGATCAGATCATACATAGGAAAGGGTTCATAGATACCAAGAGATACTGTACAGCTAGGAACATGGAGAAACTGAGCCATTCTTGAGATATCTGCCATTGGCAAGGGCTGGTCATCATGGCATATAGAAAAAGGCACAGTTTATTACAGAGATCTTTCTACATAGATTATAGAAGTGTTCATGTTTGGATTTCTACAGAGATATTTAAATACACACACTTGAAAAGCTTTGAATTCTGTGGTTTGTTGTCAGTATTAAGGATGTTGCAGCATTATTTATGAGTCAAAAGTGCCTTTTTTCCTTTAGATGGAAACTTCATTTACAAAACCCCCTCTTACTACTGTAAAGATCAAGTGTCTATCTCTGGGAGATCGTTACATTCCTTTTTCAGGAGCCAGGGCTTAACAATGCTGTAAGGAAAAAAAAGAATCTATATGGCAGATCTTGTAGTACAAGTTTTTGTGGTTAACTGAGAAACATGCCATGAGTCAAGCCTTTGGAAACAGTTTAGTAATTAAAGACAAATGCTATGACATAATCATTTACATGCAGCAGAAAGATTTTTAGATTAAATCTGGCCTGACCCATTGCTCAGCAAGTATTATCTGGGATTCTTGAAAGTCATTCATTTATTTACATACTAATTTGGCCCACATGTTTTATTAAAAACAAAAGCCTGCATTTCTCAGAGGGGTTGAGCACTATTCCAGCTTGGGTTAATGAGTTTGGTCAAGCAAGGAATGGATCTGTTCCAGTGGGTACTATACAGAGATACTCATAAAACAACTGAGAAAGTTTTGGCTTTTAAATACCCCTTCCCATTTATGCTCTGTAGGTGTATTTATTTCAGGTAAATGAACGAGTTCTGCTTAGTTGAACTATCAGTCATGCATTTGTACTCTACATGTTGTAAATAAGCTATTCCATAAAGCAAAGTGGAGAAACCACCTAATTTGGCTAAGGTGGCGGGGCAATCCTTGAAGGGGGGAAAAAAGTGGATATACCAACACCCAGCACACATCTGTGTGTATGTCAAGACATTGCTGGATGCAGATCTTGCTTCATTTAACCACTGAGCTTAAATCTAGTTTTCCTTTCTTGTTCAGACAGAATTACATAGCTATCAGTATAGCCAGCTGAAATGCTTCTGCTGGGGACGAACTGAAAACGAGAAAGGAGCTCTGTATGGATGGTGGTTTTGGAAGGTCCAGAGTCTGACAGGGAAGCACTGACAAGAGGAAGAAACCAAGGTGTAACATGCTTCTGACCTGGCATAGCCAGAAGCAGAGAAGTATAGCTGAAACACTGATGACTATAAACAGTTGAATAGAAAAAGAGGATTCTTTGGGGGTTATGAAATTCTGGGTTGCCTTCCTCCTTCCTTCCCTACTCTGCTCTCCCATTTTGCCAATGAGATGGGCAGTGTGGGCTAATGGAAAAGAAGGTATTAGAAAATAACAGAACAAATGGGATGAGGGAAGACTACATTTGTTGCTTCTGTAAGAAAATAGGGACTTTTTCCAAATAAACATGCTCCCTAAAAGGTTATTTTTCTATCCAAAAAGTGATCATGCTCCTTCCATGCAGCGCAGTGAATTTCTGAAGAAGACTGTTGTAAGCAGCTGTTGGGAGGGGAAGGTTAGGCTTTATTTTAAGCTGGTCCTTACACATAACAGAAACTCCTAATGACCTGTGTGGCTTCCTATTCTCAGCTGGTGCCTACTCCCACAGAGACATAAGACAGACCAGTATACTGAGACTGGGCAGCATCAGTATGCAGATGTGCAGGCAGCTAGTGTCATCTCTCGGCAGGACTTGGGGAATACTAGCTAGTGATGCTTGTGTGGGAAGAGAAACACTCTAGGAGACAGAAGGTGCCTCAGGTACAGGTGAGAGCACATCTGGACTTCTCCATGAGGCTAGGGCCAGCTGCTGATTCCTCCTCAGTAAGTGGAAACCAGTGCCTGCTGCTTCTGTTCTGCTTTGGAAAGCCTCCGCCAGATAGAATGCAGTTGACAGAGTGGAAGTCACATGTAAGAACACAGAAATAATTTGCCACAAACCTCCCCCACATTTGCATCTTGTTGCCTTCGTAGTGCTGCAATTCTTGCCCCCTAGCCCTGAGGCAAGCATGCTGACCTGGCAGCAGCTAAAATGGTGAATGCTTTGTCAGGCAGTGTTGTAGTACACTTCAAGTCAAAGACGGACACATACTCCATATGGATTTGGTCAAACACCTTGGTGTCAGTGGGCAGCACTCATGCTGGCACAGATCCTCCAGCTTGTGTGTCTTCAGAGCCAGGGCACCTCAGCACAACGTGTGCATGATTTGCAAGTAAAGAACCAAGGTCTCTGCCCCTAAATACTTAATTACTACTTAAAAAGTAGTATGAAAATGATTGCAATGTAAGCTAATATCTTCCCACATGTGCTTTTCACTTTTTCATGCATCTGCAGATCAAACAGGGGCACGGGAGAGTGGCTGTCTTGATTTGCTGGTGCAATCTTTAATTTATTTGCTTAGGAGAGGTGAAATCTGATTCAAAGATGTATTTGCCATTAGTAAGTGCTTGGCACCGGTATTTAAGATACTTCTATCTGTGGCAGCTTCTACCTTTGCTTAAGCCACACAAACCCAAGATTTACAAGCTAATGAACACTAACTGACAATACGTAGATGATACCCCGTGCACCGGCTGTTTGGTGTAGATAGCTAAGGCTTGTGAGTATACTCTCAAAGTGACTGCCTAAGCCTGGATATCTGCTGAGATACTTTATCCTTTTATGAGGGTGAATCCAGAGTGCACTGACTAATGCATAATAAAATTAGTTGGGGGGGGGGGGGGGGAGAGAGTGAAGAGATAAGCACAGTAAAATAAGCTCAAATGACTTCACTGTTCAGTAATGACTCCTACCAAATAACTGCATTGTAGTTTTATCTTTCCAACCCAGATTGTGTTAATGCTCTAAAATTAAATCTCTTGTGAAAGTTATCTGGAATTTCTCAAACAAGTTTTAAAGGGGTTTATTTTTTCATCAGAGGTCACGCCTCAAGAATTTGTAGGAATTCCGCCTGGAAAGTAATAATCAGTGGAAACTGGCAGTCAAAGCTAATTTATATTACTCTTCCAGATAAAAATTCCTTCCATCTTAGACCTGCATTTCAAAAAAGATGATTATCACTCTTGAGAGACTACATCAGTGAAAAAAGAAAAGGAATGACTTAAGAGATGTCTCTCCTACATCTGTACATTTGGGTTCCATGGTGGGTTTTTTTATAATCCCTCTGAAATGTGTGAAGGACAGAGGCAAAAGGGCAAGGAAGGGAGAAGGAGAGGTATGCATGAGGAGACACCGAAGCAAACTTAAGAAATCTGCTGCCAGGTAACTTCCCAGGAATTTCAGAGTAAGTAGCTTCAAAGCAGGATCTCACCAAACAGAGATGCTAAAGCCTATTCTTTTTGTTCTGCTCATGGTGTTATACCTTGCCAGTCACTACTGTATCTGGTTGTCAATAGTCAGTTTAACTGCTGCAAGAGGAAAAATAAAGCCATCTCTCTAACTCAAAAAGTTTCCATCTCTTCATGTTGGTGGGCCAGTTGTCCCTCACTGGCTCTCAAATTCCTCCTGCACCACCATGCAGAGGCTGAAATGGCAAAGCTCCTCATACATTTACAGAGTGGGTCCTGGAACCATAAGTCCCCATGTGAGCAAGGATTCAAAGGAGTGTGTACTTGCAAGGTCAGGAGAGCAGGAGGTGGTATGAAATCAAGATGAGGGCATCTTTGGCAACAATACCTTAGGTGAATGTCAGGTACCTTCAATCTGCCTTTTCATGTGCTGGTCTTGCTGGCAGATGCTGCTTGCCTTAAGTCTCACGGATTAAAGTCTGCCAGAAGCAGCATTAGTGAGATCGGGTATTTGATGTCAGTTGTCTTCTGCAGGGCAGCACAGAGTGATGGTCAGAGCAGCCTCCACTTGGGTTGTTCACCAGCCTTGCCACTGAAGCATGCATGAGCTGCCAGCAGCACTGGTTCACATGATCTGTTTGTAGAAAGCCATGTAAAACAACCCCACACAAAGGCAGAGAGAGTCTATTTGTTAGCTGGATTTCAGTCTGAGATGCTGCCAAATGCTACACAGCCCATAAGCACATCACAAAACAATATGGTTTTGCTGTTCTCCTGCATAGTCATGCTAGATTAGGTATTTTCCTGTTCAAGCACAAAGCAGAACATTTGCAAATATAGGAAGCCTTCTATTTATTGCAAATTCAAACTCTTATTGTAATGTTTCAACAAGTTTTTTAACTTAAATCTGTCAGTGTCACACATACATATATGTGTGTGTATTTTTTCACAGAATTCCAAATAATAATTTTGGTGTAAGGCCATCAATAACCCCATGTGCTTCAGAGAGTAGGTAATCCTTTAGGAGTGGTAACAGAAGACGGATTTGCTTCCAATGGTGAGCTCATTCCTAGGTCACCACTGAAAGCAGAAAGAGAAACACGCTCCAAAATAAACAACAGTTTGAACTCGAAAGCACTTTTCTTTTAGGGTGCCCAGCTTTGCATGAAGGAATTCCTGCAAATTCCCCTTAAGTGTTCTGAGGGCTATTTCAGTTTCCCAGGTCATTAGTGTGCGTTTCCAGAGCACACTGTGACATGTACTGACTATGATACATTCTGAAGAGGAAGATTTAAAAGCAATACGTGATCAGGCTCTCAGCTGAAGTTGCAGAGGAGGGTGGATGCAAAACCAGTTATAAACAATGCAAATAAAGTTCTTCGCTTTGTGAGCACAATCCTGAGTAAATGCCAGGTAGTTTAACACTTCCTAACCTACAGTTTTGCAGCAACTCCTGGCTAGCAGACAACTGCAGATTTTCATCCGTAGACTCCAGGAATCCTCTCCAATTCAGCAAATAAAATACAGCTTCAGGTAAGCTGCATAGAAGTGACTAATGGAAACTCCAAATTGGTTACCCTTAAAGAACAAAAGAAGGTGCTTCCTTGTGAAGGTCCACATGTGAGGAGTACCATGTTGTGTAGTATCAGGTGAGGACTTCCCAGTGGGACTCCTGATCAGACTGAGGGATTTCTATGGCAGAGGAAATCCCAGACATAAAAGCCTAGCCTGTTTGCCAGTGACCTGACTTTCATTTGAAGGGATATCTGCCTTCTGGAAATCCAGGTCAGTGACTGGTAAGATGTGGATTGTCTCTGATGGCAGATATTGATGATTGGAAACCACAGCAGAAACTCCTTTGTCACAGTGTGAGATACTTGGTTTATGAAGAAGGAGAGCAAATGGTTGGATGAGGTCAGATATTCCCAGTGGAGAACTCCAATGCAGAAAATAGACGGACTTATCTTCAATGACCAGCCAAACATATTCTTGATAATGGGAGCTAGGGAAATAGGCAGTCTTTAATTTTTCTTTAGAGTTGGATGCCAAGTTTTGGGAGAGCTATATTCAGGAAAAAGCAGAGGTGCAATATGACAGTGTTCCACTTATTTGTCATGGCTTTATGAAATTGGTCCTGCTGATTTTTCCCCCCCTCCAAATAGATATATTTTTTTCTGCCTTTTTTTTTTCTTTTTGGAATGAAAATGTATTTGATAAGCAAAGTTCATTTTCATTTAAAATGTCACCTACTTTCTTAAAAAATGAAAGAAAATAAGTGAATTTGAAACAATGGAAAAAGAAAAGGCCAATGAATAAGCCAAGTTATTCATACATTTGTTTCAGAGACCTTAATCTCATGTTACCCCTCTGACTCATGCTCAGATTTGTCCTGCTTTGGCAAAAGTGTGCTTATGGGGTTGAAAGCTGTGTCCACTGGGGGCCTCCTTCCTCTCTCCCAAATGGAGGCACAGGAAACTTGCCTTAGAGACAAGGGGTGGCCTCCAGCCAACTCCTTCAGTGATTTGCTCTCAAAAGTCTTTTAAAATACACTGTCAAATAAACAGATTATTTAACTCCTACTAATCAAATCAAATAGCCCATAACTATCTTAAAAAAGACTACTTCCTCACAGAGCAATTTCTTCATTTCCAACTAACTATATCTAGACCTTTGCAACAATCATCTCTTATTCTCTTGATAAGAATAATCGTAATGATGAAGACTTAACAAAATAATACAGCTATGGGGAAGAAGTAAACCCTAATGATCCATAGCCATTATACCTCATAGGCAAGTCAAAGCTGCTGGGAACAAAACTTGTTTGAGCAGAAGGTACCCACCTTTCCAACTCATTTTAGAGATCAGATACAGTCATAACCTCAGAGGGTATTACAAGGGATGTGCTGCGACCATCCTCTCTTCCTGCGAAGGATGGCTCAGCACCAAAAATTCAATCACAGCATTTAACAGTTAATGTCACGGTATTTTACGCAAGTGAAGCTACCAAAACTTTGATATACTCTTGCTAGTTCAATTCTATGTATAGGTTCAGTTGATTACACAAGTTGTTCAGTTCTCAGACACCCTTTCCACTAAAGGCATTTCTGGAAGACCTGACATAAAATGAGTTTAAAAGGGATGACAGAAATAATGACTGGATGGCTTATGTGATGGACACTTCAGGTTAAGGTCAGAGATTAAAACTGAGAACATTTTTTAAGATTAAAAAATCTTGCATATTTACCTAGAAAAAAAATCCTGAGCATTACTCACCACTGAGATCTAAAAT
The DNA here is from genome assembly GCA_039720435.1 of Amazona ochrocephala. NCBI lineage: Eukaryota > Metazoa > Chordata > Aves > Psittaciformes > Psittacidae > Amazona > Amazona ochrocephala. The sequence goes on along the minus strand of CM077878.1, from coordinate 113,037,426 downwards.
ATCTTTATGGATTAATATTTTCTACATAAATGTGAAAATATATTAAAAATCAATTTTATTCCCAAGCACTATTTGTACTGTTGTACTAAAACCAGACAAAACCCCCACAAACGAAACAGCAGAACCCAAGAGCCTGCTATTTCCCAATTTACTATAACAATCTGTATTTCATAGCTTCAGCTTTGCTATTGTGCCACAGGGAGGTCAACCTGGAGTTCCTTTAAAAAAAAAAGGAATAAAATGGATAATAAACATGAGTTCTTGAATGAAATTTTGTTTCAGATAAGATCAAATAGTGTCCTTTTTAAAAATTTCTATGTAGGAAGAAGTAAAATGATTGCTACAGTGCTTGAGCCATATGATACTTATTTTGGAAAAGAATAATTTGATTTGAGCAATTTATCAAATAAGTATGGTGATACACACTGCCTAAGGTTACTACATGGAGCTTCCAGTGACTCAGGGACAAGTTGCTTAGTGTTTTTATTCTCTGAGGAAATGTAAGAATTCCCTTGATGATTCCCAGCACTGTAGCTAAGTTACTGGTATTTCCCAAGAGGGGATGCAGCATCTGTATCTTATTTTCCTTGCTTGCAAATTATTGATAATGTCATCTACCTCCTGCAAATGCTATGAAACTCAACAGATTAACAATGACATTAAAAATGAGCAAAACAATTTTAAGCAAAGGTCAGATTCATCTAGCACATGAGGTGGAAGGTGTTAGTCATTTTTTGTCATTACTACTTTATGATCAGTATTAGCTATATGTATGGTCCCGTCTCAAAACTGAGGACTCTATGAAGAGTTCAAACTGGTAGTGTCTTATTCAATACATATTAGGTATCCTCTTTTGAGCAAATGGGAAAGTTCACAATGAATAGCTAAACTGAGACACACAGCTTGCCTTGCAGATTAGCCAAATGCTCAGGAAATTACTAAAGGCTGACGTTCATGCTCACAGAAACTGGCAACAGGGAGAGAAGTAAGTGGGCAAACCTGCTGGGTTCTGGATGACTGGATGTGGTTGCTTAAAGTCATTTCCCATTGCGCTGAACGCTTGCTTTCACACTGCCCTATGGCAAACAATAACTAAATAAAACCCATAGAATCACAGAATGGTTTGGGTTGGAAAGGACCTTATGATCATCCAGTTCCAACCCCCTGCATGGGCAGGGACACAAAATTTAGGAGTACAACAGAGACAAAAATCTAGATTCAGAGCATTTAGAATAAATTTCAACCCTTAATCCAGCCCCAAGATGGCAGGAATCCATTCACATAGTTGGGAGGCTGAGTATCTTCAAATGTCACCCTGTGTTTCTGTAATGTCTTCAGAAAGAACATGACATTCCAGTTTCTGTAGAAAGAAGGCATTTTTTGGTTGTTTTTCATTAATCCATCCCTTGTCAACATTGCACCTGTCCACAGTAAACCAATTCCTTTCAGTCACTATTCTGAGCTGAAGAAGACAGGGCAAACCAAAGCAAATGAAGACTACATTTTAAACTTTTTCTTCACATAAGAGAATTTATAATGTTGTATTACCCTGATCAGTTTTAGCCTTCACATCTTGAGAGTACTCAGAAGTGAATGTCTTACAGCATGTATCACTTAAATGGCTTTTTCTTTACCAACAGCATTTTGGAATGACCACTCTGCCAAGGCTGTCAGATTTGCATGAAAGTGGGTTGCTTTTTGGATCAGATTTTGCAACAGCTACAACATTTGTTTATAACATTAAATACATGCTTGTAGCAAATATGTTTTGTGCCAAAGGGAGGTAACTGTTCTGAGGAAGGTGGCAAGGCTGTCTAGTCATACAGAAAATTAATGCTGAATTTCCATGGAAATACACAGTGCCTGATGGGAACCAGAGTTTGCATATATCATAGTTAAATTTCAAAGGGGTTTAGATGTTTTTGTAAAGATGCAGGCATGTCTGAGTTGGTTATTCAAAAGCACCTAGCCATAGATGAACTCTACCTGAAAGCAAGCTTCAGCAGGATCTGATGACTTTTGTCTCTGTTGGTGATTAAACATAAAATTTAATCCATAAAATCTGGATGGCTTTTTCAAATCACAAAATACTGTGTGATAAGCAAAATACCCTTTGTCTCTGCTTCAACCAAAATTTCCTACCTTCTATGGACAGCAGGGAGAAATTTAGAAATGAAAACTATTTTCACCTCAATATATTTTAAATAGACTATGTTAAAATCCCATTAAATAAGACAATAACACTTAAAAACGTCAGTTTCACAGAAATGTAATGTGATTTCATCCCCCAGAGCCTACAAAAATTAGGAAAGTGTGGTGTGGTGCTTTTATTTTCTTTTTACTTCAAATCATTGAATTAAACATAAAAATGCCTGTCTTAATGCATTATGGCATTTTTAGAGAGTCAATCAGGGAAGAAGGTTTATGGCAATAACGTAACTGGATATACCACATTTTATTGTCTCTTCTTTGTCATTGTCTCATTCCTCCTTCCAGCTTAAGAAACTCTTTGTAGTGCTTTGTCAAAATCCCTGCTACACAAAGGCAGGCTCTATACTATTCACTGAGGGACACCAGATCTGTTTTGTATGAAGCTACTAACATGCTAATGTGTGGTTACTGCTTTGGAAAGCTGATACATGCACCCTGACATGGCCTTCAGCTGAACAGCAATAGGGACTGAAGCCTGATTTATTGCCTTGACTGGAGAGTTGCTTCAGAAAGGAGGCAGGCACATAATGGAGATGCTAATCTACTGTACTTCTGATCTCCCCTGAATGATCTTATTGCTACAGACAAAAAGCTCTGCCTACTAATCCTTGCCTGTGCCCAAATAATGCTTGGCTTCAGCTAAAATTGCTTTGATGGGTGGTTAATTAGCATGCTGCAGATAGCTGAATTAGTGATCCTAATGAAAAAGCAGATTAGGTTCATTAGACAAAATGTACCTGCAATACTAGATGGAAGTGACTGTCACCCACATTGCAAACTTAATCAGAGTAGAAAGTTTTAATTTAATATTCTCAAAAAATTAGACTCTCTAAGAAAGATCAAGCAAGTATCTTTAACTCCTTTATTCTTTATTTCACCATTCTAAAAGCTAAGGACACTTGGCCAACAACACATGCTGTTGGCAAGATTACAAACATGCACAAGGAACAAAAATTTCAAGAGGTGAAAGAAGAGACAGCTCTAATTCAGTCTTTTTCTTCCAACAAATAGTTTTGTTTCTTGCTCCCTTATTCAAATATTTTACAGTCAAAATCTTTGAAGTGCAGGGATTTTGTTAACTTTTGTTTAATCAAACAACAACAAAGATACATATGAAAAGCAAGGACAACATTAAGGAACACTGTAGATGTCTATAGCCCTGTTAGGATACTGCTATTGTTCCTGTGCTCCCTGCAATACAGGAACCTCATGGGCTCATTGGGCCACTCAATAGGTTCATTATATAAGCTCCTTTCATAGCTAACCATGTTCCAGCTTAAAGTGGGTCAGTGTTTCACCCACTTCTGACTACAAGACTGTTCCAGACCCTGTATTTAAGCTTGTTCTGAAAGCTTCATTTATTCACTAATTGTTCAAGCTTATTTGTTCATGGGCCAAGAGTATCCTTTAAGTAATTCTTTCCTTTCCCCTTAATCCCCATGACTGGCCCACATAGATCAGTCATCTGTCTTATTTTCCTGCGCTGGACAACCAAGGGTTTCTCCTCCCTTCACATGCTTTAATTTAGTTAATCTTTCCAGAGCACAGATGACCAGAGCTGTGTAGTGCAGTTCTGATGCTAACTCAATACCACTCTTTACGATGGTGGTGGTCCTTCGCTTACTGAAATCTAGTGAAGCAAGGAAGGTTGAAGGCTTCCCAAAAAAGTTTATCAACATGGATATCGACCAGTTTCTTATGTTCTAGGGAATCTTAGAAATGTGAATCCCTAACTTTACTGAGAAATATATGCAATTGTATACTTATCATTGCATAGGATGACATGGGCATGGTACTAATCAGACCTGTATTTAACTGATTACCTACTTCCATCCTAAACAATACTTATTTTCAGTTTTATTTCAGATTCATAAAAATAATTCAAGTTTAATGAAGAACACTTTGTTCACACAAGAAGCAAAGTGTGTTGCTTCATTCTTTGGCTAAGTTTTTACATTAATTTCTTCTAAGAGCTGATGTAAATTTTTAACTGAATCTTGATAATGGGTTACTCATGAAGAGTGGCTAATGACTTAGAATAGACTATAAAAACCATCTGCACTTCCAAAAGTGACAAAAAACCAAAAGCATTTCTGAAAGGAAATCCTGCATTTAAAACTTTTCATAGTGAATCACTTGGATGTTTTCTAAATCATTCCTGTCCTCTTTGGGATGAAAAGCAAGTGTAAAAAACAAATCATTAAATCCACTTGCTCACCTGTAATGAGAGGAGGGCAAAGCAACCAAATTTCAAGGTAATGGGATTCTGCACTTCACTTTAGGCTCTTTCTTCCCTCCTGTACCAAGATCTCTGCAGTTGGAGATGCTTGCAAATAGAGTTACAAACCGGCCAGGGCAGCTTCTTCTGCAGGCAGCCTGAACTGCCTGGGGGGTTACCAGAGAGCATGTGAGAAACATTCCAATTTTGATCAGTGAACTGTCTGCTATGAGTCAGGATATGGCTGTTCTTCAAATACTAATTGTTAATAAGCTAACTCTATTCTGTGCTGAGAGCTAGCATAGTTTCTCTTAAGATTTGGTTAATTCTGGGTCTTCAAATTAATTATAAAAATATTTGATGGGCTCTGATTCAGACATTATCTAGAACATCATCTAGAAGATGATTTACTCTGTGATATCTTAAAAAACCCGTATCTCTAAGTTAAATATATACCCTCAAGTGCTGTAGTAACTGCTTTGTCCATACGCTTGAAATAGCTGGAGGATAACAAAACCTAACTCGTTAAAAACCCACAAGTTTTCTAATTGGTTCTTGGGTGCTCAAGATCAGATATTTTATGAAAACTGCTCAGCAATATATAAGTGAGGTTTAATTGGTGGCTGAATAAACACATTGACAAGCTAATGAGTCCATTACTATGTACTAGCTTATTGCCCCATTTACTGATATGCACCAAAGACAGCACTTTAACACAACTGGGCTAAATAGCATTCAGAGGCTGGCAGCACTTTGGAGGCTTCAATCTTTATCTGACAATAGGTCTCTAAGTATATGGTAGTTGTTTTTTTCTTCACTCCTGCAAACTCAGAAATCTAGCTGTGAAGTGGAAGGGTGCAGTATTCATAGACGTTGCACAGCTCAACCTCTAACTGAAGACAGAATCAATCTTACTTGTTATTTGCTGACTGACACCAGAGTTCTCAAAGACTCAGATTGAGGTATTTGTACTTTCTGCTTATCTGTGCTTTCCAAAAATTTGTAATGTGTCTATGGTGATGTTTTCTACTTCTCTGACTAAAAATATTTTTTTGGTCAACTTATCCTTAAGACACTAGTTGGTAATGTGCATTCTTTATGTATGAATCTGTTGCAATTACATTTATTTCCTGTACTATTCCATTTCAATTCATAATAATGCTGACAATGTCACTAAGTGTCAGAAGAAGCCAGCCATAGTTTAATAGCTCATTATGTACTCATTTCCTGAAACAATGAACTAGAAGCTCCTTTCTTTTTCCCTCTATCATACCAAATAGTTACAGAAGTATGGTAAGGTACCATGGCAAATCTAACTAATGGTTTTAAGGGAATGTGTGGGTTTGAAAGATAAACCTGTGCAGGGATTAGAAAGTGATGCATGCAATCAACTAGCTCAAAGGGCAACACAAGCTTATTTAGTCTATAGCAGGTATTTCTGAATGAAGGTGACCAATTTCTATTACCAGCAGAGATCCACCCAGACTTGTTGAAATTGAGAGATTTCGATTCCCTTGCAGAATGTAATTAAAGCTGCATCAAGCACACAAGTTAACTGTTTATTACACCCAGGCATTTCAAGAAGAATTCAAATTAAGTAAAACTTCCAAATATTAATCTAATAAATATTCAGAATTAATCAAAGACTAAGGAGCTGATGAACATTTTAGCATCCTCTGAAGTATTACAGGATATCCAACTACCCATTAGAAGCCTGAGTTTATCAGACTGCTGCTGAGGATCACTTCTGGCATTTCTTTTCTGTTTCTTCTCTTACTTTTTGTTCCCTATTGTCAAGAATGACTACTCTGGCTCAGCTGCCACGGCTCCCCTTCACTAGCCTTTGTCACCTGGATTTCTTCTTTTTCCATACTGTAACTGAGGGCTCCAATGTCTATCATACAGAAACAGCCTCTGAAACCAGATTATTTTCCATTTTCCTATGCAGTGCACCCATCGTTATTGCAACAGAATTAACAGTAAGTTTTTCATCTTTAGATCATAAACTTTGCCGTTTCCTCATTAAATTTGCATTTGGCTTTTTGCTACCCAAAATCATTCCTCTCTCAGTCAGCTGAATACTACTGCTTACTGCAAATAACCACAGTAGAAACAGTCAACTGACATCCTGTCAAAGTTTGGGTCATCAAAGTGAGATGAGAAAAAGATGCATTTTGCCTGATGGAGCTTAAATCTGTTTGGCAAATGACATAAGGCAGTAAAAATTACAGAGTAGGTGGAAGCAAAGAAGTGACTAGATTGTGATGCTACATTAGAAGCAGTAATCCCAGAATCAATATTTCTGACATGCAAAGCCAAATCTTGATCTTATAGTTAAATCTTATCCAGAGCCTGATGAATTAGGAAACTTTTATGGGCAATTCTGCTGAAGAAGCTATAGAAGTGCCTCAGAAAAGCTGGGCATATCAGCATAGAAGCTGCGGTCACCACCAGGGCTGAAATGGGGAATTATAACTAAACCACATAAAATAAGGAAGCCTGGACACAGACCAAGATTGTTCTGTTTGGTCCTGGATAAATACAACGATCACAAAAAAAGGGAGTTGTTTCAAAGTGTCTTGCTGCCACATGAGTATGCCAACAGGTAAATTACTTCAAAGGCACAAGGTCATGTTTTAGAGAGCATAAAGGCAATAAATGATAGAGAAAACCTCTGCCAGTCAGCCAGTCCCACTTGTCTCTTAAGCTGTCAACACATACTCTACAAATACACACAAATCATATTGATTCCACATTTTACATATTGCCTTTCGCTGTCTAAGGGAAAAGTGAAATCACAATGAGGCTCCCCATCATGAATGAAGGGTATTGAAGGAGCCTGCACGTGCCCGGGCAATGCCACATGACATCATTGAATAGTTCAAGATGGATTTCATGTTGATGTAAATCACTGTTTAATTTAAGGAGCACAGGTATCAAACAGCTCTAAGACTTGCTTCATGGATGTTAAAAGAAATGTTTACTTTCTCAAGCAATTACTTAACTTTCCCAATTATCCAGAAAAATGACCTCACTGTAGCATGTAAATGTGCACTGGAGACTCTGTATGTAAGCTATTAAAAAATACAGCTTTTAAAAATAGATATGTGACAGGATTGAGATACTTGAGCCCTCGACATATGCAGTATGTATGCAGTGAGAGTAAAGGGATCTTTTCTACCGTTGCTACCACCCAAGCTCACTGAACACTTACAAACTTATCTTCTGAAGTGTTTATAATGGTATCTACCTTATTTGCAGGTAACCAGCCAGATGGGATGACAAGTAACAAGCTTTCACACAGCATGAAAAACAAGTCTTCACTTCCAACCTCCTCCTATGACCCTTAGCTCTTACCATCTACTTTGTGCTAGCACTTTGCTTTGTGTTACCTTAACATCACATAGATAAGGTCATGGGATAGGATCTTATCAGGTCAAAAAAATCTGAGCTATTGCATCTCTCAGCCTCTAAGCTGAGAACATAAAGAAATAACCTGGGCCTTTCATTCCATTTAGCTTTCTTATCTTTTGTAGCGGGCATTTAGTCATTCCTGCTGCAGGGTTAGTTGGAAGACAGCGGCTTTAATATTCTCCAAGTAAAAAGGCATTCTGGTGTCCCATATATAGTTTGAAAGGTTTAACAGAGCTTCTGCATTTACCATCAACACAAGCACAATTTGGAAATACCTTTCTTGGACAAGAGGTGTGCGATAGAAATTATTATAAAGCTAAATAAATGCCTGCCTAAAATAAAAGGAACTTATCTGTGTGTGAGCTGGTATAAGATCAGGAAGCTGGCAGATATTTCCTAAAGATTATTTGGTCCTTACTTGCCATCCTCCATCCAGATGTGTCCTTCCTTGTAAATCCTGCATGTTTAATCTGTGCAAATTAGGAAAGAGCAGGTAAATGCTGGAAGACAATCAGTGATATCATCTAGAAGTTGCTTTGCTCTTTGTCAGCCTAAAAGAGCCATGTAGGCACTTGCATGTGCCATACACATGTGGAGAATGTGTCATCTTACTAAACGCCTCTAGGATTCAGATCAGTCCTGTAGGTATTCATTCTTCCATGAGACACTGCGTATATTTTCCCAAACTAAATAATACAGAGGAGACTGAAGGGATAAACTTACGGGTGGCACTGAGAAGTATGACGCAAACACAAGCTTTCCCTACTGTCACCTTCTAATGCCTCCCTGTAAAATATTAAAAGGAAAAATTACCATCAAAAGCAGTTTGCATCCAAGGTTTCAAGAGAGCTGGTTATTATGCACAGTTGTCCCAATAAATCGTTAAATGTGTTTGCAGTGAATTCGTAAATCACTATGTGAGGCACTGAAATAACTGGCACTACTGTTTTGGCTCAGTTACCAGTTTTACATCAGGGACTTATTTTCCAGTTTTTTCCCCTCTAAGTTGCTGTAATCATGTGCTGCAGTTGAATCTAAACTGAATGGCATGCACAATAAATACGCTCCCTCACTGAGATCATGCAAGCACTATAAAATGTAAAAGAAAACAGTGGAAGGCATTGAAGTGGTTCACACTGTGACCTTTTATAAACCAAGAAGAGAAAAAACAGCAGAAAAGCAAAATTTGTCAGATTTATCTGCTCCTTTTGGCTTAATAACAGAGACTTTGTTTGCTTGTCTTGTGAGGACATCTATGGAGCAGAAAAAAGCCTACCTGAGCAGAAAAGAAATCCCAGACCAGAGCCTTCTTTCATCCACTTGCAGATGTAACCCAACTGTGTGTGTTTTTCAGAATCTTACATACATCTGAAGTGATGACCCTTATGCAAAAGGACTCACTGGAGTGAGCAGACACTGACTTGCAAAGTAAGCAACGTGTCTGGAGCCAAAAGAGTCATTCTGTACCTCAATTCTGTCTGTCATAGCTTTGTTATTGCTTGATCTTATGCCATGTAAAACCCACAAATCTTCAGAAAGCAAAATAGCCACAAATGCCAGAAGGGACATTAGCATCTCTCAGTCTCTTCCAAATGTAAACAGCTACAAATCAAAAGCTGATCTTACAAAGTGCCCTTATCACTGTTTAAAAACAATCAGGATCCTATAACAAAAGGTTATCTCCTTTTTGGTTGATTTTGGTTCTTGCACGAACAAATGCACTGTGCAGGACAGAGAAAAGTGAGCCCCGTGTATGGAAGATGTGTTTTCTGATCCCAAATTTGGCTCCTGCTTCCTTCACAAAAGAGGCCCCACAAACAGCATTGTGAAGCACCAGTTACTGTGTCTTTGGTTGTTAATTCATCTGGTGAATAAACGGTGAATAGACTGTTTCACAGAGCAGGAGATCTTTTTGGTAAGCCATAAGTAAAGCTGACGTAAAGTGACAAGACTTTGATTACCATATAGGCAACATATCAGCAAAAGGCCAGTTCTTCACCTTTCTTACCTTCCACACCGTGTTTCAGCTGAAGGGGAAAAAAAAGTAAGTCAATAGTGAGTATAAATCACCTTAGTTTTTCATAACACTAGATATTTTCTTGAGCGTGCTATTTTCCAAAACATCCCATATGACAACTGCATGCTCATGATCTTTAAAATGTAAAATTATGTACTTTAAGTGACTGAAAATGTATAAAACAAGGTTTAGGTATAGTTAATATACATACACACATAAACATCCTTGAAGAATGTGACTTTTGCTCTTTCCAGTGCATATTAAGAAACATGACAGTCATTCTCTTCTTTGCAATGGAAATACACTATTTTTTAATGATGTTTTACTTTGAAAAACAGGAGCAAAAATATTAAGCTCTTCTGATTGTAACCAGACTACTCACTTTCAGACTCTATGTTCTTCCTGATTTTATTTTCCAAAGGAAAATAAAACCACCAAAAGTAAATAGCTGGAAGTCTATTTCTCTCAGTTGGCCTTGTGGATATATACCCGTTTCTCAAATCCTCAATTTTGGTACTTCCCCCCCCCCCCCCCCATGTTGATGCTACTTCTGGTAAAAAGGAATTCAGATTCAAAAAGTAAAAATAAGTTGGAAGAGACTTCAGGAGGTCACTTGGCTTCAAGCTGTTCAAAGTGAGATCAGGTCCAGTTGCAGTTTGAAAACCTCCAAGGGGGTACTTCTCTTGCTGATGAAGAAATACATTCCTCACATTTAAACACAATTTCCCTCGTGGCAACTTGTGATCATCACCTCTTATACCTTTGTCATGTTGTCCTTCAGGGAATCTGATCCCACCTCCTCCAAAAACTCCCTCTGGATAGTACAAGACAGAAACTGGATCCCCTCAGTCACCTTCTACAGACTAAGCAAACCCCATTCCCTCAGCAACTTTTAGTACCTCTCATGTTCTAGCTTCCTAACCATTGTGGTGTTTCTCCTCTGGATTTGCACCAGTTTGTCACTTTTTTCACTGGGGGCTTAACACTACACAGAGATTTTTCAGATACAGACATTGGAATTCATCTTCAAAGTCAATTGGTATAGCTCAGCTCCCCAGTGAAAGCCAAAGAACTAACTTTTCCTTCAGCAGACTGAGGCTTACATATGCTTCCATCCAGTAAACACAGCCACATCTGGATGACAGCGATTATCTCTTGTCTGGATCTAAAATCCTTTTAGAAGGGTCTGTGTTTTGGAGATGCCTCGTGCTGAAATCAACTTACTTTGCAGTAGAGAAAAGAAGAAAAATAGGGGAAAGCAGAGTTGCCCAGTTTCTTAGTTGCTCAGTGTCATTACTATAATCCTCCCATGAAGGTACAAAGCTTTCCAGTTGACTGGGAGACAGCAATTGTTTGTTTGGTTGTTTTTTTTCCACTAAAATGGACTGCAGGTTTTACTCCTATAGTCAGGAAAAGGCAAATGCAGAAATAGCATAGACATAGATAAAGCTTCCAGTGGGAATGCTAATCAAACCCAAGGTAATTCACTATTTAGAAATGATTCTCAGTCACTCAGGGGATGTGCGAGGAATCACCACAGACCCATCAGGATGCAATAACAACAACAATAAACAAAACCATTCATCTTCATGGACGGACTCAAACTGGAAAAGCGAGGGTATGTTACTTGCTTATGCCCTAATTTCATAATTTGTAAGAGGAATGACATGGGGGACAAATAAATGGCATTGCAACTCTTGCCCTAAGGACTGAAGTAGCTAAACAGCTCATTTGCACTGAAGTCAGTTAGAAAATGGCTATAAATAACCCACACGTTGATGTTTGGCTTCCTGCAGCCTGCGCCAGTATGAGAAATGACTCCAGGAATAATTCCAGAAAAAAGCCCTGTCCACTTGCTGACTTCCATTCTGCCTGTTGCTTTCACATCCACTTTCAGATAAAATCGCTCCTGTTGGAATACCCTAGCATACTGCAATGCCATGAAAAAATCACATTGCTGCTCTATTTCTGCTGCCTTGGGAAAGGAAAACAGTCTTGATATTCCCTTCTTAAGAGTGCCTTTGCATCCAATTTGTCAGTGGGCTTGGATGGGGTCTGGAAGAACATTTCTATTCTTCAGGGACCCTTATCATTTCACATATTTTGTGAATCCCATAATACTCATTCTAGCCCCATTTGCTGTAAATTTCTTCCATAAATCTGCACTGTAACTTTCCTCAAGCCAGCACTGCATTTCCTAGCACCCTCTGCCCCAGTAAACAACACTTTGAGTATCTCCATTGGTAAATCTAATGACTGAATGAAACAAACTGTCTAGTCAATAGGAAAAAGTCCAGTGGCAACACAGGAAGTCAGGAAACACTGGAGAGATCCAGCAGAAATTACTGGGGGTGAAACCAAATGTCTGTATGAAAAGTGTTGTAATTTACTTATATTCCAGGTCTAAAAGTGGAAAAACTTAAAGCTTCATACTACTTTACAGCGGCGGCGTTCAGGGTCTGCCAATGTTTCCATTATGAACTGCAATTTTCAGGGGTTTATAACTCAGCCATAGAAATTTGCTTTGGGATGAAACTAGAAATAAAAGTTGTCCACCCAAAACCTAATTCTAACCCACCCCCACTTTATTTTTGAAGGAGAGTTAAATTGGATTTGCTTATTTTTGAACCAGCTGAGTTACAGACAGATATTTTTTGTCACTTTCTGTACTATTACAAAATACAGATTAATTTAGAAGGATCTGGGGTTGTAGCAGATGACAAACCAAATACATGTTAATACCATGAAAGAAGGCAAAGGTCTTTTTGGTTTGTGTTAAAAATGTGACCATCATTCCTAAGAGACAAGCAATAGCTATTCTGTGTAGCTTTGCAATGGCAAGGTCTCACGCAGGATACTCTACCCAATTTGAGCCTGTGTTAAAAAGGAATAAACCACAGAAGAACAATAAAAATTATACAGACCTACAAAACATGACACAAAGACTGAAGAACTTAGATTTCATCTCAGAAAGAATATCGAGGGATAAGCGGCAAGAGTTTCCCAATATGAAGAAACAAAGGATGGCGATCAGATGCTTTCCAGGTTCACTTCACAAAGAGCAAGAAAAAATTGAATTTATCTCCAAGAATGAGGTTTTAAGTTACATGCCTGTAGATTCGCATGGCAGTGAAATCATGCAGTGGAATCATCCTCATTTTGACCTGGTTATATTACTTAGCAAATATTTCTCTTGAGGCTGGATCATCATTTTGAAGTTGGTGGTGAAACACAGCACTCAAATACAGTTTATTCAATACAGTTTACTCAAATACAGCACTCAGATATACACTCTGAAGTTGTATGATCAGCTTAAAAAAACCTCACATTATCTTTTTTAATAAGTATCATTTGGACTTTTTTTTTCCCTTTGCTTTTCATTTCTGGAGTTCTTAGAGCATGTTTTTAGTTTTCCTGCAATTCAGACTAAAAACTTGATACCCTCATAAGCAAAAATTCTCACATAACTATGACCCTGTATGAGCTGCAGCTTTATCAAATATATCACAAAATGACAAGAGATTTTAGCTCTGCATATATTCCATTACCTAATTTACTTTCCACATTTTGTGACCGAGAAACTACACTGAGCAGTTTCTCTTTTTTACAGTGTGAGTTTTGTTTCACTTTGCTTAACTAACATAATTTCAAGTGTTTTTTAACCAGCACTCTTCTAATCTTAACCTAAAGTTATTCCCTATTTAACCAAAGCACAAGAGTTATCAATAGTTTGAGCAGAATTTGGGAATCATTTTTCTCTGTCTTTGGGGGGAGAAAAAAGGAGTTTCTTCTGAGATTGTTAACAAGAAATATTTGCTGGCTTCTAGTCGTTTTTGTGGTAGCTTATCACAAAAGAAGTTCGTGGCAATTTCAATACAGTATAAAAACACTGATTTATAGTTTCAAAGATTATGAAGCTTTGAAAAGCTTCAGACTGTTTTACATTTGGCTAAGGGATCAGCTGAGAAAGCATTTCATTTTATGCACATCACATAAATTTTAAAGATTGCTGATTCTTTCCTAAAGAGAAGCTTATCTCCAAATGGTGGCTGGGGAACAGGTCATAACCTTCTGCCCCTCTCAGAAGCTTCTGATATTTTCTACTCCCCCTTTGGCCCCTCTAAGTATTACCTCTTCTCTGAACTGAGGTTATGGCCCTCAGGGTCTCTCCTCTGAAGGTTATTCACCATCTCTGCTGTCCTCCCTCACCCTCTCCAACCATGACTGATTGGACTGCATCATGCTGGTACCTCAGATATCTGCTTTCTAAGTACTGTCAGCTTCAAACTCTATCCTGGCTCAACATATTACACATCACTTTTGATCCTTTAAAGAAACCCTCCAATAACCCCATCCCAGACCCCACAATAAAAGAGTGATGCACATAATTTTTCTTCCTAGGAGATCAAATCCTCCTGGACTGTGTTTCTCACCCATGCATACTGCTATCACATCACCTCACTCAGTGTAACTCAGGTTGCAACACCAGATCCAAACAAAATCAAGAGCTGCATGTTTTGTCTCTGCAACTGGCTTGTGCAAGTAAAGCCCAGCTTGCTGCTGACTGAACAGGCAAGATCATACCCTAGTCACAGCTAACCAACCTGATAGCTCATTCCCAGGCCCTCATTACTGTGATGCTGACTGGACCTTGTCATCCATATGCCAAACATGACCCTGGAGGCAGAAGAAACTTCTTGAGCATTTTGTTCCCATTTCTTCTACTGTTCTGAGTCCAAACCATCACCCGCATGAAGTGGACATGGGCTCCAATCTGAAAACAGCTTGGCAAGAGACTAGTTTTCTCTTCCCAGACAAGTCCAAACAGAACAAAGGGTGAGCACCTCAAAATTTCCCTGCAAAGTTGACCAAATCAGCTTAAGTCATCTGTGACAGTACAGACTACACTGAAAGTTTGATTTTGCCTTGAAACAGTTCAGGAATCAAACGCCACTAGAGACAGCCTGAGACACGAGCCACATTTTCTTACAGAAACACAAGCCTGAGTTTGCAGACAGACTTGGTGGACAAACCTGGTAAAAAAAAAAGTACCCAACGTCTGTGTGTCAGCAAACATGCGATGACCGAGTTGGATTTAGACAAAACTACAGATGCCCCTGTTCTCGTCCTGCTCCGGATGATGCCCCACAACGCACACCACTACCATATTCACACTGCTCCACACTCACCATAGGGGGATAACACACAAGACTCAAGTCCCCCAGACTGCTTCCCCTCCTCATCATCCTCTTTCTACTAAGATTTAAACAAAATAGTATTAGCTGCACAGAACTCTAATTTTTTAGTGAAGTTCCCTGGACTGCATCTCACCTTCAGCTAAGCAACTTTCAAGACAAATAACAAAACGAAGCACTACTATTATAAGCACTCCTTGGGTGGGTTACAAGTCAAGTTGCTGATGACTGAGTAAGCTTAATTACCTTCAGAGCCCTGTAACCTCCCTCAGAATAGCCCAAAACATTATGAAATGGAATTTGTATGCAGAAAGCAAGGAAAACAGACCTTTTAATTTACCAGGCTTACAGCTATGATTATGACAATAATGGTAGGTCAGAATGTTCCCATTACATCAGTGGATCTATAATTAGCCCCCAACTGGTTTTGAGGGAGTAAGAACACCTTTCAGCTTGCCCCTGGTTGCTGTATTAATTGCAACACAAATGCTCCCTCTCCACCTGTCAACATTATGCCACCATTTCATTGACATTTTCCTGAGGCTTAAGAAACCTTAACATCTGCTGAATTGCCCCTTCAACACTCTCCTCTACTTGCTGTACCATCCAGGAGAAGCAGCTCTTCAGCTCGCACAAGGTCAAACCCGAAGTAACTCCACTCATAACAGGTCCTTGGCTGATGTATATTGGCAAGGTTCAAATGGTCCCAAAGGAGCTACACCAACTTACAGAAAGAATTGGCACAGACAACTCCACTCTACTCCCAACAGCATTAACAGGTCATCCTAATTATTTATTGAAAGTACATTTTATTTTCCTGCTGCTCTCTAAAGCCAAATCTCTTCAAGGTGGTCTCAATCCAGTGCCTGGAGCTGGACATTAAGCTATTTTTGAGTGCCTTTAAGTTTGCATGCCACCACCAGGTAACTTTTGCCAGGTTTGGCCAACCAGCCAGAACACATTCAAAGCCCTGAATACGATGTCGAGCACAAGGCTGCGAACATAATTTTCACCATTTGATTGTCTCAGCCAAAACACAATTTTGACTACAAGAGACATTAGTGCATGCAGATGTTATACATGTAAATCATTACAGCACACTCACTTGTGGTTATAGCACTGAAGGGAATCTGACAAAGTAAAATGAGGCCCATCCTGCTTAGCACCACTTCAGCATTTGATTAATTACTAAGGGAAGGTTTTAAAGAAATCGTAGTGAGTTACATTTTAAATGACTTGAGGTAATTACAGTGATTTTTAAAGCCCACCTTAACACACTAACGGCCATGAAAGAACACTATTAAGCTTACTGATACTTGTGTATGTTTTACTACAAAAAGGGAACGACACTCATTTGAATTACTATTATACACGGCAATCAATATAAGTATGCACAGAAGTGTTTGTTACACAAGGATTTACACTATTACTTCTGCTGCAAATGTAATGTAAGCTATTGTGTTAGCCCATTAAAGTTCTGTGGTTAAAAATGCGATTGCTGAAGTAGCTTTCCCAGTACTGCTTCCTGTCAAAGAGCAGTCACAACTAGGGGGAAAAAAAAAAAAAGGAAAGGCAGCGTTTTCTGAAAAACGTATTTATTCCGAAATATATATTCCTTTAGTAATGATTTTAATACTGCAAAAAGTCAAGCACAGAAAGATTTACCTGCATTTCCCTGTCTTCCATTTATCTCCTCTTTTGCCCTTCTATCAATTTCCCCTGGTAAAAAAGGAAAGAAGAGAAATAGATCCTCAAAGGAATGCAGAACCTTTATGGCTTTTGAAGATAAAACATAACTCTTTTCCAGGCTGAAAGAAGGGGGAGAGAGAAGAAAAGTTTTAGTCATGCCAATTTTTTAGAAAACTAACAAAACAGAAATTGTTGCACTGTTTTCCTCCCCCCACACCAATACTATTTGTTGCATTTCAAAACCTCATACAATAAGGGCAGCCAGCCTGCAAGTCTGGAAGGGAATTCAGCACATGTTACTGGCGGATGATTTCAACATAGCCACAAGGGGAATGCATTTAAAGATCCATATGTTTGGTTGGCATCAAATCAAGTTCCATTAAATAACACTGTATTCAGCTACACAACAACTTTACTCACCATACATTTCACATGAGAACTAATTTGTTTGATAGCAATATTGCTGATGTTTATATTGGTTTACTGTAATGAAAACAGTATTTTCCAAACTATGAACAAATGCATACCAGTAGTTTCACAGTGGCTTAACCAAAGTACTCGTATTGCTTCAAGAAGGGAATTTATGCAACATGTATGTTTCTTGGTGCTGCTCGCACCAAACATAGTAAGGGGGTTCCTCTATGAAGATGGAACTTGCTTATAACGCTGGGAGAGCAGATCTAAGTCTTCACATGGGCCATGGGGAGAGCTGCTGAAGCCAGCAGGACTACACAGGCAACTCCAGGCTTGACAGCCTGCTGTGTGTGAAAACGCCTTCAGGAAAGTCAAACTTGTACACCCAGTTCTGATGCAGTTGAGCATGACATGAGGCTCTCCTTTCTCATGACACTCTACAGAAATTATGAAGGCAACCACTTACCCTGGTTTAGCTGAATGACAAACATTTGAGACATGAAACCAAAGGGCCTTTATATAAAATGTGAAATTCACATACCATTGCCTATTTGGTCAACAAAGCTGCCAAATATTTTCACGTACAGAAAAACACTGGCAACTGAGCTGTGCTATAAAAACAATAGAATATCTTGAGGATTTCACTTACAATTCCATTGGTCTGGCACTAATCAATTGGACATCTCAAAAAATGCATTTCCTTGGTGGGGAAAAAAAACAGCTCTTCCAAGAAAGTCACCTTCAGTGGTTCACATGTTTATATTTCTGCTTAGAGAAACACTGTTTTAAAAAAAACAACTGAGCAGGAGCCAAAGATGATTTAATGATGCACTTACTGAAACCTCTGCAAATTGTCTTTTTTGTCAACTTTCGATATACAAAATCTGCCTTGGCACTTGTAATCTTAATATCCATCCTTTTCTTTTCACCAGGACAGTTCTGACTTCTGGTTATGAGTCATGCTAAATTATAAATATAAACAGAAGCACAGTTTCCAAAAACTATGTCAACATATTATTGAAAATACTGGCAGCACCATCCTTCATTTTTTATCAAGTTCATTACTGAGGGAATTGTTTTAGATTAGCACACAGCACTCCAAATCACCTTAGCATATGCTGCAGGTGTCCAGAGCTATTCAGTGAAAACACTGTAGAACCTATTACTTTCTCTGAAAAATGAAGGATCAAAGCTTAAATCAAAAGGGGCCTACTGATAAACCTGATTTAAACTGCTGCATATTTGGAAAAGCCCTATTGATGATAATGCAATAGTTCTTGCCCAGAAGGTTATCCATCAGCCATTGCTATTTCTGCAGTGCAAAGAAAATTAAGGGAAGCTCCATTTTCTTTTAAGTATAAATGAAATTTGCTGCCAGAAGGATGTGTATCACATTAACCTGCAAATTACTCTAACTTACATGTCATAAAAAAGATAAACCTAAACGGGAGACCTTCCTCAGATACAAGCATACCTTAACTGGACTAGAGATTAGCAATTAAAAATCACAGCCATGGAAGGGAAGGACAGGTGAGCATTTGACCACTCTTACTACTCTGGAAGCACTAAATCACTGTCTTTGCTTTTTTAGTACACTGCTGTAACTAAGGTTCATAATTCTTTTGGCAGCCCCACACAAGACCTTGACTACATTAAGAACTTCACCCCAAACCCTCCGAATTGAAACAAAACAAACTCCATCTTTGAAGCCAGACTCTCTACATAGATCCATCAGTGGGAACCATAGGCTCTAGGGCAGCAGAGGTCATTCACAGGCTTGAGTATCAGTATTTTGCTGAAATGCACCCCAGAAAGGATTTTTTTACACCAAGATCAGCAAAGACAGCAGGTAAGCCTTGCGGTCTGATTTTGTCCTGCATGTTTTAAAGGCCAAGAAGCAGCAGAAGTCATACTTCTATAAATTCCCTACTGTTGTATACATGACAGTAACATCTCTTGATGGCTTTCTTTAATTCAAACTATCTGATGTGCTTGATGTCTACCAGCATACATCCTGAAAAACATTAATTACACTGAGAGCTCAAGCAACCAATAAATTATGTTACGGTTTTATTCTGAGCTTTAGAGTATTAGATTCATTCATGTTGCGTTTAGTTTTAAATAAGCACTTTCAAGAACCCTGAATAAGATATCCTGCATTCGCAAAATACTGGCCTTGTGAAGTAGTGGAAAAGTTGTAAGTATACTCTCTGGCCTATTCTGACAATTTTTTAAGGCCCAGGTTACAAAGTCTCATTGGCTTTGCTCTCAGGAGTCTAACTTCCTTATCACTAGCAATTAATGATCCAAGAATAATGTTTAACACTCATTTCATAACTGTTTTGGAGGACTTACTAAGGAGCAACCAGCTTTTGCCTGTATTTTCAAAGGAGCCTACAGATTTACACAATGAACTCACAAGAGATTTCAGCCGCCGACTCATCGAAGGAGTGCCTACAGCCCTCAAATGCTTAACAAGAGAGCTGAAATTCTGCACTTTAAATTGAACTCACAAAACCTGTCTCGATGGTGGCAAATTAGCTAAGGTAGTCAGGCTCACTGCTGTGCCCTGGGCAATAAGGGGCTTTACTAGACCCATGCCACCAGCTCCTCTACTGTTCACTAAACACAGTGCTCACCCGAGACACAGGGAACAAGATCATTTCCTGCCTCTGCCCAAGAGGGTGCAGGTTGGTATCCCAGGCTCACAGGAAATGACTCAAATCAGTGATCAGCAGACTGGTGTAGGATGCTCTGTCTTCTCTACTTCAACAGTTAAACAATCCTTAAGAGAAAGATGAAGAAGCAGCCTAACTCTTTTGCAGGTACTCACCTAGGCAAAAGAAAACGTGGAATACCTTCTGTGTTCTACTGAATGATGATACAGCCTGTATTAAAAATATACCAGATAAATTGACCATACAGGTAACATTTTAAGACCTGGTACACAGATGAACTTGCACAGACGGGCAGAGGAATCAAATCCAGGTGTCTCACATCTTTAGCTAACACTAGCCACTGAACTATAGAAGGGGGATGGGAAAACCACTGCCTTTTCCTTTCCTTATGGCTCTCATTTGTAAAGACAAATACTCCTCCTCACAGCTCTGTACAAGAAAAAGCACTTGTCTCGCACATGCTGGGTGAGTGCTACTGATCAGCTGGTAACCAAGACATGAACAGGATGCTGTTAAGTCCCATTGCAGTGTATAAAGAAACATTTGAGCAGACAACTTGGTATTGAAAACAGAGCTGCCAGCTGCTGTTTCTTGTGAGTAGTGATATCAGGTTCCCAAAATGGAAAGGAGCTTGGGAAACAAACAAACAAAAGTAGGCAACTACATGAATTGGTAATTGTGTTATTTCCTTTCTCTAGGGCACCTTTAACCAGCTGCATCACAAATTAAGGTTGACTCAAGTTGGAAAACTCATGGAATAGATTTTTCTTTTAAGATCTCGCAAACAACCTTCTCAGCTTCTTAGAATGTGTCTCAACTGGAAATAAACTCCTATTGCTTTCCTCCATCCATATCTTAACAAATTTAATTCTAACATCATCCACTAGGTTCCCATTTCTGTGTTGTGCCATCTGAATCTCATCTTTATAAATACAAGTTACATTCACTCACTTGGCTCACTCCATCTGTAGAAACTTGTTAAATGGCTTTAAAGATGATTTACTAAAAAAGCTAAAGATCTAGCATGAGAAGAGACTAATTTAAGTAGAGAACTTACTTTAATGTTAAAAATTATGTTACCAAAAACTTCTGGCTTCCCTCATTGATTAGTCAATGTCTGCTTTATTCACATTTGTTCTCTGGCTCTACCTATCTGTACTAGCACATTAATTACTCAGAAGGTATCCAAGTTCAAAGCAATAACCTAGTCACAAGCTGCAAACATCTAAAATACAACTTGTAGTGTCAGAAAATTAGAAAGAAAGAGTCCTAACACTCAGTGCTTTGTTTCTGAAGCAGTATGGAACACACTAATTGAGCCCAAGAGAGTTAAAGGTTAAATTAAACTGGTTTTGCTTACTGAAACAGTACTAAGCTCCAATAAAGTAACATCAATCTGAGTGGATTTACTCAGTTATTCTGGTTATATTTTAAATGGTATCAGAAGCTTGTACTTAAATGCCAAACTCTTTTCTAAGTTTGAAAGAAAAAAATCCCCAAAGAGTTACAGTAGGAACATAAACAGCATGCCAGCTAATTGGTCCTGTCTCCTCTGGATCAGCACAGCACAGAGTCACCATCATTTTACTGATGCTCTCGTACCTTCAGTAGCTCAAGTGATACAGATCCATGCTTAGCACTGAAATTTTGCAATTTGTTCCTCAAAATGATGTACAGGATTGTATCTTTAAACATGTTTTTCTCCTTCAATCTGTAAGAAAGAAACAGGAGAAAGCCTATGTAAAAAAATAAAAGAGACAGCTCTGAGTTTGCTCCTCTTAAGAGTACATGCCATCTACCGCCTTAATATCTTCACATGATATGTAAACACCCGTAAGGATATGAGGTCTGAAATATTAGGGATGAATGAAAACAGGCATATTCTTTTCCAGTCTCTTTTTCCGTACCAGACACAACTGATATGACATACCAGCTCAGGGCTCTGCATGCCCTGGCACCTGCTACTGTAACTCTGTCCCAACAACATGCAAGGACTTAGTCAAAAAGAAACACTTTAATACTTAAAGATGCTACAAAGTACTTCAAACTCCACCCAGCAATCAAAAGGTAGATCCTGGAGCTGCAGCGCCTTCTAAAGCTTTTTTAAGCGTAGAAAAAGGGGCCAGTCAGTCAAAAACTTACCTGGACTCCTTCTGAAACATGCTGTCAAGCGCTTGGGCTGATTTTGGCTACTAAAGTTTTTGACTAGAAATTTAACAGCAGGCCCACTGTCTTCAAGAACTAACATTGCCTCTGGCTGCTTCTCAATACCAACTAGCAGTCCAACTTTTTCTGGGCTAAACTTTCATCTGTTTGTCCAACCTGAGCTAGGCACAATCTGGGACACAGAACCACACAATCCTCAGCAAATGGGCTTGGCATTTGCCCGTCTATGCCTGTCACACAGTCCTTACTGCAGCTACCTATACACTGAAGGAAAACTACTGAGTTCTCTAACATTCCAGAAGTGACCTCAAAACTCTGAGATTTGAGATTCCTTTACAGCATAAACCCAACAGATTTCCAACCTCATGTCACAGTGTGCCTCCTGATTAGGTGGCATTTAACTCACAAGCCAAGGAAGATGGAAGAAGAAAAGATTTAAACTGGGGACTTCACTGTTTTCTAAGCAAGATACAAAATGCAAACCTTTGAAATCGCTTCTCAGCCTATATCAGGGGAACAAAACCAAACTCTATATCCTCTGTATTTGCAATTATAGACACTGCAAAAACAATCAAAAGAACTGGGTTTGGCTTAGTAATAATTCCTATTCCCTCTATAACCTTATTTCAACCGCTTTGCGCTATTCTCTGACCTCATAAAAAGCCACCTTGCCAGGAGGCCACCACTTTCTCATCTGATGCACTTGTCATCAAAATGAATTGCCACCTTGGCAGTTCAAACAGCCTCCTGATAAGACCTGTAGGATGAGCAGAAAACAATGCAAACCTCAAAACGCATTGGCCTTAAAACGCTACCAAATTCACTTGTCAAGGACTGCAATTTAGAGTTGGGCCAAGGCAATATTAGCTCAGCTGCCTTTGAACACACCTGCTTCCATTTAATTTGTAGTAATTAGGAAGCCCGGGGCACCAGGAAGAAGTGCTGCTCAGTTACTGTTTCAAATAGCTGAGTTTTCATGTGCCATTTAAAACCCTGTTTCTCAGAATAGCCTGCTGACTCGCTAATGCTAGCAAAATGAAATAAAGCAAAGTATTTTTAGCAGCAGGAAGCTGTTACTTGCTACTGCCAATTACATGCCTTGTGCT
Source organism: Amazona ochrocephala (assembly GCA_039720435.1). Lineage (NCBI taxonomy): Eukaryota > Metazoa > Chordata > Aves > Psittaciformes > Psittacidae > Amazona > Amazona ochrocephala. The sequence goes on along the minus strand of CM077878.1, from coordinate 113,014,318 downwards.
TGAACAGTGACATTTTTTTCCCCTTTGCTGATTCTTCAAGATAGGTAAAAGCTGGCTTAGGTGCATGAGGATTCAAATAAAACTCTCAGTCCCACGGAGCTGGCTAACACTTGTGGAGTCATAGCCAGTACAGACAGCAACCCGCTGTGACAGGGCAAACAACAGTGTCCTAGATCCACTCTTCCGAAAAGGGGGAGGGAGAAGATTAAGCAAAAGAGTTGGATCTATTGGCTTTGGCAAAAGGCTGAATACCTTGTCATGCTAAAAAAAATTGCTAAATTTGGGGAGGAGAAAATGGGGGGGGGGGGGAGGAACGACACAATAAAAAAAGCCTTCAAATTACATAAGAAGAAATATTTATACCCTGAGTTAATTCATCAGAATGACACAGAAATGAATCATCCACCCTTAAAATAACAGGATACAAGTTTTCTTTATATCACAATCATTATTTACAACTCTTAAATATTCACAGAGGAGTCAAGTATCCTCAACTTTTAATTTCAAATGCTATCTTGCAGGCCAAACTAAATCTGTTGGCAAAACCAGGTTTCTACAGGACCAGTGCCTAAAGAATGATTTCTTCAAAAACAGGACAGAACTTGACTATCATGATGGCACTTCATCCATTTTTTTTTTCAAGCCTACGCTATAAACCACACAGGGCCCAAGCAACTTGCATTAAACTAGATCTGAGTAACAAATTAATGAGAATGGATAATAACTAGGGCCTGTGGTATAGCTAGACACAGCTACTCATGGCTTTCACCACTAACTTCGGTTAGTTTTTGAGGTGACACGCAACTCTGCTTTGATGCAGGTTCATTCCCACATGCTGAAAACACAACTGAAGCCAATAAAGTTCCTGTAAGTGAAATAACTTGAATAGATGCATACATTCCCACAAGTAAAAAGTCCATTATTTAACAGACTATAGCAGCCTTTTTATGCTCCAATGATATTAGAAAGATGACCACACTGTATATTTCTCCATCTTAGAACACACACAAAGTGAAAAAGAAAGGTATCTGGGAAATTAAGGTCAATCCTACCTGAATACTGTTTTGATTATTTAGGAATGGCTTTAATATTATCAGTCATTATTTTTCATAGACTGACATGAATGTGCCTTTCAAAACTGGACAAGAAAACAGAAAAAGAAATCCATATGATGGAATGAGTGTAATGAGTGTTAATAGCACCATCATTTCACCACTTAAGTGAACTTTATGCAATGTAACAGTGTCTGACTCAAGCTGTGCTTATATAAGGTACATGGGACACTTACATACATGCCAAGCATGGTCTTAAAACCACAAACATCAGAAAGTATGTGAAAGCTGCATCTTATTTATTCATTTGTGTTTATGCTTCAACAGGTAATTTCTTTACAATCCAGGTTTTTAGTTTTTCGATTTCAGGTCTGCTTAACTCATGATTAAGGTTTGGAAAACTATGAAGTGATGTTGATACTCCCAGTGACTTTAGCATCTTGTTGGTCTCTTCACCCCATGAATAGAGAACAAGTTCATCAGCAGTTCCATGACACTGAAATAATTCTGGAAGAACACTTTCATTTCTTTTCAAAGCCTAGATAGAAAAAAACCACAGACATATCACTAAAAAATTTAAATTAATAGCTAATTACATGGAGAGAATTGTCATAGCATTTCATTTATTAACCTATATTTTAGTAGTCTACAAAATGCAAACAAGGAAATATTAGGAATAAACTGCACTTCCACATGCAATTTCAATGTGCTAAATCTTGGCAAACGATAGGGCTTAAGGTCTATACCATTCTCCAATAAGAGGAATAGGAAAAAAAAAACCCAACATTCATGACAGCAGATGGAGCCCATGAGTATTATAATTCATCACAAATTTTCAAATACTAGTTACATGGACTCTCTAACAACAAAGGACAACTCAGAAATCATTTAACTTCTTCACTTGCTTTCTACACTAGCTAACTATGAATAAAATCATTCCACTGTCTGTGCAAAAAAGAAAGACATCATGTAAGGACAGCTTTTAAGCCTCACTTTCCTAATACTCTGATTATTCATTCCCCGAAAATGTCACAGATTGATGAAGTTCAACCATGCTAAATGCAAAGTCCTCCACCTGGGTTGGAGCAATGCCAGGCACAGCTACAGGTTGGGTGGGGAGGAGATTGAGAGCAGCCCTGCAGAGAAGGACTTGGGGGTGTGGGTTGATGAAAAAATGAACATGAGCCGGCAGTGTGCGCTTGCAGCCCAGAAGGCCAACCGTATCCTGGGCTGCATCAAAAGGAGAGTGACCAGCAGGTCGAGGGAGGTGATCCTGCCCCTCTACTCTGCTCTCGTGAGACCTCACTTGGAGTATTGTGTGCAGTTCTGGTGTCCTCAACATAAAAAGGACATGGAACTGTTAGAACAAGTCCAGAGGAGGGCCACGAAAATGATCAGGGGACTGGAGCACCTCTCGTATGAAGATAGGCTGAGAAAGTTGGGGCTGTTCAGCCTGGAGAAGAGAAGGCTGCGTGGAGACCTCCTAGCAGCCTTCCAATACCTGAAGGGGGCCTATAGGGATGCTGGGGAGGGACTCTTCATTAGGGACTGTGGTGAGAGGACAAGGGGTAATGGGTTTAAACTTAAACAGGGGAGGTTTAGATTGGATCTGAGGAAGAAATTCTTTACTGTGAGGGTGGTGGGGCACTGGAATGGGTTGCCCAGGGAAGTTGTGAATGCTTCATCCCTGGCGGCGTTCAAGGTGGGGTTGGACATAGCCTTGGATGGCATGGTTTAGTGGGAGGTGTCCCTGCCCGTGGCGGGGGGGTTGGAACTCGATGATCTTGAGGTCCTTTCCAGCCCTTACTATTCTGTGATTCTGTAATATTAATGAACTGCCTCACATGACTAAACATTCTATACTCAGTTATCCTCTTTTTCTTTTAGCTAAGCAGTTTTTCTGTAAAGACACACTCACCTGATAAACAGCAGAGTCATTATTGAGAAAACTAGACAAAGCAAAGACTCCTGCCAGATCCTGATGAAACCTATACGCCAAGTGCATTGCCATTCCACCTCCCATGGAAAAGCCTCCTAGGATGCAACAAAAGAAGCAAAGATTGGATTTTGCTATATGACTTTGCAATACAGTGTCCAATTAAATTTCATCTTCAGGCTTGTTTCCTTTATACACAATGCAATAAAAAAATCACTGAGTAACATAAAGGTTGCAACAATTTTAAAGCACGATTCAATTAAGAAGTTGGATAGCTAAAGAACTGCTGAGGATTAGCTACTGTATGTACGTGTATAGTCCCTATCAGGCAGTTAAGTACCATGGTTATATATTCTCTGACATTAACAAAGCAAATCTCTATGAACAGACAATTCTCAATGCTCTTTTATTCAACTTATTTTTCCCCTAGGCTAGTAGCATGCACATGAGATCTGTATCATTACTGTACATAATCAATGAATGTTCACCACATTAGACACAGGTGTACTAGGTTTAGCTTGGCTTTTTTTGTTGTTACATCTTATAATAAATGGGGGAAAAAAGAATGCAGTATACCCCACCTGAGCTCTAACAGGATCTCTGAATTAATGACCTTCTGTGCTCCATGTCTCTTCAGCTGCACTAATTCCTTATGCAAGAACTCCTCAGGGATGGTTTTTACATGACAAATGGTTATTCATTAGGAAATAAACCCAGACTACTGCATTACTTCACAAGGAAACCGCACACAGGCTATTATATTGACTGTTTCAGATAACAACTAGGGTGAAGAATGACTGGCTGCTGAAATCTCTTCTAGCACAGAGATTGCAACCAGCAAAAAGGCTATGACTGCAGCTCTACTTAGGGGGGCATTAGCATTATGGTACTGGTGATACAAGTGATTTGTGCCAGGCAGTTAACTGGTGTTAATTAGATGTAAGATTCCAACCTTTTTACACAAGAGGCATGAGATTAGGGATGGAAGAAGAAATGCAAAAATAGCAGACAAGATATCAAACCATTTCAGCTTGTTATCTTTTTGAAGAGATTAAAATGAGACTCCAGAATAGGAATAGTTCTTTTTCAAGGGCTATGTAATCCCTTTGTGGCCGACTTATGTGCTATGTTGAAGTCTGACACAGACGCTAAACAAAACCCAGCCAGAGAGAGCACAGCACACTAAAACTGAGCCCAGTGACACCCTGTAACTTTGGTAACTTTGTAACTTCGGACCACTGGATCCTGGGACCACACAGGAAATCTCTGGCACATAAGAGCTCAGAGGCAGGAAACACCGCACTTTGGAAATATTAGTTGGGTCACGGTTAGACTGTTCCTAATGGGGAATCCTCTTCTAGCATGTTTATCTGCAAGTCCCAGCAGGTCTGAGGCCCATCTAGCTCATACTATGTTATGACTGGAATATTTGGATGGATTTGTGTAGGAAATTTTGCTGAAAAAATTAGTCAAATCCAGACATGAAGTGTTTTCTTTCTCCTACACATTGTTTTCTTATTTCTGATCAGAATCTCTATTGAATTTCCAATTATTCCTTCTACTTACTGTCACCTTGTAGTCTTAAGAGATGATTATGGCCAAAAGTGGTTAACTGCAGGTTCCTGAATGTGGATCTTCGGGAGAAAAAGCAAGACTGCACAACATGGAAAACTGGAGTCTTGCTTTCCTTTTTCAAACACAGCCCTTATTTGTATTAAGAGCTGTAGCCTCAAACCTGGGAACCCCTAGCTATGCACCCAGGGAGCTGATAATACCCTGATATTTATCTTTGGTAAATAAAGCCAGGACCTGCTATTTACCACATTAACTTTAAACTGGTCAAAGATTGATTTAGTGTAGGATGCCTAAGTGCTCACTGGTAGTTCAGAAACAAAGGTACTTGAGGAAAAGGAGTGAATGTGGGTAAACAAGTCCAGAGGACATCTTAAAAACTCACACACAGCCCACAGCTGATGTTTTTGAATAAACTTGTCTTCACAAAAATAAAAATATTGACAATACCACTGCAAGCCTTTCATCTGCATCACCATTTCCTATCAGGCATGTTCTCTTGTCACATATAAGTCTGCAATGAAAAAACCCAAAACTGATACTATTATGACCATATTTCAAGGTCTTATACTTTGTTTCTCACAGTCTGGCCAGTCAGTGTCTTGTACACGACTAGCTAAGGATATAGCTTGTAAGAAGCTTTACTTGAAAACAAGTCCAGAGGAGGGCCACGAGGATGATCAGGGGACTGGAGCACCTCCTGTATGAAGATAGGATGAGAAAGTTGGGGCTGTTCAGCCTGGAGAAGAGAAGGCTGCGTGAAGACCTCACAGCAGCCTTCCAATACCTGAAGGGGGCTTATAAGGATGCTGGGGAGGGGCTCTTCATGAGGGACTGTAGTGAGAGGACAAGGGGTAATGGGTTCAAACTTAAACAGAGGAAGTTTAGATTGGATATGAGGAAGAAATTCTTTACTGTAAGGGTAGTGAGGCACTGGAATGGGTTGCCCAGGGAAGTCATGAATGCTTCATCCCTGGCAGTGTTCAAGGCCAGGTTAGACAGCACCTTGGCTGACATGGTTTAGCGTGAGGTGTCCCTGCCCAATGGCAGGGGGTTTGGAACTTGATGATCTTAAGGTCCTTTCCAACCCTAACTATTCTATGACTCTGGGATATATCTCACAAGTGATATATTAACAACAAAAATTCATCATTGACCCCATTTACAGATAAGAGAAAAATATAACCTTCTGAGAAAGTATATAAAATAAAGCTATGTGAAGTTACTATGTAAACAACATCATCTTGTTCTGATTTTCCCTATATTCTTTCCTGTGGAATCTGATCATTTACTTCATTTCCTTTTGATCGCTCTGAATGATGCTGTTATCCCCAATCCCAAAAAATAGCACTTACACTCTTAAGACACCATTTTGCATTTGCTTACAAATAAATACAGAAATGCTTTGCCCACATATAAACTGAAGCCCATTTTAAGTATTCCAGAAGAGAGGGGGGAAAAAAGCCGCATTGAAAACTCATTACTAGTTTGTAAATGATTTAATCTAAAATTTTGTACCCACTTAGTTACAATCTGGCAACACTATCTGCAATTACTCACCAGCAGTCTTTGACAATGCAGTCACCTTCTGTTTAGAAGAATATTAGGTAATGGTTCTTTTATGTGGCTCATACTACTACGAGAAAATGTAGTACAAAGGACTAGTTCTTTGAGCTTGGTTTTCCAGGGGAAAACCTAAAGTTCATCACTTGATACCAAAACAATCTCTTGAGTAAATGCTGGGTAATAAATGCTCTGGAAACAACCCTTTGAGCAAACATTTGTAGTTGCAGACAATTTTTTTCAGTTACAAGAAGTATTTCAGTCTAAGTATAAATATGATGTAACACACAAAAGTCAAGAACTTTCATAAGAATTTCAATTTTGAAGCAAGAAAAAATGAGGCAGGTACAGATATTACTCAAATTTATGAAGTGACAGAACATAAGCAAAACACAGAAGGAAAGTACAAGCAGACTTATGTACACCAATGATCTCAGTAAAAGGAATACATAAGCCTCACAGCATTGTTAAGCAGATCATGTCATGAGTGTTAAGATCAAAATGACACAGCAACATTTCAACCTTAGATGGGCAGAAAACAGCCAGCCCTTTGCTTGAGAGCAGCCTAATTCCAGAAAGTATAAAGGGTGTGCACTGAAGTTCAGAATTCGCCATTTGCCCCTTATATCCATTTTTAAAGTGATCTGTGATTAACGCTTCAAAACAGTGAAGAAGCGTTGGCTCCTCAATGATCAGGATACAAGTCCAGAAAAGCATCCAACTATTTGCATTAACTTTCTTGCCTCAGAAAGGATGCCCAGGCACAGTCTAAAAGGTCAGCACTAAGCGCATACAGAACAGACTCAATTAAAGCACTTTCCTTATGGTTGCAAGGAAACTTCACTCAAGTACTCATTTATGACCTCAAATCTACTTCTCTGTAGTGCTAGCTTCTAGTCAACACCCCTCTGCAGTGATAATAAAACTGCTAGTTAAGAAAGACCTGCTGAAATCACAGGATCGTCACACTTCCAAATTGAAGAACTTGAATCAGAAGGGAACTCCCATGCAATATTGTACTAAAACCAAAACATTCTTTGCTGGAACATCATCTGTAACTATGTTAAGGTAACCCCAGCCATACAGTGATGTAACAGAGAGCGAACAGAGACTGAATTTCTTATATGTAATTTATTCCTGCTTGAATAAAAGAGAAACCCTCATCACAGCTGCCATTTTTTCAGCAAAAAACTCTTCTTTCCAGAGTTTGTAAATGCCTTAGGAGGCTTTTAAACATCAAAGGGGTTGCATAAAACCTTGAGTTCACTTCTGCTAAAGATCTCAATTAAGATACAAATGAGGAGCAAATTAATGTCTGCAATAGTTATCTGGACCATGATGACACTTTGACCTTATATCAAGTTCAGGAAACCAAGTGTTTAACTACAGTTAAAATTCAACTTCATTAATTTCTTTGTGTTTGGTCTAACAATATATCAGAAAATTTTTAACTTGATTATCTAACAGGAAGGTTTCTTCATTTAGTGTCTCTCATGTCCTAGATGATACAAGAGAATGAGGAAACAGTAAAAAGTCTGCCTTCTCCCCCATGCTCCACTTTAGTGCGTGCAGCATATTCAGAAAGCTCTTTAGGTTTCCATTCTTCATTACAGAAAAACGCACCTCTCTAATAAACACAGGTTTGATATTGCTGATTGCTTCCCAAGTCATACAGATCTAACTGTAAAATGCCTTAGTCAGTTTGTTACAGATAATGTCTATGTATTTGGGAAACAACAAGCCAGACCATTTCTTTGGTCTTTCTCTCCAGAGTAATTCTAAAATGTGACCAAAGCTCTTCACCATACTAGAAATCACAGCCACAGGAAACAAATTTTATTTACCAATCCCATTTAGTGCATGAATTCTGCCAAGATCACATCATCTGCTCCTTGCAGAAACAACCTGATTTCACATAAATTTGAGTGGCAGTAAGAACTTTTTCATTACAGCACAGAACCAAGAGGAAGAGGAGCTAAGCCATAGATTTTTATGAGATAAGGATGAGACTTGTGTGTAGGGGTAGATTTTGAGGCGTTTTATTTTAAGCACTATTTCTTCACTAGTTTCTCTCCAGTAGATATGAGTTGTTCCCTCACCTTCCCCCTATTTCTTCAAATTTGTCAATACAGCTTTAGTAACAAAGTGGCAAGAGGTGAATGCTACAGCATACAGTGCATGTGCCAGCACTAGGCAAGGAGAGACAAACACTCTTCTGTTGTGTGAGGTTACATGAGCAGTTAGAAACTGTCTTTGCCTGTTCTGTTATCACCACAATACATTACATACTCTTCCCTCATTTTCTTTCCATTCTTCCAGCATTTTTGATTTTCAATTTCTCCCTTCTTTAAATATTTTAACATTGTTACGTTAATCAGTTTGTTATCAGGATTTTTTTCCTGATATTTTCCTACATTTCAGTTTACTTTCTGTTGTCCCTTAGGCCTTTCTGTGATCTATCATCTATTAATGGTAACAGCAAAATCTTGCTCTACACCCCTACAAAGAAGCTGACTTTCAGTTTTGACCTTCCTTTTTCACCCATGAATGGAAATATTATATACCTTTAACAGTGTTCATATATGAATATCAGCAAAGAGTAAAAATGCCAGTGGATCAGCTAATTCCCTCCTCCACAGAACTCCCTGAACAATGCTTTTGTGTAATGTAAAGCTCAAAAAGGTACTTTGTCTCCAGTGAATTTCCTCACAGCATTTTCCCCTTTTAATCTATTCATGGAACACCATTAAATACTAACTTTAAACACTAGCAGAACTTCAATGAATGGTTTGCACCCTTGATAGCCTTTTTATTCTGTTTGTTACTCAGCAACTGAGAACAAAGGCAACTTCCCTTGAGGGGCTCAGCCACTTCCTCTTGTCAGGAAAGTCAATCAATTTGCTAACCAACTTTCTCACCAGCCAAAGGACATTTTGAAATGTATGTTTAAGTAGTAAGAGTTTTACTGCTTTCTGGTAAGAATACAATAGTTTCTAATGTATTGATTTACAGTAAAATCAGAACTAGTTACAGCTTGATTTTCATATGATATGGGTGGTAGGGGGAACCAAATGTATACTTAAGGAATCATAATTTTCAGCACTAGAAGGAAAATAAAATCCATGAAAAGTCTCAAACCAATTTTTACTAAAATATTACTCTATCAGACCTATGGCTTGCTTTATTTACCTGGTGTGTTTGCATGAGAATGACAGCACAGCCCTGCTGCAACACTTATGCTGGCTGTAAAGCTGACAGTTAATTGCAATAGCACCACATGGAAAAAGGAAGAGAATAACCTCTTGATGCTCATGGTATTCATTATTTTAATCAGAGGAAGGAAACTAGCAAATAGACTTTCTATACTGAAGAATAGAGACGCACAGGAACAGGATGCTGTGGAAAGCTGTGAACCTTTCGTTAATGGATACCTTTTATTAGGCAGCAAAGGGATAAGGATTTGCCTAAATAGAGCTGAACCTGCACGGAGGACACATGAAGATGGATTGGCAAATGCTGTTAAGCCCCACTCTATGATTCTACAGGCACTACAGTGAAGAAAGTACAGATATATCTGTAGACATGCCACAGGGAGCACACAACTCTCAAGCATTCCAAAAGCCCACCCATCCATTTAATTTCGCACTGGATTCAGGCATTTATTAAACCTGAGTAAGCATATGCTTTCAGCAAAAATTCTACTAAGGCTGAAAAATCCCAGGTTGATTCACTTTACAATTCCTTTTTTCCCCCAAAGACACTATTTGATGGTAATACAATACGACAATATCATGACTTAATTATTTTGGGTTTACTGCTGCGAGCCTTATTTACTCCTGATCATCACTATCATTTGCTAATCCTGTCACACACCACATAGATCAAAACTAAGAATGTGCCACCTTTCAAAGGCCTTTGTTTCTACATTAATACAGACTCCAACAAGAGCTGGGAAACAAAGTGACAAGTGGTGGATCCTACTCTTTGTTAGCATTTGTACCTCCTACTGAATGATATAAGAAGGAAACAAACATTCATTTGTTGATGTTTCTTGCTTGTGCATCAGGAAGTAACAGCAGTAGTAAAGAAAAATAAATGGCCAGTTCAGGTGCAGAAGATCAAATATCTTCCGCAAAGTACAAATGCAATGTAAATTTACACTGATGTACTGAAAATTAATGTACCCTTTCCTAGTATTATGGGGGCAATTGACCAACAGTACTGCTTTGAGCCCAGCATCTCATAGGCATAATTTAGATAAACCACAAAGCCACATAATGGGTGGTACAGAAAGAGAAATGTAATGTGAATCACATTGACAAATGGCAATATAAACCCATGAATTTACTCTGCGAGAGCAAGGAAGTAAGCACCTCTGAATGAAAGACCACTTTTTCCTAATAAAGGCAGAAGATACAAGATAGGATGAGTGACAGCAAAAGGCTTTGAAGCCAAAAGACATAAAATACTGAGATTGTAGGTAAAGTAGTTTGCCCAATGTTTTAACAATTTATTGTTGATTTTTTAACCTTCCAACATTTACAGAATCCTATTTCTCTGCAGTATCAAAGCGAAGATATTTCCTCCCCACCTCATTCTCATACACACTGAGATGGAAATGCTAATATTTACAAGAAGCACAGAGCTTTCATGTTACTTCCACCATGGTTCAGTAGCTATGTAAGAAGTCTAGCAATAAACAAAAAGTGGTTGTGTGTCTTGTGTTATTGTTACAGTACACAGGGTCAGGAATCATTCATGTGTTTTTTGGCATACAGACAAATCTACAGCACTGTTATCGAAAGTTTATTTTCCTGGCTGCTTATACGAGTGACTACAGGTGGCAGAGACCAACACGCCTGGATCAGCATTTCTGCACTTCACAAGAAGTGATCTGTAGAAGTAGGAAAATAGTGCAAAATTAAGAAAAGAGAGAACAAAGACTGTCTGAAGTGCAGTCAAATAAAGAGAGCACTATCATAATTCTCCAAATGTGAAGTGGCCACTTCTTTCAAGAGCTTCTAACATATTCCAGAATAGGATTGTTAATCTTTGTCAATTTCCACCGAAGTGGAGTTATTTTACAGTGCACTAACACTATGAAAGCAGTTCAAAACAAAACAACAACAAACAACCCACAAGGAAACAAAACAAAGCAAAGCCAACTGAAAAACCAGTTCAGCTTTAAATAGAAAAAGAAATTATTGTCCCACATTTCAAACTGCTGGTTATTTGCTTGTTTAGTGATGAATTCAAGCATTTATAAAGAAGGAATAAATCCAGGTTTTAAGAAGGGATACTATCAAAACTCCAAGTGTCACAATTTGACTAATTTTATCACCCTCTTCTATTTCCAAAGTCAATATAAACCTACTTGCAGGACTATTTGCAATAAGTCTTCTAGCCAGGAAGACCAGTAAAAGTAACTCAACAAGAATGTTTGGCTAAAAAGTTACTTCCATTATAAAGTTCTGGGGATGATATAATTATTTCTGAATAATTATATATTGCAGTCAAGTCTCTCTTCCTCCTCCAAGGTCAGGGGAAATAAACCTCAATGAACCACATGTCTACTTTCTTCAAAAGACTTCTGTATTAACAGGAAAGCAAGTAATGAAACCATCAGGAAATAGGAATGGGTAGATGAGCCATGTACTACTGTGCAATGATTGTTACACTAAATTGATGCAGAGGCCTTAATAATAAGACTTTACCTCCAGTACATTAAGTAATTTAATTCCTTAGAAGTAGATTCATGGAGCAGCTGTTAAGAACAATGCTGCACCAATACTTTTCTTGACATAAAGAGGAGTGGCATTGCACAACCTGGACTCTATCCTCAGCTTTAGACTTCTGCCACTTGCAGATTTCAGAGCCAACTGTGCTGCCGAAACAAACAGTACAGGTTATAATTTCTTTCAGAACAAATGATCTTATGTACCCACAATCTTGAGCCTTGTGGAAAGTCTGAATGGCTCCAGAAGCAGAATCATCCCCCAGAACACCAGCTGCTGGGTTTCTCATTTTCCAGTGCTTGAGAGCCTGCCCCTGCTTCCCCTCTCTTCCCACTCACTCTTTGCACAGCGCTCCTTCAGATCTTGCCTTCTTATCCCACACCTCTGAGCTGTCAGCAGCTACCCACCTTCCTGCTTGCCTAACACCTCCCTTGCCCTCATCTAACAATATCTGACACTCATCCTCAGCCTGCAATTTCTAGTCCACTATTCCATATAAAACCATAACCTTCAATCTTGTTACCCTCCTCATACTCATTTTGTTTTCTTTCCACTCATTAAAACTCCCACTCATTACAAAACAGACAGTCCCACAACCCAGTTTTCCTTAACCCCTTAACAACCATTTCATTCTCTGTGCCTACCTCTTCACAAAACTACTTCGCTCTCTTGGCTTCTGTGACCTACCTGATAAGGCCCCCACTGCTCTTCACAGGCAAGTCTTCCCGTCTGTTCTCTCAACTATTATGGAAAGTAGAGACACAGTAAGATACATACCAGTATTCCCATTATCGATCTCATTAATAATGACTCAACATCACCAAATGCACTGAGCAAATATTCATAGCAAAATTTTACCATTGTTTCCTCTGCTATAATTGCCTTATTTTCCCTTCACCTTAAGAAGGCTGCCTCCCCCAAATCTTTGGTACCAGCAGCCACAATTCTACTGTCTACTCCCAACCTGTTATCTCAAGCCTCCTCTTCTTGTACCAAATGGATATTCCCAACTTTTTCAAAGAAAAATCTAAAAACATCTGATAGGACTTACTTTATGACATGCTGAGTGATTGTATCTTCCATTATGGCCTGTACACCAATCTTCCCAAACTCAGAAGTTTCAGACCACCCATTTCCCAGTGGGCATTACAGTTTGGTGCAGATTCACTGACTATACCATCATAACCAAACCTTGGCCTCGCAACCTCTTTTTATCAACAATGCTATAAAGCTGCCAGGTGCCTTCACAGAATTCCTCATTTCCAGTAATGAAATGATTCCAGAAGATTGACATTTGCATTAAAAGTCCCATCTAAAGCAACTTTTATGTACAGAAACCTTAAAGGATCTCTAAGCTTCACTATCCACTGCATCACACACAGGTTAGTCATCAAAACCAGTGCAAAGAAGACACAAAGTTCTTGTGGCAGAACACTCAATCTTGTGCAGGCACAAGCCACACAATTCATTTCCACCAGTGAATTTCTCATGCACTCCCATGAGCTCCCTTCTGCACTTTGCAGGGCTGATTATTTTGCTTGTTGCACAAATGTTATATTCAGCTGTGTGCGTATATATGCACATAGGCACTATCACAGAGGCAAGGAAACAGTATGTTACTCTAGAAGCCTGAAATCAAAGCTCTCAGGAGCGAGAAAACAAGTATAAATTATTTCTGACATACAGATAAGGAATGTAAACACCCTGAGACAGGGACTTCCAAAGAATTTATGGGCTGAAACAATAGGTGCATACCAGCTTCGTTACTTGCTTACAACTTGTAAAACAACTTTCATACCCTGCAGCTTCACCATTTCTAATGTTGAAGGCTACAGAGAAAGCAGAAAAGCCTGGTAGCACGTTGGATCCGTACACAGAATATCTCCCAGCTCACCCTACAGAAAAACACAAAAGCACGTGCACTTCTTCAGCCATTTCCAAGCCAGCAAGTATAACACAGGAAAGACAGATCAAAGAGGCTGTACTAACAGCCATCCAAAACAATGCATTCTGAACCCAGGCAATGAGCCAGAAAGGGAAAGTAAACAGAGGCCTTCAAAGAGCAATATGGGGCTGGACCAAGAAAATACATAGTCTGAGGGGTAGTGGATCCACCTCACAGGATTTTGATGGCATGACTCAGACGCCCATAAATTTATAAATTCCCACATTAAGAGTTTTTTCCCCAACCTGAAACAGTTTGTGGTCTAGGGATGGGATAGGAAGCTAAGGACTTGTGAATCCTCATTCCCTCTCCAACACAGGTTCTGCATTGCCCTCAACTATTGTGCCTCAATATCCCACCATATATTTCATTAAAGTACTGTGAAGTTACTGGAAATTTCTGGAAATGAAGAAGAACAGCAAAACACATATGAGCTATGACAGCTAATACTTCATTTGTTAGCAAGCGTTAATCTTTAGTGATGTCTTGCCTGCACATGTTTTCCCCATGAATTAACTCAAAATTATTAGAGCAGTAAGGAAAAGCTGATGATTATTTATATGCTACATCTCCATTCTCCAAGATACAAGTCACTTTGGGAAAGTAAACTTTCCTATTCTTTAAAAGACTAAAAGAAAAAAGTAAAAACATGTACTTTTTCAAGTAAATCACTGCCCACTCTACTTTAAATAATGATTACAAATGACTATTTACAATAAAACCAGTGTTAGTTACAGCTAGCCACATTCCCACCTAATACAGGTTTAAATAATGATTCAATATTCTTGAGGACTGGCTGTTGAAGAGGGTGTTTGGCAGTTGCAAAGCATGCTCATGAGCCGTCAGGATGGAGTAAATTCAAAGTAGATGATCTCTTAATAAGCACATTACAAGTAAGTCTTACCTATTAGTATTCTATTCTTTGCAATGCCATTTTTAATCTCATCATTGATCAAGTCTGTAAGGCCCCGGCACATAGAATCAATACTTTCAATGTGTTCCGGACAGTCATTGGAGATCTTGTACCTGTCAAACCAGACAGTGGAGAAGGCTCCTTTCATAGGTGTATATGGCCTGGAAGGAAAGAAAACAAATTACCAACAAAGCCTAAAATCAAAAGCCTTCTGAATAGGCAGAAGGACAGAAGGAACCTCTTTTGGCTCCAACTCAATTTAGATCCAGACACATTACATTTCCCTGCATTCAAAACAGGATCCTTCAAGAATGAAGGCAGCATTTGGAAGCTGTGTGAAATAGTTCAATGTGAAGGTTGATCAGGTTACCTAACCATTTTAAATCTTAACCCCACCAAGAGGTTCTTAAACCTAAACACAAGGTTGAAATCCACCTCGGAATAGGACAAACTGAAGTAACTGCTAAACAAGACAGTTTTGCAGGAGCTAACTTTATGGGATTCAGTTACCTTAGCCTTATCAAAATTGACAAGCGATCAGTATTATAAAAAAAAAAAAATAGGCAACTTCTTCCTTCTATCAATTTTTCTTAAGAAATACAGCCAACCTCACCTTAATGGAGCAGGTACCTCGTAAGAATAAGTGAACAAAATGCCATGTGCTTACTGGATTGGTGCAGTGGTACGAATTAGAGACATGATACTCCCTCCCACCATAATACTGTGTTGTCAGTTTAGTATTTCAACTGCTTTAACATGCTGCCCAAACCTAATAATCAGGAAAGCTACAATTCAAAGCAGCCCTTCTTTGCTTTTAAATAAAGATGACAACTGAAGCCCTGAAATCCCAAAGGTGACCTTACTGCCTTGCAATGGCTCTGCAATTTAATACTAAATATATTGCTATGAGACTGCTGCTCCATCTCAAAACCAAGTCCCCTAAAATCCGTGTACGCGATATTTAATAAGGGGCAGGTTTTCCATTTTTATTTCAGATCATATGACAATCATTGTCCACAAACAGACCACCTTTGATAAATCTGTCTGGATGAGAATACACTGAAAACACTAACACTGACTTCTGTGCTCTTTCTGCTTTGGGTTTTCTTTTCAGTACCAGGAATAAAAAAAAACAAACTCATAACTAACCTAGAAAAAAGAAAGCCACTATTACAATTATCCTTAATGAATGAACAAATTTTGCCTTTATTAATACCTGACAGGCTTCACATAGTTAAATGACTATTTCTAAACCAGAAATCTCCACTAGTACAAGAGGCAGCATACTATTTGCACTACTCAAACAAGTAAAAAATGAGAACACAGATTTTTACCTGCCCAGTGGCATGAACGTGAAATAAATGAAGTCAATGACTTAAAAAGAGGGTAAGCCAAATATAAAGAGGCAACAAACAGCAAAAGATAGGTACAGACAGACTAGACTGTTTTATCTTTTTGAGCATAGCTTCAGTAATGAGTACCTATCCATAGAATGGGCTGGAAAGGACCTTCCCCTGCCATGGGCAAGGAAACCTCACACTGGACTGTGTCACCCAAGGCTCTGTCCAACCTGGCCCTGAACACAGGAATGGAGCATTTACCACTTCTTTGGGCACCCTATGCCAGCACCTCTTCACCCTCACAGTAAAGAGCTTCTTCCCTATATAGAATCATAGAATAGTTAGGGCTGGAACGGACCTTAAGATCATCTAGTTCCAACCCGCTGCCATGGGCAGGGGAACCTCCCACTAAACCATGCCATCCAAGGCTATGTCCAACCCCACCTTGAACACCACCAGCAATGGAGCATTCACAACTTCCTTGGGCAACCCATTCCAGTGCCTCACCACCCTCACAGTAAAGGGCTTCTTCCTCATACCCAATCTAAACTTCCCCTATTTAAGTCTGAACTCATTACCCTTTGTCCTATCACTACAGTCCCTCATGAAGAGTCCTCAGCATCCTTATAAGACCCCTTCAGACACTGGAAGGCTGCTATGAGGTCTCCACGCAGCCTTCTCTTCTCCAGGCTGAACAGCCCCAACTTTCTCAGTCTATCTTCATACGGCAGGTGCTCTAATCTGAACTTCCCCTGTTTAATTTTAAAACGGCATACAAACATGTGGTCAGGTTCAGTACAGTGTGTGCCTTAAGCAGGTCCTCATTTGCTTAGTCCAAAACAAACCATACACTTAAGCACCAGAATAAACAAATATTTTAAGTTAGGCCTTACTTATCTATTAAAAAAAAAAAAAAAGAAGTGAATCCTAAATTAAAGGAAATTCAGTGGAAATATTTGTACACCCAATAACCTAAGCTCAGTTTAAAAAAATGTCATTAAAATGCTTTTGCTTTTTTTCCCCTTCATTGTTTTGTTTGATTGGGTTTTTTTTGGTGTGTTTGTGATTTTTTTGGTTTGGTTTTGGTTTGGTTTTCTTAGCTTCTCTTTGGTATTACCATTGTCTCCAGGATTCTTCTCAAATGAAATGATCGACACCTAAACCCCAAGATTACAAATCTCTAACTCACAAAAGTCAGCTTCTAACAGGAGACATTCCAGTCAATGATATCAATAACAGTGGAATCAGTGGAGTTTCTGGAAGTCACTTGGACAATGTGATGTACATCAGACTAAGCGCTTGGACAAACAGCACTGAACTCATGGTTTTAGCTTCTTTCTCAAACACTTTGATATCAGTCCTGGTTAGCAGCCAGAGTAAATTTTCTAGTAAATCCATAGTACCTGGTATTTGTGTGAGTAAAGATGTGTAAGGCTGAATTATTACTACAGCAGGTTGACCCAGGCTTTCCACAGAATGAAGTATTACAGAAACACCAAAACAGGTTTCTCCACAACTGAAAGAGTCATATAGTTTATAAACAAGACAAAAATCCATTATGATATTGTAATACTTGATCACGCATCAAAACTCGGGACTTTTAACTGCTGTCTTGGCAAATTCTTCAGTAAGATAGATGAAAGACTAATGTATCTTAAGCCCAAAAGACCTCCAAGCAAAGGGACAAGACACTTTCAGCTGTCTCTAAAACATCCTTGCAACCACTCCTGATTTCTCACAAATGCATTAAAAATAACCTTTACATAAAGCCGAGAAGTTAAATTCTTTTAATGGTTCACCCAACTGGCACATCTGTTTTAGTCATTCACCTTGTTCCTTAAATAAATCCCTTTATTAGCTGGCACACTACAACTCAGACATTACCATGGTAAACAAATATGTTTGGCATGGAACCATCTGTACAGCTCCAAGAATACAGCACAAAAGTTTTTCATACAATTAAACCACAAAAGACAAAAAACCAAACAAACCCTACATTACAGCGACACAGGAGGCTGGGCTACACAAAAGCAAAGCAATACAGAGTGCAAACCCCATCAGGTAAGATCAGAACGGTCAGCTAAGGACAGTGTCAGACCAAATGGTCAGCTTTCAGTTTGGGGTTTTTTTTTTTGCCTTTTTAACGTTTGATTAAACTTCTAACACTAGTCCCAATGATTTTTTTCCTTTGTGCTTCACTGTCTTTATTCCCTTTGTTAAATGGTACTAAAAATAAAGCTCTATGTCTCTACAACATATGCTGCCAAAACTTGGAATGACAATATATAGCTCCTGAAGTTTTGTAGGTGCTTTTTTCGTTGTTGTTTGCTTAGTTTTAAAGGGTGAGTGCTGTTTTGTTTTGCTTGCTCTGAAGCACATGGAAGATTCAAATCCATATAAAAAACCCCAAGAATTAAAACTCCTTTATCTGGAAGTAATCAACTTCCAAACTTGAATCCACTTTTAAGAGACATTTGAAACACAATTTCCTACAAATTCAACTGACTCCTTAACATATAAAAATAAAGAGAAAGGAAGATGTAAAGGAAACATGGCTAATATCAAATGCCATTTAAAAAAACGTAGGCACCCTGAGGAAAAGAATCTTTAAAATGCTTCCCAACATCCTGAAATCACTCTAAACCCTGTTTTCTGATTATTTATAGGTCTTTAAGGGCGATCTATAGTTATTTTCTCACACATACCCTTCTTGCACAAGATTGAAGTTTCAAGAAGATCATACACACCTAATATTTGAATGTCTTAAATGGAATATATCCTGTAATATCTTTTAGTATTTATCATCCTTTCAATCTTTTTAAACATATTCAAATAGAAGTAGTTTTCACTGTTGATTTCCCTGCAAAGTTTGAAAGTAATACAGATCATTGAAGTTTCCACAAACTCAAGATAGTTTTGTTTCTGCCAATGCAAGTTATGTACTAACAATGAAAATATAATGAAAAGCAAGAAGCAATAACACCATCATTCTTCACCTTCCTGGAGCATGGATTATATATTCTGGACCTTCTTAATCACATCTAGAATTGTGCTAAATAGTTTGAGATTACCTGAATCTAACAGACATGGAAAGCAACTGAATGATGCTATATAAATGTTCACACTCAGATCTAAAACCATGTCAAATTCTATCTCCAAAATGATGGTAACAAGCATAGTGATTCACGTAAAACTACAGTTGGTTTTGTTCATTAGCCAATACATCAGTTCCTGTCCAACTCAAACAACAAGCTAGCTGCTTTAGGTAAGAAATGCAAGAGTAGCAGACAGCACCTTGATAAATAGCAACTATTCTTCCCCAACGCTTTCTCCTGATGCATGATTGTATCACTTTCTTCACGCTCAGCACAATGATCACCAGCTAATGCAGGCACATAAAACACAGATCATTGGTGCTGGCTTACAGCTTTCTGGAAGTTGCAGACAACTTCCTGAGATGTCAGACAGAACTTGGATTTACAATGAAGCTAGGCTTCAAGATTCAAATATAGAAAGATGAACATCTTTTAAATCCTCACTTCTGCTTCCTTCCCAAACCCATCTCCTCTCAGTCAGGAGAGAGAGAGCCACATGAGACATTGTAGTGTCTTCTTCTGGAAGACTATGTATCCCTTCAAAAAAAGCCTACAGATCACACTGCCAAACTGCAGTTATGCTTTACTCTGTTCTGGTGAGACCCCACTGCAGTACTGCATCCAGCTCTGGAACTCTCAGCATAGTAAAGACATAGACCTGTTACAGTGGGTCCGGAGGAGGACAACAAAACTATCAGAGGGCTGGAGCACCTCTCCTGTGAAGACAGGCTAAGAGTATGGCTTGTTCAGCCTAGGGAGGTCTCAGGGGAGACCTTAATGCAGCCTTTCAGTACTTAAAGGGGGCCTACGTGAGAGATGGGATCAAACTTTTTACAAGGGCATGTAGTGATAGGAGGTAATGGTTTAAAACTAAGAGGGTAGATTTCGATTAGATATAACAAAGACATATTTTATAATGAGGGTGGTGAAGCACCGGAACAGGTTGCCCAGAGAGATAATAGAAATCCCATGTGTGGAAACATTGAAGGTCAAGTTGGATGGGGCTCTGAGCAACCTGATCTAGTTGAAGATAACCCTGCTCATTGCAGGAGGGTTGGATTAGATGAATTTTAAAGACCCCTTCCAACCCAAACTATTGTATGATACTAGAAAGAAGTCCCTACTCTCCCAAAGCTGGTGGCAGGTTTTTCCAATGGAAGCAAAGTTACTCCCCAGTCCCAAATTCTCTTTTAGCATAACCTCACTGCTGATACTAGTACACCACAATAGAAAATCTAGTTCATAAATCTGCTTTTTAATTCCCACTATCTGCCTGAAGCCGAAAGTGAATTTTAAAAGAAAAAAGGTGGGGCAGGTAGACAATCCACCTATTCAATCAGAAGTACAATTCAAAGCTCTAGTCCAAGGTGTATCTTATGTTAAAAATTAAGCTTAACAGAGCATAAGATGTGTCAGAAATTCAAACAGCTTAAACTTGGAAGTATACTTCAAAAATTAGAAAGGCAAGAGTCATCTCCAGGATAAGCAATTTCAGCTGTTCCACAGAAAAGACTGTGCCTGTTCACTCAGCCACACACAAGTACTTTTAACAGTTCTGGATGTATATTGCCTGAAATAAAAAGGACATG
Source organism: Amazona ochrocephala (assembly GCA_039720435.1). Lineage (NCBI taxonomy): Eukaryota > Metazoa > Chordata > Aves > Psittaciformes > Psittacidae > Amazona > Amazona ochrocephala. Next base: position 112,993,578 of record CM077878.1, on the reverse strand, counting down.
GAACTGTTGGAACAAGTGCAGAGGAGGGCCACGGGGATGATCAGGGGACTGAAGCACCTCCTGTATGAAGACAGGATGAGAAAGTTGGGGCTGTTCAGCCTGCAGAAGAGAAGGCTGTGTAGAGACCTCATAGTAGCCTTCCAATACCTGAAGGGGGCCTATAGGCATGCTGGGAGGGACTCTTCATTAGGGACTGCAGTGATAGGACAAGGGGTAACAGGTTCAAACTTAAACAGAGAAAGTTTAGATTGGATTTGAGGAAGAAATTCTTTACTGTAAGGGTGGTGAGGCACTGGAATGGGTTGCCCAGGGAAGTTGTGAATGCTCAATCGCTGGTGGTGTTCAAGGTGGGGTTGGACATAGCCTTGGGTGGCATGATTTAGTGTGAGGTGTCCCTGCCCATGGCAGGGGGGTTGGAACTCGATGATCTTGAGGTCCTTTCCAACCCTAACTAGTCTACGATTCTATGAAATGTGCATTAAGTGAGCTAGCACAGAATGGTTACCTGAAGAAATACTAATACTGACAACTTTTGTTACTTGGGACAAATCCTACTCATGGAAGACAAAGGAAGCCCAATACAAGCTGAAATAAAACTCACCAGAACAAATTTCGAGTTTCTTTCTATTTTCTTGCTTCTCTCCTGGTTTGTTGGATTGGTTTTGGTTTGTTCTTTATTGTTTTGTATTTGCGTAAATGGTGGGGACTGGCATTAATCAGAGCAAGGGCAACAGCTTTATGGTTAAGAAGACCATAAATGACCTTCCTACATGCAGCAACCAGTTAATAGTGACTGCTTTATGAATTCACTGAAAGAAAGCAGCAAGAGGCAAACCATGTATCAAAGTAGTATCTTGCACAAGCTGATGACAACATTGAGGATAGATGAATGACGTACACTAAGCACAGAAACTCCCAAGAAGACTGTAAAGACAAAACCAGAATGACATAACTTAGAACCCCATAACTGCTTGTGGAAGGGCCATATAAAACCTATTGTCTCCAATTCTTCAGTATTGCAAACAGCCAAGAGAATAAAAACAAGAGGAAGAATGTCTAAGAGCACAACATAGTTAAAGGGATTAGAAATTCAAGCTTATTGCCATTATGTTCTACTTCGCTTTCCTCAAGCATGACTAAAGTATCTCTGACAAGTGTTTATTGAATTCCACATAGCACTTAGCATATGATGCAAGCCTTACATGTATGGATATCCATGTTTGCCTCACTTAATGCAAGAGGAGGAATGCAGAATGTGCTAAATTTCTACTTAGAGAAGGAGATGAAAGAACCACCCCATGACACCGACCAAAACCCTTTCCATCTGTCCCTCAAGCTTCCACCTCTAAAAAGGCTTCTTTGTGTTGAATTTATGAATGAGGTTAAGGCTTACGAAAGCAAAGGATTAATAACATTTGCTTGAGCCAAAAATAGTACGATAGGCACCATGCATACTCCCCTACACAGCTCTGCCAATCCATCTCCAGTCTGACCTGCAGTACTCCTGCTGCTTTTCCAATCCTAGGCCTCTCAGATAGAGACTGCCAACGTAGCTGAGTGGTGCCAAACTGTCTGGTGGTTTTGTGATATAGCCAAATGGGGACTACAATGAGATGAAACTCACTCCCACCCATAAGCTATGCAAAGATGTGAACTTGGGGGAAAGGAAGGAATACCAGGCCATGCAGTGCTGAGCAGTCCTTACCAGCCACATACTTAAAGAAAACCTCAACAAACAAAATAAAGCCTGACGACAAACGCTGTATATAGAGTATTTGCCACAGAAAGGTATACTGAGTGAATATCCAAAAGATCCACAAAAAAAAACCAGAAGTATTTACAGTTTACTTTGACTTGCAAGAGAGAAGGACTGTCAGAATGGAATGCTAGACAATGCAAAGAATCTTTGACCTAGATTTTGAAAGGGAATTATGGAAGGCAAGGTATATTTATTAAAACAAGTGGAGCGTAAATGATTTTAACTTTACCACATTAGCTCTTGCAATGCCAATTTAAACTATCATTTTCTATTAAAAAATGAAAAAGGTTAAATTGGGTGGTATTCAGTTCTGATTTAGAAACTCAATAGAAACCTAATGTTTAAGTCACAGTTGTAGCAGCTGAAACAGTATTTAAAGCTGTAGCCATCCTGACTTGAAAAGGAAAAAGGAAACCCTTTCCTCTAAAACTATTACCGTAGACGTGGCTCTAGGGATTGCATCAGCTGCTAGGGCTACAATTTGAGCTTTCTTTTTTTTAATTAAAGATATATATTAACATTACAAGGCAGAGGAAATAGAATTCTGTTGTGCTTAACAAGTTTAATCTATGTACAAAAGCGAGGGTCTTGAAGTAAAGCTAGATAAAATTAAAAAACCTATTAAAACAACTTCTCTACTCACTTTTAAGTATCCCAATTGCCTCCATTACAGAGAAAAATCAAAACCTCTCTAGGCAATATCTAAAAGCTTTCATTTGTAAAGTAAAATTTACATCTCCCAGCTACATGCATTTATTCCAAATTCACGTGCGAATGCTCTCACTACATAAAGCTGAGAATTCAAATCCTCATATTTTCCCCTTTTTTATCTAAGCATGCCTTTTACCATAATAATTTTATTTAGAAATTTTGTGAGTTTCTTTTTTTTTCATCGTAGATTGCATTATTTTACATTCTTTTTGTTTTCACTCAGGAAACAAAAATGAGACTCACAGGACTTTCCAAAGCAGGGATGACTGGACAAAATGTTGCAAACACTTTACCTGCCCAGGGGACATCTGGTGATGATTCTCTACAATGATTACACAACAGTAAATGTTTTCTTAAAAGTGCAACTTTTTACAAAGACCTAGAGAGGACAGTAAAAAGAGTTTTATGAAATGTAGTTCAGTTATATTCTACTGCTTTTACCTGCACAATAGAAGTCTCCTTTCTAATGTTTGCAGAAACCAATGCTAACAACAAAGCCAGAGAAGAGGCGTAGGCTTATTCCAGATTATATATTGGGCTCATTTTCCAAGGTAAGTTTCAAACATATTGACAACTGAATTCAAACATGTAACATGTTTAAGTCTTTGACACTGTAGTAAATTGAAGATACATATGTTTTGCTGCCTGGGATAAAATATAAACAAAATGCAAATATAAACCCCATCCATCCTCCACAAAGCAAAAAAAAAAAGTCAATATTCTGTTGAAAAATGTGAATTCCACTGCTTTTCAGAACTCTATTTAATAGAGATGAAGAATGTGTAAGACCAAATCTATAGAGCTATCTATCAGCAGAATTATATACATCAAAAACACTTAAAAGGTATTCCTGACCAGCAGTTCATCCTGCCAAAGCCTCTAGCACTGCAGTTATATAGTCAAACCTGCTTTTGCTGGCATAACCACTTTGATGGACAGCGCTCAATGTGTACGTGGTAAGTTATGCTGGAAAGACAGGAGTTTATACAGTATGAACTACATCCACATTCACAGTATTTTGCCAGAAGAGCACATTAGCCAAGCAATCCTAGTATGGTTCTGCCCAACTTCAAGCTTTCAATTTCATCATCAGTGTAAAAAACTGCTGGCAAACTTTGCACTCTGCTCCTGTAACTGACCATGCAGTTGCAGGTTGTGCCATCCACAGAGAGTTTGACATCAGCATAACCTGCCATCAGCATGTCCCTCTGTCTCTATACGATCAAATACTGGATCAGAACCTTCAGCCTATCTGCACACCCATAACCATCTACCTATAGGTCTCATTATCAAGGATGCCAAATTCCCCTGTTGGCATCAGAAGCACTTGGAATTATCAAAGCACACACACAAGATAAGATCATATACTCTAGTTCCTAATGCAAATATTATTTTAATGCCTGCCATTCAAGTTTGGATGTTCAAAGACCTGTTTGTCCTTTCTGTGGAAGAACAGAGAATAATCATTACAAATGGCTATACAAAAGCTTGTACTGTGTTTTGGACTTGAAAACCAAAACAACATGAAATTGGTCTGTAAAGCCTCTGTTTATTTGGTTTTGACCAACAACACGTATCTTCATAAACTTCACTTCAGCATTACTGCAAACAGTGGTAGATATTATGGTACTTAAGGGCATCTGTTTTATTTCACTGCATCAGTTAATGTTGCTTATCAGCAACAGAGGGCTGCACACTAATATTTCCAAGCATACTTCATATTGCAAGTCAAAGACAAACAGTGTCGGTATTTGTTCATTCTTTGAATACACAAATTAGCACAGTTTTGCTAAAAACCACTTCTGTATTAACTCAGAACACGAGTAGCCTTGACTTAAAAGATGGTGAAATTAACTGTTTAATCACATCTTTTAATCACAATAGTATCTTTCTTCCCAACTGCTTACCAAAGTACTGAGGTCCAAAGTCTTGAGGCTAAAAAGAAATTCCTCATAAATGCCACTCATTGGAGTCAGAAGATCATACTGGTTAATCATTTATACATAGTTTACATCTGTAGGTATCCAAAGATACACAAATGAGAAAAGGATCGGATACCAGAAGTACATTGGGATGGCAAAGTGAAGCACTGACCAAACAGATGTGTTCTGAGGTGCTCTGACTGCAAGTAACACATGAAGAAAGATCATTTCATAGGAAAGAAAACCTGCATTTCTCAGTTACCTGCTGTGTTGGTAGGGAAGAAATTGAACCTGCGATTATGGGTGATATGCCACTGATAACCCTAGCATCACTTCAGTCTATCATCAATAAAATAATGAGCACATAATTTACGGAAAATCATATTCACTACCTACTAACCCAAAACACAGTGCTTCAAAGACTTCCGCTCTAGGGCTTGATTTTTCTGTAATACAGTGAGTACGTTCACACTGCAGTCTCTCAATTGCTTTTCCTGCCTACATAGATCATAAACCTACATGGTCAAGGAAATAATAATTTTCTTCCCATAATCTGCTATTATACTTGCTTATAACCTCCAAGAAGCTTTTTCCGACTTTCAAACATCTGTACCTTGAAAGTCTAGGCAGAACGTCACAATTCCCTCTTCCTTTCATTCATCCACACTTATGCCCAAATTCACAACGAAACTTAAGCCCCATGAAATTTCAAGGAAACATTTTTCTACCTTAAGAGCTAGAGACACCTTAAAAATGAGATTATGTTCAGAAACATAAAACATCTGAAATGCAAGGCCATCTATTTAGGTAGCTAAATAGAGATGTAGGTGTCCAACCTCTAGCTTTCAGGTTTGACCTCATTAACTTCCACATTCCCAACAGTATGTACTGTTATTTCTGGTCTACCACTGAACACACAAGGTCAGCGAGATTTGTGCCTACAGCAAATGTTGAACTCAATTCTCTTCAAAACAGTTGGGTCAGGACCAAAACTAGAAGAAACATGTAATTTTAAACCGCCAGTCCTTCTCCAGCAGCTGAAGATCTTTCACATCCTAATGGCCAAAAGTAGGCAAGTAGAATGTGAAACCTACCAAGAAACCTGAAATTAAATATAACAGAATATTTTAGCAGTTAATTTCTGGGAGTTAACGTAGGTAGGATTGCAATCCAGAACATGGCTCTACAATACCATTATAACACACACTGAAGTATCTTTCTATTTATAGCAAGGAGATGGAAAGATACTGTGAGGGTAATATCTGAATCTGAATTAGAGACTGTTACTTCTTTGAAGTCTTAACCATGTAGAGTTTTTACCACTGGAAAAAAAAAATAAATCACAGTCCCTGGGCAGCAACGCACTGCTGAGCTCCAGTTTTGCCTGAAGGTGTATATATATGAGAAAGAAGAAGCAAGTAGTATGACAGTCCACACTAATAGTCACAAGCATATCTTACAGTATTGGAATGGAGTAATTTAACCCTACAGTTAAAATATACTAAACAATACCTGGCAGGAGCCGTTGGGTAAATTACTTTTATATGTTGGAAAGCCATGTCTTGTTTCAAAAGGTGTTTTATCCACGCTCTTGCTCCCTGGCCAGTATCACCTGTATCACACAGAAGAGTACAAGAATTATTCTGTGCATTTGGAAAAAAATGTTATACGATGTCAAATACATTTAGACCAAATTTACCCAATCTCTAAATCACAAAGTTGATCCTCCAAAATGCTAAAAAAGAACTTTGTAAAATAATTTTAATCCTCTTTCCAGGAAGACCAACCCAAAACTTTATAGAAATAGACTGCTTAAGAGGTCCCACAGTGTAAGTTTAATAATTTACTTAAGTATATCCTAATCAAGCACAAGGCCTTCCCTCTTACTTGCAACTTACCTTATTTTCTGGTAACAGTGATGAAGAAATACTGATGAACATCTTAAACCTGCTGCTTCCCTTAGAAATCATAATTATTTTTACTACAGAATTTTATGTTAACCCACTTCAAAACCTAGTCAACAGCAATAAAAAGAACCTTCACTTTTCACTTTTAATTATGCTACTATTACACATAGGATTTAAGGCAAGTGTCAGACAAACATAACACTTTGCAAAAGTGCTCAAGAGATGAGTTCACATTAAAATACCTGGCAGGCTCCTTTGAAACCTTAATCCCATCATTCTGTTTGAAAGCTAGTCAAAATTTGACTCTCAATATGTTTTCACCTAGTCTTATCACTCCACCTATAGCCAAAACCCTGCAGACTGAAGTGCTAATGCAGACAGCATATGTCCCTTTCAAAAAACTATACACACATACACTAGACAGTTTCTAGAGCTTGCCTTTGCAACTTCTTCAACTATAACTTCATTGTCACCCTTCTGAACAGCATGCTCACTCGTCTCCAATAAAACAACACCACAGGACTTCAGCCTTGCTTGAAGTCCTTACTCTTATCAACTAAAACTTCTAATCTGAGTTAATGATATTCTCTATCACCTCAAGATGATCAGTTTAACTTCAGAACTCATCCTACTCTTTTCAATAAAATGGCCAACCACAAGAAAAAAAAATATCACTGCCCTGAGCCAGGCTTACTGCCATGTTACATGGCTTCATTTGAACAACATCCCACAAATACACCAGGTTACTGTTACAACAATTATAACTCCCCAATGGAAAAGACCCATTTTGCTTTAACACTCAAACAAAATACAGTGATCTTTATTTACAAATACAATTAATGCATCTTCAGAATTAAAATAGAAGGCAAGAAAGATTCAAACCTAGCATTTTAACTGTTAAGCACAGTGTAACCATTAATTTTTCTCCTTGACTTAAAATACTGCAAGTAACAAATAAGTAATAGGGTCACAAAACTGATACAAATCTTATTATTTGCTACGTTAAACAGGAACATCAAAGCTTCATCTGTAAGCTGGATGCTTCAAAACACATTCCCACCAGCACTTCGCTTATATGAGTAGTATGATCTGAAGTCCAAACAGACCTCTTACACGTAGACATGCTGACATGAAAGGGTTTCTTCAGTCGCTGTCACCTACTTTATGAACAACATCTCTTAATGAGGCTTGAATAAACATTGTTTTCCTTACACACTCCTCTTTTTTTTCAGTTAGAAAGCAAAAGTCTAGGCTCTGCAAATACTTGCACAGGACCAACTCTCAGGTAGGCATCAGCTTAAGCAGTACCTGAATGCTTACAGAATTGGGACTTAGGCCTTTATAAACTCCCTAATGGTGCAGGACACATCTTTTATTATTCATTCACACTTCTCAAGCTTTGCCAAGATCAAGAGAAACCCTTACAGTTAATGAAGTTAGTCTGTCCATGAAAAGTTCATAGGAAACTTACTGAGAAAAAAATTTAACTATGACCTTATGCCAAGAGTCCCTATGGTCCAAATGCTCCACAACTGCTGCAAGCACCTGCCTGCAGAGGTAACATATTTTGATTTGTTCAGAACAGAATATGGAGGGGAAGGAGAAAGAGAAGAAACTGACACCAAACAAAACCCAACAACCTTTGCAGGATGTGTCTTCCAGGCCATTCTTTGATTTTAGCATTATATGTTCTTATGAACACTGAAAAGAAGAAAATCATGCACAGAGAATTCTGCCTTGAGTCTGTTTACAAACCTGAAATAAACTTATGGCAGCAATATTACCTTTCTCTCTCCCTCCCAAGTAAAACATGAATTATTTTCCTTTCAAATACAGCCTGAATTACCAATTTTCTTTCTATGTGAATGAAGTTTAACAACATGCAACATGTAGGCTGGAAAAGGTTCCTACTGAAAGGGCTGTCAAGCACTGGAATAGGCTTCCCAGGGAAGTGGCTGAGTTACCATCCCTGGAGGTATTTGAAAGACATGTAGATGTGGCGCTTAGTGACATGGTTTAGTGTAGGTTAACACTTGGACTTAATGATCTTAAAGGTCTTCCCCAACCTGAATGTTTCTATGCATGTTACAGCACACAAACTTGTAAACCTAAGTCTAAAAAAAATATTATACCTTTGTTGTGTCAACTTGCCTGCCCTGCTGAGCTACCAAATGGATCTTCTACCTAAATCTGAGGTGCAATCCTAGGAACCTCCTAATGTCTTTCCATATCATTTTGCATTTACATTCTCCACTTGTTATAATTTGTCTGGAGCAAGCATTATGAAACAAAATGGATTCATGACATTTGACTGCCACTTTCCATCACGAGCACTGTACAGAAGGCTTACAATTCAGGTTTACAGGCCAGCCCACAGCAATGGCACTGTGGCTACTTTTGTTTATGATTCTACTCTGCTGAACTGCTAAACAAAACCAAATAAAAGTACCCCCATGCTTCCCTATTGCAAACATTATGAAGGAAATCATATCAAAAATGAAAAATTGTAGAGCACTTTAACCACATGCGGAATTAACCCCTAACCATAATCTTCCCTTACTCCTCCAACACCAGAGGAAATTATCTCCTCAAGCATTAAAGCACTAGCCTTAACAAGAGGGCTGAATGCATCTTGCTACCTCTTTCACTTTCATTCTCTAACTCAGAATGTGACAAAAGCAAAGTCAAACAGATTACAAAATGAAATTATTAGATTACAAAAATGAGCCTAATTTAATAAGCCTGTGCATCCCTGTTCAACTAAAAAGAAGCATCAGCTAAAAGCAAAACTGAAAGCGTTGAACATGCTGCCATATGCACACGGAGAGCTCAAAAGAACTGATTCCTCAAGCCTTGATCTAATAAAGGCCTATGACTACTGTTTGATTGTTGTTTGGGTTGGTTGGTTTGTTATTTTAAGTCACACGGACTGTGCTGTTATGATTTAGGAGGTTAGAAAACGTTTAAGAAACAAACGGGAAACAAAACAGAACACACACACTCCAGGCCTGCACTCAACCTGGTCACTGACACAAGTAACTCACTACACTCTGCAGGTGGTGTCCATGAACCCAGTTCGGACACGGCTAGGACCCCTATGAAAGGCGGAAGTCACTCTATAAACAGCGTCTTTTAAAAGCTGGCAGTACTCTCAATCTGACCCTAAAAGCACCAAGATTCACTTTAATTATGGAAGTCGCCCTTTGCATGGGGTTACTCATAGAGTGAGGCAATTAAGTGATTATCTTCTAGAAAGTATTTGCTCTCACGGTGAAGCAAACCATGCCGGTGCGTAGCAGCACCACCCCTAAAACACGCCAGGGACCCCGCTTAGGGTGGGGAGACCCGGGCGCTAGACACGGCCGGGAGCACACAGACCACTTTGCCCACAACGCACTTCTCGGCCAGCGCCGCTCTGACTCCAGGGAACCGAGACCATCAGAGGCCAGGACACCTCACACCGCTTCCTATCACTTCTCAGCCGCGACCAGTCCCGCTGCCCCTCACGCAGCACATGGCCACCGCGGACCGAAGGGACCGACCCTGCTCCTGTCCCGCTCCCCGCACCGCACAGGGAGAGGCGGCAGCTGCCTTCCTGCGCCCGCCGAGCCCCCTGCCCCGCGCCCCAGCCCGGTTTCAGGGGAGAGAAGGGGTACGAAGCAGCCACCTGAACCGTGCAGGAAGATGAGGGAGGCGGTGTGCCTGCCCGCGGGAGACACCACGCTCCTCCGCAGCCCTGCGGGCGCCGCCATGCCCGCTGTTCTCCTCCTCCTCCTTCCCCAGCAGCGTGACTCACCGCGCCGGCGCACAGCGGCTCCGCTGCCGGGTGAATCAGTGCCGCGCCTGGGCCCCGTCTATGTCTGTTGGAGGGGGTCAGCGTCCGGTCTCGGATCAGCAAAGCTCTACACTTTTAAAGCCGTTCTCCCTTACCAAAGCCTATTTAAAGGCGATGCTATGTACAGCGCACGTATTTAGAAATGCTATATAGCAGGGAAATCGATGATTAACAGTAAATGGGAGTTGCCCCTTTCGTGCTGTATGCGTTTGGAAAGGCGATTAGGCTTCAGCCTCGCCAGGTGCATGCTTTGAAGAGTGAAGGCTTGGCTGGCAGGAGAACTGATGGGAGGCAGGTGGCAGGGGGCTCTGATGGCTCCTCCGAGGCACTGCAGAAAGCCTGCAAGGGCCGATATTAAAAAGGCCTAACAGACATTTGAAAGCTTGTCTGACATTAATCCATGTCTGAGCACAACTGTGATGCTCTTAGTATGATGTAGGGGCATAAGGGTAGCAGCTTTTGCATTTTTCAGTAACCTATATATACTCGACATCATAAGACTTGACTTCTTTCCCTAGTGATGTGTAGGTTAACCAGCTGCCTGGGTGCTCTGAGGTCTGTGGCAGTGGAATAAGGATGACCAGGCATAAACCCTGCTATTGCTGTTTCACTAGCCAGGTGCAGTGCGACCCAGGGGGTGAGCAGCAAGTTTACAGATTAGTTTTGCAGTTCATCATGAAGAAGGATTTTGGCAAGCCGTAGGGGCACACCTGCTAGTCCTTAAAAATGTAATGAAACCTTAGCCTCTTGAGGTAGCGCGTTATTACCTTCGGAATGGCCTGTGGGTTAAGTAGATGAAACATCAGTGTGTGTAATATGAAGAGCATGCTGTGCTTGTATTTCTGTTCAAATTTCTGTCCTGACTACTATTTTCCTACGTATTTAGGCTATGAAATCCTAGAGCCCTACTTAAATGTACACTGACAAATGGCGTGTTATAATGCCCCTTCAGAATGTGTGTCAGCTGTCTTTATAATATGTCTACAAGCATTCTGCAGGAGGTCTAAGAAGTAGATAGAAGGAAAAAAAAAACAATATTTGGGGAAATGAGAAAATTGCATGGTGGAGAAAAATAAAAGATTCATCTAAAATTTCCTACAGTGTTAGTTGCCTGATTCAAGAATACAAAATCTCAGCAAAGTAGTGCCACCATGAATAAGTTAGTATTGACAGTGCCTATTAGCAGAGAGACACCTTACTTTTCAGTTGACTTGCAGTATACAAGCATAATTGTGGTAATTGACACATCAAGGCCCTTTTTAAAATAAATTAGCTTGGCAGGAAAGTTTGATCATTACTATAGGCAGTATTCACTCAATTATATTTATTTGTAATAATTTATTTTGCCATCTTTAATGAGCGTTGTAGTTTTTGAGAGCTATTTGATATGGAGGATGACTGAACGAAGGTACAATAGCAATGTGTGGACAATCTCTCCTGTGCAGTTACGGCAACAAACCATGATCAAGCCTTTTTAAAGCTTATGGGTTATCATTCCTTGCCTCTGACTTACTAGCTTGGAGGTACAAGATTTCTTTGTGCCAACAAATAAAGCTGGATGCCAGGAACAAAGCAAAGGATGAAACATCAAGCCATACAAAAATAGTACTCTAAGTTTAAAGTAGTTTGTGTGTTGTTTTTTTTTTAAGAGAAACAGAAGGGCATAAGATTTATTTGTTCTTTTCCATTAAAAAACAAGTGAAGTGCTATCTATATTTTCCCTAAGTTGAGAGGACTCCAGGGCTTCAGGGAGAGGACCTGTATTTTAAGAAAACTAAGATAAAATAGCCGAATAAAGAAACTAGCGAGAGAATAGGAGCTCTGAACAAACATAAATGGAAGAGAACTGACTTACATAAAGACAACAAATCTACCATAATAACTTGTTGTTTATACCAGAGGAAAATCTTTTCTTGGGGTGTTTTTAAGTATGTTAATTATATTGAATGTTAATTATATTTAAAAATGTAATTTAATGACATAAAAAAAAAAAAGAAACAGACAAAACCAAACCAAACAAAACAAAACCCCCACAAACATCTAAACATCTAACTGGTCTGCATCAAGTGCTCAGAAATGGCCACAAGATGATTTTGTCATTTTGGGGAGTTTTCTGTTATTAATTAGAGGCAATGATAAAGTCCTCTTCCCTGCCAGTTTTGCATTCTGCCTGAAGGAGGGGAAGAAGGGAACATGCTAGAAAAGGGTTATAACTATTTTCCTGGGCCAAACCTATGAAGTGCAGATGTAACCGATGGAAATCATGAAAATCATGGCTGCTGCTAAACCTAGCCTTACTGAGTGAAAGAACTACCCTGAATGAATTAACAGTATGTTAATAACTGTAGGAAATTACAGTCAATATGAAAATAGCTTGCAAATTTTGTTAAACTAACATATGCTTAAGTTCTGATGCTTGTGGTGTTTTACAAGTCTTTCACTGCTGACATGTAAGATCTCCAAAAAGAATTTATTACATTTCATAGTGTCAATAAAATGTCCTCCCACACCCTTGAAAACGTATTTGGTTGCAATTGCTTCTCTTTTTATTTTGTCTCTCTAGTCTTAATGAAATAAATGGATCAAATTCTAACTTAAATGCTAAATAAATATCAACATGTAAATATGTGACCATATTTAACTTCTCTAAAGAAAGTAAATGTTAGGAGTGAGGTGTGTTCTGTTCCTTAGGACGGGCTTTTGCTCACAGTGCTCTCTGTTCTCTCACAGTGGCTATTCAGAAGAAACCAGAAGAGTTTAATTTACTTGCAACCATTTTGATATTTTTCTTGTTTAAAATGGCTTTGCACTTTAAAATCAACTTTAGCTGAAAACAGTATGTTGCAGAGTGTTTTTTGTGTACAGCATGTGTACATGTAAGATATCCAGAAGCTTTGCTGTAATTATATATGCAGATCTAAGGCTCTTGAGCCCCACAGTGAAAAATAGCTGGTAGATGTTTTACAGTTATTGGGACACTTTGGTAAGTGAATTAACCCACAAATGCTTCATCAATGATTACAAAGAAGTATAACCGATATCTATTTGATTATATTTATATTTAGGTGATTTTGACAAAAGCAATGATTTTGGTATGGAAGTATAAATACCAAGTATTTGGATCTTTCCACACACCCCTTTTAATTCTTTTCAGTATTGTGTCATTATCATCACTATATAAGATCACATCATTAATATGTCGTCTTTACTGCTTGAGAGATAGCTATCTTATACTTGCTTTCTTCATTATTAAAGGCATTAAAATTAAATGCTGAATTTCTATGCTCTTTTGTACATTTGTTTTAACTCCTACCCTTCTCCCAGTTTTTTACAGGCCGAGGGGTCTGTCCAATAGTTTTAAGACCATTATGTCAGTTACTGCTATCTGATAAAAATAACCAACTATCCTCAAATTTGCAGGTGGTTACATTCATTGGGAATCAGGGGCAATGCTTTCACATGGAATTTATATGGCATGGGTATTGTTTAGGTCTTCTCTTCTAGTGTACATGTTGGCATAGTTTATTCTAAAAAGTGATTTTAAAGAGTTCTCTGCACAACTGCCGCAGTAGAGGTAGAAAGTGCCATAGGGATTGTTATTCAGGTACGCAACTAGTAGTCCACTTATTGTGATAAACTATTCATGCCCTCACCAAGCCAAATGACAAATATATTTCCATTCATATTTTCAATTTTTTTAATTTCAAATTTAAAAATTTTTAGCAAATTAGCAACAGTCAAAATATGTAAATTTTGAAAGTCATTTTTCTGTCCAGCCGGAACTATATTTTGATACTGAGCTCTCTCAGACAAATGAGGTCCCTGGCTAGGCTATATTCAAACAGCTGTTCATCGGAGATATGATTTACCATGGAGTTGGGTGGGGGAAATCAGTCCACAAAGAGAAAAGCAAGTTGTGTTTTGCATCTGAATACTGTCGGCAGAGAGGGATCTGGACCCAGTGTTTCTAGTTACCACAGCAAGGCAAACAAGTAATAAATAAACAAATCATGTTCTTTTTGGACCAAGAGATAATTGGTATTTAGGGTCTTGTGAGATAATTTTGCTAGCAGGAGCCAGCTATTTACTGCATGCCATCCTATTTGTTTAAAAACAAATGAGGGCACAGTCCCAGGGACAACAGGAGGCAGTTCCCTTCACGAGCCTGCAGCTAGCCAACATCCTGCCAAAAGAAATCCAGGCTTGGCTACACTACTGGTGCCTGTGTTTCTTCTGCTTGTTCTCTGCAGCACGTTTGCTGTTTCTGAGTCATCTGGATGTCCCCTCAGCTGCTGCATCTGCAGGCATCTCCCAGGCAAGCTCCTTGGCCCATCTTGTTCAGCTTACAGTCTGCAGGAACCTAGAGAGAGGGGTGTTCCTGAATCAGAATTCCTCAAGGAATCTTGTAGACATGCTCAGGGCTTACCCAAACCACATTAGCAGTATTCTCAGCAAATAGCAAAGATGCTTTCTATTAATATGAGGACTGGTGCTGTCTGCCTTTTATTTAATATACTGGTGATTAGAGATGCAGCTGCTAACTGGTATGACTGGTTTTACATTGACTTGGCAGTTGCTGGCCAAACTGCTTTATCTATCAGACAGTATTTCAAAGATGCTCACCCTGGGCAGTGAACTCACCTTGGCCACAGAACATGGAGTTCAGGATTTTTTGGGGAAGTCTGAAGTGCTGTGGGAGGGGTTTAGCTCCGTTGCAGCTTTGCTCATGGGAAGACGTTGGCAATGCAACCTCAATATTGTTAGTCTTCAGTAAAATTGCTGGGCCTGGAATGAAGGATCCTTTGTTAATTTAAACTGTGTATCTGGCAATTTTGTTATACCTTGGGATTTCGTTGTGTTTTGGTATTTCTCTTGAGGACCAGTGTTCTTGCATGTATGTTACTGAGTAAGGACAGAAGCACTCTGAACTGAGGAAAAAGGTGTGAAAACATAAACCTTAAAATCCAGACATACAAGAAAAAAAATAATTATCAAGATTCCTATTTTTAGACTCATAATTTAAACTAATTTTTAAAGTTCTGATTTATGAATTAAGAATTCTTGAAATTAATAGGAATGCTCTGGTGAGATTACTGCACTGGAGTTCATAAATGAGCATGCCCAGATCTGTGCTGCCCCTTTCTGCTTTCATGTGTGCTTAAACTGGTTGTGTTAAACATATCACGCTCTGAGATGACAGATCTGTGCTAGCAAGTTCTCTTGTTTTCTCCATAGAATTGCTGTCTATCCATCCAAAGTATCTCATGTCAATGTATAGTACTTTGCCGGTATAAACTGGAACTCTGAAATAGGCCTTTACTCATATAATTTTTTTTATTATTTAGACTTTATACAGTCTTTATACAGTACAAGACTTTATACAGTCACAACAAAACCTGACTTTGCTTGCTTAATGCTGAAGTCTGGTTTTGGTTACATTACTGTCAGTGTGGAGTAACTCCCTCTGGTTGACCCAGAGATAGGTTGAACCCAACAAGAGAGACTTTTGGACTCACAACCCTGTAATGGCCTTAGAAGGTGGAAGTGGCAGAAATTGCTTTTTTCATGTGTATATAGAATGTACCTGTGTTCACGCTGGTTTTGGTTAATTTGCCACTTCTGAGCCTAAGCAGGTAAAAAGTTATGCCAAAACTGGAAATGTATAATACAGACCTCCCTGACAGATATATTTGTTGCTTTGCTCCTGTTTTCATCCTAGTGGGACCTTATTTGTATGGCTTCCACGTTTTGGCATTTATTTGTGAAAACTGGGGCGTAGGTGCAAACATTTGGGGTTTTTTGGTGCCAATTTACATAGTGCCATAAAGAATCATCTTTAATTTTTCAGTACTTATTAGCTCAGCTCCTCAGCTGTGCAGCACCACACCCTGGTGTGAAACTTATAGAGGGATAATTCTGACAGGTTTATATTGGCCTAAATTTATAGCATTTCCTTCGGGAAAATTAGTATCTTGTTCACATTTCCAGTACAATGTTGTGACTGTTTGACAAGACCAACCACCAAGATCTTTGGAAGACTGGAAATCAGAGCATGTCCTGAAGATACATACTTCTGCTTTCAGATAGTGGATTGATGGAAACCCTCTTTCTTTAAATTGAATGTGCTATATCTTCAATTATTTTAGTGGTGGTGCACCAAATTCTTCCAAAACAGAGCATCCAGTGTGTCTATACGCAGATATATAATATTAATATTGAGATAAGCTGAACTACGCAATACTGTACTTTAGGCTTTTAAGATAACATTTGCAATGCCTGAAGATAAAACATTGGTGTATCTTGTTCGTAATAAACCAGGTATAGAATCATAGAATGGGTTGGGCTGGAAGGGACCTTTAAGATCATCTAGTTCCAACCCCCCTGCCATGGGCATTTTGTGTAAGGACATGCAGTATATATCAATACATTTTCCTACATATAAATTTGTGAATAAATATAGAACCAATATGCACAGTGGTGATCATATGTACATTCGTTATTTTTTATTTTTCTAAATTGAAATATGTCCCAAAAGACATATTTCTGATAATAAGAAATGTCTGATAATAAGTTCATAAGTAATGTCTCTTAATAATTTCATAAGTTCAATCAATAAATAACAATATTTTTTTTCTATGTGTTAAGGATAAAAGGTCTTTACTATTTTGTTTAATTGGGCTTTGAGGGTGCAAGTATCTTTTTCTGGGTCTGTAACACTGGTCCCTTTCTGTAGTCAACAGAGGCAGTGGGTCTTCTCTATGGTCTGTAAAAGGTGACTATGGCCATAAGCTCTGCTATACCCATCTGAAGTCTGGACATCTCAAATTAGATGAAATTAAGCACATCCTAAGTTTCTACTTTGGTTTTGTGTTGCTGGATTCCATGACCATACCACTATTAACAGGCCACTGAAAATGATGTCTCTTAGAAGACTAATTGTGTCCTAGTTTGAATGTATAAACTCTTATGGTTGAAGCGTGCTGGCTGAGTGACAAGATAGTTATGACCCCGTTCTGTCATATCTGAAATGTACCTGTGTTTTTAAAATCAGCACCATCAAGCTAGAAATAACAATGATTTCGTTTGTTTCCTGCAGCAGAGGAACTATGCAATTAGAGGATGAAGAATATGAGCAGGTCACTGTAGAAAGGTTACGCACCAGGGTGTTGAGGCTGCTCAAAGGCTAGGTGTAGAACAGTTTTTTCCATTACATATCTGAATTCTCATGTGAAACCTGCAAAACTGGGCCACCTGTGGGTAACTGGATGACTCCATTCTGAGTCAATTAACACAGAATTATGTAGAAAATGAAACAATTAGATTTTCAGACAATGTGAAGCATGTAAGTAACATAATCAGTGTTTTTAGAAACAATTGCAAAGACAGCTAGGGATTTACCTGTGAATTACAGTAAAATTTGATACACTAATGACATGAGAACTTTAAAAGAACTGACACCAAAATACTTAGGCATTTGAATTAAGAATATTTTTGTCTCATTTTCAGTGTTTTCTGTTATGCAAAATTTAGCCAGTGTTTCCAAATGTATTCTTTCAGATTCAAAGGAAATTACTCAGTTGAATCAACCATGCTGTAAGTTGGTCCTGTCCAAATGAAAGCCAGTATTACATGAGAGTAATTGTTTTTCATGGTCCTTATCATAAACCACGTGATGCTGGGAAGTTCTGAACATTTGAATATGCTAATTATTCTTCCCTTTGCTCAGTGGTAGATGCTGGTTTGCTGTATTAATTGGCTCAGGAATCTGCATGCTTTTGTGATGTGCTAGTTGCCATCTGCTTTGGAGATATTCCCATGTACTTTTGTTGATGCAACAGCTATAGTGTTTTCAATTGTTGATATTATGGAAATGTAATGTGATTGGGCTTGGACAGGTGCCTTAAACAGACCACCCATCATATTTATTTTGCTGCCAGTCAGAACAGGCAAACTCTTGGGTAAAATCGTGAAGTGCATTGAACTTTCTAGATAGATAATGAATAATTTGAGGTTTATTTTAGAAGAGATTTAGGCAGTCCTGAAATAAGTGTTGCTTAACTAAGAGTCACCATTACTAACCAGATTTTCAAAGCTTACTGTTTATTTTGATTTTGTTTTTCAGTTTCACAAAACAATTTAGTTCAAATGCCTTATTTTTGATAGTTGAGGAAAAAAAACTTATTAAAGAGTAAGCTGGAACAGTATTAATTTATTAATATTATCACTGTAAGTCAAATGCAGAGCGAGCAGCTATACTTGCTTATGTATATAAAATGACTGGATTTGGTGCACAAGGTACATGAAAGGTTCTGTATATATATAAACAAGAATGTTAAATGCTTAGATACAGTGTGGACACTAAAGCTTAAATCTGCTTAGATGTCACAAATATACTTGGAAATCACTAGTTTTAAGTCCAGTAGGAATGTTTTATCACTGCAAGTTCCAGAAAAATAACAAATTATGGGTTCAAACTGCTGATGGAAACTAAATAGACTATAATATGCACTCATGCATGTGTTGTTAACCTATTTGATGTCTTGGGTTTATCTTACTGGTAAGCAGAGGCAAAAGAAATTGACTTGAAGTCTTAAACTTTTCAAGCATTAAGGACTGGAGCTTGCTGATAGAAAAGTTCTGGTAGAAAACTGGTTGTTAAAACAGATTGAAATAAAAATGATCACAGTGAAACAGAGTGTAATCATCACAGATCTGGAAAATTATCTAATATTAGATAAAAAACCCTGTATTTCAGAACAGGAATGCTTCTTGTGGTAACTGATATCGTGGTTACCTGAAATAGAGTAGCACAGAGGGAAAAAAAGGATTGAGTGAAAAATAACAAAGCAGACAGTCAGGATTTTGTTCTCTGAAAGGTTAGAGGCAATTAGAAGTAATTCACTTAAATTATGGCACTGGAGGGTTGGCATAAATGAGAAGATAATTTTGCGTATGGGCACTCCAGCAAAGCTATGGGACTGGGAGTTTAATTTTGAGGTGACCTTTTAAAAAAGGAAGCTTTTTTTCTTCACATAAATATTCAATAATAATTCTGAAAAAGTGTGCTATAGAAAAGGGATTGTCTGTAGAGATTTTCATAAGAGGAAAGTGAATCTTGAAGGATCCTCACAACTGTAGCCACGTTTTGGACTTACTGTTGGCTGTTGTTGTGCCAGAGAGGAAGAGAAGACTTAGGTGTGGTTGGTTGTTTCTGAAAAAGAGATAGTGTTGACAGTTATTAATAAGAAAAATGAAGTCTCAGGAGAGGATGGCCTAATGGCAGAGCTATTAGCTACATCCAAAAAGATGGCCTCACATCCTTGCAGAAACGTTCATATTATATGAGAACACAGCGTGCTTTCCCAGATGGGTGAAAGAAAAACATAGTCATCTCTGCCTTTAAAAATGATCACAGAAATAGCTGAGAAAATTATACCTCAATTATCTTGATCGACCTTGTAATAAACTCTGCACACAATCTATCTGTCTTTTCTAGGAAAGAGGTCATGAAGAAAAAATACACCCTTTTTTTAATAGGAGAACCGAGATGAACTTGTGGTGAAGTTTTTTCAAAGGAGTGTATTTATTTATCAGAGAGACTACGGAAGCAAAAGTGGCTGTTATCTAAGTTTTACTGAAGTTAAGCCAAAGTTCAGTGCAGGCCGGAGGTCATGGTCTTGTTTCATAATGGTCTTGTTTTATAATGAGCAAAATCAGCATTTTGTACTGAAAGGGCTCTTCCAAAATATTGTAGTAAGCTATTGAACAAGCAAATACTAATTTACAAGTGTTCAAACAGTGGTTTGAATGTATAAGGATTTGAGTTTAGCTTCAAGTACTAGTTGTGGTATGGCTTTTATGTCATGTGTTTTGCTGTTCGGATCCAGAGAATGAAAAAGTGCTGAGGTCCATAACATGATGCAAGCATCTGTCATCTGTAGATGTAGGTACAATTGCGTAGGCAAGACTTGTGCAACCCAGATTTTGAAGTATTTTTAAGTACATGTAGCACCTTAGGGTATGCTGTCACAGTTACCTTAAGCACGAATTGTTCTTGTACTTCAGATAAAGAAACACTGTAGGTTTTGAACCCTTGCATTTTCACTGAAGATGGTTGTTCCTAATGAATTTGTGACTATAGAGAAGTGGTCTAGAGACCACTGATATGAAGATGATGCTCTTTCCATTATACCAGTGAACTGAAAAAAATAGTTCAGAAAAGTAAATAAGGAATTGTAAGCTCTGTAAGGGTTTTGAAAGCCAAATGAAAGCTGCAGAATAAGAATATACTGTTCTATTATATCTCATTTAAATTGATGTTATAGGTAGTGAGTTTGAGAAGCTAGGACTTCATAGCAATGGAACATGGAAAATTAATGCCTTTGTCACATCATCACACTCATTTTTTTCTGTTCAGTGTGATCATATATGAACTTCGCTTTACTGACTGAATACAGAAATTATGGATTTAAAAGGGATCTCACTTTTGTTTTTAGTAATATGGTGCACAAGAGATTTCCACAGAAAAGCACTGGAAACACTCTCCCTTCTCAACCCGTTTTGATTAGCTCAGAGTTCTGAAATTAGATTATATTATCCTCAAAGGGCCAACTGAGAGACACATAGTAGGAACCACAGAGTACATGCAACTGTTATGTATCTGGTGCCAATGATTAGGAAAGCAGAGTTTCATTTTAATTAAAGGGATTTATTTTTAATTAAAGCAATGAAATCCTATTGAGTAGATTTGGGGGTGAAATTCTCTTTTGTTTCTCTCTGTCCTGGTCACTGCTATTCTGTATGGTAACTACTTGAAATACAAAAGGGGACTGTTAAGGAAAGCTTTTTTTTTGTAAAGCTTTTGCTGCTGTATGATCATTTGTAATCCTGAACTTCAGTTTTAGGAAGGCTACAAAAATCCGGGTCACTATGACACTTTTGAATCAACTGAAGTGGTTTAATATAAGAAACTTTGTGGTAATGATCATAGAGTCATAGAATCATAGAATCAACTAGGTTCGAAAAGACCCTTAAGATGATGTAGAAGAGTTACCGGTTTAGACACCCTGACTTCTAAGCTTTACTAGTACCTTTCAGCTTTTTAATATGTGAGGATAGGGTGTGTGGATTTACTAAAGCTTTCAATTTTATATTTTATTAAAGGAGAAGCAAGAGAAAAAAATGATGCTAAAATTCTCTGTGTCTTCTCTCATCTAAAAGCTGAGGGAGGAAGGAGAAGGCAGACATTACTGACTGTGAGTCAAAATTGTAGATTTTGATCTGATTTATGGGGCACACAAGTATTACTCCTTTTGATATGATTTTGTTTCATGGTGGCATAGAAAACACCTGTCCAAGTTTTTAATATTAAAGAAAAACCTTCAATGGATGAAGTCATAGAATCATAGAATAGTTAGGGTTGGAAAGGACCTTGAGATCATCCAGTTCCTGCAGTTTGCATGTCAATTCTATGATCCCATGCTCCATCATGGGAGCATTTGATAACACTAAAAAAGCATTTATTAACACTAAAAAAGCATTTGTTTTACTGAGCTGGTTCTGACACATAAAAACTGTGACTTCAAATTATTATCCCCTTTTAAAATTCTTAGTAATTCTTTTTCCCTCAATACCAGAGTTGCTGTATTTGTTTCCTAAGGGCATTCAGGTGTTTTGACTGGAATAATGCAATTTCAAGACATTTCTTTCCTGCATGCCAAATTTATTGAATTAATCACTGTACGCAAATGCGCTTCAGCGCTGTCCAACGGCAATAATGAGATGCAGCTTCTCAGGGGCTGGTTTCCAAACCGGCAGAGGGCAATGGGGAGTGACAACCATCACCATTTTCTGGTGGTTTGGCTGCGGGACATAGGGCAAGAGCCGCAGCACACGTGGGCTAAAACATGACACAAACCTCCCCATCCATAGTGGGTGGTAATCGGCAATTATCCAAGTAAAGGAATAACGAAACCATGTTGCTTCTTGCCTCCAGACACATTCTATTGAGAGCAACATGAAAACATCTTCTGAAGACTGAGAAGAGAAGCTTGAACTGAGACTTGACCTGTGTATAAACAGAGGGTTGTTGTCCATTGTGCTTGGGAAGTATGTGAACATAAGGGCATTGTGCCTCAGAGCAAAAATTAGCAGACCTGGGAGGCAGTAGAGATATTGAAGAAATTGAATGTACTCCCATATTTTTAACATTATTAAGGATTTAACACTACTTTCAAAGGCTGTTTCAAAACACAGGGTATACATACTTTTTCAGCTCAGAAAAAACAGAGACCCACACAATCAGCAAGTGTGAATCAGTGTGGGACCAATAAAAGCAATTAAGAGCAAGGCCGAGAAGGGTCTAAGTTTCACATGCAGAGACAGAAATATACCTTTAAAGTTTTGGATTTAGGGTTCATGTTCAGGACTAACTTTAAATAAGGGAAATCAGTCTGAGAGATCAGGCAGGCTTTTCAAAGCAGGAAGTAGTCTTAGTCACAGTGGTCTTACTTCTGAAAGGTTAACATCCTTCATGAGTGGCCAGGCATAATATGGCAGTGCCAATGTCTTCAACAGTGATACCTCAAAATAAGAAATCAGGATTTGTTCTTGCAAACCTTGTAAGTGTGTATTTATTTATAATTCCACTGTAATGGTATGTCTGCCTTTGGCTTCATATGCATTTGGTGTCAAAAGAATGAATAAGGTAAGGATAACTCTAATAATAATAGACAGTTGCTCTTTTACAGTTGCTTTTATTCCATATGCAGCACATGGACATGTCCAGGTGTCTTATTTTGATTTCTGTGTTGCATTTATCTCATTCCCAATTTCCAATGTTTTATATTTTTATTTACAGTATGAAAATACTTAAGTCACTGCTGCAGTTTGTTTTCACTGCCCAGTGCAACCACTTCTTCCAGGTGTTTATTTATTCTGGTGAGAAAGGTTCTTACTGGATTTTATTCATGTTTATGTTTAGAATGCTTCTGCCACATTTCATGGCTGAGGGGCCTCTTGAATGGGAGGGTGTTTTACCATGTGCATCATTATCACTTCCTTCATTATTTTGTACACATCTATTAGGTCATCCTAAATGTTTTTCATTGTCACTGAAATACAGCTTAACGCATAACAGGTGTTGAGCCAGATGGGGAGAGAGTTTGAAAGAAAAATACTAGTTTATCCACTGCAGTGCAGTGCCTCTCTCCATCAAGCAGCATGAGCATATATTGGTGCAAAGGGGGTTATAGGCTCCCTAGCCCACTCCCTCAGTAAATACTCCTCTTCATAAGTGCCTTGCTTTGAAGGTCCACCAGGTTGAAGAGAGCCATGAAAAGCAAGTCAGTGTTTCAGGTCCAAAAACTGTAGGTCACCGACTATCATAGAATTATAGAATAGTTAGGGTTGGAAATGACCTCAAGACCATCTAGTTCCAACCCCCCTGCCAGGGGCAGGGACACCTCCCACTAAACCATGCCATCCAAGGCTATGTCCAACCCCACCTTGAACACCACCAGCGATGGAGCATTCACAACTTCCCTGGGCAACCCATTCCAGTGCCTCACCACCCCCACAGTAAAGAATTTCTTCCTCATATCCAATCTAAGCTTCCCCTGTTTAAGTTTGAACCTGTTTCCCCTTGACCTATCACTACGGTCCCTAATGAAGAGTCCCTCCCCAGCATCCCTATAGCCCCCCTTGAGATATTGAAAGGCTGCTCTGAGGTCTCCACACAGCCTTCTCTTCTCCAGGCTGAAAAGCCCCAACTTTCTCATCCTACCTTCATACAGGAGGTGCTCCAGTCCCCTGATCATCCTCATGGCCCTCCTCTGGACTTGTTCCAACAGTTCCATGTCCTTTTTATGTTGAGGACACCAGAACTGTACACAATACTCCAAGTGAAGTCTCCTGAGAGCAGAGTAGAGGGGCAGGATCACCTCCCTTGACCTGCTGGTCACACTCCTTTTGATGCAGCCCAGGATACGGTTGGCTTTCTGGGCTGCAAGCGCACACTGCTGGCTCATGTTCATTTTCTCATCAACCAACACCCCCAAGTCCTTCTCTGTAGGGCTGCTCTCAATCTCTTCCCTGCCCAACCTGTAACTGTGCCTGGGATTGCTCCAACCCAGGTGGAGGACCTTGCACTTGGCATGGTTAAACTTCATCAGATTGACATCAGCCCACCTCACAAGCATGTCAAGGTCCCTCTGGATGGCATTCCTTCCCTCCAATGTATCAATCAAACCACACAGCTTGGTATCATCGGCAAACTTGCTGAGGGCGCACTCAATCCCACTGTCCATGTCACCCACAAAGATGTTGAACAAGACCGGTCCCAACACTGATCCCTGGGGGACACCACTCGTTACTGGTCTCCAGCTGGACATTGAGCCATTGAGCACAACTCTTTGCGTGTGGCCATCCAGCCAGTTCTTTATCCATCAAGTACTCCACCTATCAAATTGATGTTTCTCCAATTTAGAGACAAGGATGGCGTGTGGGACAGTGTTGAACGCTTTGCACAAGTCCAGGTAGATGACATCAACTGCTCTACCCCTGTCCATCAGTTCCGTAGCCCCATCATAGAAGGCCATCAGATTGGTCAGGCAGGATTTCCCCTTAGTGAAGCCATGCTGGCTGTCCCCAAGCACCTTGTTGGTTTTCATGTGCCTTAGCATGCCTTCCAGAAGAATCCGTTCCAAGATTTTGCGAGGCACAGAGGTGAGACTGACTGGTCTGTAGTTCCCCGGCTCATCCATTTTCCCCTTCTTGAAAATGGGGTTATATTTCCCTTTTTCCAGTCATCGGGAACTTCACCTGACTGCCATGATTTTTCAAATATGATGGACAGTGACTTAGCAACTTCATTTGCCAGTTCCTTCAGAACCCATGGATGGATTTCATCCGGTCCCATGGGCTTGTATACATTCAGGCTCCTAATATCTGACTGTCATTCATAGCTCTTCACAGCCTGATCTATTATACTGAGATTTAATGTTGCCTTAATGTTTAGCATAATTTTTCCTTTCATGGGCACAGGTGTCAACAAAATAGGAAGGGAGTTACCAAAGTTTTGCTGAGATGCCCTGGGATTTCTCTGGAGCAAAGGGTATTAAAGCATTGTTATACTGGTTTTATAGCACCCTGCTACATGGTGTCATGTTGAGCTGAATTTCCTAAGTGACCAGAAAACTGCAGACTTCCAGTGATTCAGCCTTTACAATCACTACAGCCAGGCCAAATCTGCAGGAGTTTTGTGCCTCCTCTTAGAAGCACAGCAGCCTGTACCAGCTCCATATTCACAGCTGGGAGAAAAGGTGGGCAAAGTGGCACTTTTTGTCCTGCGTTTTCTATCTTGGCCTTCGCTTGGTGCAAATGAAGACCTGCCCCTAAGAGAGTAAAGAAAGAGATGCATTTCTGTTCCTGTAGGACTGGGCTCTAAATCAGGAACAGTAATACAATCCTTGTTTTTTTCCTTCTTTCTCTATGCTATTATTAGACTACTTCCTCTGTCCCTGTTTCTCATTTTTTCTGGTGCAGTTTTAGAAGACCACCATTACATTTTCCTTTTAATGTGAATATGTCTGAAGAGCCCACTGTTGTCAGTTGAAATATTTATGTAGTTTAGCATTTAGTAATTCCATTTGCTCCTTTAATTTGATCCTTTAACTTACTTCTGCTTATTTTTACATACAGTGCCTCCAAATCTTCTGCGCCAGATTTGTTTATCTTTTTTTTAAGCTTTCAGCTCTCTGCTTGTAAAACTCTTTGCATTTCATTCCTTACCTAACCACAATGGCCTGTGTTGCACTTTTCCCTGTTTAGATTGAAGTGGGAAGAATTTCAACTGCACTCTTTCCAACAGTTACTTAAACATTTCCCACTTTTCCCTTAGTAGATTTCCCACAGTTAGTAGAAATCCAGTCACAAGTACTTTCCACTCTTTTCAGTCAGCTACTTCATTTCTCTTCTGCTTTCTGCTAATATTCTGTGCTCACCCTTGAGATTTCTTGCCCATCTTACATATTTTGAGAGCATGTTATATATATAGTGTTTTTATTTGTGTGAGTAAATGCATGCATGCACGCACACAACTATACTTAGCCTTTTCGTTCTTTCTCTCCTCACCTTGGCTTCCAAACTGCTTGTGTCCCACTGCTGTGTTTTGGGGTGCTTTTGTTTGTGGTTTTGGTTTTTTTTTTTTTAAACCATTGCACTATTTTGTTAGTGTAGCAAAAAGTGGGAAAAAGAGAGATATCTGATATGAAGCATTTGTTCTATCCTTGGAGACATCTGACCAATTGGACATCTTGGTGTAAGTTCTGGCACAGGCCAGCACCCCAGATGTTTTGGTGGTATGTAGGACAGTGAGAAAGATGTTAATTTAAGGAGGGAGAGACTGTAAAAAGAAGGAGGTGTATTTGTTTTTCCTAAACTGGTGAGTGCAAGATGAAGCTGCTTTTCAGAGCAGAAGTCTCAGAGATATACAGAAAGTTACCTCTTGCATAGACTATATCAAAACCTATTCCCTGATTACCTGTCACTGTCACACTGCCGCTCTTCTCCAGCCCGAGGTTCTGGCTTCTGGAAGTTAAAAAGTCTGTGCAAGAGGAACACATTTGGTGCTTAATACTAACAAAATCTGAAAAAAGCATCAGCTAATCAACCCTTTGAAAATCCTTGGGCTTAATTAAGCCCTCTGTGGCTCCAGCTTTATGCTGATTTGGATCCAACAATTTCACTGGCATAAAAGAGAATGAATCAGGCACTTAAAGTATTCTTTAATGAGCTGGTTGTATGGAAAGGCCAACTGGAGCAGAGGCATGAAGTAGCTTGAATCAAGATTTTCTGTTCTTGTGCTTATTCTTCAAGGCCATGCTTCCACATCAAGGGCATGTAGTGTGATGTGCAGTTTGGTCAAAGCCAAAAGCCGTGGGCTGTGGGCTAGCTCTTCAGCTGGTTTTCACTGGCACAGCTCCTGTGAAAGTTCTAATTCATGGAGCAATTCCAGTTTAATACTCGCCGGGGGAAACCTGGCCACTGGTTGTAGCTCCCAAACTCATATAACATTTATTTTCTCCACCCAGATAATGCCTCCAACCCAGTTTTATTTCCACATGGCTGCTTTGCTGCACATTTCACTTTGAAATCCAGCCTCCAATGATACTTCTCTGCAATGAGTTTGAAGTGTTGACCTGAGAACTAGGTGAGTGGACACGCAGCACCTCCAAACACCCTGTGAAAACCAGAGCACAACTGCAGAAAGTGGATATTTCTGTGTTAGTAGCTGGAATGAAACACTGTATTAAAAGTGGAATAGAAAGATGCTAGGACTAAGTAAATAAAAGACCGTGGCCCAGTGTATGAACTTGGTTGGGGGAGCACAGGCAGGATTCTCTGGGTGTGAATTAACTCACCTGCTGGCAGAAACCCAAATGATGCGTGTTTTATTCTGGAACTTTTCTGTTAAAGGAGAAAATCAAAATATGGTGATGAAATAGTGTATATCTAAAGAGCAAACATAAGTGTGCCACATTTTATTTCTCATGTAGCCTTCATTGCTAAGTGCTAAATGAGTTGTCCTTCAACTGGATAGGGGGTAGAGCTTTCTGAGCAAGAAATATTTTGAAAAAGCTGCTTTGTGAAACATGCAATAATAACTGCAGCATCCAACCTGACAAGGGTTGTCTTGTAATATTACCGGCAGGTATTTAAACAAATAAACAATGCTTCATTTGTTTATTTGAAGTCCTGGGGTTTATTTCTCCTTGTTTTTAAAAGCAGCGTGGCAGTAATACTTCTTTTATAGAAAAATAATGTCAACAGAAGGCTGAAGAGCACGTGCCTGTGGAACATCTGCTCTGAGAAGCCACTTGAAAAATAACCACTCAGTAGCATGATAAGAAAACAGCTGTGAAGCACTGGGAGGACTATTAGCAATGGGAGGAGGCAAGGAAGGACAAGTGAGGTTGGACCTTGAACAAGGACAGACATTTACGAAGTGCCAGTGGCAGCACCTCTATTATTTCTTTCACAATTACATCTATGTTTAATGTTAGGATTCTGTTAGAAGCAGGGGGGGATGTGGCAAAGGGAGAACTGAGCAGGGTGGCCATCATTTTACCAGCTTCTCACCCTGATCCAGGCACCACAGGTGCTGGGGTGGGAAAGAGGGAGGGAGCGCAGTGCCGGCCAGGCTTGGGGTAGATGGAGCCCTTTGCATAATCAGAACCTGGCGTGTGTGTGCATACGGCCCACTCCTTGTTTTCCTTTGTTGCGCTTTACATGTTGGATGAATCACACAGGATTTTATTAGAAAAACATTGTTCTTATTAAAATGGTATATAAACAAGCCATCTGCCTTCACACATCTTTTTGAAGATATTTTTCTAAAGCTGGCAATTTGATTTCAAGGCACTTGTGGGACACTTATTTGCTGAATGTCAGGAGGATGACACATAGCAGTGTCTTAACCATTAAGCAGACATTTGGCTTTAATTGATGTGCAGATTACACTGCCTTTTAAAAGTGGGATAGTTAGTGTTTATTCAATTACACCGAGGCAGCTCCTCAGCAACTTTTAACAAAGAACACATATTACTGAGACATTTCCCACATCATAACCATGGCCTCGGAATCTCATTGGTTCACTGTAGAGTAAACAGTCAGGAATTCCTGGAAATTAAAAACCAAAAACCACATGGACGGTAGGAGAAAATTAAATTAGTGACCCTAGGTAGAAACAAGTAAGATTTTCAGGCATCCACTCTGTTTCCAATCTTATTTATTCTTTTTCTGGTATTAATCAACCTCCTACATTTCCCTTTGGATCTGGCTTTTTCCATTACAAATTTAAGGATACTGTAGAATGACAACTTCAATACACCATAGGTTGCATATTATTCTTCTGAATAACACATGCAGAAATTGGTACATATTTGTAAAGAGTTCATGTATGAGAAAGTATAGATAGATGGAAGTGTTTGTGTTTAGAGAGGAGGTGAGATGCTGGCAAACTGGTGCATTAGTTCATTATGTGCACAGAAAAAGAACCAGCTAGATCTTTTATTTCTTGCTAAAGATCCTATTTCACACAAGATATCACGAAATGGCAGAACTGAAAAACTGTCAAAGAGCCAGGCATAGGAGTCAGGATGTTTTGTCACCCTGAAGAGATCAAATTTGCACATAGTCCAAAAAATGGGACAAATAATTCCCATTTATTCAAGGTGCTTGATCTCTAACAGGTCAGGAATTCCAGCCAGGGGAATATTAAACATACCTTAATGAGGATAATTTTTTAACACCTCCTCATTAAGCAGGCTTAACCATAGTATATCCTAGCAAGAGACAGTTCTGTGAATCACAACCTGAGCTCTGCATTGTCATCCAGAAGGATGATGGCTGCAGCATTTTAAAAAGGAGGGCAGATACTCATGGTTTGCTGAAAATCAGACCTTTTCCAGGTGTCTCCAGCTGAAAGAGCAAATGATAAGACAATAAAACAAGACCTCTGAGAAAGGAAAATCAAGTTATATTGACCATTTGTTTTTTTGGTAGGTTGAAGTTCACAGTGTTGTTCCTGAATTTGATACTGATTTTGCCATATGGAGGAGGCTGCCAGAGAGGGGGGGAACTATTCGTCACCTAAATTGAGGATGTAAACTCCCATCGTATTCTGTGTAAAGAGGCTTTCTATCTTAAGATGTTTTCTTTGTCCACCTCCAGATGTTTTTATGTCTCTGCTGGTGAGTGAAGATGGTGTTTCAGAAGTGGGCTTGTGAGCATTTGCTTGTTTTGAAGGTGCAATGTGGCTACAATAGTATGCACTTTTACAATCTTAAAGGGGTGCCAGTTTAAGTTTCAAATTGACAAAACTGACCCCTTACAAACCTCTGTTTAAACTCTTAGCTTGCTTCATACCTTTTTGTCAATTCAGTCTCTTGTGCAAGTTAAGATTTTGGAGTGTCCAAACAGTGATCTGTGCCAATTTAAATAAGTTGTTTTTGAAAAAATATATATAGCTCAGCTGAGTAAGGTTTTGTTCAGGGTTAGAATCATGAACAGTAAAGTATAATGTGGATTTCATGACCTTATCCCTACTTTCAACGTTTCCTATGCTTCTTTCCATTCATTCATCTAAAATGTTGAGAGCACAGGAATGTGTATAGCTCCTGACACAGTGAGGAACAGATGTTCATTCAGCTTCATGGTATGATCAGATTGTGTACATTTTACGTAATAAAGGGGTAAATATATATATAAAACAGGGGTTTTGTGGCATTTTAACTTTATCCATTTAACAGAGGTCTTCTGAAATGAATACTACCTCAAAGTTTACCAAACTTTCTGAAATCTAAAGAACACTTGATCAAGTTTGATTTTCTCCAGGCTTTTTGCCTGTCCTGTGTCGATGACAAAAATTGTATGCATCACCTGCAACATTCCTTACTCTTCCCAGAGATACAGAGGGGAGAAAAAAGACCCTAATGCTAATAAACACACAAGACATTTATTTTAATAGTTAGTAATCTCTGTATAATGATTTACAAAAATTGCACATCCTCTGTTTAACTAAGGTTTTGCCTGTGATCATCATAATCAGTTCTGCCTGTTTGAATAAACGCATGCTTGCACAGCTTGAAACATTTAAAACCTTTCAAGTCAGGCTTTGGCACCTCTGATGGTATGTACTGTGCTTATGACAGTTAATCATGTGAAATGTGCTTTTTTTCTCTTTCCTTTAAACTTGGTAGATTTAAGATTATCTTTCTTTTTTTTCCTCATATTATTTCTTCAAAGTTAAATTTCCAGTGCATGAAACTACTTGACCTGGAAAAAAAAACACAGTGCTACATTTAGCTCTGTGGGACAACAGAAGAGGTCTGACTTGCGTAATTGACAAAAGAGAGATGTAAACCAATGAGGGCTTAATTTCCTTTGGTGCTTTAGCAATAATTTTAGGGTAACTAAACAGAGAGATGCGTCCTACAGTTATCTTCAATGTTCAGTACCTTCCATAAAGGAGCTTTGAAAATCTGGTCCTTGAATCTTCAGCGACCTACCTTTAATTTTCTCAAAGTAATAAGAGTTGACATGTGTTACAGATGTCAGTGGAAACAGCTGATGTTGACTCCCTCTGAGAAAATCAGGCCTCACAGACCAGAACCTCTGCTGGTGAATCATGACTGGGTTCCTCTCATAGCAGTGGAAGCGTCCACTTTTGTACCTGTGGGCGCTCTCAGTGCTACGCTGCCTTCACTGTGATTTTTCTTCATATTTATATCCTATGACCCGTGACTCTTTTCCTCTTGCTATAAGCCTTGAGAAGAACCTGGCTCTTCCATGATCACCCTTTTATAAAGGAGTGGCAGAGACAGACTTCAAACACTGGATTTCTGTATGTATGTATCCTTTACAGTACACCTCATGATGCTGCCATCCCAGAATTTTGGTTATAAGCTGTAAGAATAGGAAGGAAAACAGCAAGCTCATATGTTTCAAAATATAAAGTATAAGGTTCCTTGTAAGGTAATTTTGGCAAGCTAATGTTCTTTCACTTCTAATTATCATGCTGGCATCACATTTTCCTTTATCCCTTTAAGTATACATGGGATTTGGAGTTTTTCGTATGCCATTAAACCAGCGATTTTTATTAGTTATAGAGACGTAATATGGGTTGTCTGAATTTTATCAAGATGTTTGGAGTTACAGTAGAAGCAACCCAATATAGCTCATGGGTTGATGTGCATAAGAGGGTCACATTGCAACAGAAAGTTCTTGTGACCAAAATAATGACAGCATATTGATTGCAATCAGGATTGGTTTAACCCTTTTGAATGGTGAGCTGTGTTTTCACATGACCAGAATTATGGTTTTGGCAGCCAAGATTAAGTGCTTGCAAAAGTCCTTCCTAATAGTTCACCAGCAGAGTTATCACAAAGTAGACTTTTCAGCTTAGGTGAAAAATGAAGGGGATTGAGAAGATCGTGAAAACTACTTTGCAATGAGGTATCAACCTGGGTGAGAATTTTGAAGAGAAGCATGGGTGTACTTTCAGAACAGTGGCTTGTTTCCCAGACTTTACACTGTCAGTTACTAAATACTGTGGAACATTGAGGACATTTGTGAATTTCTAAAGGTAAATTAACATGATTTATGGGAGTTTATAATGATCTGGATAAATGAAAGTATATTTCACCTTGCCTCATACCAACTTCATGGTTTTGCCTCATTTAGCTTTCCATTTTGGTAAATATTTCCCATAATGTATCCAAAACAAATCTTTTTTCTAAAGATGTTCAATGTTTCTTGATAGGGGCTGATGAGCAGCAATGTGCGCTCTACCCTATCTTTACTGTGTCAGCTGGAAACCTGCAACTCTGCTTATTACATTATTCCATTATTTGTCACAAATACTTGGAGACAAATAGACCACTTCATTCTAGTGAGATTAATGAGAGCTAACTTGCTGATTTAATAATCTCTGGGACCTAAAAGGGTGTATTTCGGCGACCAAATTTCCCTCTTTAGTTAAGTTTACAGTTTATGTTGTTCACACATGTTAAATATCTTTTTGCAGTTTTGGCTGAAAGTTTAGTTAAGAGGTTCAACTCATGTAGTCAGCATTTCTTCATCACAGAGACATGCACTAGTCATAATATAAGTGACATTTGACTCACACTTAACAACCTAATTATTTTCTTGCAAGTATGTGTATTAAACTAGACCCAGAGCTGGAAGATGTTTGCTGCCTATGTACAGCAAAACAAGGACTCCTTAGTTTTCTGTGACTGACATTAGCCTACGTTTTGAATGGAAGTCTTTATTTCACAATGCATTATAAACCTGTGAGCTCAAGAAAGTTCTTAGCATATTTAGCATACAGCATTTTTAACATATGCCTGTAAGTAAATAGTGACCTACTTCTGTTGTGATAAAAGGATAGCTTTCCCCTGATGAAAAATCCCACATATTCCAGAAGGCCAAGGTGTTTGCCATAGTGAACACTCACTTGTGCAGCTTTCATTTTTCCCATAGTCTTCCAAAGGGATCTCAGCTGGAGTTTCGGTCAGTATTATGATTTTGCAGATAACCTGTTATTCCAAAAGTCTCAAGCTTAAAAACAAGTACCCAAGACGTACTGTCAAGATCAAAGCTCCACAAACTACCTCTTCCTCTTAAGCAACTTTTTACTAGTAGCTAAAGTTGAGGAATTGTCCAGGCTGTCTATTTAGTTTTCAGTCTTCTTCAAAAATCTTCTTAGTGATGGGATTTTTCCTAGGGAGTGATGCAGAATCCTTCTCTGTACAAAGATTCATAGCAGTGTCTTGTACCTGAAATATTCTTAAGCCTTCTCTTTTGGCTCAATGTGTTATTAATCCTCAGTTTGGCTACACAGAAATGATAATTGGCCATTGTCAGGATTTTGTTGGCTAATGCTGTTTCAGGAATAAAGCAAACGCTCGGGAACATCTGAAAGGAAAAGAACTCGGACTAAGCAAGGTACTTGATGTTTTTTGTGTATGTTATTGCTAGACACGGTGGGTAGGTGCTTGTGTATGAACGGGATTCA
The DNA here is from genome assembly GCA_039720435.1 of Amazona ochrocephala. NCBI lineage: Eukaryota > Metazoa > Chordata > Aves > Psittaciformes > Psittacidae > Amazona > Amazona ochrocephala. Next base: position 112,959,866 of record CM077878.1, on the reverse strand, counting down.
TCCCTTTCAAAGCTTGGCATATCTCACTTCCATAATTAACATACAGTTTGGATTTAGAGATGACTAGTAATGTATACAGCAACTGGTTACTCTGTAAGCAGCAGTAAATGGATACAAATCTGAATGATCACCCAGGAAGGTGATCTGAACTCTGGAGCATTAAGGATGAAGGATTCTGATCTGTTACCTGTTAGTGTGTTAAGATCACCGTCTTAAAGCTATCCAAAATTCCAAAGCACCCCTTCCATGTTTATTTTCCTGTAAATATGTATAGAATACTGTCTGCTACTTTTAATAAGAGAGTCGAGCCTTTAGCAGTCATCTGGGCTTGTTTGTAGGAGTCCTGGGTCTTGTTTGTCATTGCCACTTGCCCATGACAGTTAACCCTCTGGTGTTTGGTCTCAGTGCAGTTGTACCACCCGCCTATGAGATGGCTTTGCCACAGGTTTGGGAATTCAGCTTTTCCATTGCCTGCTATCCTGACAGAAATGTCTCTTTCAAGCTTTGCAGTGTCCATCCTGAATCTCTTCTTTTTCCCTTGTTTTGTATTGTAATTCTCGGAAGGCTGTCCCAGGAGGAAAGCTTTCAGATAGCTGAGGCTTGACTCAGTCCCTGGTTACTCAGATAAATTATCCAAATTACTTACCAGCAGTAGCAGCATTTCACTACATCTTCTCTTCTCTTCTCTGATACACTGAGAAAAGAGACTTCATGTTGCTTAACAGCTTTCAGACAAGAGGACAAGGTAATACTCTTTAAACTATTGCACATAATGATTCTTTGTGAAATTACTTTCTTAAGATTGTATCTTAGAAATTGGAGGGAAGTTCTGCAGTACATGCACTGTAGCCTGTTGTTTCTGCAAATTCTTTTCATCACCTTTATTTGCTAGTGTACATATTATATGTGATATGTAGGCCTGAGTTGGTAATCTGGATTCACATGCAGTAATGTTTGCAATCGATCCCTTACTTTTCAGTCTGTGTCTTCCCCTGGATATGGAGAAGGACTTAATATTTCTTGTGAACATTAATGTATGTCATGACACATGTTAAAAAAGGGACTAGGCTGAAATTACAGATTACCACCCTGAAGAATCACAAAGAAACAGCCGAGGGAGATAGGTTTGACTCAAGCCGTTTCTATGAGGAAAACCAGTATACTAAAGTATTTACTGAAGGACTGTTATTGTACATGTGGAGGTGAAAGGCATCCCTGCACCATGGACTAAAGTTTTAATTTCTTGATTTATGGTTAGGTTATAACTTCACTGGAGCACTAGTTGTGTCCTTATTTCATGCTGTACAAGTCTCCTAATATAGGATTCATAAGCGCTGAAGTAAAGGGAAGAAGACAATGCTTACACTAGGACATGTGTTAATAATGTAGGAAAGAAGACCAGAGCTTCTGTTTGATTCCTGTTGTAATAGCATTTGATTGCCTGTTCCTATTTAAATGTGTTTTTTTTTCTCTTTTTCATTTTTTAATATTTTAAATACATCAAAAATAAACCCTATTCTTATATGTGATTTCTATTGGAGCTAAAAATAGCAGAAAAATTTCATCTGCTATTGGAAAGGCAAACAGGGACCAATATTGTCTGTTTCTTCCATCTGAAAATTTCACGTGAGATTTACTGCTTTTTTCTACTTGAGCTTTGACCAAAGTCAGGACTAAATTTCTACATATTTCTATAGATAGAAATCCATCTGTAGAGATCTGGAACAAGAATTCTGTGATACTTAATTAAAAGGCACTTCTAAAGTGAGGTATTATCACATATTCCCCACCCCACCCCCACCCACCCCTGTAGCATCATCTGACATCAGAAATACGTGATTTGTTCCCATCCCCAAAATGCTCTACTGGAAGGACTAATAGAGAAATAATGAAAAAGCAGAGAAATAAAATAGCAGAGAAATAAAAGAAGGTGATAACTCTGACCGCAGTGTTTTGGCTTTATCAACTCTTTGAAAAGCTATCAAAATCTGAAGGTGATGATTAAAAGACATTTTGGCTGAGCAGAATTCATGTATCCTAAGAAGTTTCGCATTTTTCTTGGAAAATTTAAAAGACTTAAAGATAAGATTCAACCACCCAACTTTCAACCCGTGACGAACACCTAGAGAGAAGCCTAGTCACTCTAAGCTTCATTTCCAGGCAGCAGGAAGAGATGTAGGATGGATTTGGCTGAGGGGAGGAGAGTGCAGTTTCATTTCAGATATGCTTCAGTATTTCGTAAATGGCCAGCTGCGATACTTGGAACTGAACCCTTCAGTGCTACCGTAATAGGAGTTTAGCCAGGGTGAACTCTGCATCTTCAGACCCTTATGTGTTTCAATCACTTCATAACACTGGTGTGCCTCTAGGTTCTACAGGAAAACTACCAGTAATGTTGTCTAAAAACACAGAGCTGTCTGAATCCCAGCAGTGGTCTCCATCACATTTATGTGTGCATCTCTTCTCTAAATGCCTCTAACCTCATCTCCATTGCTCATAGGTTCTGGTTTGTGTTTATGAAAATATGCCTGGAATAGAATTCCTCATAAAAGCACTTCATGCTAAAGCTGCTTGGAGCTCTCTCTTCCAAAGGCTGACTTCAGAGGATTTCCAAGCTGCAACCACAAATTGTGTCAGTTGTTTTCTGTAAGAAATACAGTACTTCATTGTTGCCACAGGGGGTACTGTTGGCTTAATTTTGTGTTTGAGTCACTGCTGCTGAAATTATTAAGTTAATGATTTATGCTCCTACGATACAACAATCTCTAGTGTTTAAATTGGTTACTATGTTTTGTTTACTGTTTATAACTACCACAGTTGTTTAAATGCCACTAAAGCTACTTGCCAGCTTGTATGGTTTATTTCTCCCTGCAGATTTTTTCAAACCACATATTGATATAGGGGGAAAAAAAACACCCTTACAGTGATTTATGCTTGTAAAAAAACATCCCAAGAGCTATGAATTAACCACTGTTCTGCTATAGAAAAAATAACACTCTAGTGACACTGAACAATGGATGTCAAAACGTACCTATTCTCCCTCTTACTTCTGGTTTTATCATAGTGGAAAGTTTGAGTGCTTTTTTCTTCCTTTTTTCTTTGAGTACTATGACTGCATCAGTTTTGGACTATGAGCTCACTAGTTTTTCCCCAGGGTTCCTCCTCATCATGCCATGTTAAGTATTGGATTCACTTAAACAGTCTAACGTTCGCAAAAGTGGAAAAAATGTCCCAGAATTTGCTGCTTGACGGAGGTTAGCTCATGTAGCTCCTGGTGCACACAGAAAATATGGGAGGCTGATCTGCAGCTTCAGGGAAATCATCTGATAACAAAGCCGGGTAGATTCTGTTGCTCTCTATTGCTCTGAAGCAAAAAAGTCCTTACTGTTTTTCACTGGAAAAAGCCCAGAGCAGTGAGAACATAACTGAACTGTGTAGGACAGGATGATAACACCAGTGTGTTACAGCAGTTGCAAGCCAGTGTGACAACAGGAACTTTCCTTCACTCTGCTGGGTGAAATTATGGTCACAGTAAAGCATAAAAACACGGTTTTGACATCACATCTTTTTGCATTTTTCTCCTTTTACATGCCCCCTGCTCCACCACTTCAATATGCTTAGCTGGTTGCTTACTGGTGAGCTTGTGATCCAAACCAGTCCAATTGGTTTATAGGGATATGTAAAACATACAGCTCTTACAGAGATCTAGATTCATAAATTCCACTGTCCGGCTCTATCTATCTCTATAGACACACAGAGTATGGATCAACATCTGAACTGCTTTTAATTCAGTGGAGGGGTCAGGAGCATGTGCTGCTGATCCACCCCTCAGCTTTCACTGTTTCAGCCACTGGCCTGGTTCCCAGCAACTTTAGGCTGTTCAGACAGCCAAAAATGGAGTTGATTAGGTGATGCTTTAGGACCTATCCCAGCAGCAATGTACTACCAGAACCCTCTTACTTCCCAACACGTGGGCTGGGATTTTCCCACTGTTGAGGTCTCTTAAATCTAAGACTAATCATCAGACCAGCATCAAACGCTTGTTGCAGGAAGGAGCGATGAGCCTGCGAGTTTCAAGTGGAAAGGAGATGCTGACAACGTAGAAAATCAGGCACTAGAAAAAGAATGAAGAAAAGAAAGAAGAAAAGTATAAGAAAAGTATAGTATATCACTTCTGTATTACAATATAAGGTAAACCCAAGGACTCCCAGCTAATAGGGCTCCAACATTTCTGTCCCAGTTTTCCCAACAGAAAAGTGATCCAGTTACACAACATAAATGATTCACTTGGGGTCTGTCTGACTTTCTACTTGAAGCAATACATCCATCTGATGATCTGTGCATACACTTGCCTTGGGCTGCTGTATATCTGGCAGGCAGAGAGCTGCCTTTTCTGTGGGCTAACTTATCCAGACAAATGTGAAAAATTATCTTTTACTGCCCAGAGAACATTTCCAGGCAGAAAGTGAGGACATATTCTGGGAAGCCCAAAACATTTCATACCCCCAAGTAGTGACACAACCTGTTATGTGTGGTCTTTCACAAATTCATGCAATAGTTTCATTAACTGACAGCATGCAAGTATGAAGTCCTAAAACCTGCAATAGAAAAGCCTTGAGCTCTACTCTAAATGAATATAGGTTTATGTTTTAGTTATGTTTTCGTGTGCCTATCATGACCTTTCTGTACATGGATGGATCTGAAGGATAGATCCAATCCATCCTTCTCAAAAAATACTGCAAGATATCAAAGGTGTTTCATGTAGTATGGGAGAACTTCTCTGATATAAAGAAAACTTCAGATGTGTGAGTGAGAAGAGCACGAGTTCACGGGAGAGATGTAGCAGGGAGAAGAAGGGTTAGCTGTCCAGAGCACTGCTTCGAGGAGCTGCACCCAATCATGCAAACTCTTCCTAGTGTTGGCTCAGAGAAGATACAAATGTGAGTAATTTCTCCAGAGCTTCCTCTGCAAGTATGAATTTTACCTAAGATGTGCTTCAGATCTAATGGTGTGCATGTGTGGTGGATGCTGGGGTGGCCACAGGGTGGGATGCTGCCTGTTCATCCCATCTGTTAGAAGACCTGCAGACTGCCAACACGAAATGCCCAGCTCCAGGGGGATTTCACACACCCTTGGCTGATGTGGCTTACACATACACGTTTGTGGGAGGCTAAAACTGGCATCCAGTCACAGAAGTCCATGGGTAATGCTATTCAGCCTCTCGCTAGTGAATGCATCAGTGTAAAACTGGCAGAGGAAAATGCATGTAATCCCCTTGCTTCAGTGGGTATCTTCTTAAACTAAATGAGCACCCAGTCAGAGATGAGCTACACTTTTTACAGACTTTCAGAGACATTCCTCATGACATTTTCCAGGGCTGGAATGCTGTATATGTGATATTTCCCTTAATAAAGCATTCAAGAGTTGTGTTTCAGGGAGGAGTATAAGTATGGGAGTCCACTGTGCAAGCGAGGTCATGTGTAGATGTGAGAACCTATTGGCAGCAATACCCTGCGACTTTATTTTATAAGAATTGAAGCTATATTTTTTTTTCCTCCAAGATTATAGAATGACACTAATCTGTGTGTTAGTGTGCGGCCTGTGAAAGGTGCGTGAAAGGTCTTCTTGGCCCTCAGCAAGGAAGAGGCTTGTCTCCTCTCGTTTAAATGATTCTAGGTGGAAATTGACTCATCCAGGAAAGTATCCATGGCAAGAAAAACATGAAAAACTATTTTCTGGCATCAAGAAAACTTTTTCCTTAGTACATTGGGGTACTACAACTGTGGGAAAATAAAAGAAGGTGATAATCATAGACTACAAGAGATCTGGAAACATATCCCCCATGCACAATATGCATGAGCACACACCTCTGAATGGTTCTAAAGGACTAAGTGGAAGATCTCAAACAGACCAAATAAGAAAGGAGACTTCATTTTCTTTCATTTAGGGCCTAGGGTGAAATATTGATAGAAAAATATAAAGAATTGTTTCTCCCTCTGATGTGAAAGCTTGAAGTGAGAACCTTGTGTTGCAGAAAGAGAAATATCTCAGTTATTCTAGCAGGTAGGTGATACTACCTGGAGCGCTGAGAGCATCAAAACCTGCAGAGGCAAGAGAAGCTGCAAGCTCCTCCATTCAACATTGTGCACCTAAAACAAATGGAAAAAGTCAGTTTCCGAGAATCAATTTCATATTTTTCAATGTGTTTTAATGCATCACTGCTGTATAGAAAAGAACTGTATAAAAAAGCCTCCAGTGACACATGAGCTGTTTCACTGTTTTTTACCAAGCAATAAAATTCTGAACTATGAGAGCAATAGAAAACTGTACATTTTTTATAATTCAAGCCCACTTTTTTGAAAATTTGTTTTAAATATATATTAAATATATTGTAATATATTTATGAATATAGATTTTAAAATAGTTTTAATCCTAGATGTAAAATCTGCCCTATTAGATAAATGACTATGTAATTATGCCTCCAGCTTTTAATTGTTACAGCAGGGGCCAGTGTTCTGTACAGTTTTGCTTTATAGGATGAGAAAGTTGGGGCTGTTCAGCCTGGAGAAGAGAAGGTTGCATGGAGACCTCAGAGCAGCCTTTCAATATCTGAAGGGGGCCTATATAGATGCTGGGGAGGGACCCTTCATGAGGGACTGTAGTGAGAGGACAAGGGGTAATGGGTTCAAACTTAAAGAGGGGAAGTTTAGATTGGACATGAGGAAGAAATTCTTTACTGTGGTGGTGAGGCACTGGAATGGGTTGCCCAGGGAAGCTGTGAATGCTCCATCCCTGGTGGTGTTCAAGGCCGGGTTGGAGAGAGAGCCTTGGATGGCATGGTTTAGTGGGAGGTGTCCCTGTGCATGGCAGGGGTGTTGGAACTCGATGATCTTGAGGTCCTTTCCAACCCTAACTATTCTATGATTCTATGATTGCATGATCATGAAATATCCGATTTGAAAATACGATTTTGGCAGCTTTTACTTAAACAAAGTCACAACATTCAGATATGACATTTTCAAACCTTCCTGATATCTCTGGAAACACTCTACTACTGGATTTGAGGTATGCTATGTTCATGACATTTATATAAAGAATAGGTATCTTAGAGGTGCATAAAGAGTGGTAAACTTCTATTGGGGACAAAAATCCAAGTCGGAATGTCATTTTCTCAGCATTTTGTATTTTCGCTAAAGTTGGTGGGAGTTGAATTTACTGTAGAATTGATTTGATTCAAACACCTGTTCAACCTTTGATTCTTCATTTTGGAGCTGTGATCATTATAACATCTGAGAATCAGACCAATCACCATTGAAGAAAAGAAATTGTAGTATTTTCTAGATTTGCTTTTCACATTTATTCACTGTGCTAGAATGCCTTTGACACTTACAAAGCAGTAGGTTCATCTCCTCTCTGTGGGTCTCTGCTCCGTTTCTGCCCTCCCAGTCCATCTGGCTTGGTTCCTCTATTTCTTTTGCTTCCCCCTCTCAGTTACTCATGAAACTAGTTTTGAAGTAAAACTTTCACACTCCACAAGACCATTCATATTCATGGCATACAGAAGTTTGAGCACATGGCTTGCTACCTCTCCCTATATTGAACTCTTCACTCTTACTAACGCCTTCTGTTTCCTGTCCATAAGCCAGTTTTAAAGCTTACAGTCTTAGCATTTACAGTCTTAGTATTTTTACAGTCCTCTCTCTCCCTTTTTTTTTTTTTTTAAAGGGATTTCTGAGAACTTCGTTACATCAGCCATTACGAAGACTTGTGCAAGAGGTAGGAGACCACAGAAGGTCATTCTCCCTTTCTCCTTTGTTTTTATGATGTGTCTAATGGAACCTCTGTGCTTGGGACAGCACTTCCTTTCCTGTGGGGATTTAAATCAGAAGAAAGAGTGTTTATTTCAGTGGACCTTGGGCTGTACCTCAATATTGATGCAATGAAACAAATCATATCCCATCAGAGAGCAGAATGGATAGAAGACGAGTCTGGATCCTTGTCCCCTTCGCCTTGCATCATTTCCTAGTGACTGCATGGGAAGAGGACTGGGAAGAGCAGGACACGGAAGGCAGAAGTTCCTACACTCATTGTTCAGACAAGGAAGCCAAAGACTTCATATGGAAGCACAAAAAGTGGAGCTCATTTTAACCTCCCTAATAAGAAATGAAAAGTAAACAATACTTCAAGAACAGCGTGACAACTATGAGTAAACAGTTAAAACTTCTATGCAGAAGAAATAGGCTGCATCTAGTTACCAAATGTTTTCTGCAGTGCTATATTCCTCTCCTGTGGACAATTAGGAAGACTGCTCTGCATTGGAGAACTAGTGTTGACAGCACAGAGCAATGGACATTTCAATAAAAAAGTTGCTGTTCTTTTCCTCCTGAGATCCAATAAAGATTTTATGCATTAGGCTTTGCCTTATTTCACTTCCACTGTGATGTTAAGTACAGAATGGTGATATTTATTTATGCTACAGTCTGTTTGCATGAATACATCACTATAAACAGGTACTTTCATTTTTGATGAAAGCAGTGTAACTAATGTTTTCTAGTGACCACTTACAATGACTTTAAACAATGTACCCAAGTGACTTTTAGAAAGAGACTTGAGGAATAGTTGCATAACATAGCACCAGTTTTTAACTCCATGCTTGATAGTTTATCATACACAAGCAAATCAATCCTTCTTTGCCAAAGAAGTGCTAATAGTGCCCTACTAGACTGTAAAATCACTAAGTCTATTTTGTCTGGCTCGTTCCCCACTGTATCTCTATTTGTGAAAATCATTCTCACTATAGAACATCTGCTCTTTTCTTTGTTTTCCATATTCTGCACAGCTTCAAATCCTGACTACTGCCCTTACTGACAATCGTGTGTCACCTCATTTTGAGATGCAGGAGGAACCTGCTGTTCCTACACCACCCAAATGCATTCCAGAGGGTGAGCTCATCTTCCCTGGGAGGGTCCATCATGGAGCCCTATTGATCCTCGGTGACAGAGGGCAACAGTGCAGACACCCAAGACAACAGGTCAAAATTAGACTGTCAGTTGTCCTCCATCGTCAGGTAGGTAAGAGATTAAAATAATAGTTAAAAACATCAATTTTTGCCTCTTCACCAAAAATTTCCCTTTCCTCAGCTGAAAACAGACCACAGAAACATTGCAGACGAACATTTTTCCCCTGGGATAGAGGAGTGGAAACCAGTAACTAGGGGATGGGAAGGGAGCCTTTGTGGATAATAACAAAGAGGGATACCCATTCTGTTACAGTCCTGATATAAATCACCCTAAAGAAATTATGCCATAGGAATATTAAGCCAAAAGACTATCAGTTTTCCAGGATCCTGTTCTGATGGTCACCAAACAGAGTGTAATTTTGGGTTTTTTTTCTTTTTAAATCTTGTGACCTAAATGCTGTGCTATACTTTTCAGAGACCTATAGAACTAACCCAAGAAATACATGTCTGCTGGAGTGAGTCCTGGAAGTCTGATTTACCAACCCACTTATGTAGGCCATCAGAAAACCAGAAGTCAAAACTAAATCTCATCACTAATTATTACTGATTTGCAGTTTAAGAAAATAGAAGATCCCTAAATCATTGTAGTTTCTGGTAGGGATCAAATTAAATTCTCCTGTGCTTTAATCACAGTAGTTTTGGAAAACTTGCAGACTTTCCATGTACAGTGTAATACAGAGGTCTGCTGACATTTCTCGGAGCACACAGATAATGGAGAGAGAAAAGAATTGATTGAAATGTAGATAGCAAAAAACCCCAAAAAAGACAAAGTAGTGTTTTGTTGAATGTCTCACCTGAATTCTAAAGCCAATGGGAGGGTGCTTTGGTTCTAAAGATGTTTTTGCTGCTTGGAAATCCTTCACAGAATCAATTCTAAACTGCCCAGGAACATCCTTCATTTCCCAATGAGAGAAATTAAAATTAATTGGCACTGATATTTAGAAAGGGAGAGAAAGAGAAAGAAGGAAGGAAGGGGGTTGATTTTTCTACTGCATTAACAAAAATTGCATGTTAATTTGACTCAGAAAAAAGGTGAAATAAGAAAAATGAGAAAGGGGAAAAAAAAGAAAATAAATACTGAGTGAATTAATATATTTTATTTTAATAAAATGGAAAAAGAATGGAGCAATTTATCTTGTCACTAATTAATGATCTCTCTGGAGGATTTATCAGGTGCTGCAACTAAAATATATTTTAAAATATTATTAATGGAATATATGGGAAAAGCTACAGAGTGTTAGAGACGAAATGAAAGGATTTAAAGCATTACAGAGATTTAATTTGTAAGCCTTTGTGTTGAGTGTTATTACCTTACAGTGACAAGAAGAATACTGGTGTTTGAGCAGAGTTCAAGTTAGTGTTGCAGCTGTAACTCATCACAGATGGGACTTATTTGATTTTATTTTATTTATCATGCTTTCTCTGAGGTTAAGCATCAGAGGCTGGATAGTATCTTCAGTAAGTGAAATCACCGATGTTGTGTGGGTATAATCTCTTACTCTTTGTTGGTGGGCAAGTGGGCAGGCACTCCGAAGGCTGAATGCAGTAGGATAAGCAGGGTCACATTCATCCAGTGTCACTGTGCTGGTTCAGTTGAGTGCACCAGGAGTTAATTGTGAGACATGCACATTGTCAGATTGTAGTAACTCTTTTTCCCTGAAATCCCCGAGGAGTTGCTCTGAATCATGTCAGTGAATCATGATCCTTAAGAGGTGGGTCTGTCTCATCTGGCTTCAGCAATGCTCATTCAAACTCTGTCTGGAGTCACTAGAGAGAGGTAGGCACCCTCACAAATCCACCTTAAGATGGAATTAACTGGGGTGCATAGACCAGACCGGCAAGGACTAAGTTAAACTGCATGCCTAAAATTTAGGTGGGCAAGTTGGATGAGATGAATGTACAGTCATTCTTCATGACTGTACTAGCTGGAGGATTGATGGGGCACTGCTCACTGTGCTATCCCGTCACTGTTGCTCACTGCCCTTCACCACAATACCTCAAATATGGAAGCAGTGGCAGTGACAGGAGGAGCTGGATGTGGAAACACCATACTAATTGTAAACTCTCTTTGAGTGAAGGATTTTCAAAGACAAGGATTGCTGGGGCAATCTCAGCTCTTTTAATGCCTCTTTAAGCCTCTGACAGAGGGTACAAACAACTCAAAATCCTGACTTTGCAGTGTTATATGTAGAGCTCTGAATTTGGAATGTTGCATGTATGGGACTCTCTTGTCATACTTCCCTTAGAAAGCTGGCAGAGCTCTCATCCATGCAATAGTATATGCCAAACTCTCTGTAAGAAAGCTGAAAGTAACTGCCATATTATAATCAAAGCAAGGTCTACCAGCAGTTTGTAGGACAAGACCCATTCTTCATTTCGAGCTTGTGTTTGTCCCCTTTCTGTCTTTCTTTAAGTTCTGCAATGCAAATGGACCTGTCAGCTGCAGCAGTGTAAATCTGACCTCATTCGAGGTTCATTTTTGCAAAGAAAAGGAGGTCTGTTCACCAGGCTCTGAAGATGTTCATGCTATATTCCTCTTTTGATCTCCAAAACAGGCTGGGCTCACAGCCTAAGCCTCTACTGCCAAAAGTTCTGTGACCCCACAACTCCTACTACTAATAAGATACCATCTGGTTTATGAGGGGGAGGATAAAATCAGATTTCAAGTGAAAGGCATACCTCACTGTATAGCTGAATTAATACATAGTGCCATTAGTGCTATATATATGTGAGATATCAAATCATAAGGGCTACACATAGATGGCAATACTTTGGAAGATGGCCAGCTGCCTTGCAGTTTATCTAGGGAATCACTGTATTAATAAGAATAAACCATAGCAGAAAGCAGAGCTTTAAATGTAGCATTCACATCTTCTTTTTTCCCCGTTTATGGTGTTTCAAATATTCATCTGTAACTTTTGCCATCTAGAGCTGTGTGCGTTTTTCAGCTATCAATTTGTGAGGGAAAAAATGCTGGAAGCTAGTAGCATGGTTTTAATTGAAAAAACCACCCAAGAGCTTGCATGCATAGCTGATGCTGACTGAGATTATCTCAACGACGGTGGCTGACAGTAGCATGAGGCTTAGGGCTGGTGTTAAGAGATCCACAAAGCCTACAGCTCCAGGGACACAGGGGGTGTAAAAAGCATGCCAAGAGGATCTTGGCAATACACCTATATTGCTTCTTCTACGGCTTTCCCAAATGGCCCAGTCACAGTACTGGGGACGTAGGCCTTATCTCTATGGTGATGGCTTATATTAGGGTTAGGCTTAGGGTTAGCATTCAGAGATCTACAAAGCCCACAGCTCCATGGACACTGGGGCGGCAAAAGGCATTCAAGTGGAGCTTGGCACAGCACCAACATTACTTCTTCCACACCTTTCCCAAATGGCCCAGACATGGTACTGGGGAATGTAGACCTCCTCTCCACAGTGGTGGATTGTATTAGGATTAGGTTTAGGGTTAGCATTCAGAGATCCACAAAGCCTACATCTCCAGGGATCCTGCGGCTGTAAAAGGCATGACAAAGGGAGCTTGGTTCACCACTAACATTACTCCTTCCACACCTTTTTCATCTAGGACAGCCATGGTGCTGGGGAGTGTAAGCCTCATCCCTATGGTGGCGGCTTAATTTAGTGTTAGGTTTGGAGTTAGGCTTCAGAGATCAACGAAGCCTACAGCTCCATTGAAACTGGGGCTGTAAAAGGCATGCAATGGGAGCTTGGCACAACACCAACACTGCTTTTTCCACAACTTTCCCAAATGCCCTAGCCATAGTACTGGGGGATTTAGACCTTTTCTCTATGGTGGTGGTTTATATTATATTTATACTTAGGATTAATGTTCAGAGATCCACAAAGCCTACATCTCCAGGAATACTGGGGCTGTTAAAGGCATTCCCACCCCTCTGCTTGCTCCCAGTGACACACTGTGCAAGACCCTTCCAACAAAGATCCATCCCAATCCCCCAACTTCCCCCCACCAAAATACACTAACCATAATCACAATAAGGCAAACACCTAAGTAATCACACACACACACACTAACCAGAACCATCCACTTCCAAACAACAAAAAATGATACACATAGCCGCACTATTTTTACAAATACTAAATAAACAATAAAATATGTTAATTAATCAATTATATATGCAAATTAGCTTTTTTTTCCACCTTTTGTTTTGGTTTGGTTTTATGTTTCTGAATACAAGAATAAAATGTGGTCCATACTCAACCAGTACACATCCAACAAGGCCGTTCCACCTGCCTCTTAACCAAACAGCATCCTGACAACAATAAAACAAACAAAAAAACCCAAAATACCATGTTGACAATTACAACACACCGCTGATAGAATCATAGAATCATAGAATAGTTAGGGTTGGAAAGGACCTCAAGATCATCGAGTTCCAACCCCCCTGCCATGGGCAGGGACACCTCCCACTAAACCATGCCATCCAAGGCTATCCAAGGCTATGTACCACATGCGCTGTTAAAACACAAAACATGTACATATGCCACTACAACTATGCACAAACCAAAACATCAACGATTTTACGATCAAATCTACACAAATTTCAATACCCAATCCTACTACAGAGGAAAAAAATGCACATAATCGTATACAGGTCAAGGGTTATAGGTCAAGGCTCACAGATCAAAGTTCAAGGGCCACAAAGCAAAGGTAAAGGAGCAAAGATCAATGGTCAAAAGTCAGAGGCCATACATCAAAGGTCAAAGGTCAGACATCTAGGTTCAGAAGCTATATGCCATAGGTCAAAGGTCAGAATTCAAAGGTCAAGGTTCATAAGAGAACGTTCAGAGGACAGAGTCACAGGTTAGCGTTAGGGTTAGGGTTAGGGTTCAGAGATCCACAAAAATCATCTCCAGGGACACTGGGATGCAAAAAAGCATTCCAAGGGAAGCTTAGCGCAGCAAGAAGATTACTCCTTCCACATCTTTTTCATCTGGGCAGCAACTGTGCTGGGTGATGCATGTTGGAGCCTTCACTTTGGAGGCTTATATTAGGGTTAGTCTTAGGTTTACCGTTCAGAGATCCAGAAAGTCTGCAGCTCCATAGACACTGGGGCTTCAAAAGATATGTTAAGGGGAGCTTGGCACAGCACCAACATTGCTACTTCCTCAACTTTCCCAAATGGCCCAATAATGGCGCTAGGGATGTGAGGGTGAAGACATTAGGCTTACTGTAGGAGAGGATCTGGTTCAAGACCATCTGAAGAACCTGAACATGCACAAGTCCATGGGGCCCGATGAAATCCATCCGTGGGCCCTGAAGGAGCTGGCGAATGAAGTTGCTAAGCCACTGTCCATCATATTTGAAACATCATGGCAGTCAGGTGAAGATCCGAATGACTGGAAAAAGGGAAATATAACCTCATTTTCAGGAAAGGAAACATGGATGACCTGGGGAACTACACACCAGTCAGTCTCACCTCTGTGCCTGGCAAAATCTTGGAGCAGATTCTCCTGGAATGCATGCTGAGGCACATGAAAACCAACAAGGTGCTTGGGGACAGCCAGCATGGCTTCACTAAGGGGAAATCCTGCCTGACCAATCTGGTGACCTTCTATGAAGGGGCTACGGAACTGATGGACAGGGGCAGAGCAGTTAATGTCATCTACCTGGACTTGTGCAAAGCGTTCAACACTGTCTCACATGACATCCTTCTCTCTAAGTTGGAGAAACATCAATTTGATAGGTGGACCACTCGGTGGATAAAGAACTGGCTGGATGGCCACACGCAAAGAGAAGAGCTCAATGGCTCAATGTCCAGCTGGAGATCAGTAACGAATGGTGTCCCTCAGGGGTCGGTGCTGGGACTGGTCTTGTTCAACATCTTTGTGGGTGACATGGACAGTGGGATTGAGTGCGCCCTCAGCAAGGTTGCCGATGACACCAAGCTGTGTGGTTCGGTTGATACACTGGAGGGAAGGAATGCCATCCAGAGGGACCTTGACACGCTTGTGAGATGGGCTGATGCCAACCTGATGAAGTTTAACCATGCCAAGTGCAAGGTCGTACACCTGGGTCGGAGCAATGCCAGGCACAGCTACAGGTTGGGCAGGGAAGAGATTGAGAGCAGCCCTGCGGAGAAGGACTTGGGGATGTTGGTGGATGAAAAAATGAACATGAACTGGCAGTGAGGATGGTGAGGCCTTGGAATGGGTTGCCCAGGGAAGTTACGAATGCTTCACCCCTGGCGGCGTTCAAGGTGGGGTTGGACATAGCCTTGGATGACATGGTTTAGTGGGAGGTGTCCCTGCCCATGTCAGGGGGGTTGGAACTCGATGATCTTGAGGTCCTTCCCAACCCTAACTATTCCATGATTCTATGATGTAGCTCTTATCTCCATGGTGGTGGCTTAATACAGTGTTAGGGTTAGCGTTCAGAGATCCACAAAACCCACAGCTCCAGGGGCACTTGGGCTGTAAAAGGCATGCCAAGGGGAGCTTTGCTTACCACCATTACTCCTTCCACACCTTTTTCAACTTGGCCAGCCATGGTGCTGGGGATGTATGCCTCATCTCTCTGGTGACGGATTATATTAGGATTAGGTTTAGGGTTAGCGTTCAGAGATCCACAAAGCCCGCACTTCCAGGGACACTGGGGTTATATAAGACATGCCAAGCGGAGCTTGGCACAGAGCTAAAATTCCCACCACACCTTTTACAACTGGGCCAGCCATGGTGCTGGACGACATAGGCCTCATCTCTATGGTGGCAGTTAAATTAGGGTTGCAGTTAGGGTTAGCGCTCAGAGACACACAGAGTGTGCAACTCTGGGGACACTGGGGCTGCAAAAGACCTGCCAAGTGGAGCTTGGTGCAGCACCAACATTGCTTCTTCCACAACTTTCCCAAATGCCCTAGCCATGGTGCTGGGTTATGTAGGCTTCATCTCTATGGTGGCAGCTTATATTAGGGTTAGGGTTAGGGTTAAATTTCACAGCTCCGCAAAGCCTACATCTCCAGGGATACTGGGGCTTTAAAGGCATGCCAAGAGGAGCTTGGCACAGCACCAACATTACTCCTTCCACACATTTTTCGTCTGGACCACTCCTGGTGTTGGGGGATGTAAGCCTCATCTCTGTGGTAATGGTTACACTTCGGGTATATTTGACTCGTGGGTCAAATACACCCTGGTACAACCACACTGGAAATAAGAGGCCAGCTCCTGTCTTACAGCCTGTAGTATGAATCAGGCATAATTATTTTGAAGGAAGGGCAAAGCCCAGAAGAAAACCTGACAGAACGACTGGTTAAGAATCAGCCCACTACAAAACTGAGCCCTGGGAGGTCCAAGTGTTCTCGCACATCCAGTCTGATTGTGTTGGGAATAGCACAAAACCACATTCCTCAGCCCCAACCTGTGCTCCTGTTCCTGTGATAAAGAGGAAAACAAAACAAAGAAATAAAAGAAAATAAGCTGAAAGGTCTGTTTCAGCTTTGATTTTGTAAAAAAAGTAAGTTATTAATTTAATAATTAATAAATTCTTATTTGGGATTCTTAATGGGATTTAATATTAAATAAATATTAATAAATTCTGAATGGGATTCTTTTTTGTCCTGAACCTGCTAAACCGAATATCTGGAATATCATCAATATATTCAAGTCTCTGTCTAGCAAAACCTTAAAAACCTGCTTTCTTGCTCCGTTAGTCCCAGTCAAAGTGTCAGGACCATACATTTACATTTCATTCAGTCTGACGAACTGCAGAGAGAGAACTTCCAATTAACAACTTGTACACAAGATTCTCGCAAAGCAAATGATATTTTGCTGAGCTGCAGCCTGTGTGGTGTTGTGCCAAAATGTCAACTCCCAGAATACAATGTGTTGAAGTGAAACATGGAAATTCTGCTTCTGTCCTAGTTGTCTAGTCATATACACCACATTGACATGAGATATTAACGAAATGCACTCTAATGATAAGGGAACTGCAGCCAATGTCTTGTTCACGGTTGGGCTAAATGTCAGTTTTGTGGTAATGATGGCAGGGGAGCATTAATCAAGTGTGAACTTTGGTTAATAAAAACATCAGTCTGGATGCAAAGGGAAAAGAAAATGGGCCATTTACTTTACAGGCAGCATTAGGTAGCCAACAGATGATGCAATTAGAGAGGGAAAAGTGCTTGTTTGCAGATACACTTGTATTATGATGATGTATTACAGAACGAAGTGTTATGATTACATTCAAGATTGTGAAATAATGTTTTCTGCATGTGAAAACAGTCGATTATTCTTTCAGCAGGTAATGTTCCTCTTTCCCTTCTTCAGCTTCCTCCGACATTTGTGTCTATATTATTAAAGTCTTTCAAGACATACACACACAAATGACTGATGTTGCCAATTTCTAATCCAGTTAAGAGGAGACAGATTCAGAAAGGTGGCTATGTGCATTTATCATGCTGTTTTTCACCCTTCTCATTAGTGTTATGTAAATTTTTGGATGGAGGAAGGAGGGAGTATGTTGCAGATGCCATCCCAGGCAGCAAAGTCCATGGTTCAGATAGCTCTGGCCTCTGCAGCAGAGCTAGAACAACGGGATCCCCTTAGCAACGTAAGTGGGGCATTCTCCAGTCATATTCCCAAAAGTCCACAGTAACCCTTCCATGTAACTCAGGATCTCCTGGTAAATATACATATGGCCAGACAGGCTCTGGGGTTGGGAACAGCCACATACATTCCATATCTGTATGCAATACTAGTGGAAAGTGGAGGAAAACAACAGCAACTCTAATTCTGCTTCCTGACCAACAGCATTTCATTTTCCTATATCCAAACTCAGATGCTTCCATCACAGAGACCAGTAATAGGGCTTTGTTGCCTATTAGTATCCAAACAAAAGTGTAGAAGAAAGAGAGGCACACAGGGCTGGGACTAGATTTTTCCATGGATCTCCCCACTGTACATGGTGGGAAGACCACATGAAAACCTTTATTGCAAAAGTTTCTCTGAGGGGATCATGTTGTAGCAATTCCAGAAAAGCTCGGAAAATTAGCAGTACTGTATATACCCCCTCAGGAGATTCTGCTTGTGTGAGGACATTCTATTTCCTAATTAGACAGTCTGTTCTGCCATGGATTCATAATGAGACACACGTCTGCGCAGAATGCTCCATTCAGGACTTACCTGAAGGATTTCAGTGATGTGTAAAGCCTTATGCAAATGCCATCTAAAGCCCATGGGGGATGAGATGAGTTCCCTCATACCCACTGCAATTATTCTTCTTCATATGCTGTGAGATGCATCTGCAGCACCTGAAAAAAAGAATCTGTCATCTGGTTTTATTTTGTTGTTCTTGAGAATGCCAAGTTGATTCAGCAAGGTCATGCACAGTCTAAATATATGCCAGTAGTACTTTTTTTGTTGTGAAAATCAGCTTTAGATTTATGACTATGAACAATAATCTTTAGCTCAGTTGTCTAGTTCTGCATGCTATTTTGCAAACAAAAACACTGTTGCAAGCTTTGAGCTTTTAGACCAACCTTGAAGCTGGCATGAAAATTACGTACTGAGCCATCAATTTCCTAAGGTTAGTACAGTGAGTACGTTCCCTCTTCTTAACCCTGCAATGTCCTAATATGGAATCATAGAATCATAGAATAGTTAGGGTTGGAAATGACCTCAAGATCATCGAGTTCCAACCCCCCTGACATGGGCAGGGACACCTCCCACTAAACCATGCCATCCAAGGCTATGTCCAACCCCACCTTGAACGCCGCCAGGGATGAAGCATTCACAACTTCCTTGGGCAACCCATTCCAGGGCCTCAACACCCTTACCGTTAAGAATTTCTTCCTCATATCCAACCTAAACTTTCCCTCTTTAAGTTTAAACCCATTACCCCTTGTCCTATCACTGCAGTCCCTAATGAAGAGTCCCTCCCCAGCATCCCTATAGGCCCCCTTCAGGTATTGGAAGGCTACTATGAGGTCTCCACACAGCCTTCTCTTCTCCAGGCTGAACAGCCCCAACTTTCTCATCCTATCTTCATACGAGAGGTGCTCCAGTCCCCTGATCATCCTCGTGGCCCTCCTCTGCACTTGTTCTAACACTTCCATGTCCTTTTTATGTTGAGGACACCAGAACTGCACACAATACTCCAAGTGAGGTCTCACGAGAGCAGAGTAAAGGGGCAGGATCACCTCCCTCGACCTGCTGGTCACACTCCTTTTGATGCAGCCCAGGATACGGTTGGCTTTCTGGGCTGCAAGCGCACACTGCCGGTTCATGTTCATTTTTTCATCAACCCACACCCCCAAGTCCTTCTCCGCAGGGCTGCTCTCAATCTCCTCCTTGCCCAACCTGTAGCTGTGCCTGGGATTGCTCCGACCCAGGTGGAGGACCTTGCACTTGGCATGGTTAAACTTCATCAGGTTGGCATCAGCCCACCTCACAAGCGTGTCAAGGTCCCTCTGGATGGCATTCCTTCCCTCCAGTGTATCAACCGAACCACACAGCTTGGTGTCATCGGCAACCTTGCTGAGGGCGCACTCAATCCCACTGTCCATGTCACCCACAAAGACCAGTCCCAGCACCGACCCCTGAGGGACACCATTCGTTACTGATCTCCAGCTGGACATTGAGCCATTGAGCTCTTCTCTTTGCGTGTGGCCATCCAGCCAGTTCTTTATCCACCGAGTGGTCCACCTATCAAATTGATGTTTCTCCAACTTAGAGAGAAGGATGTCATGTGAGACAGTGTTGAACGCTTTGCACAAGTCCAGGTAGATGACATTAACTGCTCTGCCCCTGTCCATCAGTTCCGTAGCCCCTTCATAGAAGGTCACCAGATTGGTCAGGCAGGATTTCCCCTTAGTGAAGCCATGCTGGCTGTCCCCAAGCACCTTGTTGGTTTTCATGTGCCTCAGCATGCATTCCAGGAGAATCTGCTCCAAGATTTTGCCAGGCACAGAGGTGAGACTGACTGGTGTGTAGTTCCCCAGGTCATCCATGTTTCCTTTCCTGAAAATGAGGTTATATTTCCCTTTTTCCAGTCATTCGGATCTTCACCTGACTGCCATGATGTTTCAAATATGATGGACAGTGGCTTAGCAACTTCATTCGCCAGCTCCTTCAGGACCCGCGGATGGATTTCATCCGGTCCCATGGACTTGTATACATTCAGGTTCCTAAGGTGGTCCCGAACAAGATCCTCTCCTACCGTGGGCCCAGGGTCTTCATTCTCACTGTCCCCGCGTCTGCCTTCCAAGACTTGGGTGGTGTGGTCAGAGCATTTGCTGGTGAAGACTGAGGCAAAGAAGTCATTAAGAACCTCAGCCTTCTCCAAATCCAGGGTAACCAGTTCTCCTGATAGCTTCTGGAGAGGGCCCACGGTGTCCCTAACCTGTCTTTTATTGGCAATGTACCTATAAAATCCCTTCCTGTTATCCTTAACATCCCTAGCCAAGTTTAATTCTAAGTGGGCCTTAGCTTTCCTAACCTGGTCCCTAGCTTCCTGGACAACATCCCTGTATTCTTCCCAGGCCGCCTGACCTTGCTTCCACCTTTTATAAGCCTCTTGTTTCCTTCGAATTTTGCTCAGCAGGTCCCTATCCATCCAAGGAGGTCTCCTGGCCCTCCTGCTAAACTTCCTTAATATGCAAGGTACAGTTCTTGTACATCCCCTCTGAACACTATCATGGTGCTAGTGGCATATTTACTGTAAACATGTTCAACAACTCTCACAAAGCAAGTGGTCTGCATTACAGTCTCACTTTCTGCTGCATTTAGCTTAAGCTTGAAAGAGCAATACCGTACATAGCTCCTAGTAGCTGTGTTACAGCTGGCCATTTTTCAAAGCTCCTTGAAAGCCTTGAGCAAACATGTAAAAGTTACTGTGTAGAAGTTAATGGTTTTGATCTAAGTTTCAGTGGTATAAATTTGGAATAACTTCAGTGACCACATGTCTGAATATGCATATTTATCTGCAGAACTTGGTTATAGTTCAATGTACCAGTGCCCCATATACCCAGCTGAAAGCTTTTACAGCAAGGTACAGCAGCTAGTTAATGCCGCACAGGAAAGCAGAATTTAGGGGAGTTCTGCATCAGGCTCTGCTCTCAAACCAGTTTTGTAACAGTGCAAATGCATTGATTTATATGGAATGACAGCTTATAAACTGAGGGCAATTGAAGAATCAGAAAAAGTACAGCCAGATGAAATCAAAGAAGGAATTCTGCTGAGGCAAATGCGTAATTATTGGAAACTGCATTTTTCATGCTCTGCAGGTTTAGCGGCAATACTGTTGAGAAAGTGTCAGGAGCTGTTTCACGATCTCAGTCTTTAGGATGTTGATTTAAGTTGCTTCCAAAATGTTACACTTTCCCAAGTAGAGGGCCCTCCAATTCACCATTAATTCAAGAAACAGCTCAGCTGGATAGACTTATAAAATAGTCCTAAATCTAATGCAAATAATTTCTCTAATGTGAATAGATAATCATATCAGGTAAAACTGTAAGGTTACAGTGCACTCACAATGAAAAATAGTCCACTGTCTTGTTTTAAGATGGGTCCACTTGTAAAAAAAATAACCTGCATGATAGTGCTCAAAGTTATTAAAATACAAGATCTCCCAAAGTAGTGATCACTGGAAGATTTTTGTCCCCTGTAATGGTGTAATGAAGAGGTGTTTTTTATTCTGACTAGTCAGATAATACAGAATCACAAAACCAAAGGTTGGCTGATGTTGGAAAACACCTGCAGGGTTGTTTTTCCCCAGGTGCAGGCTGATCAGCCTGCAGCTCCCCAGGTCTTCCTTTGTGCCTTTTGTGAAGCCTGCCACTGCCCTTCACATCCCTGACACATTTGTCCAATTTGTAGGTCTGCTGTTCAGCCGAGCTCTTCCCCTTCTCTGCTCCTTGATCACCTGTGTCAGGAGGTTGTCATCAGTGCACTCCAAATACCTCCTGGATTACTTGTGTCCCACTGCGGTGTCCCTCCAACAGATATCAGAGTGCTTGAAGTGCCCATGAGGACCAGGGCCTGCAAACATGAAGCTTCTTCCAGTTGTGTGAAGAAGGCCACATCTGCTTCTTCCTGGTCAGTCAATCTTTAGCTGACATTCACCACAGCATTGCCCACATTGATCTGTCCTCTAATCCTTACCTGTAAACCCTCAGCTGGCTTGTCACCCCCCCCCCCGGGCAGAGCTCCATGCTTTCCTGCTTATCTGTCACATACAAGGTGACATCTCCTCTCCATTCCTGAAAAGCCTGCATGGCTCCATTGCAGGATTCCAGTTATTTGAGCTATTCTGCCACATCTCTGTGACCCCAGTGAAGCTGCAGCTCTGTATCTACACAGAGAGCTCTAATTCCTCCTATTTGTTCTCCTAGTTGTATTTTAATCTTTGTCTAATTCAAATGCTATAGTTGCAATATATACTAATTTGGGTTTTGGAAGAATAATATTTAATTCATAGCCCACATATTCATCTAATGTATTAGGAACTGGTATTTTCATCACTAACATTTCTAAAGGATAGAAAGTACAACTGGTTTTCTAAATTTAAATGTATCCTGCCTTTCTCACAAGGCCACCATGGTTTACTGTTTCTGTCAAAGGGAATCTATTTCATCCTACAGCTGATTGTGCTCAGACTCTATAAAACTAATGTGATTTTTCTTCTTCCCCCCTCACATACATGCTGAGCCAGGTATTTTAATGTGGTTATTATTATTATTATAAATTGTTATTGCTATCTGTATAATTGTTATTTTTTTCTGACTCAGATGTGCAGAGACCTCTGTGTCACTACAATAGTTCATGGCCAGTCAACAGCTTTTGGAAAGTTGTTTCCATCTGGAAACTCTTTGCTGTCATATGGGAAACGCATTGGTGATGTCAGCCTTGTACTTAATGGAAAGAGATACACAACACTTGAATTGTCACTCCTCAGCCAAAAGTGGCCAAGAACTGAATGTGCATAAAGCTTGAAATATTTTCTCAGCCACCGAGATGGCTTCATCCAAGGACTGAAGCTCATTAGCAGCAAAGGGCACTGCTCACCCTATTCTGGATCTATGGATAAGTAAAGTCCTTCTGTCTCCAGGCTCCCCTTGTAAGACATTTCCTGAGCACTAAAAATGTTTCAAAAATGTAAAAGAAAACAGTTACAGAAAGATGATATTAAAAGAAAATTCCAAACTGCAGCAAATGCCTCCAGCCAAATTTCTAAACTGGGCAGCAGAGTGAGAGGAAATGGTAACATATTTTTGCAACATTTACACTTTTTATGCTACTGCTGGCACACACGGTTTTGTGCCTGTAGAGAGAGCAAAATATTGGATGCAAAATCTACCCAGTAGAGCTGGGAGCAAGAATAATACAGAAGTTCAGGCAGGCAGCGTAGGTTTGGAGATAGGGTTTTGCCCTCAGGTTGAACTGCCTGTATGAAATTGTGGAGGGCAAGGGGGAATTAGCAGTGGATAAGCAGGTGGGGTTGGTGGCACTGATGAGCCTTCTGGGGATGGGAAAGAGAGGGCGAAAGTCCTGATGGGATGATGCTGGCATTGTTTCTGTCTTGGGGAAGAAAAGGCAGAGTGTTTTGGATGGGAAGCCCCAGGAAACACAGTATTGCTGCTTAGCAGTACTCATAGGAAACATTCCTGTTTGTTTTCTTAACTTTCACATAAGTACCCCCAGCCCCTTTGAAACTCTTTTAGAAATGAATGAAACATGGCATTAAGTGGCTGATACATAAATCAAACCATTACTGTAACTGTGGAATGATCAGTAGAGACAAACAGTCTCTCTTTAGTTTGTTACTAGCCTGGAAAAAGCATTAATTAGCACTAATGAATCACAAGAGCTATGACTGAGCCAGGTTTCCAGCATTGCCAAAACACAAGCATGATTCAATTAATGCTGAAGGTTTTAGTGCATGTGTTTTTATGGAACAGTCTTTTGACACTAGTATCTTTTTAATAATGCTTTGCAAATCTCTTCCAATATTATTGCGTGCAGACTGAGTAATTTACTGTGAACAATAAAGAGTCAGAAATGCATTTGTGACCTCCTTTTGGAAGAAATACTCATTTGGGTAATGTAATTATTATGTAAATTACTGAAAGTTAATGTCATTTTCTATTTGTGCTGGATTTACTGCTGTCAGAGTTGATGACTGACTAGCACTAGAGCTTAGCTGTTGGTGGAAGAGTTAATTTCATTTAAAGATTCCAAGAAACTGCTCCTAGTGTGTAAACAAAATCTTATCAAGCAACCTCTACAACAAGTTGTGTTTTTGTTGGTAATCTCTGCAGTTCAGAGACAGCTGCCAAACTGTGCAATCGGACTCAACAGGGGATAATGTGCAATCATACCAAAGAGTTGTGAGAGACCACATATTATTCTTGCCTAATGCCCTCAAAATAGGAATAGTGCAGCCTCTGCTTCTGCTATGCAAAAAGCTCCCTCCTCTTCAGGCAAAATCTAAGCTCAAAACAGGAAGAGGCAGAAACTACTGTATCTGAACCATGAGTGGCGCAGTCTGCAGCTGCTACTTCATCCCCATCTTGGACTGGCTTCTTACAGGATATTATGTTCTTCAGGGACAAGATGACTTTCTAGACCCTGAAATGCTCAAATTTTCAGATCCAATATGAAGAGACATGCTCTCTGTGATCCATGATATTGAAGGTAGAATAAAGCCCTCCTAGTTAGAGGTGGCTGAGGAAGAAAGTATAACAAATACCCAGGCTCTATTTTCCTGCTGGGTGTCAGGAGCAGATCTAATGCCTCCCTCTGTAGCAGGAAAGTCACTGACATTTTTCTAACATTTTCTGCCTTTTAAAAGAGATTCAGAATTCCTTGTTGTGCCAGAATAAGACCTCAACCATCCATAGTACTTGGAGTGGAGATAACTCACAGGTTCTCCAAATGTGTATAAACCTGAGCTTATTCCAAATCAATATTCACCAAACAGCAACTAGCGATGCTTGGAATCTTTTTTCTCGCTACCCTTCTTTGCCACACCTTCCAGCCCCTCCATCTCTTGGCTGAAACTGCATTGCTGCTGTTTCCTCCAAGGGGAGTATGGAAGGTCACACATAGTACTGGATGGGCAAAGGGAGCTCACTGGCCAGTGGTATAGCTGTAAGGAAAATCAGCTTTGCAGTATTACACAAACTCAGCAAAGTTTCACATCACAGATAGCCATCAACTTTGCCCATTCCCAGTACATCTCAGGACTGTAGTAATCTACTCATCTCTTCTTCGCTGCCAAGGCTGCCTGCTGAAAGTCTTTTTTCTTAGGAAAGGCTCAGCAATCACTCAGTTGGAGCACACAGTGCTGTCAGCTCCTCCTATACCACTAACACTGGGCTTGTTGTAATCTTTTCGACTATAAGCCAAAATTTCTCAGCACTTACAACCCAGATGTACACATTCATTTCGGTCTGAAACCTAAACCAGAAGGATTTAGGCCACCCAGCTCTGAACTAAGGACAAACTTCCCAATCTATGTGCTGTCCCTGTGAGAAAAGTATAGGTCTCGGTTCCAGCTGGGAACATTTATGGCATTTGGTATGTCTGCACATTCTCACTGCAAGGGACAGATTGTCAAATTCTGCTTTTAGTTACACGCATGCAGCCCGAGTGAAATCAGTAAATGATCACATCACCAGCCTCTCCAGTGAAATCTTGGTATTTTATAAGCTTCAATAGCAGATTTCAATTTTTTTATGCCTACTGTCACATAAATTAAATACTAAATTAAATTTTAAAAAGTAGCAAAATAACTTTATAAACACAGTGCAAACCAAGAAAACATCAGAGTCTTAAAACAGGGAACCTGACACCTTCCAGTAAAACCTGTTGGCATTGGTGTAGTATATTTGTGTCATAGCTTTAATTGCATTTAAATGTTGAATTTGAGATACTTCATGTGAGGCAGAAACCTGAGAGGAGTCCAAACTTGGTAAACAGAATAAGCTTTATTAAAGCAGTGAATTACAGAGTAACTCCAAGGCTAGCTAAAATTCTGTGTATGGTAACTTCACAGGGCCTACTCTTTTCTCCATGTTCATCCTCTCTCCCATAAGTTACTTTCCATAGCCCGTGGAGAAAGTTACGGGTTGAGATGTTACCATTTTCCATTTGGATCATGGCACTGTCTCTTAGCACGGATTTATTTCCGGTCTTGTTCAACATCTTTGTGGGTGACATGGACAGTGGGATTGAGTGCGCCCTCAGCAAATTTGCTGATGACACCAAGCTGTGTGGTTCAGTTGATATGCTGGAGGGAAGGAATGCCATCCAGAGGGACCATGACACACTTGTGAGGTGGGCTGATGCCAACCTGATGAAGTTTAACCATGACAAGTGCAAGGTTCGCCTGGGTCGGAGCAATCCCAGGCACAGCTAAAGGTTGGGCAGAGAAGAGACTGAGAGCAGCCCTGCGGAGAAGGACTTGGGGGTGTTGGCTGATGAGAAAATGAACATGAACCGGCAGTGTGCGCTTGCAGCCCAGAAAGCCAACCGTATCCTGGGCTGCATCAAAAAGAGTGTGACCAGCAGGTCAAGGGAGGTGATCCTGCCGCTCTACTCTGCTCTCAGGAGACCTCACTTGGAGTATTGTGTGCAGTTCTGGTGTCCTCAACATAAAAAGGACATGGAACTGTTAGAAAGAGTGCAGAGGAGGGCCACGAGGATGATCAGGGGACTGGAGCACCTCCTGTATGAAGATAGGCTGAGAAAGTTGGGGCTGTTCAGCCTGGAGAAGAGAAGGCTGCGTGGAGACCTCATAGCAGCCTTCCGGTATCTCAAGGGGGCCTATAAGGACGCTGGGGAGGGATTCTTCATTAGGGACTGCAGTGATAGGACAAGCGGTAGCGTGTTCAAACTTGAACAGGGGAAGTTTAGACTGGATATGAGGAAGAAATTCTTTACGGTAAGGGTGGTGAGGCCCTGGAATGGGCTGCCCAGGGAAGCTGTGAATGCTTCATCTCTGGTGGTGTTCAAGGTGGGGTTGGACATAGCCTTGGATGGCATGGTTTAGTGGGAGGTGTCCCTGTCCATGTCAGGGGGGTTGGAACTAGATGATCTTAAGGTCCTTTCCAACCCTAACTGTTCTATGATTCTATTTCATTCTGCTGCTGGGAATCATAGTTCTCTTTTTCAGTTCAAGGGTCAACACATAGAGCTATCAGAAGTGATGTTTTCTCTAAAATCCAAGTTCCTGTTATGTCCTCAGATGCAGCAAACAGTTCTCCAGAAAAAATGGTACTCGTAATAATAAGAGAAGTGCACACTGCAGCCATCAAGTGCACTTCCAGTGCAACTCCACTTATCTGCAATTCCTTTGGGCTGCATTTATGACTCCTCTCTTTTTCCCCAAATGTTCAGCTTTTGTTTGTCAAATGTTCAGCTTTGCTCATGAAAGTAATCCCCCAAGACAGCACTTGTGTGGTTGTGGTATGTTAGCAATCAACAATTTGCCCAATTACATCTAACTCTGGTGCAGTTATCCCTAACTGGGTCCTAGTTAGAGAATGGCAACATCATGATTTTGGGTTTGGAGACTAACAATTTTTTTAATATGCTGATACACAAGACAGGAAAACATTGACTTTCAAATGTGCAGGACTGGCTATAAACAGAGACGACCTGCCACAGTAAAAGCAAAGATCATTTGATGGTTTATCATTGTTTAAGGGCTTTCTGACAGATCACCATTACCTGCTATATGATAGATAGATTTTGATGCGCCTTAACGCAATTTCATTTTGATTGGAAAGACAAGCAAGTCAATTCTTTACAGATCTATGCCATTTCTTTGGGTTTTACTAGGTGTGATATCAAAACAAAACAGTTCAATCTGTTTCAAAGACCATCTCTCCTTAATAGCACTCTTCAGAAAAGATAACCAAGGCAGCAGCCACCTCTGAAAGCTTCTGCTCTGTGATTACCTCTGTTGGAAGTATATAACTATGGGGAGGGGGGGATAGTAGAAAGATTCTTTCATCTTCTGTGTTTATTTTTCTAAAAAATGGGCAAGATTATGAAAATCAGAAGATTGTTAGTTGCTGGTGGGTGTTTTTGGGAAAAGTGAGCAAACGTGTCTTGCTTTGAGCTTTGAGTGTATTGCCGGCTAACAGGTTACCTGAGCTTAATCTTTCTTTGGAGATTTCTTTTTCATCTGGCAAAAATGCTGTTGGTAAAAAGATGGGATATGTGTGTGAATCGGATATGTTATGTGATGCACGTAACATCCAGTATTCCACGTCTAAAGGGATTAACATGGCTAGAGAAGCACTCTACTCATTAGGACTATATCTGTGCATTTATAATAAAAGTTGCTGAAGATCACATGGCAAACATGGTCAGTGCTGTATCTTTCAGATAATGTTATCATGCATTTTCTAATCCAAATGCAGCAGTCACTGCTAGTCAAAGAATTTCCCTTTAGGTGCCACGTCTTCATTTTGTCTTGTGTTTCCTTGGGGATTTACCCAGTTTCAGCAGGGCTTTGCAAGCACATGTGAAAGAAACATCCCTGTGGTCACAAAAGAGTATGGCAACAAGATGGTGAAGATTTCTGCAATGGGATATCTTTATCCTCATTTTACATTTTTACTGGAATAATAAGATGGAGAATGAAACTTCAGATTCAAGCCCAAAGCAACAGAACCAAGAGCCCCATCTCATCTGCAATCCAAAAGCATAGTTGGCTTTGCAGAGCCCACATGCAGTGTTTCAAAAGGCAAATTTAGATCCAAGAGCTGCTTAAATCAAGGGTGGGCTGTAATCTTTCTCCAACACGAATATAAGACCACACTGTGATCTCAGTTACAACACATATGTATACAATAACTATGCTGAAGTCCATGGAGTTACTCTAGATTTACTAGTGATGTAACAAGCGCCTGAACACAGAACACAAAGTTCATTGTCCTTTTTAATAAAACTGAACATATCTAAAAATCTGTGCATAAAATGCATTTATATCACATAAAATCTGCAGCCCTATATTGTTACAGAAAACACTACCTTGCTTGTAAGGGAGCTGGTAATACTGCCCATGTCTGTCTGAATGGAAGGACTCTATAATTCCTTACTTCCATATTTAATGATTAATGATTTTGTAGTTATTTATGCTTGCTTTAACATTTCATAAATAAATCTTAATGTAGGCCTAGGAAAAGTTCATTTGCCTGTTCTTAAAATCTCCACTGATGCAGTCATCTTAGTGCAAATCTGTGGTTTAGAGAGACTGTTCAAAATACTTCTGGAAAGGAAGGGTCACTTCAGGAAAAGCAATATCTTAACAAACCTTTCTACCATGGCTTTTAGCTTCATATTGTCACTTGATTTTCAAACCAAGAAATTCTGTGCCCTGTATCCAAGCACCATGAGAGTCCCTGAAACAGCATCTGAATGACAACATGTATTGTGAGCTATGTGTAGCATGTAAAAACAGTAAGCCTCCTGCATTTCATAACTCACTTCAATTCTAGAAGCCATAAGTGTGCTCGTGTTACAATAAGCACAAGTTATGACAAAATGACTAAAACCAGTGGTTATCATTTTTTCATCTGTCTTGTTGATACTGGTCAATGCACTATGTGTCACAGTCAGATTTACTGAGCGGTGTACTTTGTGAGGTTCAAAATGAGGAAAAACACACCATAAAACTTTTACATATGCTAACTGACTATAAATGCAATCGAGTATATGGGACTTCCTCCAGCTTTGTTCTTCGGTGGATTGCTATTAGTTTACATTTGAAATCTCTGTTGGCCACACATTTCACATTGTTCTTCCAAATGTAATAATTTTTTTCTTTTATCTGATCTCTGACGGTCTCTCTGTTTTCATCAATATTTGACAGCAATTCCCAAAGATACAATATATTCCAGTCTAATATCCTCATGCATACTCTCTTCTCCCTTTGAAATCCAATACCTAAGCAGTGAAATAATTTATTGTGCCTTATTTAGAATTTTATTTTTTGCATGTGTTTTGATACTGTCCTTTGAAATGAAAGTTATTTGGAAATTTAAACCAACTGTTCTCAACAAATAGTTATGAAATATCATTCAGACTTCCCCCTTTTCAAAGATGCAGAATTTATCCTGTTTCCTTTTAATGAATTGCTTAAATATTTCTTTACATGTATGACACCCCAAAACCCAAAAGAATGCACAAAACCCATTTACACCAGCCACCTGAAAACAAAGAATAATAGTCAGTGCTGCACGAACTGCCATCCAGAAATCAACAGATCTTTTAGACAGAAGGACCAAACAGTAATAAATTGAGTTCATGCGGCATTTTCTGGCAACAAGAAAACACACCTTACGCAAAAGAGGCAAACTGGTTTTCTGAATAAGGATGAATACCCTGAAAACACAGATTTAACAGTGAAGATGGTAACTTTTCAAATCACCTCAAGAGAAGCGATAGATTATCTGTGCTGGTTTGAAAGACAGTCTTTAGTTAAATGCAAGTTACTAGGCTCTGCACAGCAATTAAATGGTTTAAATCAGGTCTAAAATCCTGATTAAAAAGTAAAAAAAATAATTTAGAAATGTATTGATTTTTTTTCACCTTAGAATTAAAATACAGTATTCTGGGTCATATTCTGTTGTAACAAATGTGAAGAGGCACTTACATTTATAATACAAAACATAAATGTATTGTGCTTTAATTCCTAATAACGTGCTTATAAGTTTACAGAAGTTGAGATAATGCTGGATCGTGTCTCCTATTCTACTGCAGTGAGAATGATGCTTTAATTGATAATGATTAAAAAATGCAACTTATAATTGTGAGGGAAGACCAAAAATGAAATTCTGATCCATCTAATTTAAAATAACATTAATGTACTACTCAGCACATAAAATAAGCCAAAGTACTTTGTTGTAGTCCATCAATACAGAAACTAAGTCTAGCAGGGCTGAATGCATTAACTTTTTGACCAAGGTTCAACAGGTACAGCTCTTGGAAGTTAACATTAATAAGAATTTTTAAAAATGTAAGTATTCGAAGACAAATGTCATTTGCATTTAAAGCTAAATATGTTAAGACATAAACTGTACAAATGTCTGCTTTGAAAAACACAAAACCCCAAAGACTTTCAGTAATGTCTAAGACATCTCTTGATGAAAAAGTTGATGGTTTCTTGTATTAAAACCCAAAAAAGTTAAATGTGATCAACTTTTAACCAAAATACATCTTTTTTTTATCTACATAAGATGTTGCAACTGAATTTAAATGCTTTTTATATCTGTATTTCGTGGATGTTTTGATGTCTTGTTCCTTTCAAAAGAGCAGAATTTCCTCTGGAATGACAGGGCAGTTCCTGCTTACTCAGTTAAATTGTTATATTGTTCCTGGGCTTAATCTTAGTCCTTTTGTTTAGAAAAAAAAGCTTCACCCTTTGACAGCAAATAAAAATTGTCTTTAATTTTCACAGGAACATTGAGGTAATGGTGAAAAATGTCTTGCTGCATTGCAAAAGTGTTAAATTGTGGGGTTTTTTCCAGGCTTGTGAAGTTTTTTACAGAGCTCTGGTGCTATGTGGTTCCTCTGGTTGTGAGCACCTGAATGCATGACTGCTCCACAGCTGCGGGTGTGCTGGCTGTTGGGATAGGATGATTTTGATTTTCTACAAAGAAACTTGTATTTCCCAGGTAATACATTCAAGCTCCATCCTGACTGTAAGTATAGTTGTTCCCCATGTGCCTCCTCACCAAACTTGACTAACTGTAAGTGCTCTTCTTTGAAGCAGGTTAACCCGTTTCATCTGTCCACATGTGGTTTAATTTCTATGTTGTCCCTTTGGGGCCCACTGATCAACAGAGCTGGAATTGGATGAAAAGAGTTCTTCCTGGAAAGGGAGAAACTACTGCATGTGCTGTTCTGCACGTTTAAGGAGAAATGAGACAGTGGAGATACCTGTCACCCATTCAAGCTGCAAGGCATACCAGTAGCCTGAGCTGTGGCATTTGCTGTATGTTTTCTTCCCATGAATGATGAATATTCCCATATCATTCCTTAAGCTGTATGACCACTGACTCTGTGTTTGTCTGGGTTTCAGCTACTGAGAAGTAGCTTCTACTGCTGTATTTCTTCCCAGGCAGACAGGATTAAACATTCTTGGATCAGTATTTCCTGATCAGGTTCTGGAGCAGAAGTGTTCCCTCAAAGCAGAGGGAAGGTTTTGGTTCTAGGTATTCAAAGGGTTCCTCAAAGTTTTAACTTCTGTAATGATTCCTGTCATGGAGTCAGCTGACTCTTGGTTCAACCAAGAGCTGTGAAAAAAAAACAATAAGAATTAAATGATCAATTCATATAGAATCATAGAATCATAGAATAGTTAGGATTGGAAAGGACCTTAAGGTCATCTAATTTCAACCCCCCTGCCACAGGCAGGGATACCTCGCACTAAACCATGTCACCCAAGGCTCTGTCCAACCCAGCCTTGAACACTGCCAAGTACTGTTTAATTTGACCAAAATTCCTGGTGTTAGGGTAAAAGGAAGCAAGTGTTTGTGTGTAAATTTACAACTGGATATAGTCCAGGAGATATCTGCCTTCCCTCCACACACACTACTATTTCTGGGAAGAAGAAAGGGCGAGAAAGGAGTTGGTCAGTTTATAGCCTGCATTCTTTCCACTCTTCTTTGGTTCCCTTTTTCCTGTGTTCTTCTTTTACCTAGTGAGCACTCTATTTGTCCTCTTAAACATTTCAGAGTTTGGGGAAGTCCTTGTTTCCTTGTTTGAATCAACGTAAATGAAAGTTATTGTTTGGGATTTGGGTTTAGGGTGGTGAATAAGCATTCAGAATTTTGCAAGGAAGCAAAGGAATATGTATAACTCCTAAATTGATGAGTCTCAAGATGATAAAAATTAACAAAGTTTGCAGACTGAATGAATGGAACCAGAGCTAATGGATCAGAAATTGCTAAACGAGAGAAGAAACAGATGGTGGACTGGGACTGGCACCACTGGAAAAATCAGTGGTATTGGTCATGAAAAAGACAAGCAGAAAGGGTCTTCTAAGAAAGCATGCATTGCAGTGCTTATTCACTTGTACTTGCTGGACTATTCGAATCAAGAAACATAGAAGTGGTTGAAAACGAAAGAATGAACATTTCAAATCTGAAAGCACATTCTGATCACCACCTCATTTGAAGTTAAAGTTTGTTCATCCTGTCTGTTATCTGAATAGGTTTGCTCACCCTTAATTTGCATCACATGTTACTGGTTGTGTACAGTGGAAATTCTGATGTGAATTACATAATGCATAACCTGATTGCCATAAACAAAGCTTGGAAAAAAATGTAGAACCTAAAAAGAAAAAGAATTTGTTTTTGTTGAATCAGGGTTTTAATGTTAGCTATTCAATATAAATGAAATTACCATTAGCATGCCATAGTTTGGTGCTGTGCTTGATATGCACATTCAGTTAGTGATGAATTTCCTCCTGGAATGGAAGGTTTCTGTAGCACTAAATAAATTTGAGACCTTGAGCTTACATTTGGCATCTTTTTAATGAATTCACCACCCAGCAAGTTTCAAAGGTCACAGTAAGATCAAAAACTTCAAAAACATGTTCTTTTGTTATGTTTTAAGCTCATACTCTGACACTAAACTATTTATGACATCTTTTTGGAAGTGAAATGTTGCATGTCTCTATAAAAGGATTGAAATTATTTTATTCAATTCCAAAAAATGGAAGAGGACTGTATGTGAGGAGATACAAGCGCACAAAGAAAATTTGTTCCAAAGATACTGAAACAATTTATTTGAGCGTGGTGAGGGTGTCAAGCAATAAAGCACTGAGTATGTGCTTTCTATTTTGCTTACATAAAAGTGAATTAAAAAACCACAAAGTATTCTGTAGTTCAGAAAGCTCAGTTTTCTCTGTGCTTGTCTATGGTTGCATGAAGTTACAGGACTATAACCCTTCACTTGCGTGGCTTATGGTACTTAACATGGAGTAGATTCAGTTTCCCACTATGCTGTGGACAAATTATCTCATGGGGGTCTCTAGTGCTATAGGTGAAGCTCCTTAATTTTCTTCTGGATGCTGGAAGGATGCCAAGACAAAATCATGTTGTGGAGTCCTAGATATCTCATTTTTGCTCCACATTGGGATATAAAGTCCCAATATTCATCTGTTTCTAAGGACTACCAAAATCCTTCAGTATAGTGAAAGTATGGTAAAAGAATTTCACCAGCTTAGTAAAAGCGAGGTGTGATTCTTCCGTGGTTTTGCCCTCCTCTATTCTACAGTAAATAGAACCATAACTATTTCAAGCTCCATGTAGACCTGAGGAATGCTTAAAACAAAATACATAAAATAAGTAGGAAGATGAAACCTTTTAAATAGTTGAGTATTTAAAAAATAGAAAAACAAGTAGAGACGATTTTGGGACTGCTCTATCATGGCAAGTAAAAAGATAACTAAAAGGAATATGGCATCTCCAGGAATGTTCCATAGGAGAAGAATGCATCTTACAGAGATTTTCATTCAGCATTAGTTACTTGCAAAGAACTGGTTCTTTGCCAAACCAGTTTACATATGTTTCCCAGACCTTATGAAAGGCAGACTCTTCCCTGCATTAGTTTCTCAGGAAATAAAACATTCAAGGTTTGCTTCTAGAGATTATCAGTGCTCTCTAACTGCGGTGTTGAAGATGTGTTCAAGTAAACTGCAAACATCTCAAAAGACTTTACATGGTCCAGCACAAAGCCTGAGCCCAGATAGCTGGTGTAAACTGGCACAGCTCCACTGACTTTGTGGGCATCAGTGGGGTATTGTTAATTTACAGCAGATAGATACTTGACCTCTTGTTGTCTGCTAGGCAGACTGATTAGACATAGTCTTTGACAAAAACTGAATAAAAGCATCCAAATATGTTAAACCTCTCAATACATTGAATCTGCTCTTTCTGAAGGCAAGACAAACACTGCACCAGTCATTTCTCCAGCCTCAGGAGACGTGAGAGAGCAAATCAAAACAAAATCAAATGCACAGCCAGATCTACTCTAGCACCATCTTTACTTATGGGATCTTACAAGTAAGAGGACAAAAGCATATAGCCACTGTTCCTGAAACATGATGTGTTTCCTTTGAATGGATTGAGAAATTAAGCTTTTAATGTAACTGTCTATCACATAAAGTACCTGTCTTGCACACATCATCCATCTTTATGGGAAGAAACTGACTCTGGTTTCCGAGCAGTTTGGAGAACTGATTTAAACATTTTGTGGATTGAAATCTTGGCTTTATATCCACAACAGGAACAGGTTATTACTATAAAACACTGTATGGGCAAAATTTTAGCCATTTAGTTATATGGGTCACCAGCCCTGGAACTGTGGTGTGCAAGCACTGTTGTCCTGACCCAAGGACCTAAGCAGGTATCTCTACCTGGTCACACAGTGCACAATAGCTCAATGTGAGGTAGCTTGTCAATTCTGCATTGTTTTGTCCTCTGTGGAGTGGACACCTCTACTAATGCAGGGTAAGAGTGTGCATTTTTTAAGGTCTGGGAAACATATGTAATCTGCTTTGAGAAAGAACCAGTCTTTGCAAGTAACTAGTGCTGCATGACACCCCTTTCGGATGCATTAAGAATCAACACGGCTACCAGCTTCAGAAGTGTGTTAGAGATACGCCTGAGCTCCGTATCCCAGTGAAGACCTTAAAAATCACAAGAAAGAGACTAATAGCCCTCCAAAATCCTACCAGGAGCAGCTCAACAGAAGCCTCATCATACCGATGGCAGGCTGTAGTGATGTAGAAGCATATCATGACCGAGTAGGCTTGGGTCCTGGGAAGAGAAAGCAGAAAGAAATGAAGAAAAGTAAATGTTTGAACTGCAAGCTGCTGTAGCTTTTGCCCTGCATGATCAGGGGGCTGTAACAATGCCTCAGGAAACAGAGAATTGGTGTGACATTTTTTAAAGTAAATAGCATGGGACATTTTAGAGATATATAACCTTTCCTAGCTGCTCACAGAGGAAATGATTCCTAAGGATCCCTTATCTTAAAATTAAATAGGTGACGATGGGAGAGAAACAGAACAGCTGTTTAGAAGCTGTCTTGAAAGAAAGCAGAAAAGCTTGTGTTCTTCAATGGGGTCCTGCTGCTTTAGAAAACTTCTATAAGCAATTAAAAAGTGAAGTAATGATAATAGTCTGACAAAATCCTTCCTTATCTTTGCTCCCTGACTTTCCCTATCATTGCAGGAAGACCAGTTCACAGTTTGACTGTATCTTTGGTTGCAGCATATGAATCACTATTCTCCAAAGAGGTATTATTTACTTAAAAGTGATTAACAGGGATAAGAAGGGTCAGAGTGTTCCACTTTGTGCTGTTAGATGAACTAACTTAATGATAGGCATAATGCAATGGGTCTGGGAGAGCTGTACTGCGCGCCAAAATGATCCCATGCATTATCAGATCTTACCTACCCTTGTTTAAACTAAACAAAATTGTCAGCTACTCAGTTACATTTTCCATATGGTGCAGTATCTTGAGAGCAGCAACTCGAATCAATCTTCATGAAGCAATATTTTGGGTTATTTTCCTGCTGTTCATGTTTCTCTCAACAGTGAATGTTGAGAGGAAAAATAAAAACCCTGAGAGTGTGCTTCAATTAGTTTGTTCTTGTAGCTATTGTTATGATTAATGGAAGATCCAACTGATACCCAGTTTAAAAAATAAAAGGCAAAAAAACAACCTGTGAAAGACAATTTCATTTTAAGAAGGCAAACAAATTACAACATTTCATTTGGAAAGAAGAAAATGGATGGACCTGATTCTCCACTCACCCATGTCATTTTTCTACCAGTGTTAACATAGCTGGTGTTAGTAGAACTTTCCCTAATTCACACCAGGATGAAGAACAGAACAGGGGAACAGACACAGGGTGTGCATTTATGCAAGTCTTTCAACATCAATTCTGATCTGGGAGGGCGATCAGATTTTGGAAGCCAATTCTGGAAGTCTTTCTGAGGACACTCAGTGTGAGTGCATTTGCTCAGCCTGTGTAGGGTGGCTATTTGCTGGAAAAAAGACTGGGTAGAAAGAAATAGAAGGGTGAAAAAAAGTTTAGATCTAGCAGGGATGGGATGTGGAACACGTGTCACAGGGAGACACAGTGGGATAATGGACTGGATGAACTGAGGAAGGAACATAAGAACTAATGAGTTGGGGGCCCAAGTTTTTGGTTGGCGTGAGCTTACCCTTTATTCTCTTCCTTCCAGCCTCCTTCCCAAACTCTGCAGGACAATATCCTGATTTCAGTGCAACTCCTCAAAAACCTGGAAACATCACTGGAAAACCAGATCATTTTATCCACTCACATGGGAACTGGCTGAAATAAAATGTACAGCAAACCATTCTCCAATGACTTGTGATGTGAGAACAGGGAGTATGGGGAATGGGCAACAGTGATGGATTCATTCTTTGGCAGATCTTCTTGGCCATTTCCTTCCATACTCTACAACCCCCGGGAATTTGACAGCTCAGCTACTCCAAGCCTCTGGAAGTTTTGTTGGAGCAGAAAAACTTACGCCAATTTCTGTTCCTTGCTGCACCAACAGCCTTATGTGTTTTTATCTATAATTAAGTTTGATCCAGAGAGTCTTCTTCTTTTAAACTATCTCCTCAGAATGCTTTTATTCTTCTCAGGGATTTTAAAGATGTTGCATGCTAATTCCATGGTGATTCCCATTCATTAACTTGTTTTAACACATTTTTCCTCTCTGTCCATATGTTAATGTCAGAACCCATTCAGCATTTCTGCAGGTTCCTCCTGACCTCTGCCAGGTCTGTGAGGAAATCCTGCTCATTAGGTTTGGTCACCCACAGTGTTGAGAATTTCACCTCAGAAGTCTTTCTACAGCCCATTTCCCTCCAAGGGACAGGGACTTCATTTCCTGACCCCACTCAGTTAATCACTGTATAAATTAGGCCAGAACTGTTGATGCTGTTTGAATAGATCATTTCCTTTAAGTGGAAAGAGTTTCTCTGGTGCAATTAGCAGTGCAGGAAACAGTTTTGCATTGATATGGTTATTTATTATTTCCTATTAGTAAGCAGCATATCCTGTGATAGCTTTCATAATTAGTAGGTGAAGTGTAAGTTTCATCAGAATGCACGTCATAGCCTTCAGTTTTGGATTGAAATGCTAGGCACAAAAATAGTTTGAAGTCAGACGTCCTTGCCTTCAAAGCACCTTTGGCACTGTGTTTGCATGTGCCTTAACAGTCTCCATTTAAGTGTAAAATAATAGCAGAAATACATTAATCTTGAGTTTCTGTTAGAGTTCTAAACTAGGATATACAGCAATGGAAATAGCCCTGTGCCACTATTTTTTGCCAGAGGGATTGCCACAGGGAAAGTGGCCAGGGCATAAATTCTTCCTTCAAACACACGACTAATTGCCACTCATATTATGCTAATACTGGATTATACTTAAATATCTAAACCCATTAAACTTTAGGTCAAATGAGGACAGGATTTATGACAGAGTTGGACATTCTGGACTTCCTACAGGGGAGCGCTATGGACCTGTGAATTAACTTACAAAAGGAGAAGAAAAAAAGCACAGGGACATGGTACTATGGTAGGGACAAACATGGAAAGAAACTGAAGTATGTGTTAGGTTTAAAAGTGAGAAAAGAGAATAGATTCTTTTCCTGACCTTTTTTTTAATTTATCTTGGAAATTTGTAATTAAAGTTGTACACATCAAATGTTTGAGGTCAATAAATTCAGCATGTTATCTTCAGAGCAAATCTCTGCATTCCTTTTCTATACAAGGAGGCTGGAATACAGTTTCTTGGAAACACTGTAAAAAATAGCTCTACTTTCTCAATATTTTCTGCTGAGAAGCCTTCATTTTTCATCTAGCTCTACTCCTGCTCAGCTTCATGGAGGCAGATCCCCACCTTCAGATTCATTTCACTTTGGGATTGGAGATGCATCCCTTTTGGTGGGCCCAGTTCACACAAGCTTAAAGCAGCCTTGGTTGTGCTTGACTCTTTCTGGGCTGTGCTCTGGGGATGATGTATGAATTGTTTGCATCCTTTTCCTGAATACACACACACACACCCACACACCCACACACACACAGAGTCACTTAGCACTTTTTATAGACTTCTTTCAGCCTTTCTTATTTCTGTTAATTTTCTCTAAACTCTTTGAGCACAATAATGTCAAGTGCTGACGGTAGTATTCTAGGTATTATGCCATTGTTGGTACTTTGCCATTTAATGAAAGAAAGTTTCCCCTTTTTTTCTTTGGCCTGTGACATGAATTGTCTGTAAATGCATCCCATATTTTCATGAGGCTGTTTGCCATTTTAGCAGATGGAAATTCCATATCTAATTTAATGTCCATTAGGTCTCCTTCAGTACCATCGCTTTCCAACTGTATCCCCACTATGAAATTAGCATTAACCCCACCACCACCACCACCACTATATAATTATCCAGTGCTTCCCCCACTTAAAGACCCTCAATCAAAACTTGGAATTATATATGTGAAATCTTAATGTGCACTTTTAGTGCTATGTGCTCCTGATGCTTGTGTTAGATCCACAGACAGCTTGTAAGAGCAGGCTGTGCTGGGATCAACAACGGATGAACAAGAGGTGTTCTGCAGGCAGTGATTTCCTACTGGTAAAAGACAGAGGAAGGATGGTGCCAGGACTGCCACTGACATCTCTTGGGGTGAGGAGCAGCAGGGATGCAATTCTGCTTCTCAAGGGCTAACTGCAACGACAAACCATGTAAAGCTGCTCCAGGCTTTACTCCTCTGGCCAAGGTGGAAGCCAGTTTTTTTCCACTTCCTTGCATAATACAACCACTCCATTAAATTAAGAGTCTGACCCTTAATGCTGCAGATGACAGAGGACGCCTTTGAAACTTGACTGAACAAATGATTTCAGCACGCAGTGAACTCTTGGCACACACAGACTCCTCTCTCCATCAGTGAAATCATTAGTTAGTCCCACTTAAATATCCTGCTGAATTGGAGACCAGTGTGCAGTCTGCCAGCAGGAGCTTGTTGGGGGCTGCTTTGTGCCAATGTATTCTTAATTCCCTCCTGCCTGCTGCTTCATTAAGCTGCTGTTTCTCAGAGAGGGGAAACAACAGGGGTTCAGGCGGCTGACTCACCTTGCTGCCCTCGAAGGGCGCAACGGGAGGTGAGAAACATGCTCTCCAAGGTTCAGAGCTTGAATACGGACTCGAAGATTTGTTTTGTACAATAGGGAACAAGGAACGGGAAGAAATTCACATTAGTCACAGGAGGGGTCGATAATCCTGTTGAGCAAAAGTCTGTAAACCACACTCAAACAAGACAGGTATTTACAGCAGCAGGAGGACTGCAAGGAGTTTGAACAATAAAAAACATGATTTATGTTTTGCAGATTTAGAAATCCAGGTAGGGCCACGTCAAATACTGGGAGTTTTTTTAAACTGACACTTTCACATTCTGATACCAGAAACCCAAACATGTATTTTCTTTACAACCCAATCCTGAAAGTTGTGAACCAGCAACCCAACCTAACATCCCAGCTTAGACAAACTTAGACCTTGCATAATAGGTGAAAAGAGATCCTAAGGGCCCAGAGGGTCATTCTCTGTGGGGGAGAAAGCCTCAGAACGGGTACTGCAGGGAGTGCCTAATGGGCTGCACCCTGAGCTCTCCTAGCATGTGGTCCTGAAGCTCAGGGCACCAGTAATATCTAACTAACTCCAGAGGGTCTCTCCATCCTAGATAATGCAGGGTAGGTGGAAAATGAGATTCATTTAAAGATGCCTAAATGCACTGCTAGGGTGCATGCTGTGCAGGACAGAAACATTTAATTGTGATATGAAATAATTGTCATTGAACTTATCCCCCTAATTTATCATTGGAGAAGGTCTCAGTGTGAATGGTACTCTCTGTAGCATGTAGTACAAGGAATCTGACTAATGATGTTTACTTGCACATTTCCAACCCAGCCAGTAAACTTCTCCAGCATCCAGGGACTGTCAGCATCCAGAGTTTTCTCCAGGCCCATCTCTCCTAATTCTTTTTTCAAATGACTGCTATGTTTTGAAACATAACACTGCAAATAAAAGTGAAGCCATACTTGAATGTCAAGAAATGCATGGAGAACATCAGTAATGCAGGGAATATATACTCAGGGAATACGCTTCAGCAGGAATACTAATTTAGTTATAGTTTTTAAAAGCTGACTGCAAACAGCTGGGCAGCATTAACCATATTAGGGAAACAAGAAAGGTGGAGCAAAATCTAGGGGACTAAGGTATGGAAGTGCCAAATGCATGGAAAAGATTTGGAGTATGTGAAATGTACTGGAGTTAGACTATGTAATAACGGTGATGTGGTGCGCACCCCAAAGATTTGTTGAGCAATGTCTGTGGCTTGTGGCAGGCCACTCTCTTGATAACACAGCAGGGAAACAGAAATACAAGTTAAAATAGCATGTGCTGTGCTTCTTGTAGAAGCTTGGGTCCTACTAGAGGGGAGATCCTGACAGTCCTTTATTCTGTTTTCACACACATGCTAGAGCTACTTTAAAATCTGTAGATTCAAAGCTGGGAAATTAGGTTTAAACTACATCTGCTCCAGCTGCATAGCATTTACTTTGCACTTTACATTTTCCAAGAGTTCTGCAAACGTTAACTAATTAGACTGAATCCCAGCAACACCATTCTCACAGGGGCTGGAGCTTTTGTCTGCATTTTATGGATAGATGGAGAAAGAGAGAGCTCCAGGAGCAGAGTGCAAAGCTTGTCCTCACATAAGCAGACCCATATTCAGGCTGTTCCCATAGTTCAAGAGCAAGTTTTGTGGACTGCAACATTAAGTAGAAATGCTTTGTTAGGAGTTAGTTACTAGTGCAAGTAAGATGTTCAAAATATGGCCCTTTGTGGCTTGCCCAAAGACCGCACAGTGAGTTAGAAGAAGAGCTGGGATTTCACTTTAACTCTGATTTACTTACAGTTGTGGTTTCAGTGCAAACTTCTTGCATTACTTTCTCTTTGTTGGTATTGTTTGATGTCTACCTTGCTGTAGATTCCTTTTTAACCTTATTATATATGGACCTGAAGTGGAAAAATGCATTGCTTGACTCTCTGGGGACAGTAAAAGTGTGTTTCGCCAGTTGTCCATTTATCTTCTTGGGGAGAGAGATTGTAGAATAACCCATGAGAGGTAATTGCATCAACTTTTCTTTAGAGTTAGACAACAAATTAATAACAATTTATCCACTGACATTGATGCTTTTATGTTCACGTTTACTCTCATCGTATTTTATGTTCTTCATGTGTTCCTTTGCAAAATCAACATTTTAGATGCATTTGAAAACAACCCATTAGAGAAAAAAATCATTTTGCAGAGTTGTACAGAGTTTTTAGATGGTTTCAGCTGTGCTCCTTAATGAAATGGCTTATGCAACTCACCAAGTGTATGTTTCTAAGCTTGCAATCAAAGTAACAAAGTGCTGCTGACCTGCGCTACATATTACCACTCCCACGCCGTTTCCAACTGCTTGTCCCTTCCCCTCTGCCAGAAGTTATTGCCCTGTCAGACATGCTACGTTAAATTATTA
The DNA here is from genome assembly GCA_039720435.1 of Amazona ochrocephala. Taxonomy (NCBI): domain Eukaryota; kingdom Metazoa; phylum Chordata; class Aves; order Psittaciformes; family Psittacidae; genus Amazona; species Amazona ochrocephala. The sequence continues at coordinate 112,917,238 of CM077878.1, read as the reverse complement.
ATTAGGAATTTCTTTAGTCACTAGCTTGATTAGATGCATTTCAGTTTAAAAAAAAAGGCCAAGATGTAATAAGTTTCATGTTATTCTTTCAACTATAATTGTATCACAGAGCTGAGCTGGAGAGCAAAGGGAGGCAGCACTGAACTGGCCGGGCTTGGGGCTCAGGAGAGTTTCCTTTAGCAGTAGCAGTGGCAGGGAGCAGGGATAGGGAGGAGACTGGGGATGGCACTCGCTGAAGCTGGGTCAACAGTAGCAGGTCTTACGTGGGCCAAGCACGGCCAAACTCTGTCGCTAAGTGTAGAATTCGTATTAAAGTTTGGTTTGGAATTTGCTTTTGGAGAACAGTTGAAAACTCAGTCTCTAAAATTAGCTTTTAGCAAGTATTCTTGTTTTTAAAGTTCATTCACTAGCATGTTTATGGAAAGTGAGCCCAGAAGGGATGGAATGCAGTAAAAGTACATTCATTTGAAAATTCAAATAAAAATATTTGCTTTGAATCAGAGGCCTTTTTTTTTTTTTTTCCTTTTTGTAAATCTTTCTGTGTTCTTTGTCCAGTTTGTCAGTACTTTTGTTGTCCAGCAAAACAGTCACTGTCCTGAACTTCCCTCTTCCCATTACCACGCAGTATGTGTGAGTGAAGTCTCGTGCCTGTTGTGTTGGTCTTGTTTGCTAGCATGGGAAATCATTGTTATGAAAGAAAACCAAACCAGCAACAAAAAAAAGACAACTCTCCTACCCTCAAAGTAGCGCTCCACTTTGGGAAGCCTGGTGGGAAAACCAGCTGGGAGCTGTTACTGACAGTACTGATAATGCCAAATGAGAAAAAAATTAATCAAGCCTTCACAAAGACTGGCTTGAAATAATGAGGTTTCTAAACGGACACTTTGCCTTTGTCTTCTGGATTCTGAGGAGGGCTCAGTAAATAGTAATCAGTTTACAGGATTACATTTTATTTTCCTTTAAAGTTTCTTTCCTCTGCTGCCAGCTGCTTGTTCCCACATCTTGCCCCCCAGGCAGAGCTCAGTCACATAGCTGTTGCCCATTTGGTACAAGGAAGGAGGGAGAAAAAGGACGTGGAAAGAAATAGTTTGGGGAAGAGGGACAGAAGCTACTTGAAACAATAAGAAAGCAGCTTGGGAGGCAGATCAGCAGAGTAATAGAAGTGAAAATTGCTGCTGTTACTTCCTGGGTTCCTTAGACATCTGCTAATGCTAATAGATACCAAACCCTGTGAGCACTCACTTCAGATGTTTATACACATGAGGCTTGATTATAATGTACTTGGATCTACTGGGAAGGTTGAGTCACAACACCACTGCTATGTGGGATCCTCACTCCTACCTCCTTGTCAAGCAATTCCAGGTTATGCAGAAGGTCATGGTGTGATAAAGGAGCTCCAAACTGCCTGCAGGTCACCTCCCTTAGAGAAAATGCAATTGTGCATTTCTAAAATTCATTTTTCTGATTGAAAAACACTTTGGTCATATCAGATGTTAAGAGCTGCAAAACTGCAAAGTCAGTCCTTTGACTTTTGAGTGTCAGCTCAACATGAAGCCAGATCCCATTCAGTGTGAGTTAACCACTGTCATCTCTATTAATTACTCTGATTTGGTTACTTCCAGTTAAATACGCAAGATCTATTTAACTTCTTATCTCTACTAGTTATAGAGACTGATGAAATACCTTCACAAATTATATTAGAAACAAATGTTTTCCACCAGCTTTGATCATTCTGCATTGGCAAGATCTTTGTTTTCATTCTTTTAGGCAAGTAAGACCACTACGTAAAGAGGTGGACATGAACCAGAGCTGCTGATCTGAACACATGGATTTTTTGAGAACTTTGGATCCAGAAATTAATATCTAAGAAAGAATAAATACACTGGGAGGCAGTGATATCCTTCGATCTGAGCCTGTTTCAAACTCTGCAGAGATTGATATGCGAAGATGAACATGGGTCACCTTGTTCAATTTTGATCGGTTTTATGAAATTAATTTAATGGATTTGGTTTACTTTTGATAGCTAGGCAGACCTGCAAGCTGCCTGGGAGACAACTGGGAAAATTGGGCTGGCAGGGTCTTTGTCATCACCAGAGACGCCTTAATACAGGACTTTTGCAAACATTAGAATCATGTAATTAAACATTTTAAGAAGTCAATCAAATTCTTTCCCACATTCATATGTCTTTAGCTGTGTGTGGTAGGAAAAGGATCCAAAAAGTTTTCTCTCATGTGTTTGCTTCCATGATAATGAACTGAACTGTTCCCCAGAGCCTCCATTTTAGGGTTTCATGGTACTTGAAAATATAGTGGGCTTTAATTTGGCTTTGCTTTCTCTTGTGTTGCAAAATGCGCAACAATTATTGTTTGAAGACATATTTAAAGTTCTCCTTGTTTAATGTAAGAGCTGGTACAAACAGTTTTAAACTCTCAGTCTTCTTCAGTCAGCTCCTAGTTCATCTGTTGGTTTGCCTTCAGAAATGAAGCTTCTTCAGAAGATGTTTGATTGTAGATTCTTTATTGTTCACTTCTTAGAAAGCCCCCACTGTTTCCATATGGCTATCCGGAAGGATAAAAATCTTTTGCCAGTAGCTTCTTCTTCCTTCTTTTATCCAAAAAGAAGAACATCTAAGTGAGTATTTAGGTTAACAACTGCGAATTGCATGTTTTAGGTTTTTTTACTATCTTATACTATATGTTATCTTTTATACAATGCGTTTTTGTAAGGATCTTAAAATGCCTTACAAAATCTTCTTTACATCATGCAACCTCTTTTGTAGGCTGAGAAAGTGAGACCAAAGGGAGCTCATTTCTAGCAGTCATGACTTCTTGACCACAAGTTTAAAAGCCTCCAACTGGACAAAACCAGCTCCTTGTTTATGTACCTTCTATAATTCAGTACAAGCCCACAGTCTTATTGTAACAGATTTTTGACTACCAGTAACTCCTACTTTTAAGACAATCTAGGTGCCCAGCAACTCACAGAGACAGCAAAGACTCTTATTCCTTCTGTTTCTCTATCAAAAGTGACAGGTTACATTTCTCTGCTAATGGCAATACAGAATTTTGGAGTTTCAGACTCTTGTCTGTCATGATTATATCCAGCAGATAACAGGAAGGTAATGTCCTTTGTTGATACAGATGGAGTCTCTTCATGGACAAGACAAGTCAGCTACTTATGTTCCTCTACTGCACCTTCCATCAGAGCATTCTCCAAACACATGTGTGTAATCATACCATATGATTCACAGTCTAATAGCATACATGCATTGATTGCTTCACTTAGAAAAAGAGAAAAATCTGTGATTGGTCATATCAGAAAGATTTTCTTCAGCTGGATAACTTTTGGGTTCCATCCTTTGATTCCAGCTTCAGGTTTCAAGTCCAAATGAACCCCAAATAACACAATCTTCTGAGTCACACCTGGTTTCAATACAAAATCATGTTTTGTGTTTATTTCAAAATAGGCCCAGGTTGGTTCAAAAAATTCATGAACCTTGGCAAACTTTTCAATGAGCATGATTTAAGTTTCTGTGTTTGTACTGTGTGGTTTTGTTGCAAGTGTTTCTCACGGGCTCAGGAACACAATATGGATCCACTATAACATCAGCTACATGATATCTTGCGTGTATTTGATGGTTGATGCTTATGTTTTGATACATATATACAAATATTCTTACATGCACAGCTGAGAACTTGGTTAATTTAGAAGATCACCTTTCCTCAGATCAATTAAGAATTTTGTTTCACTTGTAAAATATACACATTCAGAATTACAGATGGAGAAAAAGAAGTGTAATGGAAAGGAGCTTAGGAAGTTGGCAGATCCTCAGAGGAACTATATTAAAGAAACAAGTATAAACTCTCGATATATGGAAGGAAGGCTGGTAATTCCAGTTAGAGACAAATCTGGTTAAATTACGAGCTTTTCGGAGCCTGTGAAACAAGGAAGAATGGCAAAGAAACATCCCTTTCATCCCTTTTTCCTTGACTCCTTAATTTCTAGGGATGAGAGGGCATTGTGGGGGAGTACACAGAGGTAAATCATATTTTTCTGGTTTTAATACTGGCAAGATAGAGTCTACCCAGCATCCCAGTGCATGAACTTCACTATCAGGCAGGAGTTTGACAGAGTTTTATTTATCCCACAGAAACAGTTTCTGTGCAGTTATATTACTGCATCAGTGGAGGGATCTGTGTCCTAAAATTTAGACTCTGATTCAAATTTTGTCCAGATTGGGGTGTGTGTGTATTAGACTTTGCTTCATAATGAAGATTATTAGAAAAGATGTACTGCTAATGATTTGCATCACTATATCCCCTAAACTGAACCAGAACTCCACATGAAGAAGTACAGGATTAGTTTTCTATACTTCTGTTCTTTGATATCACATTTCCTCCCAGTCAAAGTCCTGCCATTTAGGTACTACTTCAGCGAGAAAATATGAGAAATAAAATCACAGTGAAATAAATCTATCTTCATCTCATTTTTCTCTGCCATTCACAGATGTCAACTTAATACAATAGTTCTTTGAGATGAGGGACCCGTCTGGGGCAGCAGCTCCAGTGACCTGAACACTACAGTGTATAATTCCGCAGAGACTCCATAGCAACTGCAGAAAAAAATTGGTAAAAGCTATAGCTCGGCACGAACATACACTTTCAAAAGTACCCGTTTATTTATAGAAGCATGTGTGCACATTCCTTGAGATAACTCAAAAGCAGGAGATTTTGAGCAGTGTAGAGATGCATTTGTTGCATTGCCTGTAACGCGCACGAGCAGAAGGACTGTGTGTTACAATCCTCATCAAAATGGTGCAGCTAAAATCACCTCCTCCTGGCTCAGCTGGAAGCAGTGTTCCTCTCCACCTGGCTCAGATTGCTGCTTATGTTTTCAGTTGGATCTGGCTGAAAATACTCTTATTTTATACGTTTTGAATTAGAAAATAGGGTTTCATCAGCAATTACATTTGTCAGAAGGAAATCTGGAGGAGGAGCTCCCTGAAAAGAGGAACATCTATGCTAAGCAATTTCCAAACAAAAGCTTTGAGCTCTGTCTTGGAGTTTCTGGGTCTTACACCATATGGCTGTTAATACCAAAGAAGTCATTTCAACCCTGAGCCATGTAAGGGACATGACCACAGAGCTGAAGTCAAAAAACAAAAGGGAAATACCTCTGAATTAAAACCTGCAAGATCTGGAACACTCCTGGTAGCTGATGAAACTGGTGAGAAACTGAAAAATATCAACAGTTTGACTCCTTTTCTTAAGGACAGACTCAGGGCCACCTTGCAGTTTGGAAAAGGAAAAGTTTGGATACAACACTTTGTTGGATAATCTTTGAACATCCCAAACGTATAATCACAAAAAAGCTGTTTTCCAGTGGAAGCCATGTCGCTCCAAAGTTTGTCACGCCCTTTGGCAGAGGAGCTCAGAGGCTCGGCACTGAGCAGACTACCCTATTTCCTGGAAACCCATTTACTGGTGCAAGTCACAGGAGACATAAAAATCTTTCTAAAGTGCCTGGGAAATGGAGACCTAACCCTATTTTTTTGTCAACCCTAAGTTGGTTTTGTTGGGGTTTACTTGGCTAAACTGGCAAAAAAGCAGTGTTTTTTCCTTCTAAGAAAAAAATCCAGGGGGAAAAAATATTGTAGGTTTACATAGAAGTGAAAATCCTTATTTTCAATGGTATAAATATCACCAAAAAGTAGCCTGATACTTTATTACTTTTCCATTTTATTTCAAGTTGCTTAATATTTTCTGGCCAAAGGAGTTTCAAACCAGTAAAGATTCATTAAAATGTTTTAGTTTTAAGAGTACTTTATGAATTATTTTATTATTTATTATTAATCATGTGTTGCTTAACTGGGAATTTAAGAGGTCAAATACAGTCTGCATTTTATAGCCGTTTTTCACAAAAAATATCATCTTCTAAGGAAACTCAGTTTGTAATGAAAATTATTTTTCAGGATGAGCTGTTATCAGTTTGGGAACATTTGACTCCTACATTTTTCAAAGCTAAGAATGGAACGTGAAAGGAACACTGACAGCTAGCCGAAATTCTTTATTGCCTTCTTATGTGATACACATTTGCTCTCCCCAGGATAACTAGTGTCATGCCTGTCAGCAGTACATAAAACAGGCAAACCTTTTATTCCCTTTCTCTGCATGGCCAGAGCCCCACCAGCTCCTACTCTCCCAGGATACAACCCAGTATCCAAAGGCTAGTAGTGCTGTTGTGGTCACGTATTGCCCTTCTGTGGTCCATACCCTCTGAGTATCTTGAAGCATTTTATGGATGCTCATGATTAATTGCGCTTTATAATATTCATGATTTGGAGAAGCAAGTGTCAGAGGAGCCTGTTGATTGTGCTCATGAAACAGTCAGAGAAGACCCAGAAATCCAGACTGAGCGATGTGCAGCTCCTGCTCTCAAGCCTCCCATGTGAGCTTCTAGTCTTCACAAATGCTTAAAGCTCCTCCTTGCCTGTCCTCTGCACTAAATTACCTTCTTTATTGGTTATAAGATACCACAGTGGATTTCCTCATGTAATTGTGGGTTTACGTCTTTCAGCACAGATTGCTTCTCTTCATGTCTTGGCTCTCAATCTTCATTTTCTTCTGAGAGCAGTTTCTGAGCTAAAACTTTCATTAATTTACACTTTGGTACAACAGAGTACTTCTGAAAGCAAGCATGTATGGAGGGATAAAATACTGAAGGTAAATATCTCAAAGGCAGTGGAGAAAACTAAGGAAATAGATGACATCTCTTGTAGTGACATTTCCTAAAAGACTTCAGAAGTTTCTGGAACCTTTACTCTTACCAAATTCATTCCACCTGTGTGTTTGCAAACATGTAATGTCTAAAGTCACAGGTGCTGCAGGTTGTTAGCGAGGATATTTTTATGACTGCATATGGAAGCCTGGATCTAACCCTGTATTCCAGATGAGCCAAGCTCTCCAATCTCTGGGTACAGAGCAGAAAGACAGCTCGGTGCTGGACCAAGCAGCAGACCATACATGTAGTTTAGAAAGGGCATCCATGCCTTGGCTTCCAGTCAACACAGTGAACAAGCTTTAGTGACACCTGTGATGCATTGAGTGATTGGGCTGGTATGCCATTCAATAAAACCTATTTAGCACTGGAGGTAAGGGTCCTAAGGTGAAGGCACGGCCTCATTATTGCAGTGGTGTTGTGCAGCAGTCCTCTTAGGTGCCAGACCACATTAGCCTCATGTGGAGTGTTTGATAGCACAGCATGTTAAGCCACAGGTGTTCTGCACTGTACAAAGCCCTCAAAGACCAGTCTCAAATATTTCTGTTACTATAAAGAGGATTAAAAGGATTTTAAAGCATAGTGGGTCAGCCCAACTGCTGGTGAAATTGCCAACGTTTAGTAAAAAGAGGTGGGGAGCCTAGAGCAGTGGGGTGGAGTGGGGGCTTCAGTGAAGCCATGCTGTATCTTGCAGGGGGATTTTATGATCCAAATGTGGATCTGTAGCACTTTCAACTGCAACTCATTAAGAATTCATGGAGCAGAAAATCCAAGAGGTTCTGGAAATGACAATTCTGAAAAGCCAAATGTGAGCTGTAAATAAAATAGAGTGGATATTCAATTTAGGCTATTAAACATATTAAACATGATCTCAGATCAGCAGATCAAGCTTTCAATTAAAAAACTGCTTCTAAAACAAAAGGACAGAGAGAAGGAGTTTTACAGAGTTTTAAGGCAGAGAACAGATAAAGGCCATAATCGGATATTATACTTCTCAAAAACATGAGAGCTTATTGATTAGAATTGCTGAACAACACTATTCATTCTGGCTGTGATTGAGCAATGTATCAAAGCATGTGTTTATCTTTAAGCATATTTTGAAATCCCATTTGACTTCAATCACCATTGACCCCTGTTACTGAAATTGGACCCTTGGGAAGACACAGCTTTCCTAAATATTATGTATATAAACAAGAGAATCAGGAACACCCACACTTGAGAAATCCAGCAGCTTAAGCACAATGTACCAAGAAATTGTCTCCTAACTTTGCCCATTACATATAGGTGGTGCTGGGGTTAGCAGTTATACATCACTTTGTTTTCTAGAGCCCAAGACCTTTGGAAGAGAACATTTTATCTGACGCTTTATTCATTTGAGGCCCTCTTTAGAGAAAATCCTCCTTCCTTTTACTCCTCATTGTTATATTAGATGATAACGGATGTTTTAGATGACTGCTGGACACCAAGTCATTTGAGGAGCTTGGGGTAAACATGTCTGTGTAAGTAAAACAGTTTTGGACTGACTTGATAGCAAAGTCACTCCAAGAACAAAGATGTAGTTCATGATGTCAGCAGCTGAATGCCAGGTGAAGTACCATCAGCCGGTTTGCAGCCTCATTCTCTCCTTTTGCAGGTGCAGGCATTTAAATACAAATGCAACATTTACCCTAGCTATGGGCATTTTCTTTTAAAAACTTGGACTTTTCTACCAGAGGTGATTTGCACATAGTGGGATATTCTTCTTTGCCTTCTGTGCTGAATTTGATGAATGTAAGTGTTGTGTTTTTAAATAAGATACTGTCCAGTCCATTATTTCAACAATATAACAAATAAGTAATTGATAGCAAGCAATTGATCAAAGGTGGCGATCAAATAATGAGGAATATTTGCACCAGATCTGGAGGAAGCAAGGCCTTTCTGTTTGCCGGGTCAGTTTGTGCACAACACAATTTATTCTGAAGGAATGCAGGGTATTAAATCTGGGAATAATAAATCAAAACAGGGAATAAAGTCTCTCCTGTTTATGGGAACACCTGTTAAAAGTAAACTCGTGTTAAACAAACAACTCTCCGAGGAACTGATTATTGCCTGTAATTTTCAATAGTGGTTTTTCCACTTCAAAAGAACACTTAGCAGCTTGCAAGAACATGTTCATAATTTCACTTACAATTTTAATACAAATGTTTTCCTCTCTGGTCAGTCTTTCAGTTCCTGCAAGAGGTGAGCGTTATTAAACCTATCAGAAAACCTCCAAAACCCTGATACAATGCTTGAAACTGGCTGGAGTTTTACTGAGATCTCATCAGCACTTGAGTGGATCCATTACTCAACACTGAAAAGAAACATAACCTCCTGGAAAGATGAATGTAGGCAACGGATGCCTTAGTGAGTTAATGCCTCCTTTAAACATTATGAAATTTCAATAATATGCGTAAAATACTCCAAAGTCCTGAGAAGGATGTGAAAAATGTAAGGAGGATTCAAATGTTACAAGTGATGTTATGAGTACAAGCAACTTTACGATGTACTAAATATGAAAGAGTTAAATATAAATAGCTAAATAGACTATTTAGCATGGCACCTATGGACACATTTAGGGTGTGCCTAAATTTTGGCTTATTTGGCAGAAATTTAAGTAGTTTCATGTTTGGGTATCTGTAATTACTGAAAGTTCATGACCACTGCAATTAGAAGTTCACTTACATCAAATACCTCAGTTTTGAAGTGAATAACTTGCTATAGCTAAATACTAATGTTTTACATTGTTGGGAGATTATGGCGGCACTGAGTGAAAAAGATTTTAAGCCAGTGTAAAGTCACTGAAAAGTATGTGCCAAAGGTAGAGTTTTTAAGGATAACTGGAAATCACTTTCCAATTCACAGAAATTCAATAAGGTGCCTTGTAATGCTACAATTCTAACCCCAAAAAAACATATTAAATGAATTATTTTATGGATACCAGCAGACTCTGCCTCTTGTAACTACACTTATCTTTGATAAGCACCCATAATGGGCATTCTGTAAACCTGTGTTCACCGTTTCTTCTTTCATTTTAGCAGAAGCTTCCTTTTTACCCAGAGCACAGAATCTGGTTATGTCTTGGAACACGTGAACTGATAAGTTTCTGAATTACTAGTAATGCACTTTGAATATTTCAACTTTGTATTTTATCTTGCTCTTTTAATAGAATTGCCCTTCTCAGATGAGCTCCTTTCATTGGCTTAACATTACATCACAGCATTCAGACGCCCCAACTTTATCTTCAGGAGGCTGTGTTCTTCATCTCACACCTGCCTATATCTTTTATTTCCCACTTGTATATTCTGCTCTGCATTCCTCCAGATAGACTAATCTCATTCTTTATACCCTTTTCTGCATGTTGAATTTGTTCTTTCTTCATGCTGCCTCTTACTCTTAGAACAGATGCTTCTGGTAACTCTTCTTAGCTCTTAGGTTTCTTTCATTAAAAATGAAGTGCAGGTATACTTTATGCCTTGCGTTGCTCTCTGGTTATACTGTCAAGTCTGGAGTAGCACTGCTGAAATCTTGTCTCTCTGTTAGCAAACTCTTTTGGCTAAGAGACGTCTTACCAAATGGTTCATAAAGCACAACCTAAATTTTCTTTGCCTCTGAATATCCAGCAGAAAAAAAAGTGCAAAATCCCCCAATATTAATTAAACCATAAATTTATATGCCTACTGTGGATGGTTATTTAACCATCTGCATAAGGTCTTACTTCACCACACGTGCTGAATCTCAACACAATAAGAAACTCTTACAAGCTTTGCAGAATAAAAGTTTGATTTCCAGGCAATCAGCCTCAGGGTTCTTGCTGTGTATTTTCCTGTGCCAAAAGTATTTGTAGCTCAGAGTAAATAACCTTACTGTCCATTTACCAAAACCATTTACTAATTCTTAAAAATATCTTTAGAAGTCCTCTTAGCTTTCCTGGGACTGCTCCTGATATAAATTATATGTGCCACAAACAAAATGCTCCTGTCTCTTTGGGATTCCCTTACCTGGAATGTCACTATCTATGCTGAACTGAGTGCCATATTGATCCCTTAAGCATTTTACTATTATGCTTTCTGCATACTTCAATTTTCACAAACTTGCTCTGAGCTCCTTGCTAGAACGGGAAGGGTATTTTTTTTTCAGTCAAAAAGGGCATAATAGAAAAAAATACTGCTTGAAATTTTGCTGACTTAGAGAATTTATTTCTCTATATTTTTCCATTTTTAATAGAAAAAGAAAAAAAGTTATTGCTTTGAAATTTGTTCCTTTTACACTGTGGAAAAGGAAGCTAAGGCCAATGTTTCTGTGGTTAGCTAAAGGTTTCTTTTTCACTATCTGCAGTTTACAAAGGAAACATGCCATGGGAATCTTTTGTTTGAACTTTTAGCAACCTCACTCACCCTGATGCCCTCTCCACCTCACAAAACAGTTCCAAAAGTTGCTCAGAAGCCACAGTACTTTAAAGCAATGATTGCTTTTGAAGGTTTTCCTTGCATCCTCAGATTGTTTATGTTAAAAGCAGGCTGTAAGTGCATAAACCACAGCCTTGATATTCACTGTAGCACCATTGCGGGGATTAAGTATTGTGCTGAATGTGAATTTTACATTTTACATCCCATTAGTCACATTCATCACAGCCACTGCAATGTCTTCTGTGCTCAATGGTAAGAACAGGCCTATGTGATTTTCTTCCACCAGGCCCTGAATTTCTTCTGCTTTCTCGATGAGCATAGTTTTCTCTCCTTGTGTCTCTCTGCATCCTGCAGTGGTGAATATTCACTTCTTTGTGCTCTGAATGCTTCAATTGTCAGTAAGCAAGTTTTAGCCACGCTAAAACTTTGTGCAGCAGTTTGGATCAACCAGGCTTGGAGCAACAGTACTAAGTTCACACGGCCTTAGCACAGCTGGCCGAGACCACAGGGCACTCAGCACATCAACCTCTGAGGCTGGAGAGTCGGCTGAGCAAACACGGCAGAGTTATGTCCCTTCTGTCAGGTGAGTCAGAGGCATAACTATGTTGACAGCAGTGAGGTGTCTGTATGTTCTTCCTTCTGCTGGGTTCTGAAAGATTAAGAGACGATGTGAAAGCGTAAATAGAGTCTTGTGTTTTCCAAATAGACCAGAAACTCAGCTGGTGCAATGTTGTTGGTAGGGTTGATAAGGTGGTGAAAAGGTTTTCAAAAAAGGTTTTTTTGATAAGTACTCGTAATGGGCATTCTGTAAATCTGTGTTCACCATTTCAGGGGCCACAACTAGATGATTCTGAGGTCCTTTCCAACCCTAACTTTTCTATGATTCAGAGATTTCCCCCTTCATTTTAACGGAAGCTTCCTTTTTACCCAGAACACAGACACTTAGAAGTGTCCCATCACGTAACTTCAGTTGTGTTTGGTTTTCATTGCAGGAATTGTGAGCTTTTTGAATATTTTAATGTGAAATTACTGATAATGAACTAGCGGTTTACTTTCAGATGGGTCTTGGCTGACCACCACATAACTGGGGAAAATTACTGTTATTTCACTTTACAGACTTATTGGACCACTGGCTTGAGCTGAGGGTCTTACTAGAAACACCTTCATGTAAAGCAAATGAGCAAGGGAAGGGGAAGACCTGGGCAGGTTTGACCTGGCTCTCAAGATTCTGGCCTTGGAAAACAGCGGTTAGAATTAGACCATTAATTAAACGATTAGAAAAAAAGACCACAAAGGAGAAGGAATTATGGGGTATTGCTTTCTTATTTCGGACCCCTTAATTTTGTGGTAGTTTGTTTTTTAGATGTAGAACATTGTAAAAAATAATGTAATTTTACTATATTTTCTATTTTCTCTTTAAAACCTTATTACACCACCTTTGAAAGAATAGCATGTCACAGTGCTTCAGTGCTTATAAAGTAAAGCTATAGAAGGGGCAGATCCAGATGGGTAATCACAAAGATAGAGGATCAATTTAATCAGGAAGCTTCATTCAGCTATGACAGGGGCAACATTCAGGTAAATGTGAGTAAATAGGAGCCCATATGTTTAAGGACAGTTTCTGAAAAGACAATAGGTGCTTGCCGGCTTACTCACCAGCTTCTGCCTTACAATCATGTGAAAAGTAAAGAAAATGTTGGTGAGCTACTAGCTTTATTTTTTTTAAGAGAATTAAGAGCATCTTGTTGACAACTGCATCCCTTGAAAAACATTTTAATATGAGTTAGGCACTTTTCTTTTTAATTTGCCCATGCAACCTGCTTGAAACATTAAGAATTTCTGAATACCAGGGCAAATGTATCTCTTATTTTCCTAGGAAAGAAATTGGGGAATTAATGCATTTCTGGAGACTATATTTAGATCAAAGAGAGAAAGAATGAGAAAGGGAATTCTACCTCTCTGAACACAGAGCCCTCTGATTTAGATTGCACCAGCAAACACACATACTGTATTGGCGGCACACACTTACCCATGAGGACCTGAGGGTGATTGCATAAACAGTAAACAGTTGACCTCTTCTGACATCCCCTAAGCTAATGGAAGAGCTCCAAGCTCGTTGTTAATAAACATGTGTTGGCATTTCCTCTCCCCTCTTTCCTCAGTGAATGAGGGGTCTCTCGTACAAGCTGTTCTACTGGAAGATGCTGGGAAGGCAATACAACAAATGCAAAAGCAACCTGCAGGTTGTTTAAGCTAATGCTAGTCTGTAGGATCCTCAAGATTTGCCAGAGAAAAGACAGTCCTGGCTCTGCACTTTAGCTCATCTCTGAAGACCAAATGCTCTGAAGGAGAGTGTAATGTATCTTACAGAGTTAGATGCAGACATACCTGATGCCACAGAGGGATCTTTTACCACAAGCTTTCTTGAGCAGAGTTTCTTGCCACTCCACTTACACATCTGAAAATGGCTCAAGTGTTGGAATCAAAGACAGTACTTTGTTAATTTTTCACTTTAAAATACATTTGTGAAAACATCCCATTAAAAAAAAAAAAACACCTAGAGAAGAGCTAGCAAGATAGCAGGAACCCTTGCAGAACCAGATTTTGAAGTAGCACCCTCAGATTTTTCCCCTGATCCCAACGGCTTGAGAGTGCACACATCCAAGGTTACACATGACAAACTGAGAGCTTTGCTGTGGTAATCCATAAAGTCTGTGGTCCCACTGCTCAGCTACTTGCTGAACAGGGAGAAGAGAAGCTGTAGGAGTTGATAACCCACTGGGAGCACACCGTGCAAGGAGAACCATTCAGGAGCACTGGTGGCTTCAGAAAGTCCATCCAGGGGGATGGACTCGGATCACTCCCTTTTTCTTCTGATGTGGAAGCACTCATCACGGGGTGTGCTGATGGACGCTGGAGTGGGACATATGGGGCTGCCTGGGCCCCTTCTCAGTCATCAGCAGAAAGTGTTTTCAAGTTCTTTCTTGAAAGCAATCGGCGCCCTTAGCAACTGGGTGTCTTAAAATGTATTTATTGCAGCTCCAGAGAAAACAGTAGTTTGCTTTTATATATGGACACCATAGTGACATAACAGTAAACTTACAGCAATTCTCTGTGTTGCTGCCATTTACAGTGGTTGCCTCAGGAACTGCAAATCAAGTTACATGTTTTATTTGAGTGTTTGAAAAGGGTCACTGTCAAGTAACTTAGAGCAAAAATTCAAGCTTTGATGGGAAAGGATAGAAAGCCTACAAAAGGCTCCATTAGTAGGAGTACTTTCAAGATCCTAAAAAGGCAAAGGTAAATTAGAAATATTTTAAAGCAATTTTGCTATGTTCCCCTGCAGGATTTGCAGTCCAGCACCAAAGGTGCTGTTAGGCAGACCACCAACATGGGAAAGAGATAGGAAGGAGAATCAAAACTGATTGTGCCTTTTAGTTTTCTTGATTGTCCAAAAACTTAAACACATTCCTGTAAGAAAGTGGGCAGGATTTGTTTAATGCTTTCCTTTTTCAAAATTTGAATTTATTCACTCAAAGCAAAAAATAAAAACAACACCCCCGCCCTCCCCCCCCCAAAAAAAAAAAAAACAAACCAAACAACAACGAGCTTGGCATTTAACAAAAACATTTCCCCCCCAGTTTTCACAAGCAGGTTGAGCATGCACCATTTTCTCTCATTTGCATACTTCAGTGATTTCATTAAAAGAAAGACAGAAACCTATGACTTACTCTGAATAGTGCTTAATATTATCATAATAAGACACTGTCCGTCTGACTTTGGGACATACTCCAGACCAGATTCCACTTGGTTTCCTAGTCTAATTTAAATCTACAGAAAGTGTCCTAAGTAGCAAATGTATGGATGTTAATATGATCTGACAGCAGACCTGGACCAGCAGATTTTAAGGAAGTTTTTAGTCATGTTATACTCCTTGTTGGTGGACTCGTACTTTCGCAGGCTCCTGTCAACAGCATGAAGTTATATTGGGTCCAAAGACTGAAATGGAAAAGCATGAAGGAACAAGGCCTTTTAGCAACTTCCACAAAGTATAATTCTAAAATCAGAATGTTGACGTTTTGAAGAAATTAATTTGTATTTTAGACTGGATCCGTTCTACAGAAAAAGATTTACATTTGAAAAATCCAAGCTGGATTGCCTTGTAATCTTTGTGTGCAGAGATGTATAAAGTGTTGGTGAACACTGCACTATGCTACACTGCTACATTAAAGACAGCAGTTACCAAAAAACAGATTTCAAGCATTTCAACAGAAAATTGTTCTTTTGCAGGCATATGTTTTGTAGTGGATAATTTAATTTAGTTCTAAATGATGGTAGATCCAGGCACTGCAGAGATAGAAGTTGCCTCTGTGTCCTCTAATATGAGTATGAAGACCATAATGCTTTACAGTATCCACAGCATATGATTAAATTGATTTTGAAATGATGAATAAGAGAGTAAGTGGCCACCCACTTCTTCAAACCCTAGATTGCTGATTAAAAATTGCTAAGCATTGAACCTCAGAAAAGCAAGGTTTAATGACCTTATCAGTGTAAACTCTACCATAATTATCTGATCTTCTAGCTACACATTAGTCTCTTCTGCAAGGACTCGATACTTGAGTTTCCTTTCTGCTCTAAGAAGGAAAGATAGGAGTTTCAGACCACCCATTGAGCTGCCTCATTGATGTTTAGGGCTGTTTCCTCATTTGATGATAAAACCATAAGGTATGCATGTTCCTCTATGAGGACATGTGGCACTGGTTTAGAAAATACTTGTCTAACTTTGACCACCGAAATATACAGAGTTAAAAATAGGCCAGCATTCCAGAAATGCTTTATTCCTTCATATCCACTATGGTTTTATCATGCAAAATTTGGAGGAAATCTGGCAAGGAAATGAATTTCTTGAATTCTTTTAAATACAGACAGAATAGTGACTGCTTGGGAAGCAGAAGATATTCAGAGATGCAGAATTAGATTATCAGATATCGCATCTCCTTACCCAGCTGTAAATATTCATCTCACAGAATAAACATAGAACCCAGGGAGAGTCAGCTATCAGACAGTTCCCAGGAGATCAAGGTAAAAAGAACCATGCATGAAATACAAACCCCAAAAAGGATTTTGATCTGTAATTATCCAATTGATTCATTTGATGTGCTTGTGAAGACTCACTGAAAGATTTAGGAGATCTGCTTGAGCTTTGTTTACTCCAAGGCATTTTATTATCTCCATGGGAAAAAGGCAGAGAGGAAGAAGGATGTTATAGGAAAGAGTCAAAAGGCTTACACTGTCCCTTCAACACTTGTATTATTGTTAATAATGGAATAAGTGAAGAAGAGGTTTTCTGTTTGTTTCTTTGTTTTGTAAATGTTTGTTTGTTCCTTTAAAAATAAATCTGGCTCTGTAGTTGTGCTTTCCTTTCCTCACTGCATTCATTGTATACACTGCTTTCTCTTTTTTATGTTTTCCTGTATTACCTTTTATTGTGGAAAATGCCTTTTCCTAGCCTTGATTCCGCAGTTGCCAGAGTTAATCCTCAGCTTTCTTGAGGTGAACACCACTAGAGGTACACTAACTGCCAGCATCTCCACTGCAAGCAATGCTATGGTGTACCAGTTCTGTATCCATTTTGCTTCTACTCTTATCTTGTGCTGATGAAGAAAGAGCACAATCTACATTGCACAAAGCACAGGGTCAAGTCTGACTACCCAAACAAGTTTGTCTCTGGAGAATGCTCTATATACTTTCCATACCGACATTCCTAAAAAGAGGGATCTTTAAGAGCATCATCAGACTCACAGTCTAGGAGCAGTTGTAGCAGTTACTGCATGAAGAATTAAAAACTAAGTGATGCTGCCTAAAGCACTCATATTCAATGTATTTGTTAGGATGTGATTCAGTAAAACTGTGAACAGAAATATAAAATAAGAAGAAAACACAGACAGAAATCATCACAGTATGTCAAATGATGAGCAGAAATGATTTCTGGAAATGTGACACCTTCACTTCAAAGGCAGTGAGGTAATGGCTTTTAGGATGTCGATGGAGTGATAGGAAAGTGCTTGCACTTGGAGTAGGCTTAGAAAAGGGATCAAATCAAGCTTTATGGTCATGGAGGAAGGTGAAAGCAAATCACTGTGCTAGAAGATTGAATAGGATGGAGATAAACACTGTAGGATTTTACAAGCAAAAATAAAAAGTTTGGTTTTGATACAGTAATAAGAAAAGAATTAATACATGAACACAAAGGGAAGAGTGCAATTAGACAAGTCATGAATCTAATCCTAGCAGCACAATTCTGAGTGGACGGAAGGAGGACGCAGCAATATGACAGTATTTAAACACCTCAAAAAAGATGGAAGTTTTATTGCAAGTGAGACACAAGAAATAACAAGTTTCTGCTTCCTGGGCTGGCAGAAAACCCTGAATATTTGGTACAGAAACAGAAATTGCAAGACAGGGAGACGGCCTGCTGTGGGCGCATCTGGTTGTCTGGCTCTAGCACCTTGTTGAAACTGCTGACTGTAGCCTCTTCTCAACCAAGTAGTCCATTGTTCTCCATTTGGGATCTTTCATTGGATCCACTGGCAAAGAACTAAGTATCAGTTTGTAGAATGAGGAAAGTAATACAGACTGTTATACTAAGCCAGTCCAACACAGTATCATTATTTCAATATAAATACATATGTTTTTTTACAGGAAACAGAAAAGGCTGACACACTTTTAATGAATAAATCCAGCAAAATCAGGATGAATAACAATTTTGGTTAGTCTGCTGTTGGCTGCTCCTCAATTCAGCAGAAACCAGGTCTATCACAAAAATGTTTCATTGTGTAATGCATTCTACTTGACTGCTTTTATCTTTTTTTGCCACACACAGAGCAGTAATGAGCATTTAAAGGAAAATATGGATTCCTGTAATACAGATATATGAAAGAATACCAGCAAAATTCTCCCACAGTTTGCTTTAAAAAAGATGTATGATCTTTCAAACTATTTGTTAGAACCATGTTAGTGCTGTGGTGTTGGCATATTTAAATATATGTGTTGCATGATCACACATAGAACAAAAACAGTGTGCAAGTGCTCTAAAAGAATTAGGGGATATTTCCCAAGATTTTTAACCTATTGAGAATATTGGTTAATGGAAATAAAAACCTTTCTTGAAAAAGCGTAACTTTTTATTAATCTTTTACTGGTTTTGGAAGTGTGCATTCTTACCTGAAAACTCCAAACGATTTCAATGAGCTGCTTATTAATAAATGGAAAGTACTGTGTTGAAAGACAGATTGTCACAACAGCCCCAAAGTTTGCAGAATGTATTTTGCTATAGATCATCTCTGTAGAAAGTTAGAAGCCTGAACCAACAAAACTAGAATATATATA
Organism: Amazona ochrocephala; assembly: GCA_039720435.1. NCBI lineage: Eukaryota > Metazoa > Chordata > Aves > Psittaciformes > Psittacidae > Amazona > Amazona ochrocephala. The sequence continues at coordinate 112,898,641 of CM077878.1, read as the reverse complement.
TGTTCTGCAGAATGTGAAGTTGTTCACTTATGAGTGCACTTCATTTTACAGCCTGTGAGGAAAGGCAAGGAGGTAGGAGAATTAACAAGGCATAGCCTGATCCGCCCATCAGAGTTGTGCTGTCAGATAGCCTAAACGCACCTGTACTATCCTTTCCCACCAGAAGTTGCTACAAAATGTCCCCTAAATTCACAAAAAAGGCTTATTTGACAATGCTTTGGAATGCCCTTTAAACTGAGAAGCTACTGGATCTCCAAGTGTAAAAAAGAGAGATAGCAAAATATGGGACCCCATTCTAGAAGGGGGTGAACCTTGCCATGCCAAAAGCAACAGGCGTTGCACTGATTTGTGTTATTGAATTGGACAGTTCAGGGCTTGATTATTATAGCCGATGGACGTTCTCAGGCCACCAGCTCTAACAAGCTCTGCATGTAGGCAGATATAGGTGACAGTCTGTGAGTTAAACACCAACCTGGGGGTCTTACTTAGCTTCTTGGGTAACCTCAAGAGCAGTTCTTTTATTACTGTACTTTCAGGGCATTTCTAGTAAAGGGCTCTTGGCTCTCACTGCACTTCCTAGCCTCAGCTTCCACCTCCAGTATTTTTGTACTAGGTGTTGTAAGAAACTAAAAGAATAAATGGGAAGGCAAAATTAAAAGGAATGGACAAAACTGGAAGATCTGCGTAAGAGCTGTCCATGTAATAATTTTGGCTGCACTAATTATCTATCCCAATAAGAAATACTGGGCTGTGTGCACAGGGGGCAATGATTTGCAGTAGACTGTAAAAGAAATTCAAGGCCCTGGAAGTAAAGTAAGGGCAGTGAATTATAAGCTGTTGAAGAAAGGAACCACCGTAGTAAAATCAGGTCTAAACCCAGCAGATGGTCTTGGAATACTGCACAGGAAATTAGCGCTCTCAACTGCACTTGTACCACACCAGGCAAGAAGAGGTGAATTTTCAGCTGGGTAACAGACCTGCAGTCAGACATCTCCAGTAGAGATAAATTACAGCTTGCAAATAGTAGTTACGGTGTTAATCAAGTAACAGAAAGCACCTCTTTAAAGAATAAGGAAACATTTGCCCTCTGTGGATGAAAGGACTATTAGATTTAGGTTTAGTTTAATCTCCAGCAGTGCCTGATTCCACAAATGAGAAACTTAACACAGGGAGCAGTGCTCATGAGACAGAGAAATCAGAAAAGGGTCCTTATGAGAACCCCCCTAAAAAAACAGTGTTCATCTTCGTCACCTCCTGGAATTTGGAAATGTTTGGGCAAGAAACATTCTGCTTAAATGCCAGTCCCTGAACAGGTATGCACCCTTAGGAAGCTGAAATAGGGAAGAAATTAAGGCAGCTGATGACAGAAAATCTAAAAGCCTTTCTTTCTTTTTTTTTTTTTTTTCCCTCTTTATTCCTGGGGCTTTGGTTCACATTCAGAATAATGGGACCAGAAATATCATTTTTCAAAATGATTTTTTTTTTTCAGGGTAAACTCTTCCAGGTGACTGTCCAGAGGGGTTTAAAATTGTTTTCCACATGATAAAGAGTCCTGTGGAAACTTTCCACTGTTCTCAGTGCAAGGAAATGTCATTTAATTATTACACACAAAATGGCTTCCCGTGGACCTCCGAGCCATGGCACTGTTGATCCTGGGTTATATTTTTTTAAGACCTTCAGACTAACATCTTAATAAAGACAGTGGGTATGAAATAAGATTCTATTATATCCTACATGGCCCAAAATCTCATGGTTATGAATCAATAATTGCATTCTTTTACAAGTCTTTACTTGACCATGCAGAAGGTAATTTATAAAGAAGACCAAAAGGCACCACCAAAGGGGTCCAGCTGCAAGAGGAAATCATTACATTTGATTTAGCCATTTACATGCAGTCCCATGCCAGGGTCAGGAACAACTCAGAAGTTCCTGTGGAAAATAAAAGATACTTTATTACTATTTCAGAAGTTTGTGGTTTTTTTCCTTACCCTTTCCTTAAAAATGGAAGTTGTTTTGTTTTGTTATGTTTTGTTTCTTAACTAAAGATAACATGGAAAAAGTTTGTCCTTGCTTGTGATACTAGGATTATTCATAGGAAGTTAACCTATCCTTTTTTCTCTATGTGAGTTTTGCTTGAGTTAAGGATGTGGCACCTCCCTAATCAGGAAGGTTCAGTCTCTATATTCTGTAGGTACTCACCAGAGGGAGAAACAGAAATTTACTGTAAGAACTGACCAAGACAACTTACAGACAGCAAAAATGCAGAGTGGGTGAAAAATTTCTCAACCATTTAAATAGTTGTAGAAGCATTTATGTGCAAAACACCCTACATCTATTGGAATTATTATTTTCTATGTCCTTTAAAACATAAAAAAAGCTCTTGGCAGTCCTGGGGTAATGGTTGGACTTGATGATCTTAAAGATCTTTTCCAACCTGGTTGATTCTATGATTCTATGTTTCTATACTCTCCTTCAGGAAATGACTGGGTCCTTTTCTAAGTTATGTATTGTCTGAATCCTGAAAGCCACTATTGCAAGGCTGGTGATTACAGAGTGTTAGAGCTGTCATGAGAAGTGTCACAGCCTTTCCTTGAAAGGGCAAGGAAATGTACATCACAGCATGCTGCAGCCCAGCAAAGCTCCCACAGAGATGCTGAATAGCTCATCTGCCCTGGCCGAAACCATTACCCCAATGTTTGAGCTCAGAGGAATGGTAGAGAAGGAATGCATCCTACCTCTTCCCTGAAATGAGTTTCTTGTCTGGACTGGTTCATCTTGCAGACTGTAGTATCCCTTGAATTGTATTACCTTTCATCAAAGTTCTTTACAGAAGTTGCTTTGTACATGTCACTAAACTTTCACATACTTTCATCAGTGGATTACCTGGGCTACATCTCTCTGTCACCTTCACATGGCTCTTTCTTTCAATTCACATTTCCATCAGCATTTCTGGCAGGCCTACAGTGAAATGTTCCTTAGCTTTCACGAATGTAAGGAATGTGGTGGTGAACCACAGGATTCCCCCACCTACAGCTCTCCCTTTCAGCTGCCAGCTGCTTGTCAGATTTTAATTAACGAGAAAGTCGCTAGCAGTTATTCATGCTGGTTCTCTCTATTCCTCTCTGGAGAATTCCTAAATGGTGTTCAGGGCATTGAGCCTACACTTTCTCTTTTTTTAATGCTCTTCTTCCCAACAGGCAGTGAAAAAATGTTAAAAGCGATGAGGTTCTGCACCCAGAGCTCAGTTAATAGACAGTGATGCTCACTAGTTATGGATGCGGCACTTAGGATCTCTCTTCCTTCCACTTCCTCCTCCTGTTTCATACACAAAATGAACAGAGAGGTCTTCAGAAAATTGTCTGCTCAATTGTAGGTGTATTGTTAAACTTCTTATTTTTTACAAAATTATATAGATATATATTGTGTGTATATATATATATATATATATATACACGTATTGAATATAATTTGGGTTAAAACACTGAAAGACTGCCTGCACTGAGAAAGTCAGTATGGGCATGGACCAGCTTGGAAAGAGGGCTTCTGAAAGCATTGTTTCTATCAAAGACACAACAACTCATGATGTGAGTTTATTTCTCTTGCATTTGAGCATCCCCCTAAAACACATACCTTTTTGTTCCTGTCTTGCATTTCCTGGATTGCATTATTGTTTGGCCAACAAACATTCTGTCTAAATGCCACCAAATGTGTAGTTTCATATCAAGAAGTCTGAAGAGCAAAGCAGTGGTACAAGGAAGTAAAAAGTTATTTAACGATATCAGCAGCCAATGAGTATCCTCAGCTTTAGCCTAGCCCTGAAATCTAACTGAAAACAGCGCTTATAGTATGGGAAGGTTGTACTTTTCACCGCTGGCTACCAGCCTTTGAAAATTATTAAAGCACAGCAATAAGCAGCAGTCATTCTAAGTAATCCAACAGACTCAAAGACCATTTCTGTACTCAGCCTCAAAAGTCAATAGCAAACAGTAAACAGTTGGTTGCAACAAATAGCAGTTTAATAGACATGGCTTTTGATAACCTGCAGATAAAATCTGCTGGACTGTGGAACCCCAAGTAGCTGTCCCATATTCCGTAAGAGTTTCCATTATAAGCCCTGTTTTGATGCCCTCAACCAACCCTTCATTCTAAGTCTCCGCAAAGAGTTCCTTCTTGTGTAACATTTCTGCTATGTGGACTCCAGCCAGAGAAAATTTGGAAGGGTGGGGGGAGGGAGGAGAACGAAGCCGGAGGTTATTCTCGCAGGTATGGTTAAAAGAAAGGACTTTGTGAAGGGTGTTATTAACTCTTTGATGCATTTTCTGTCTTTTCTAAGACAATTTTTCCTCAGTGTTTCTGATTTGCACTTCAATTTGTTTTTTCTCTTTATTTTTATTAGTTCCTGGTCATTTTTCATTAAGAAAGAGTGGGGAACACAGCATTGGTTCAGCATTTGCAAATGATGGCATTGCCCTCACTGCCTAAATGCCTCCACAGCTCTGGTGTTGTAAACATTTCTATTCATGTGAGGCAGTAATGGTCTGATTTATACATCCTGTCCCTTCCAGATAAAAGATGTGTCCATCTTGCGTGGAACATGTCCTATATTAATAGAAAATTAAGTCTTTTAGTGATTCTTCAGTTCCTGGGAACTATTATAGACCTTCATCATATATTATATGGAAGGAATAAATTTCCTTCTGTCATTATTAAGATTCATGGTACCTCCTCTACAAGCACTGTGGGTAGACATTGAATATACATGGATGCACATTGCAGAGCTTTGCAGACCTATCCTACAAAGCTTATAATGGATGATATCATGCACGCTAATTAGTTTATGAGACCCATCCACATTTTTATGAAGTCTACAGATGCTATACTATTCAGTTACAGTCTTAACCTGCTCTAGCCTTCACCCATTTAAAAACTGGCTTCTCCTTTAATGTCCTGTCTGCTTGCAGTGATACTGCAGTAAGCCTTTAGGTGAGAGTATCTTCAATCCAGCTCTCTCTCACTTACTCACTAATAAAAAATGATGTTTTGACTGAGGTGTTTCATGTGAAAACCTGGTGATGGCCATTTTTCACGGTCAGAAAACATGGAGTTCATCTTCACAAGCATCATTTGCAGTAATTTCCACATCTCTGAGGAAGGTTCTTGTAAAGAGACTACTGACAACAAACTACCAGAACAATTGTAAGCCTAAAGCATAAAGCATATCAAGTGTGACACAAATAACAGGGCCAGCTCCAAGACAAGATATACACATCTGCAAAGATGAGAAATGGCCTCCAGTTCTGTTGACTGAGAGCTGCTGCCACATACAACTGCACAGCTCCCCACACATTCACATAATGGCAGAGGTTCCCAGAAGGGCATTTAGGCACAGAGCTCCCACATCTGACCAAAGGATTTATTCACATGGTCCTCGCTGGAAATCTAACTGGAGTTTTATACAGCTGATTCTCCTGGTGAGGTCTGAAATTTCAATCTATGTAACTGCCTGCCTGCATTTGTTTAAAGGACAGCAACTAAGCAAACTTCAGTTTATGCCCAAAAAAATTCATACACATGGGAGGCTTTCAAATATTCCAAATAAATTACTATTTGCCTGGCATTACTTTCGAGACTACAAGCTTCCATTCATCAGCAGACTCTTTTCACTCTTTGTTTCTTCCTTTGGAATGTTTCTGTAAATCAGCTTATAAACTTTTGGCTTTAAATAAAAAGATGCTAGGTTTTTTGCTGTTGTTTGGATGGGTTTTTTAAACCCAAATGCAACAGCAACTGCAAGGTCTCTCCTTCCAGCAGGGCTCCCACTGGGAGTTAAAACCATAGTCAACCAAAGAGAACAAAGAACAGAGAGGACAGGGAAAATCCCCTTCAAGCCTCTGAGGAAACCGACTCATCTCTTTATCAGCCTTTGGCTTCTACATAACCCAAAGATGATTCAGAAACGTTCTGAGGTTGTCCCATGCAGGAGGTGGTGGTTATAGTGTTACAAAGGCTCCTCTGTCAACTTCACAGCTGTCTGAAAACTGGCTTTTATTTCACCAGCTACTTCAGTTCTGAAGAGGGGCTTCTCTTTTATTGCTACATTGCATGTGGCCATCCCATCTGATTCATACTGTTCTGGCATTTTGGGCTCTAATTAAGGCCTTTAGTTACAAAAATAAAAGGTTAATGCTATGTATTCAGGATTCCTCAAGTGCCACTCAATTTAGGGTATATTTTAATGATTTAGGTCAAATCCCAGCCATGCAATGTAAGTAGGAGCATACGACCTGTCTTATCAGATCAGACCATTGGTCCATGAAGCCTCACATCGTGAATTCAACACCCAATCTGTGAAAGGAAGGTAAAACCAGGCAAAGCATTATCCCTCTTAGCTAAGTCTGGAGTGCTACCCTCCAGGAAAAAAATTCCTCCTTTGCCCCAGTGGTGATCAGGTCACTATAGTGTAATTAAAAAGGGCTTCTCAGCTCAAAGAAAGAGTGCATGAAAACTGATAATAAAATTACACAAAGTAGGAAGATGCCAAGAATCTTGGAGGGAATTTCCATTTACCAAACTTGTTTACAGACAGTTGCAGGGTTAAAGGCAACAGGAAAATGTTTGAGCTCTGCAGGTACAGGATGATATAACATTCTCTCTAACTGCTAAAACAGCATCAGCAAAGAAACTCACAGTGCTATGTGTGCAAGAGGTCGTGTGTCTCAGGCATTTACTTGTACAGTTTCAGTGCAGACATTATCATGGTCTCTGAAGGTCTGACTGACACAGGCGTGGTTATTCTGCTCCCATTTTAATGGCAGTAGATTAATACTAGTAGATAGCAAATCTGTAACTTAGTGGCCTCTTCAGGATGTCATCTTAAGCAGCCTCTGCATAGCTGTAAGGTCGCTGCAAGGACATGTCTTTTGTGGAGGGTGATAATGTATGCAAAATGGGGAGCATGATCTCCTGGGATGTTCAAAAACCCGTTCATCTTAGTTCCCCTTCAATCATCATGAAATTTGGAATTAGTGTGCAAAAAATGTAAACTTTCAGGACCATAGCATGAGCTGAGTCCCCCAACACACCAACTAATTATTTGAATAAAAGCATGTCATTCTGTAAAATAATAAATGAACTCATCTTTTACTTATGAGAACTACCAGCAGCATTTGCTCTGCACTGCCCTTATTTGTTAAACTTCTGGAACACAGCACTCTGCACAGAATTGTGTGGTCTCCCTTATCATTGTTTTTTTGCATCCTTTAAGTTCAGAGACATTTGCAGGGTGTGCCTTTTTTCCATTAAAGGCTGTTTTGGGTAACAGTAATCCAAGATCTATTTCATTATGCTAACAGCTAAGGGCCTTGTAATAATAATTTCTGTTTGGCAGCATCACAGCCAATTTCATTGATGTTACAGTTGTTTTAATTCTCTTTTTCAGGGGTGAGAAAAGCTCCAGTAATTCTGAGATAATTTCTCCATGCATTTCATCTTTTACTGCAAAAGGGATTGGCAGGGAACTATCCAAGAAAGAAATGTAGATAAGCAATGCCACCATCAACAGAAAGGGAAGGGAAAGGAAGAGAAGGGAAATAAAGGCAGAAAATACTTGCTTTTTTGTCAAACTCAAGCAAGCAAAAGCAAGAACAGCTGTAAACTTTGAGAGTGAAACAACTATGTAAATCTGTATAATTTGTAACACTTGTATGGATGCAGAAGTACTGAAACACCAGTGACCTCATGTGAAGATGATTGGTTGTGAACTTTAAAGTTTGTGACAGCATTACCTGAGAGCAAGGTGTCTGGCAATAGCGAACTAAGCTATAAACATGCACACATAATACATGATGCATAAGTTAGTGAGTATAACAATGGTAATATGACCTTTCCCTTATATTCTTCAACTGTTTTTTCCCCTCTTAACATTCAGCATGTCTGAGGGCAGAGCTGAAGGTGAGTTTTTCAAGCTATTTTTAAGCACAGACCAGAAACTGTAAGAAATTTGCTGGGACAACTCAGAAAAAACTGTGGAAGCCTTTTCTGCCATGAAGCCTGGAGAGGTCACCAGCTCTGCCTTGCACATCCTGGTATCCTCCTGTCCATCCGTATACCTAATGGACAGCTTCCAGGCTGCTTTCTGCCAACCTTGTCAGTGGTGGGAGAGGCTAGCAATCAGGAAAGCTTCCCAGGACACTCTTAAGATAAATATAACCTATGCAGTCTGTGCTCATAAATCCTGTACTTGTAGGATTTGTGCTCCTAAATCTTCAAGGTACTTCTGAAAATATTGCTTTTAATATGAATTTATCCATTTTGGAAAACTTACCAAAACGTTAATAAATCCTAAATCAGTAGGCTTACACCAAAGTCGACTTTCTCTATTGCTGTTAGGAAGGAAAGTGGTTGGCATCAGTTGAATTGAAGGGGATTTCCTTTTGTTTTGCAATGTATGTGCAGACAAGCAGGCACCAAGCTACAAGTGAGTAACTTTCCCACTAATCCTCCAAGGCGTGTGACAATATGACCCTGAGCTTTTACAACTAAGAACAGTATGGTATGTAAATATTATGAACATATATGGTAAGTGCTCTACTTGCTGAAAAACACAGAAAATGATTCCCGAGAATGCCTAGATGACCCTAAAGCTACACAGATTATTCTTTTTCTGTCTGCAGCATTCATCTCCATTCAAAACCACAATGATATATTAGATGCAGGTCACTGAAACAGGAATTTCGTCTTGTTGTCTCCATTTCTCAGTTGAGGATTGATCTGTTTTATTTTGGATCAAAATAATAAAAAAGAGAAACAAAAAAAAAAATAATTATTGTCTTGTATTTGCCATTACATTCTTTCCAAAAAGAGAAATAATCGCTTGTTGAGCTGAGAACATTTTAACTGCCAGCTGAAGACGAGGATGTCTCTAATTGTACAGCAGCACACATTAAACAATGCCAAAGAGCATCAGTTGTGCTTTGCAGTCACACACTTTAAAAAATGAGGAAAATCCAGTACTATTTCCTGGAAAATGTTGTGGCATTCCTTAAAGTCACTAGTATATGGGGGAAAAAAGAATACTGTTTTAGGTCAGTGAATAGAAATTTCACAACACAATAGAGTGTCACCCTTTTTATGATGGATATGTATACTGCTAAAACCATTGCAGTGGCACTAAATGTGAAAAACTCAGGTTTATGTTTATGCACAAGCAACTAGAATAAAGCACATGAGATTAAAAACATGTAGTGGAGACTTACTGATTTTGCCATGAAAAAGTTATGAATACTCCTTCAGTAACGTGCCCAGCTGTTGCAAGGGCCAGGTACCATCTACCCATTTGATAAATATATTCTGTATGACATGGCACATGATAGCCTTTGAAAGTCTCTGTCTCTTAACATGGATATGTATAAGCAGACTCTTCCAGTTCTCACTGTGTATTTTCTTGATTTGCAATTCAGCTTTCATTATTGATAGAGACTTGGAACCTGCGTCTCACAAAGAAGTCCCAAGAGCGCAGATTTATCTATGGAATTATACCAAGAATAAATTAGACCATGGGCCTCAGAGGCACCACTCACAAGGGTATGAAATACTGGCTGGGGTCCATAGTTTCCGTACTTTGGTTATTTCCATTTACTTTAGTTTAGCTTGAGTAGATTCCAGTACTTGGTAAACCTTATCTTTTTTTATTTTTAAGAATATTTTTGCATATCAAGTAAATTTTTCCCATACTTGCTCAACCTCTGCAAAAGGCTCTTCATAAAAAAGGAACTCAGGGCTTCACATGTAATATGGCAAGAACCAAAATTCCATCACATCTTGGGAACAAGCGTTAGATGATGGAAGAATACAATGCAATTACCCAGGTGAGCTTTTAACTGAAATGTATGATTATTAGCTGAGATAAGATTATTTCCTCAGTGTCACTGGACAAACAATTTCCGCATTCTTCCAGCATGACACAATGCTTGTGACTGATGGGGGCTCTTAGGTCCAGGCCTGAGATACCAGCACCCTGCCCTCAAATCCTTCCTCTGCCTAATGCTCCTTGCTTCTCCTTAAAATTCAGTTAACTCCTGGTAACTCTACCATTTCTCCAAGGGGCTTAAAATCCCTCTGCTTCCTTCATCATGCCATTATTACTTAATGATCACTTTGTTCTTATGAAAACATCAGTACTGAACTTAAAAAAAAGGAAAGAAAAAGCAGCTGTGGAATGAAATGGAACAAAATGGCTTTGTAGCAAGGAGTGGCTCCTGCCACCATTTGCTGAAGAATGCAGAGTTTCTAAAACTGGAAATAAACTTGTGTTTCATACAGATTGGAATTTTCGTATGGCTGAGCTGTTGCAGAAAATAAATAATCAACAAAAGTGCTGTATCTCTCGGTCTCAGATTGCTGGCAATAGTTTAGAGCATTTGAGGGTTTGCTAGGGTTTTGCCCTTGTGAGCAACTATGTCCTTAGGGAGAAGTCCTATAGAAGTCAGAAGGGGTTTCCTTTTAAGGTCTGATTCTAACCCCACTGAAGGCAAAGAGAAAACCTCCTGTTGACTCTGTAGGCTTAGTTCAGGCCCATATAAAAGTCAGTTCAGTGACAGCTAATTTTTCGCATTTGAAAGAACATTAGAACTGATCAATTGATAAAAATTATATGCAAGTACTTCTGCAAAATTATTCCAGGGTATATTTCACTGTTTGTTGTTCTTAAGCTCATGCCATCTGATGTTCACAGATACACAGGCTAGCTTACAGTTTAGTCATGAAAATGTTGGAAAACATCAGGAGTTCAGAAGTTTTTGGGTAATGACCAATCATCTGGAAATTCATCTCAGGAGCCCATTATACAGTAGCTGTCATCATTTCAGCCTTTTGTTTAAGAAGTATCAGCCTCTCAACTGGAAGCATGAACTGTACCCAAGATTTGTATTAAAGAAAAGGTTAGAAATCACTTTCTACAGAAGAGAAATATTTCTGGACACCATATAATCAATTACACAGACTTCAATAGCCCTGGAAGTTAAAATTTGAGCATCTGTACCATTCATTTTTTGCCAAAGCATTAACATATAACATACATTTATATATACAGCTATGCAAACCATGCAGAAAGTTAGCATCATGATGGCAAAAGCTGAAATAAACGTCTACCCTCAGCAAAGCAAAAGTCATCAAAAGCAGCTCATTCAGACAGCATATTTGTACCTAAAACCATCATAGAGCTGACCCAGAAGCCAAGCTGGTTGTGGCTGTGCAAAGTGAGGACAGCACTCTTCTACACTATCCTGCAGGATACTGAAACTGCAGCAGGAACAGCAGTGCTGCTGTTAGTCAACAAATTAATACAAATAGTATGAATGGTAGATTTTGTTAGTATAATGAGCTGGAGCTGTGACTAACGAAGAGCAGACACTACTTGTTCTGCTCTCCCTGAGATGGTTCTGATAATTCCCAGCTTGTGAGTGTGCAGGACAGCTGTGTCAGTAGCATCTTCAGTGGTCAAATCCAAATCCAGCACAGCTCACCAATCAGAAACTTAAGCTTGCATACCAGTTATGTGACATATTAGCAGTTTTAAAGTGCAGAATTCATGCCAAATAAAACCAGTTTTATACTGAATGACCATGGAAGAAGCAGTAGGGTGTAAGAAGGATCTTAGGTAAGGGTGGGGTTTGTGCTGGGTGGTTTTATAACCATACTTGGCTGTATAGAAGTGAAGCTAAGCTACATTCTTCACTCAGGGATCATGAGGGAGTTTCACCTCCAGCTCACTCCCTTCTTCAGAGCCACACAAGAGGGTGGGTTCATTGTTGTGGTTTTTCACATTATCCACATGCAACACACGTTGAAGATGGCTGCCAGGAGAAAACTCAGCTCAGTGCAAAGCTGTCCTGACCTAACAGAGAAAATCCCATGTGCCAGCCTCCCACACACCGCGATCCTGCACATGCTTGTCTGTTGCACAATAATCACAGTAACAGTCATGTACCAAAGATACCTCTCCCCATCCCTATTAATTAGTTCACATTCTATAGTTCACATTCTATATTCATCGCTCAGTAATGCAAAATTGTGATTTCCACCCTAACTGTGGGCCAAAGGAATCTTCTAGTAGAGCACATTCTTCTGTCTTTCTGCCTCTATGGAGGGAATCAGTGAAGTAAGAACAAACAACAGAAGGGATGTTCTCAAGTAATGGAGAATCCCTCACTCTTCAGCCCTGTGCAATACGTATACATATGTAAGCAAAAACAATTCCTGGTGAAAATTAATATTCCCTTGTGGGAGTCAGAACTGAATCAGGATTGACACTGATTTCAAATGCAGACACCTGGCACAGAGTAAGATTACTTTTCAAACACCAAAGCTTTCCCTGGTAAAGTATTTAAGGTTGCATTTTCAGGCTAAAAAGGAAAAAGTGATGAAAAGCTCTTAAAACTGAAGAAACAGAATCCTTGATTCTGATCCAAATCCCTGCAAAACAAGATCCCATATGGTAATGGATAATCTTAGGAGAATGAAGGGGGATAAAATGGGTACATTTTCCTTCCTCTCCCTCTCCCTTTTTCCTCTTTGTTATTTTTCTTAAGTTGCATGTAATATGTCACAGGGGGGTCTCTGCCAAAGAAATGTTTTCATCGTAATTCACAAACAGCACACAACCCATACTTTATTTGTTGTGGCTTTGTAAGGAAATAGTACCTGGTAGTTAGCAAAAGACACTACACAGCACCAAGCAGTGCATTGCAGAGGTGTTAGTAGAGGTCCAAAAAGTGGGATAGACCTATTTTCAGCTAGGCTTCATTAGTCCAGCACAAGCCTTTTATTGTTTTGATGGCTCTCTGTGCTTCAGATAGGAGTAATCATGCAGATACTACTGGGGATTATTGACTGATTGTACTATTAAATGATCTACAGTTGTTAAATGAGAAAAGGTTCCTTGTGTCCTAAGTAGTTGTGCAAACTGAATAAGGCTTCTCAAGAAGCCTGTTGTCTGAAACCTGTGTTTCCAACCAACTGACACAGATGGTCCTTCCCCATGTTTTACATGAAAAACTGTTTCTTTTGGCAATGAGTTCAGTCCTTTCTCCTTCCTACCCAAGTAGCTTTACACTTGTAAAAAGCCACTGGTTACTCATCTGTGGATGGGTTTTCACAGTGGGGCTTGATAGACCTGTGGACTTTCATCCTGCAAATTCAGGGCTTAGAAGAAAATGGGACAATAAAATACACTGTCAGCATACATGTAATGGATGTAAAGGCAACATATCAAAGATGCTTTGCAAATTAAGGTCTAAGAATTGCAGACAGTTGTTGTGTGCTAGTTATGCCAGCTAGCAATCTATTTTCAGTGTAGTTGACATAATGTAAGGCGACAGGACTAATAGCTCAGTCTTAGTATAATTCAGCCATAATGTAACTCAGTTCATAATGTAAGTTGATATAATTGATTTTATTGCTGCCACTTTCTCTAAGATCTGTATGAAACCAGACCAATGGAAGAAAAATGATTTAACGAAATATCTTCTTATGAAACCTCAGATAATAAAGGAAATCACATTTGCCACCTGCTATAGAGGGCAAATTGTTCACACAGGGTTTTTTTTTGGGAAATTTACTTTTATTTATACTTTATTAATTTGGGAGTAACTGGTACTACTCAATTACCAGTTACTACTTCAGCCTACTAACAACTTCTATCCTAGACCAGGAATAAAAAACACTGTGTAGTGACATAAGGCATCAACCCCAGGTTAGTCCGGATCCTGAAGGGTACAGATGCTTACCGGGGTTTGCTTAAGTTCATTTCAGTGTTTGTAAAGACTCCCATGAAATTCACTACAAGTGGAATTGCGAAAAACAAGCAAGCAAAGAGAACCATTCAAAAATGACTGTGTGGGAAAAGCCAAGCATTCAGAAGAAACTTCAAATATAAAGCTTTTAGTTCAGAAATCAGTAAAAAATCCCAATAAATGAAAGAAACATTTTGGATTCAGAAAGCTCTTGTGTTGCTCTCTTGACTTAGTCCAGTGCTTCTGTTCTGAATGGACTTTAATGACTAGAAATGTCTGCCAGAGATGGAGTTCAAACAAATCACCTAGTCTGTCCCACAGGCTGCCTCATTTTGTAGACTTGAAGTCCTTAAGCTTGCTGGTCCATGCAAAGTGGAGAAAGGGAATCTGAACCCATCAAGACCACGCTGAAGGATGAGGGTGTCAGTTACTTCCACAATACTTCATCTTTGAGTGTTTCTTAAAATAAACCCAGAGTTCTCTGGGCAAATTTTTAGGAGCAATTCTGTTTACTTGACAAACTAATTTTTTTGCTGCAAAATAGCTCTTATGGGTTGTGATCTGCTGTCTATTTTCTTCTGGGGAGAACACAATGCTTATTTCTTTAAAACAACACTTATTTCTTTAAAAACTCTACACTTCCATATGTAATAACTTGAATCTGTTCATCCCACACCTATGCCATGTTTAACTATGCTGGCCTAAGACTATGAAGAAGATATTTTTCTGCAGTGATATTGTACACAAGTGAGAGGGTAAGCCATGTTCAGCTGACAAAGGAAAAGAGCAGAGTATTCCTATGGCATAGAAGTGGTTGCATGGTTTTGGAGTATTTGTAGAGGAAGCATTCTTCAGCACAGCCCCTATATTAGAATGTTCTTTTCGGTTCATTTTGGGTATTACGCAGTGAACCATGGAAATACACTATTATTTTACTAAAAAAGAATTAACTGTAAATTATCACTTAATATTTTTTTATTTGATTTTGATTAGCATGTAAAACATGCCTTAATTACATCAGAATAAAACCTGGAACTTGAGCAATTATTTAAATATACCCCTAGAGTATAATACAATTTAGGACTGGACTCCCCTTTCATGTTGTGTGTGGGCTTTTTATGGTGAACCATGTTAAATAACAGCTAATTTGTAACATACACACACACATATGAAACACATTATTTTCAGAGCATTATTTTTGCTGTCTATCTTGAAACAGAGCTTGTGTGTGTATATTCATTTAACACAACTTGAGTTCTTAGAAAACTGTGCTCAAATTCCAATGAATATACATTAATTCTAAAGCAAAATACGAAAGCAGAGGGTTGTTGTTGCCGTAAGCATTTTAAAATCGGCATCACTGTTACAAATGGCAAGAGCTGTGGAGGTCTTAGAAACATTTCTCTGTGCCAAGGATAAAAGTTTGCATTACTTTGGCCTGCCCTAGTCTCAGCCACCTGGTATTTCTATTGACCTACCCTGTGGTCTAGCTTTGGCTATAACATTCAATATACAGGAGTGGGAGCCAGCATTGGGGTTGTTTCCCCCCGCTGCTTGCCTCCTGCAGTCACCGCGCCACATAGCCTGCAGTCACACTCCATCCTTTGAAGCATCACTGTATCCCCATGCAAGTGTTTTCTGTCTTCAAAACATATTCAGAAAGACCTATTTTTACAGAGAGCCACGTATCTCCTGTAGACATCTGCAAAACATCATCTACTCTTGTTGCCCAGAAAGTGGGAAAAGGGGCTTAGAGTTGTGTAGAACCAGGTGTAATGGGCCTGCTTGCTGAGGTGCTCAGCAATTTCATCTCTGTCAATGGATTCCCTCCAAAAATAACCTATGGCAATCTTTTTCACTTTTTAGAAAGGTTGATCAAATGAATTATATAAGATAAAAATCAGAATGCTTTCTGAAGGAACAGCTTAGAAGGCAAGCAGTCATAATTAGATCAGTTAAAATGAAAAAGGCTAGGATATTGTCTGTGAGAAACTGGTTTAACAGAGGCACAAGAAAATCTGGGTTTTCTAAAAAAAAAAAACAACAAACAAACAAACAAACAAAAAAAAACAACAAACAAACCCTAAAATTAAAAATCTGCTAACTGAAAAAACCCTTAGATTTTTCTTTTTTTCTCCATCAGAAAACATGGCAACATCATTGACTTCAATGCCATAATATGATTACAATTGCAAGAAGGGAACATCAGGTCACAGACCATGTCGTTGAAAAACAAGAGTAACTCCATTTGCTGATGTCGGCAGTTTTCATAAGTAGACTAAAATAGCCCATTACTTCAGTGTTCAGCTGCCCAGATGATTTGTGTGGGTTTTTTTTTGTTTTTTTTTTCCTATTTTTCCCTTTTTGTTAATTGAAGGAAGGGGGGAGTTTGGGAAAATTGTGTTGGCTATTGTAAGTACAGCTTGTACTCTTGCCTTGATGCTTGACCCTACGTTCTTTCTTTTATATGAGATGGAATTCATTTTCCTTGGGCTAGCATAAAATGAGAACACCGTGGAAGTTTGTATCATTGGCAGAGGTGAAGGGTGGGCTGGAGTGGATGATCTAATTGGGCTTCTCCATCTTGAAGTTCTTGCATGCTGTTAAGTTCTGTGATGAGCTGTTGGTTTAATTTTACAGGACCTTGGTGGCCAGCTTGTGAAATCTGGCTAGCAAGAACATAATGGAGCTTGCTGCATTATTATGGCTGGGTTTTCTGTGTGGGTTTTTTTGCTTTAAAAAGATTTTTTTTAATACATAAATTATAAAAATAAAGGTAATTTTCATTAACACTTTAAAGGCGAATCCAGACAGATGTGTATTTGTAGACTCAGATTCATAATTTATCCCTTCTGACACATCAATGGCCTAAAAATCTGGCACTGCAGAGACAGACAATCCTTTTCAAACAGTATGCAGTTATTACAACACGACAACATGCAACTACTATTTTTTGTCAGTATCATGAATTAGGTTTCACAAATCATATACATTAAGGATTGCTGTGTAATTTTCATTATCACAAGGAAGCTGATTTTGAAGAATAAACTTTGGAAAAACCTCTCTATCTGTGGTTTCAATTTCATTTGGGCTTTATCAAGAACCTAAAATGATTCATTGTTCCTCTATACTTAGGGGAACTTGTCTGAAAGAGTTAGAACAGGTAAGGGAAAGGCACGTTCTGTGTGTTTTTGTTCATTGTAAATTACTGGACTTTGAGTTATGACTGTTACTGTAAGGAAATTACTGCACTCCTACCACCATTAAAAAGAAACATTCTGGAACAGTGAGGAAATTACTGGAGAAATATATACAAAAAACTTCAAATTATCTCCTCCTGACTCCTAGGACTGCCCCTGCCAGATTTCTATCCTGGTACGTAGAGTGTGATAAATTGCTCAGAAGATCAAACTAATTAAGTAACTGTTACTGTTAAGAATGCCTTTTAAAAATAAAAAAATTAAGCTGTATTTAGCACTCAACACCTACACACCAAAGTACATAACCCAGATGAGCGAGTCTTTAAAACTGTAGAAATGAGCTAATGTTTTTAGGGAATTGTATGCACAATATGGCAAGAGATCAATAACAATTGGAAAAAAAAAAACCCAACCCTCACCTAAAACTACTCAGCTGCTAGTAATAAAGAAGTAGAAAGTTGCAAAATGCATTAACTGTCATTTGGCTGGTTTGTACTGTCTGTTTTGTGCAGTTTCATAGGACAGGTTCATATCTTGGCACTAGCAATGAAATAGTGTTCAGTGTGATGATGTGTACCTTTACAATTCATGGCAACTATGCAAAAAAAGACACAAAGATGTTATCTCTGCAGAATGATTATTATTTTCATTGATAATACTGAATAGAATGGCAGCAAAACTATGTGTAGGCTATGTAAGTGCACACATGTATGGCATACTCAACTATTTCAAAGCATGCACATGCACATATATGAATCTCAGTAACACAATTTTGATTTTAAAAGCATGAAGTTGGCCTCAGGAGCTAAGAAACTGAATTTGTGAGCTGTTAAATGTCAGAGCTGACCTCCGGGATTTTGAGAAGGGATGATGTGGTGAAGGGCAAGCTTCAGGTCATGTTTTATACAAGAAATTTAATTGTTCTGGCTAGGAAGCAAAAGTGACTCATTTACTTGAAGTGGGTCCCTATCTCCCAATGCAGATTTTGAATGGGGGAGCATACTGCTAGCAATAATATCTTTAAAAGAATTGGACTGGTTTACTTCAGTATTTTAACTACTTCCATTCAGATTCATTTGTTTTGGACACATAATTTGATAGTGTTCCAATGATAGCAAAAAACAGAGCTTTTGTCACCCTTCTTGAACCCATGAAAATCTTTTTGTTGTGTTTAAATCAGATTTTTTTTTTTTGCCAAAAAAGAATAGTAAGCTTTCTGAGCCTTTTATTGAAAAATGAAATAAACTACTCAACTGTATAGCTTGTAAAGTCATCATGACACTAGGTTTGTGATATTGCTTTTTACAGTTTCAATCCTGTCTCAGAAAGCTCCCTCTACAGATTAAACGTGCATTTTCAGTTGTGGATAATACATATATATAAATATTTTACTTTTTTACTAGTATCTGATTTATTACTGTCATTCATTTCCTTTCATCTTGTCTATGTCCTGTTTTATCTACTTTAATTTATCATAGAATCATAGAATTGTTAGGGTTGGAAAGGACCTTAAGATCATCTAGTTCCAATCCCCCTTCCATGGGCAGGGGCACCTCCCACTAAACCATGCCATCCAAGGCTATGTCCAACCCAGCCTTGAACACCGCCAGCGATGGAGAATTCACAACTTTCCCAGCCTTTCTCAGCCACCAGTTTCCCCCAGTTTCAGTTTTGGAAACTCCTATTTATCAATGACATGTTTTCTGAAAATGTGAATTTCAATAAAGAATTTTGCCCTAGAAGACATAAATATATATCCTACTTTCTGATCAGCTCATAATTGAAAGAATGAAAATAATTTAACTGTTAGGAAGTCTTGCTGCTTCAAGATGCTTTTATCAATCACAAAGAGTAAATACATTTATCACTGAAATGTGACAATCCACTGTCACTGAGACCCTGGCCATATACCACTGAAATGAAAGTGAGTTTTGCTACAGAAAAGATACCATACACCACACCTACTTTGATCTGAGGAAGAAATACAATTTAAGTTTTCAAACCTACAGCTAAGGCTGTATTTCGAGCTACTTAGAAAAATCTTTACTTCTTCACAGAATACGTGGCTTTTAAGAGAAACCATTAAAGCCACAAAACTAAAAATACTTAAGCTATAAACTGGGTATTTTTAATCATAGTAAGTCATAGAAATATTGTGTGGAAGTAACTTCCAAAAAGTCCTCCCTTCTGCCTGAAGCAGGATTACCAGCCCCCTACAGAGAAGAAGTACTCCTCCCCTTTCCAGAAGATGAAATAATACTCATATGGTTTCACTGTTCATTAATGATATGAGCCTCAGAATTAGTTGCTGGTATTTTTTTAATGAGGATGATTTGCCGTCTGCCTTCAAACACAAGTCCCATGATTTCTGCTGGCAGAAGGTGAAATTCCTACTTCAGTAATGATACTGTGTCTGGCAAATGCAATGTTGACTTAGTTAAAAATTGAGAGAATTCTCTGAAAATGAGATTTACTGATGAGTAAGATGAATAAGAAAGTATAAATAGAATAAGTATGAATGTATACTAAAAATTGGGCCAAGCTGCACAAGGTGGACCCACAGCCAAACTGTCCTGAAGTTTGGAAGCCTGATGTTCAGTGCTCTTTTCAGATCATTAAAGATTTAATTGGAGGCCAATCACAAATATTTTATCTGCTTTCTCTGAAGATCAGGTATTGAAAAACATCTGAAAACTGTTTCTCTCTGAACCCAGGTGTAGTATCAGTGTTCTTTCATACACCAAGAACCACAACTGAAGGAAACCAAATATGCTATCAATTAAAATAACATCTGTTCAAAAACTGCATGGAGATGAAGATACGCCTTATACTAGCTCTTCTTGTCTTATGACCCTATCTGGTGAGTTCTGTTTGTGCCTGAGAACCCAAAGCATTTGACTTTGCTACAGTTCTGTCTCACAAATATTTTTGTTGGTTTCAGTAAAGACCATGCTAGCCAAAAATCTGAACTGAAAATCTGGATCAGGGTTAACAACTCAGTGAACTAAACCCAAGTACTGTATCTGAAGACAGGAATATTATGAGAACTGTAGGGCAGTCCTTTACCATTGCAAGCAGCTATGGTATACAATCTGCCTAGAGAGCTAATCAAGTTCTTTCTGTTCCTATTAGTCCTACTGGAACACTGGATCAGCACCTTACAATTCAGAGAGCTGATAACCTCTTTTCACTTTCAGCTTATTTTGTTACCTCTTTAAAGCCAGTAGCTTCTTTGCCAACAGTGTTATATAGAATCAACTGCGTTATCTAAAATGTTTACAGAATGCGATAATATCTCCTTCCTGCTTTTGTTCTCCTAAGCTGAACTATCAATTCATTCTCACCTTCTCTCATTCCTCTACAGAGTCAAAACTGCTTTCTTCCTAAAGCCATTCCAGTTTACATTAGACAATTCTCTGATAGTGTTGCTAGGGTATAATGCAGCAAATTCAAACAAAACAGAATATAGCATCTGTTTTGAGGTCCAGGTTTATAGGAGAGGTTCAGTTTTGGCTATCACCAGCTTCAATTCATTGCAATTTGCAACCTACAAATTGTTCTGCAAAGCAGACCCAAGTTTCTAAGTAAAACTTATCACAGACCGCACACTTAGCTTACTTAATATCAAACCATAAAAAATCATTAATCTTCCCTTTTCCAGTCAACAGATTCATGAACTTAAGCCAAGCACACGAAATATACATGTAATGAATAATGAAAACAGGTGAATTTCCAATTATTGTCATTTTACTGTAAAAGCTTTGCATACACCAATCAGTGTGAGGCACCCTCTCTTCACCTCCAGATTGAATCTTTCTCGTATGCAGTGTTTCAAAACATAATCCAAACTTAAGCTTTGCAAATTGCACTTATCTACATCATACACTGGGAATAAACAGATGACTCAATATCAAGCCCAGCAGAGGTTTCTTTTTTTCCTTTTCATTATACAAACAAGCAACCTTTCTGATAGCTTCTGCTAAAGGAGTTTTTACAAGTGTTTTTAACCTTTCTTGTAGCAATGCATCATTATTTCTCATGAATAACTGATTTCCACATACTCTTTCCTGACAGCTCTTATGAACATTTCCTGATGTATGAAAAGCACAATCACTAATAGACCTGATTAGATAAGCAAATATGAATGTGCCCTTAAAATGAGGGAAGAAGGTCATGCTATTATTATTGCATTTCTTCCAAAGATGCAACATGTCTTCCTGATGTCCTGACACCAGTTAGACTCAATGTGTGCAAATGAGTTCGAGCAAACACAAGTACTTAAGAGAAGTATCATCATCAAGGAGGTACATTTAGTTCATACACAAATGAGGTAATGTTTTTCCGTAGCATATAATTTACTTTTGGAACTCATTGCCACCTAACATTGTGAAGGCCAAAAATTTAAAGGGATTATTTGAGTGATAGGCTGATTCATCAGGGTTAAGTCTAGTGCTATTAATAACAGTAAAGTCTCCAACTCAGGTTGCTCCCTAAGCCACATGCTACTAGAAGGTTAGAAGCTATGTAAGAAAAAAAAGTCATTGTTTATGTCTGCTACCACTGTCAAAGACTGAATTAGACCTTAAAACACAGCACTGCACCAGCTACTAAGACGGAGAAAAATGACTGCTACTGCTGAACCCAAGAAATATTTGCCTTGTCCTAGGATGGCTCTTCATTAATTTCTATATGGATTCAGGTGATCAAATGCAACAACACAATGGCACGTGGGAAGAGAACGTTCTAATATACTTACGTAAAACTTATCTGTAGGTATACCTTTTGAGTCTTGAAGTGCAAGGTGGCATTTTTGGGCCTAATGTGTACAGATAGCAGCTTCTGCAGTTGCCTGCCAGCATTCTGAGGAAAGGATAACATACACGTTTAGCTCCTTGGTGCATGGATTTGTCTGCCCAAGAATTGTTAGAAAATCTAGTAAAAATATATCCTGTGAATGTTGCATTACAAGAGAAAATGGGGCAATGATAACAAATGGACCTGCACTAGATGGTAATAAAGTCACCAAAGTTAAACAGCGCTGCTTAGCAGCAAAGGGCAATCAAAGCTGGTAGAGTGTTTTGGCCTGGTGAATCTTTGAAACTTCATTGTTTATTTAGACCTCTTGCATCTACAAAATGGAGATAGACATTTTCAGGGAATAACCTCTCTAGTGAGACTTAACCAGACTGCCCCTTCCTGGTTATGCCAAAAATAGAAGATTAACATTTTTTATATGTTATTTAAACACTGTCATCTGCCACCTTGAAAAAAGTGTGAAAATGGCTAGAGAAAAAATGAAGAATTTTGATTAATTTCTGGTTTCTTGGGCTTCTACTGTCAGTAACAGAGCTGTAGGTCCCTGGCTGAAGGGCAATGTAAGAGGTGAAAGTTGTGTTGAAAAATGCAACATCTTCAACATTTACTGGAAAATATTTTTGGCAGCCAGCATGGTCAAAGCACTGTGTGGAGCGGTGGCCAGAGAGTATCCAGGAGTGACTGGATAAGACACCGTTTCAGCAAGTCTTTCCTTTACTCTTCGTTAAAAGAATTTCTCTGTAGCTGTAAATAGAAGCTAGAGCTGCCTTGGAGTCAGTCCTCAAGGACAGACAGGACTAAGAACATAAAGGGGCATTAAGCTCTATTGCTCTTGGACCACAATGGAAATGTGGTTTGAGTTTTTGGAGGGTTCAGGTTAGCTTTTATTTGGCACAAATAGCTTAATGAAGCTTTGGATTTCAAATAGTTCAAACTGGCCTGCTAGTAGCCCTTCTGTAAGGCTACCCAGCTCAACTTGATTTTACCACCAATCAGAAGATATAGAGCAGCTAGGTACCAAGTTTTGGTATGCAGAATTAGAGCAGCCTTTACAAATTATTTAACAGAATTTAACATGCTAGTGCAGGAAACATGATTTCACAGGAATTTAAGGTTACGTGTATATTACAAGTTATTCTTGTCAGTTCATTATTCTCTTTGTATTACTGGGGAGTGGATGCTGAAGATTAGTTTTAAATGACTGTTCCCCAGCATTGCTTCACAATGTCGTTTTTTATAAGAATGTGATGAGCTATCTAAAGCCTGCTTTATATGAAGTGTTTGGAAATGCATTTTCAATAATGATTGGGTAGTGGAAATTCATCAAGTCAAACAGAGGCAATGAATTAACAATAATAATAGCATCTGATGTCACAGTTTATTTTTGAGTGAAAATAACCCAACTCATGTACAGTACATGCCACCTGCATTTTTTAACTCTTTTTCCCTTTTGGGTACAAACAGAAAATGAGCATGCTCTGAAGAGCTAGTATATTTATGAAGAAGTTTAACAAATGCAATTACAGCAGGACATTGTAGCTAAGATTGCACATGGGTAAACACGTGCTTTCACACCAAGGGAAAAGTTTAGCTTGGCAGCTGAGGCTGAGAAGCATTACTCCAATCTCACTTAAAGCCAAAACTGCAGAAACCTAAGCAATTTCCAAAAATAACACCAAAATTAGAGCCTTGAACCTCCTCAGACTGGTCATGCTGAGAATGATGATCCTGGGGACCAACAAAGCTACTGAGTCCCCCATGGAAACATTTTTGTGTGCTGATTTTGTGCTTCAGCCACAGACAAAGAAACATATTTCAGCAACTGAATACAAGTGTAAATCAAATTAATTCAGACTATTTTGCTATTTCAAAGTCATTATGAATTTTCAGGGTTTTTTAGAATCATACTAGCTAATATACAAGCCTAAATCCTCTTAACTGACGTTCATTAACAGGGAAAGTAGATGAAACGATATTAACCAATAACTTTCTTGGCAGCTCAGAATAGGTTCTTGAGATACTTATGAAGCCTCAGTTAATGTAGTATCTCAATGGTCCTCTCTATTTCAAAGATTTGCAAAATCTCTCCAGTGTTAGAAAGGTAGAGAATCATTGTCATCTCTATTTGCAGGATGGAAAGCCTGCAGCCTGCTAAGAGATCTTTATTAAGCAAGAGTGAGAAATCTAAATTTTAGAAGTATCCAAGGCTCTAGGAATCAAGGGATTAAATGCACAGGCAGTGTTGGGCTCTGGACTTCACATTCCATTCAGTCGACCTGGTGGGAGTCATTCATGTGGGTGTTGGAAGATTTCCACAAGTGAATCCTACTATCTCAGTGTTAAGAGACATGCCTGGTGAGTCCCAAAAGAGCTCGGGGGGAGAGAGAGGTACTGATATGTCCACTTCAGTCAAGAAGGTTGTCGTGGGTTCAGCAGTAGCAGAGATAAAGCTTCAGGTTTTTAAGGAACATAACTTGTGTAAACATGTATCTTGATGATGATGCTCTTTAGCTACCTACACTATTTTTCAACCATTTAGATGAGATTTGCCAGCTTATGCCCGAAATCTGTGGTGAAACGGAGAACTGCACGCTAGTCTGAATCCAAAGGAAAGCATTACCCTCTGGTTATTTTTCCTGTAGACAAAGTTGTACTGTCTCAGAAACCAGCAATAACATGGAGATATGCAGGACTGCTGTCAAGTTCCCAATGACAGGAAAAAGCTTCCCCATTTAATACCTAACTAGCTAAGTTCAACTAGGCAGTGGGATGAAGGCAAAAAATTACAAGAGGAGTAGATGTCTCAAGTAAAACAGATTCTTCTGCAATACAGCTAGCATGGTATGAAAAGCAAGGTTTGTCTTTATAGCCCTTTTACCTGCATAGGACTGCAGCCAGGATCTCAAAGTGACTGCAAAAAACAAAAAAATTTTACTCTTTTGGAGCTATGAAAGTGAGGAGAAAGGATCTCTTCCTATTGCAGACCTATGTTAAGTACCTACTGTCTCATCAATGCTAATGTGCACAATAGCGAAGACCCTTTCTTTTAGTGAAAGAGGGGCAGAGCGGGGCTCTGAGGGATGTGAAGTTGGTTCAGTCTTAGCTTCAGTCTGTTTCACAGTAGGAAGCAAGGGTGCAACACTATTTTTAAGAGGCATTTCAAATTAACCCCCACCCAAGCATAACAGGAGAGTCTCAGGGGGCACTCTTTATTCAGCAGTTCTTATTGTGGGCTGTGTGCAAATAGCACTAGCTAGCACAACATTATTTAACTTCTACTGTGTTTATTTGGCGGTACAGTAAGTTTTGATTTTCCCATTTATAGAGATTCTGCTGGGAGAAACAACATAATTCACACTAACTATTGCAGTTCCCAAGCAGAGTAATAAAGCAGAGTGATGGATAATGCACCCCCTTACTCCCTGTGCTTTATTATGCATTTCTACATAAAATTATTTTCAGTATTTTGAGAAGGAAGTCCTGACTATCAGCACTGGTGTTTATGAAACTCCAGACCCTATCCAAGAGTCCCCTGACGCAAATGTCCTTCCTCACAGAAGGAACTGTTTCCTTAGCTCTTTCAGCTCATTCAAGCTATTCCCTACAACTCTTTCGTAGGCAATTTCCATCTGAATAGACTTTATTTAGGTTTTGTGCTTTTAGACAGCTATTTAGTTACTCCATTAGAAAAACCAAAAAAAGCCCCCCAGAAGCATGCCTGAAGACCTTACACAGGAGGGTTTTGTCCAGGCAAAACCAAGGAAAGATGTAGGGCTCTTATCAAAGCTTGTCCAGTGTTGCCTATTTATCAATATTCCTCTTTGTGCTAGGAACTGCTCGGTTGCCCTGAGCATTCTGTTGTTTTTCAGCACACAGCATGAGGAATAACAGTTGTTTATTCATCATTAACAAAAATTGTTTGCAATACTCCATAGCTGTATAGCGCTGTTAAATGCACTGCTCGATTCAATAAGGCCACTCATGTACTTAAAGAAACTCGTATGCTTACATACTTTGCTGAATCAGGGCTTAAGTGAACTGCCTAAAATCACTCTAGATGTCTGAGAAGCCAGAACTCCTGACTCCTAGCTCTGTGCATTAACCACAAAATTATCTTTCCCCTCCTGGGAGATTCAAACTCAGTGCATTTCAAAATGACCACTACTGAATGACAGATGAATGAAATGGTACACATAAAAATAACTATGATCAGAAGTTTTCCCTCAAGCTAAACATTAGCAGAGACCCATCTGAAGTTTCCATTTGAATATTTCCATTGCTTTAAAATTCATTTTCCATGTTCATGTACATCTCAATTCTGGCCCAAACCAGAAGGTGAAGTGCCAAAATACTGTACGAAAGGATACTTTTGTGGTCCAAGTGCAAGCATTCAATGCTGAAAGTCTTGCAACAAAGCTTGTTCTCACAAGGTCTGCAGCCAAGTCTTGAAGATTTCAAGTGCTTAGATACTATGGGCCAGATCCTTGACTTCAGTGGAAATACACCCCTTCATGCCAGCTGAAACTCTGTCCCTAGCACATATTCAGTGTCTTTCTAATCCACTATTTCTGAAATACCCATGTTTAGCAAACACCTGGTGCCTTCTTGGACCTCTATCTCAGAAAAGATAAAAAGAAATCTGTAAGCACCTAGTAGTGTCCTAAAAGTCAAATACAGAACTGAGCAATTCTGTCATCTTAGAAAAAGAATTTTATTTGTACTGTGAGGCTTAATAGTCATAAAGCAAACTGTGGGCTACATTATGGAGTATTGATGGCAAGTATCTTGCATGAGCAAACATCCAACTTCTACATCAACGGACACTGCATCACATGAACAATCTGCATTAATATTGTATGTGATAAGTGAGCTACGTGCATAGTTAGACCAGCAATGAACTTAGCCTGCTTTGGTGGTGGTACTGCCATGCATGGAGAAGAGAGATGGACGCACAGAAGGCGGCAGCAGGCAGAATGTCTGTGCTTGTGGTATCTGCAGTAGCCTCTTTTTACCTGAACTCTGCCCTGATTCATGACTGCTTCTAACAGTAACACACACACAAAATGTTGCTTGCATAGTTGTTGAGCAATATTTGCTGCTAGACCTATAGCAAGCTGGTAGGGAAGGTGGAGCACATGTTCTAAAGAGAAATGGCTGCACACGTGGCATGCCTCTGGGTTAATACAGAACTAATGAACTCCCGTGAAATTTGCGTCGTGGGCATCTCTTTGAAAATGAATCCAGGGCCATTCTTCTTTTCCCTGTTTCAGATGAAGTACATAAGAATACATAGAATCTCCTGTAACAAACATGGATTTTATTACCTGATATTGTTAGGCATAAGAGGTGAAAGACAGATTGGGTTGCTAAAGCCACCCCAAGTGGATTCGGGCTACACCCTTAGGTATACAGAAGCAGTTTGGCACCCACCAAGCAGAAATCACAGGCATGCAGAAGGGAGCTGGTCTTAATGCTGCAAATGTGTTTATACTGGAACTCAAAATAAATAGGGAATAATGTGCCTTGTGTGTGTTGAGCAAGCCTATGACACCAACAAATTCAGCTATTTTGAAAAATGCTGCCTGAGGAAACTTTAGCACTAAGCTTTGAAAGGAGTGGAGCCAGAAGTGGGAAAAAATAAAAAAACCAACAACAAATAACCCAGAACATATTTCAAATCTGTGCATACACTATAGGAAACCCTAAATTAAACAGCTTGGCTTTGGGCAACACACAAATCTTCACCACTTCGTAGCTCATTAAAATGGTAAGGGTTCCCAAGAAATGTAAAAAAATCATCAAGCACTTAACAAACACACATCTTATTCAACAACAGCTGAAAAGTTTGGTACGGTTTATAGAGGTTGAGACTCAGCTATTTAAGAAGGTATAACAACCTGGAACTATAATAGTAGTCAGAAAGTTTGGCTGAAACAAGCACCCACAACTGCCTACCTCATTAATTCCTGGTCATGACTGCAGATTTAAGAAAGCATTGAAAGGGATTGCGTTTGTAGTTTCTGTAAATCAATAAATTTTGATGCTAAGGAAAGGTATTGATTGAGAGCACTACCAAAATTAAACTGAGCAAAATAAAGGCAGATTCTGCACAAGGGTCCTTTGTCCTTTTCTAGCAATGCCTCTATACTGCAATTCTATAGTCCCAGAAAGCCACAGTGGGCACAAATAGCAGTAAAACCAAAACATATTCATTTTTTGACAACTATACAATATATGCAATGAAGGAACTCTTTAAGCCATTTTTACTATGAATCTGAGAAAGCTTTGTTTGTTTGATATTATGAATCATGAGCATGTGAATGTAATAAACTTCAAAAGTCTAGAAGAAAGTTTTCATAAGCCTTAAGGAATATTTGGATGCTTTGTTGAAGCCTCCACACCTCCTAAACCAATAAAATTGATATAGTTTGTCAGGCTTTTTATAGTACTTCTGCTAACGTTAGAATGCATTAGTAAGAATATTCTACTATATGGCCCTAAGCAGTGCTCTTCTCCTGGGACAGATCTCCTGAGACCACTATTTGAACTTGTTCTGCTCTTCTGGTGCACCTTTTAGAGCCACTCATAATCATAGCCCTTGAATCTGAGAGTAAAGAGCATCTGGTAAATCCCAGTGGTTAACAACCTTAGAAAAGTCATGAGGAAACACACTTTTCCCACATAGTCTTTTAATTGAGCTCTGAAAACCTGCTATGCACCATCAGCCCACTGTACTGTTTCAAGGTATAGGGCTAGAGACTGAGTTGGAGACTGAACCTTTCTCCTGCACTCCCCCAAATTCTAGCTCAGATTGTGCAGTTGACCCCCTTGCAGGTTTAGCCTGAATGCCTAACTTCGCTCTAATTTTACAGTTCATGCCTGGGATAAGGTAGCTAGGGACCCAAGACTGCTAACGTATGGTGGCATTTTCCTAATCTGCAGGAAACACTTCTCTACTTGCAGCCCAAATAAAGGTCTGTCATGCCTCAGAAAGTGAGAGTTTGATTTGTAATTGCTGTCACCATTGGCATATAAGTAAATTATTATCTAATAATACAGGAATTGAGGGGTTTTCTATTCTGTGTCCCCACCTTCTATTACATTGAAAATACCATTATTCTTACTAAATACTACATTTCATAGGTATTAATATATCAACAATTACTATAGGTTAATATAGAATGTTTTTTATTTATATTGTGGCTTTAGAACCTTACGTTTGTTACATTACTGTTCTATTAAAAAATACCATTGGTAGCACATTGGTCAAGACTTTCCTCTCTGCTGAGTTTTTGTGGACAAAGAAATCGCTGAAATTCTCATTCATGCAACAAAGGCAAATTCACTCCAATGACTTTTTTAAATGTCCATGCAGATGTTCACACATGTGCTGGCAAAGATAATATATCACCTCATGAACATGTTCTATACAGCTGGTGGCAAAAAAAATTAGCTGGCTCTTTAGTCACAGCTTCGTTTGATTACACCTATATTCTATGTTCTAGATGCATGGCAATGTCAGACACATTTTAGCATGAATATTTTTGGAATCCAAGTTATTTCCTTTCTTTCACGCTACCTACTGTGTACAGTTATGTTCTATGGAGTCCGCACAATCTACATACCTGCATAATCACCATCTACTAAAATGGTACAAGGTATTAGGCCCCAGCATTGCCCATAACTGTTGTCCTCACCCAATTGAATAGAAAATCTAGGTTAATTCACAGAAACAAATAATTATATCCTCTAATACGGGACAGCTTCTTTGTCAGATACTGCCTGCAGAATTCCTGAAAATGCCATACCTATTTCACAATTCTTACTGGTTTTTTTCCAAACTGAGATGCTTCAATTCCCTGAACCAGGCAGAACTAAATAAAAAACAAAACAAACCACAAAACCAAAACAAACAAAACAAACTCAACCCAAACAATTACGTTGTTCATAGTTTTCCCTCACTGCCCCATTATGCTTTTTGGTTTTCAACAGGCTCTCCCATTGCACTTGCCTGCATTTGAGTTCCTGTTGATGGTGCTGGTTGGAGACATTGTTCATTGGTTAGCGTCTGTGTAGGGCCCCTGGCAGCATTGCTTGTTTCTCATTAAATAGACATTTCACAATCCCCAACAAAATATAATTTTCTCAAAGAACTTATTTTAACAAGGAACTACTGTAACAAAACCACAGGGCCTGCCATTTACTCTTAGGCTATATTTTATGTTTTGCTAGTTTCCTTTCTTTCTCTAAACATCACTCGGATACAATCGCTTTCCTAGAAAATACAAATTTTTCCCTTCCGAGTGGAGCAAACTTCCACAGGACAATGATATTGGCCACTCGATGTAGCTTTCTTGTAATAAGAACAACAGCACTCTTTATATTCTTTCTAAGCAACGGCAATAATTTTTGTAAATCATCTTCCATTTTCCAAATTAGAGAAAAAATACAAGTTAAAAAAGAAAGTAAGGCAGAGAACAAAAGGCAAGTTGAATAAGTCCAAAAACATAGGGGGAAAAGCACCCATCCCTTGCTTACCTAAGCCTCTTCCAAGCTGCCATATATCACATCCTCACATCTCCGTGGTTTAAACTCTAAGCTTCCACAGGTTTCTTACCTTATTATCCCAATGTGTTTCACCTGCTTTGAGCACTAAGCACAGCTAAAGTAAGGATTAACCTCTTGACTGCAAATGTTTTTGGGCCCTGTAAATCGTCAGGAGAAAAATAGTTTTCAGCTCTTCAGTTTTATAGTGTTCCAGTAAATGCTGTGGGTGAAAAATTGGACTTTCACTGAACTGTTGTATTGTGTGCCATGTAAAGCCTTGAGATAAATAACCAAA
This sequence comes from Amazona ochrocephala, assembly GCA_039720435.1. Lineage (NCBI taxonomy): Eukaryota > Metazoa > Chordata > Aves > Psittaciformes > Psittacidae > Amazona > Amazona ochrocephala. The sequence continues at coordinate 112,867,994 of CM077878.1, read as the reverse complement.
AAAATACTTTTGAAGTTACTAAGAAACTGAATAAGAAAGCAGCAGTGTTGTTCTAATTTGTCCATTTATTTCCAGTGGGTTTGAATATTGTGAGTCTGATAGCTATCATTTGGGATATAATTTCTCCTTATTATCCAGAGCACAATCATTTCAGAGACAGGCTTCCCCTGCTTATCTCACCAAGTCCTTGCCTCTTTTTAGGAAGATAATCTGTCTTGATAAAATACTACAGTCTCTGCTGAGCCTAAAGAAATGAATTAGAATTGGATATCTGAGTCCTAAAGGAAAAAAAAATCAACAAATACGAATCTCAAAGGATACCCATGGAAAATGTGACTCCACCATTTCCATTCAAATCTAACAAACCTTTAGAAGACAAAGAGAATTGCTTAAAATGCATAAACCAAACTTCATGCTCTTTGAAATTTTATGGGCATTATAACCTAGACACTGTACATTTGCGTGTCTTATGGTAGTGAATTATTACAACTAGTATCTAGTATGAAAGATTAAGTCTCTGCTCCTCACCTCCAGAGGAAGAGTAAGTGTGTTTTGAGTGCTTCACGAAGTCAAACCCCGTTGGGAAGGTTGAAACACTGTGTGATGTGTTAGCCACAAGTTGCACAAGCTGTCACCCACAGCAAAAAAGAAGAGTGGAATTGCTCTAAGATAGGTCATGGAAAACATAAGTTAAGAGAGCACCTAGAGCCAGCTGTTAGAGGCCAGAGGAGTAGACAGCAACCTGCGCCTCATACCCCTGTTTACCTCCTGTGTAGCAGCAGTTTGTGCAGTTGGTACCATAATCACTGCAGTTACCCTCAGTGTTACAGGCAGGACTGATGTCTTCAGGGCTAGTTTTTTACATCTGGGCAAGCCAAGTGGGTTCTGCAGGTGTACTTTAGTCTTTCAGCTGCTGCTGGTTTTCATTGCAGGGAAAAACTCAGCTAAGACCTTCACATCTCATGCTGAATGTATGACGCTGACTGGGAGGGAAGCAAACAAACTACAGGTTTTGTCTAATTGACTACATATGATATGAAAGTCATGGACAATAAACAAGCCATTTCCCTCTCCTCCTTTTTGTTGTTATTAAAGACACTTTACACAGTATAGCAGTCTTCAAGTAAGGGCTGTAGGGTCAGGCCTTAAATCTGACTGTAAAAAACACCTGGTGCCTCAAATGGTTAATACCTCAATGAGCCATGAAAAACAGATGCTCCTGTGAAAAGAGATGTGGAGATTGTGGAGATTTGTAATTTTTAAGTCAACAAGTGAAGTAAAAATCTCCAGGATCTTGAGTGCTGTCTGCTAAAACTGTAAACATTCCATTCAGAGCATCTGCATTCTCTGTTTAATACCTAGTTCACAAACCGACCTTAATTCCAGGTTGAGGCTGGTAACGGGATGGCTTTCCAGGCCATGATGCAAGCACACACTATATTCCATACAGCTTGCACAGGGCTCAACTGAGTGCTTGACCTTATGCAAATATTGCCCCACATTTTATTAATAACAAGTAGTCTATGATATCCCACATACGAAGACAAAGGTTCATACTTGACATTTAGATTCACAAATTCATTTTACATTCTTTGAAAGTAAGTGGCCTGAACTGCTGAGCACCCACAAAGTCAGTGGAATCTCCCAGTGTTCAACAAATGTGAAAGTTTAAAAAGAATAAATAATTAATAACTGAATTTGGATAGAAGGGCCTCTGGGAGAACTCAACAGGGAGAAAGACTTGGCAGTAATCTTTGCTCAACTGAGACACATTCCCCCACATGCTCCTCCTCAGGAACCTGGTTACCATATGTGCTCTCACACCTGGCATGAAAGGGATGTTTAAGGGTAACAATTCCCAAAATTGGTTGTACCAAAGCAACAAGCTGCTTAAAGATACTCAAAATCAAGGTACGCAGGTCTTTTTTACGAAGAAAATTCTACTTTTGTAGACTGCTTTGTAGCAGGTTAGAAGTAAGCAAAAATAGTTGGCTGTATTCAATGAGTGTGGAACTTGTACAGCACACAAAAAAGTGCCCCTTTCCAGGTTTCCTGTATGCTGAATGTTTTTCATTAATGAAAGAATATATGTATCTTCACTACTAAGCCATAAAGCCTTCATTAATCAATAACCAGTTCCCAAAGGAGCACAATGTAGTTGCCTAGCAAATATTAGATAAAAATAATGTTTGAATACATGATTCAGAGAGAGAGATACAGAAAGAAAGGAGGAAAGAAGGCAGTCAGGCAGGCAAAGAAAAGGACTGGCAGACTGAGCTTACTCTTTTTGTGACAGAGACTGTATAATTTAATCTTTCATTTTTTGAAAGCTCACCACAACTGGATGCTTAGTTGTTTAGTTTATAGTTAAACGCTCTCAAGACTGAGTCAGTGTCCCCTTCGCTATAGGATACCGTCTGCTTTTCCTCATACTTTGTGAAAAAGTACAGGAAAGGGTTTGCCAACTCCAGAGGAAGGATTGTATGAAAGACAATCCTTCCCACAAACTGGAGATGGAGACTTAGATCTCTGAAAGAGTTGGGGAACATAGATAATACATAATACATATTATACATGAAGAATCAATCTGTTTTTTGGCAGTGAATTAAATTTTCAGCAGCACTGAATGCCAGATACCCACATGAGCAGGATACCAGCATTACATGAGGAATCAGGAAACTTTGGTGTCTCTATTTCTTCATTAAGATGGTAAATTTAACAGAAAAAGCAGTGAAACTTGTGCTTTTAAATCTAAAAGCATTTTAGAAAACTTACACTAGCCATTAAATGTGGATATTTGGGAACAGAGAGAAAACTTAGAAACATGCTGAAGCCCAAAGGAATAGCTCAGTCTCTAGAGTTCACAACCAGATGAAATACAGGAAATTACAGAGATGTAAACAAGTCTTTCAGCCAGGTTTACCATTACTTTCCCTTTTTCCTTTCTACCTTTCAGTCAACAGTTTAATCCCATAAAAATTAAGTTGTTTCTTGAACTTTCCTTGGTAATCATTTCACTTACAAATACTTCATTCAATTACCATTTGTTTTATCATTTAGATTAATAAGCAGAAATAAGAACTGAAAGGCTGTGATATTCTGGATTTAGTGTAACAACAAGAATCAATATCATGAACTGTTGTATCTTGGCAGTTGTTTTATCACCATCTTGATGGATTTGTTTTCCTGTCTAGGGTACAAATTGAATTTCATCATGTGTTGGCCATGTGATATAGTAATGGAACAGGGAATTTTTTAGCCTTGAGGCTTTGTTATCTGCCTCTTTGTGCATTCTTAAGAGCCAGAGTTCTTAAAAACAGCACTGCAAATATTCAACTAGAAAATGCCCTATTGTAGCCTTTGCAGATTATAGCCCTTCCATACAATGTTTTCAGCCAACTTTCTTCCTGTTTCCCAACCAGTTAAATTTGGAACTATTGTCTTGATCTGTTAATGAGATAGAACATCTAGGAAAGTCAATGAGCAGTTACAAAACTGGCATCTTCCATGTCTCTGAAAATTCTCAGCCAAACTGATATGCCTATTTGAAAACAGATAAGTCCCTTATTAATTTTGGAGACTGCTGCCCCATAATCAGCCTGTCCTTTTCCATATTATTTTGCCGTATATGATGCAAATAATGAAATGAGCGGATGAAAAAATTGTAAAGTGTGTCCAGGGTAGAAGGTGAAAAAGGTACTTCCCCTGAGTTGCCTGAAAAAGTCACTGTGATACATTTCTGCTATTTCTGCTGTTTCCCACCATGACTGGCTTCTTAAATTGTCTGTTATACAGCAGCAAAATATGTTATGAACTAAAAGCCAAAAAAGACATCAAAAATATCTCTGTGCTCTTCAAGGGCTTTGTACTTCATGAGACCTTCTGCTATTTCTATTATTGTGTGTTATATATTGGCTCTTATGGCCCTCAGCATGTGTGCAAGTCCAGAAACACAGACTTCTCAAGAAATGGTCGTGACTTTGAAGAATTTACTATTTAAATAGATAAGACAAAGGCTAGAAGAAATGAGTGTTCCACTGAATAAAATGAGACTGGCATGTTTAGGGTGAGGTAAGCAACATAGACATTACCTTTCTTTCCCTCCCCCCAAAATTTATAATCAGAGCAGCAAATAGATCTTGGGCCTTATGTCATATCCCAGACTGGAGCTCCTTATTTTTACCTACTGATTTTCAAGCTTGGGCACCTCTTTTGCTTTTTCCGCTTGGCATAATTAATGCAGTTTTTTGCTTGAGCCTTCAGCAAGTTGTGGCCCCATCCATCTACAGCTACACAAATACAGATTTAGACATTATGCCTGGCTGAGAGGAATCAGCTCCTAAGAAACAAATAACTTCTGCTATTTTCTCCTTTTGTAAAGTCCTAGAGACTTATTTCAGATCTCTCTGAATCAGTTATCTCCCCATCTGAAACACATATATTTTAGTCTTCATGTTTTATTTCATGGTGATGTCACAGTGAGAATTTAGGATGGGATGTTCAGATACTGATTCCTATCTAGTTCTTCTTAAAGGCATTCAATGTATAGCAGGTCTTTAGTTAGATTTCCAAGTTTGTCTTTCTAATTGCTCTCGCCATGAGGAACCCATTCTCCAGTCAGTTTTTTTCAACACAGAGCAACATTCTTCAATGCGCATGCTGCCTGGTGGTTATTTCTTAAACTACTAGTTCATTTTATATATTAAAAATAAAAGAATAAAGGGCCAAGAGGAAGCTATTCACTTGGCTTCTTATCACTTGGCTTTTATCACAAATGGCTGGCGAAAAGTGAAACACCATAATGAATCCATTTGACAGTAGTAGTGACAGTATTATTATAGCTTTTCTGTTCCCTTCTGAATAGGTCAAACAGAAACAGCTCAGAATCCCCGGTATTTTGCTGCCCTGTATTCACCACCATTGTCTAAATCTTTATCACTACTTAAAACCTTTTATTATCTCTTTATTATAGTAGCAGATAACTGTGCTTGCTAATGCAAAATGTTTTATTCTGCTTATCCTCTGGAAAATTCAATGGAAGCACCAAATTCATTGCATAGGGCTACTGAACAGTGAGCTACTACACCTGAACAAATATCAGTTCCTGAAAACCTGGGATTAATTGAAACCAACCGCACACAAAAGAAATCCCACTTATAGAATGAAAAGTTTAAAGGGAAAAATTTCTCCAAAAATCTAAAACTTTACTGTAAACTATGGTATCTTCTTGGGTGTGCAATATACATGCTTCAGAAGATGGTTGGAATGAGACCCTTTCAGACTATTAAAGAAACAAAAATAAAGAAACTTTTCTTTTGGGGAAAGATATTACTTTTCTAGTACAGTAGACCTAATTTGCGACACAAAATGGTATTTTTGTTTGCTTCCACAATGCTTTTTGCACTTTTTACTTTGCTTTCTGGAGCAACAGAATTTTACAGACAAAAATCTCTGTAGAATGAAAATGCTCGAGTCACAAACATGAATATCATGAATATTTGTCAAACCCGAAACTTAAGTGTGCTCATACAGATTCCAGAAAATAACAGTTTTTTGCAGGGAGCAAAAAAATTCTCAGGAGAATTTAATCTGTCTGGCAAAAGCTGCTTAATTCAGCTCATATTTCTAATATTTGTCACTTGTCCAGAAGTTAAAAATATTGAAAATATTCAAAATAAGTTAGAGTACTGAAAAAGTACAATGCAACCACAATCTGTTCTGTGAGGAAAGAAGATTGTATGAACTAAAATATTACTTTTACAAAATAATGGTTTAAGAAAATAAATTATAGAATATTTAATTTCATTTGTAAGTCCAAGTAAAAATGATTCATGATCAGTGGATAGAGATTAAGAAAGCAGTAAAAGAGACAAGATGGCTCAGGGAATTGGTAATGTGGTACTGTGCATTTTTGGTTTCAATTGCAGCTTTTCAGTTGCTGTTACTAGTGAATCCCTTATGCTCCAAAACTGGCTTTTATGCTTTAAATTTAAGTTCTCCTGCCAAGTGGCAGATTGCCTGAAAAGTCAATAAAAATTGGGGTCTGGTTCACCACTGAATTGATCCAGTATCACGCCAGTGTAGCTCAGTTGACTTCAAGCAGTGTACTGGAGCACCAAGACCCAGGAGTGTAGTACACGACAGCAAATAACACTTGTTTGGAATATGAACTCTCTTAACTGTAAACTAGCATGCAGCCTTGCCAAATCCTGAGACTTGATTGTGAATCTCACAACAAACAGGATGCTTTCCTTACAGTTCCAGCTCTTCCAACTTTAGGATTATAAGAGAATCTCAGTTTTCTTTTCAAAAGTTAGAAAACCCTCACATTGTACTGACAAATTCATGTATACCTCTGAGACTCAAAAAAGCCTAATTTCCTTTTAACACAACTTTTTAACCTAGTTTCCTCCTCTGTAGTAGTCTGAACCCTTCTATTCCTGTTCAGGGCTGCTAATGTGCTGTCTTCCTGGTCAGTGCAGTACATATCTCTACTGACCAACAGCCACATACCATATTTCAGTATGAAACTTTAGATGGCATTTCTTCTGTAAGAAAGTGTTTGAAATATCTTCTGCAAAAGAATGGTGCAGACCAAACCCACCAGTTCAAGCAGGATGCCAACAGGTTTTGCCCCTCCAGCTCTACCTAGTAAATTAGGGTGCTTAGGGAGGAGGTCAAGACTACATTTCATTTAAAAATCAGACATGTTTCCCATTAACATTAATGGGTGTTTACATACATTCGTAAGACTAAGAGTAGGCCTTGTACTACATATTCATAACATTTAAAAAGCGAAATAAAGATAAAAAAACCCATTATACATGAGGCTGCATTGTTACAAGCTGGAATACATTACAGTAGCTTCTGCTCCGCAACCAATTATGTCTTTCATAAGATTTGTGTTATATTACCTGGCCAAGTACCATCCTTGCCTTAATTGGAAAAGACACTTGAAAATACTGATATGGAAAATCTGCGTTTGACCTTGTGCCCTTGCTTCATGTCAACAATTTCAACCACATCTGCTCTTGCACAGTGAAAATGTTGGCGTATTTCTCTGAGATCTGCTCTGACAGCTGCAGGCTCTTTGTACAGGATAATTCAACTCCCAAATACTCAGAGAGCAGCGAGTGCAGATCTCATTTGCTCTCATTGAATGCAGAAGCTCTGCAAAAAGAATTCGAGAGAAGTTTCCACTGAAAAATCTCTTTGGTTATGGGTCCTTGAGGAAGAATTTATTCTTTCTGTTGCCACCAAGTGATGGGGAAATCGCATCTACATGATTAGTGGAAGGTGGGAAAATGCTTGCAAATGAATACAGAAGTATCCACATGTTAAAATCATTATAGCAAGCTCAACAAAAAGACAATCAAGCTATCAAGTACAGACTTCCCATTATATTTAACACCTGGTAGAGCAGAATCTGACCACGTAAGGTTAATGGGTTTTGCTTCCCCAAATTATTGATTGGAGCATATGTAAATCTGGATGATAAATCTGGATGTCAGACCAGGGATCATGATTAATTTCTTCAGGCTGCAGAAGCTGTGTAGCTCTCTGGAGTCCTGCCAAGGTTGCAATGGCAACATATACAGAAGTTTGGATGAAGTAAGAAGTCTTATTTTAAATTAGCTTAAGATTATTTACGATGTAATTCCTCATGATCATTTCTTGATGTGGTGTTAACTGAAAACAAGTTTCTTATAGAAAAAGATTTATTTCCCTGACTGTAGATATAACACTATCTGTCACTTGCGTTCCATCTATACTTCATTTTAAGGATAACAGGCACCACTTTTGACCTGTTGCACCCTTTGATACTTTGCTTGATTTTGCATTAATAGTTTTAGGCATACTAAATATCACATACAGAAAGTTTGCACCTTGCTGGATTGTACTTTGGAAGACAAAGAGACGCTGTCCACTTTTTTCTCATTTCAAGCACAGAATTCCACACCAAGGTTAGTAAGCAGAAATTAGATGGGAAAGAGAGGAAGAAAAAGAATCCTTTTATTTCATTACATGGAAGTGAGGATTGTCAGAATGTATTTTGCATTTCCAATCAGATGTTGAGTTAGATCCATGAAAGTCAGTACTGTAAAGCATATACAGATAACGGAATTGTGTACTTTAGAGTATTGCCTCTGAAGGTTATTAAAATCTAACATAAATTAAATGAAATATGAACTTCCGTATTCATGACCCATGTTCTTATTGGCTGTTTCAAAAGCTTTGTTTTTTTCTTGCAAAATTCCTTCTTGATTTAAAATTAAATAGTAGGGTAGACAAAGCTCTGAAAGAGATGTTAAATAGTGTTTGTAACATATTAAACTGAGGTTTGGAACAGGGTAAGAGACCTGTGAGCTAGGCTGTGCAATTGCTCTTCTGTATCCTTTCCCTGGCAGCAGGAATGTCTCCAGCATCCTCTTGAATTTGGAACAGGTTCTCTCTATGTATTTTTGAATGTTTACATTCCAAATCCCTTGCTTTATGGTCATATAAGAAGTAGGTTAATGTACCTGGATATTGTAGGGCAGGAAACCTTAATGCCTGTGTAATACTGGGAACTTCTAATATTCATATGGGTGTTTAGCAGATGTTAATGCTTTCTGGTTTGTGATGTCCAGGTACGTGAGCTGATCTATGAAGTACTGCGAAGTTCTGAGTGTTTTGCACATGTGAGTAATATAAATACCCTGTTTCATGTCACTAATCATATCAGAAATTAACATCTCACAAAATGCTTGTGGTAGCAGGTATTTAAATTTCCCTTTTGTTACATGGTTCTATCAAAAACTTTGCAAACATAGTAAATATAAAATGCTACCAACAGAGTTTATCCAGAAAATCCTGAAAAAGTCATGACAATGAATCAATGAGAAATACAAATTTTTAACTGCAATGAAGACAAAAAATACATTGGGTTTTTAAAGTGGGCCACATCATGCTTCTACTTTATTTTAAGAGCATAGCTTCATGAAGACAGTAATAAGATAGGAGATACATATTCAGATTTTTAGTCAAGTATTCCACCTCTAAGTTACTATCAGAACTTGGGGAATCCAGCAACACATATGACTAGTCAATAAAGTCGAATATTCACCTACTCTGAGGAAAATTTACAGGCTTCGGCAATATTCACGTAGTAAAATAAATGATAGTTGTAACACATTTTGCTTATTTAGTGATTACACTTATGAACATCAAGAGGCTCTGGAATCATTACCATAGTCTCACAATTCCCTTGCTAAATGGGTGATTATTATCATCCTACAAAAAGGGAAAGTAAAGAAGTGAGAGATTAAGCAATTTATCCCCTGTCTACAAGAAATCTGTGATAAAGCCCAGACCAGAACCCAGGTCTCCAGACTTTTGGCCACATGGTCCCACTCTGCAGATTGTCCCCTACTGCTGTCCCGATGGATCTACTGAAGTTGTGGGAACAATACCAAACATTTCTGTATCAAAAAGGAAGCAGAGATAGTGGCCAAATAGCCACACATTAAGATGGACTGATACGATTTCTGCATAAATGGATGTAATAATAATTAAGCCGTTCACCAGCCTTATGCATAAATGTAATAAAATGCACTTCGGGTGTTACAATGACCACATGAATTTGTCAATACTAATCCTATTAAATTGTGCCTTACTGTTTGAACCAACTGAAGGGTGCTCAGGCTTAGCCTTGTCCTCTGGCAGCTGCTCCTGAAGGAGGTCCAGTTTACAGACAGTTTCTGCTTGACCACCCAGATATCAGATTCGTATGTGCTCAGCCCTTTTTTCTGCTTATTTAGCCATGTCTCATATGAAATATAACCAAAATCCTATTTCACACTCCATATTTTGGCAGCTCTTGCCAGACTCATGGATGCAGAATAACAGAGTACTATACAGTGAATTTATACAGCACTGTTAATTTGCAGTAGAAGCTTGGCGCTGTGTTCTTCCTTCTCCTTTCAAGGAGTTGGTGACTTTGCCTCCTCTGCGAAGGTCTAAAATGAAACCATGAGAAATGCTTGTGTTGTTCACATGCCGGGAAATCTTGCACGGGAGCACAGCTGCAGCAAGGCTGGTTCCCATTCTGCATTGGTTCACAAGAGAATGGGGTCCCCATTCATCCCCTTGGCCATGTATGATGGGACAGGTCTCTGGGGGTCTGGGGCTGAGGCAATGGAGGGCATTCCCCCGCCACAAACATGTGCGGGTTCTACTGAAAGGTATAGGAAAAAGGTACAGCCATGTCACAAGAGGACTCTCTTCCTAACATTGCGTGTTGGTCTGGGGTGCAGATCAAACAGAAGGACAAATCAGCTCAGAAAGCAAGAAGTAGTCAAGATATATCTCCTTTGTATGGGCCACAGATCATTCCTACTACTGCTACTCTGGTGATGTGGGCACAAGTCTGTCCATAGTTACGGTTGATCATAACCTCATATTAATCTAGCAGGCAAAGAGCAGGAATTCGAATCAGCATGGAATGGGTCAGTAATCCTCCAGAAAAAACAAACAAACAAACAAACCTCTTTTTCAGCTCAGTATTTATGTCACATGAACTTATCTTGGTCATGTTACTCATCATCATTGATCTTGATGATGTTTCTTCATGGCACCTGCTATCTCCTTCCTTACCCAAAGCCAGAATTTGCTATATGTCAGTCTCAGGTCATGCACCTCTGTTTGTCCCTAGCAGCTTCAGTGTGGATTCTTGTCACTGCACCAGGCTCATTTACAGTGCTGTTTACTAGTCTGTGTAGATGGAATTGTGTCTGGACTTCCTTTTCTGCCTGGACTTCCTTTTCTGCCCACTACCTTCCTTGTCCTTGATAGCTGCTGTCTTCTTTTTTTTTCTCTACTTTTGAATAACTGTTAATGCACTGGTTTTGACATTTTCAGCTTTGGCCAGCATTAGAGATACAATGATTAAATCTGTTGCTGGCATCACCTTGAGACAGATCACAGTATCAAGAGGAAGAGAGAGAAGGCACATCATAAGCCGTGAGCTGGAAACCAAGACTACCTAGCACCAAACTGAAGGTAGAAGTTGTTGCAAACAGGCTGTTTATTTCTATACATATGTAATCTATTCCTTACAAAGTGAATGTATTGGTCACATCTATTTCTCAGGAGCATAAACTTTTTTTGGTTGGAGCAGAAAAGCTTTGGAAATGAGAATGTCTTTTAATCCATGAATACTTGTATCCAAAACATGGAATTCATCTGATATATAATCTCACCAGCTGGTTAGTTCATGAGTTTAAGACATTAAGAAGCTCTAGTGCAGTTAGACACAGGGATTGAAAACACTTTTGCTTTACATATCTGGTTGCAGGCAGAAGTTTGCCAAAACAACCCAGCAGACTCAGAAGGCAGAAGGGAAACAGAAGGATTCACACATGCTTTTTTTTTAACATGAAAATCCTTTTTCCTTTTTTTAGACAATCTGCTCCTATTTTGTGTTCTAAGTTTTGCTCATTTTTGTCTGCAAACGTGACTATTCTGTGCAAGTCTTCCTCCTTACCTGGGATTAATCAAATATCAGACAGAAGATGACAGGCTTAAAGGTCTTCCACCGAAGCTGTTAGCTTGGACAGACAGCAAAGAGTGGCCACTTATTCTGGGGCACTGAAAAAGCTATCACTCAGTTTATATTTGTTCATTGTGAAGCAGAAGGTATCTATCTCCTCCTATATGCACTGTCACCAATCTCAGCATGAGCTGTTATAAATTAGGCTGATATGAATACTAGTACTTGTGTGTGTGTGTTATCATCACTCTTGATTGATGCTCAGGTGTGAATTCCTTGCTGCATCAGCAGCGGTCCCTGCCAGCTGTCTGCCCATCATGGCAAAGGCAGTAAGTCCAGAATGGAATGCTCTTGGAAGGGGCTTCATTGCAGTTGGGAACTCTGGCAAGCTTTGTGCAGATCTTTTAGCTACAACTGTTTAAGATTATTTAGTGGCTTTTAAACATTGTTCATGCCCATTCCAAACAAGCCCACAGAACATCTGCATAGTGTCTGCTAGCTGTGCTCAGGGAGAGTCTACCAACAATCTGATATTGTTCTCAGCAAATATATATCAGCCCAGATTTTTTTCCATGGCTCAGTATCCTCTTCAAGCATTGAGGGAGCTGTGACCTTTCATTGATTCAGGCATGGAAACTATAATCACAATATCGAGTAGTTATATTTGCTTTGGAAAAGTAATCCTATTGTTCTCTTTAAAAGTTTCAACTAACAGTCAGCATGAATGTCATCTTTATAAAAGGATAGGAAACCTGCAATATCTGGTATTAATAAATGTCTCTGCGCTCAGTGTCTGAACTGGGTTGAGACTGAAAGGAGAGAATGAAGTCCTTATGACAGAACTCAGGGGTAGACTCTCTTGTGAGTATTTTTATGAGATGCAACTGCTACAGAAGTGCATCTTGAGTATCCCAAGACAATCAGTTTGCTCTTCATGGGAGCACAGCGATAATTTATTCCTGACAGGAGAGGAGAACCCGTAGTGGTGGTCTGAACTGCCATTGCCATTCACTGATTCACTCTGAGTGCACTCTGAACTGCTGGATGAATGATCAGAGGAAGAACTGTCCTGCTGGGAATAGATGGGGAGAGATAGCAGCCTCACTGAAATCACTGAGCCTAGCACCGCAGCATAGGCTGTCTCAAACATTGCTGACTTTTAAGAAAATCATCCAAAAAGTGCTAGCAACAAAGAGCTTATAAGACTAAATGTGACAGCAGAGAACTACACACTGACTACAGTTGTGATTGTAACTGTATACTGCAATCACTTAGAAAATTTGTCTAATTTGCAACACTATTTTTCATAGCTTATTTGCTGTTGTAATGAGTGGTAACTGAAGAATTGGTGGTGGAAGGAGATTTGTCTTAAGGTTATTATATAGCACACGGTATCAGGTGAACTGGATTTGGTTCATGGTTCCTCCTTAGTGTTTCTGCATGATTTCAAGAAAGTCACTGAATTTCTCTCAGCATCTTTGCCCTGTCTGCAAAAGAATAATGTTTTTGTCTATTTAAGTTGTAAGCTCTTTAGAACAGAAGTGTGAATGGGTTAGATGTTCGTACTGCAGAAAATACACAGGGCTTTGATAATAACAATGGCTAATATGCAGTCATTAATAAAAACTATCAATTAGAAGTAAAGGTTGCATTACACTTCAATAGAGCTGCATTAGATGAAAGTGGTTGTACATACTGAATTTGTGCAATTTTCACAGTTGTGCTCAGAGTAGGGAATTATTTTGGCTGGAAAACAACTCAAACAAGCAGTGCCAGCAGCTGTGAGGTGAGGAATTACTGTTGCATTTTATTTTTCAGCTCTTGGTCTTCTTACAGTTCGTCCAGTAAAAGAAGGAGGTGAGAAGCACACAGAAAGTTTAGATAGTGTTCAGCACTACTTCCCTGGAGTTGGTCTTCGTTGGTCAGCAGGCATATCGCAGAATCGCTGCTTTTAAAGGGTCCAAGGCATTAATGGTTGAAAACAGATCACATTATGATAAAGCCCCTTGCTGAACAGTCAAAAAGATACTCAGCTGTTATATTCTGAATCATAGAAGCTTTCTTATGCAAGTCACCCCCAGAGCTAAAGTTCACAACCTAAATGTAGTATACATAAAACCCAGAGCTTATAAAAATGAAGACCTAGAGTGTATCTTGTTTATGCATGCAGATGTTTTTTTCTGGATAATATTGCATACAGGCACGGTTGCAGAGACCAAAAATGTGCATACATTGATGGGTGCCAGCCTGGGAGACAATCTGAGTTCAACTTTCAGCTCTGAAGACAGATTTTACAAGCAGGCCCCGATACTGCAGTTGTGAGGAGGGAGAGACAAAGGAGCCATGCTCCCTTGTTAACAGACTCTTCAAAAGACGCTCACGGAGGAGGCAATCTTGTAAAAGAAGTTGTACATGTCTTTGACTCAGGCCTCGAAGAGTGCATTTTGACAGTTTGCCTTTCTCTGGGAGGAAATTAGGGAGAATCACAGATTTTTTTCCTTTCTTATTAATAGCATACAGAAATAATTGTCTGTGGCTTTAAGAAGAAAAAGAAAAACATGGATTCCATACGAATAAACACAGGTATATAAATGGCAAGTGGGAGTTTCAGGGTGGAGAAGTAAAAGTGTAAGGACAGCAGGAAAAACATCTTTTATTTCACCAGACAAATGAGTATACAAGTGCTCCTTTGGATTTGAAACAGAAGGTATAAGAGAAATTTTAAACACATGGCCTTAGTATGCTGGTTTTCATTCCTTCATCTTTTGGGCTTGGAGGGTTTGTACTTTAAATAAGGGTCATGGTCATTCTGCTGTTATTTTCCTTTTTCATGGAAGGGTGCATGGCCTTGAAATCTGTGTCAGTGATTCTGTTTCTGCATAATCAACCTATGACCCATCTTTGCTTTTGTGCCTTTTGATTCTGAGCACAATCCATTTCCCACAGATTTTGTTAAGGCATTGAATTTGAACATATTCCCTATAAATTTTCCAAATCAGGCTATGCTAGCCATGGCAACAAGGGCCTGACTTTTCCAGAAGTATGAAAGCCATGAGGGAAAAGAACAAAAGTCGAGCTTGTGACACTAATTCTGGCCACACTGAAACTGTCCAGATGTCAGCATAAAAAATGAAAGCAATGGAAACCAGTATCCCACTCATATACATTTACCACAATGATATAAGTATCGTCCATTTTACAACATGGGAAAAAAAAAGTTCTTTCATTGCATGGAAATGTGTTGCATAACTACTGTGCTCTACTGTTTGGAAAATGCTGGGACAAGCCAACACCAACACTTCCTATCATTCTCATATTTGGTTAATCAAATTACCTTTTACCAGACATTAGCCAGAACACTAGATAATTGTTTTATATTTTAAAGAATGGCTTGCTGAATTCAAAGGGCCTTTTTTGAGTCTGCAAAACCTGGCATTAAGCTGCAGTAAAACAGTATCCAATTATGCCCATTACCCCTAGGCAAGTATTTTTCCTAGAAAAATCACCTGTCAACAGCACAGCATTCTGCCAGAGTAATTTTTATTCCTTTTCTGTTCCAGAGGCATTTTATTTGCCGATCTATTAGTTGAAAAGTCCCTGTCAAAGAGGAGGAAATAACAATCATGTTTTAGCGAAGCAACATACTTGTACAGAGGTAAAAGGGCTGTACCAGTCCAACACAATGCATTTTTTCCATTATTCTGACTCAGACATGCAGACTGTGAAGAAATCAACTTTGGTCCAGGAGTGATTAGGAATAGATATGGAAAGGTCTAGGAAGATCGTGGGAGTTAGGAAAACCTGATCAACTTTATGTGCAGAAGACTGCCCTTACCTTTCTTAGCTAGCTTTTCACCCTGCTATGAGTAAGAGGAAAAAAGCCCCAAACCACAAATAACCCAAAACCCAGAGCAAAACAATCAAGAAAAAGTAGCTGGTGAAATTTTCTTCTTTGCAAATAAGGACACTATCTGTAGTCTCTAACATAAAAACAGATAGTGGTACCCAGTTGTTATTATGATGAAATATGAAGTTCAATTGTTGGGAATCCCTATGAAGATCTCCATAACTTTATCTCTTATAGTTTTCAGATTGCTCCAAAGTTTCCATCTAATTTCCAATTTCACTTAAGTGGGCTCCACAAAGAAGTCATACTGTGATTTTAAAAAGTACAGTAAATAATTTGCAACATAAAGCAGAGGTTGCTTTGGAGGTTCATTTATAAAATCTAGTGATTGAGCATTTTTCATACTAGCAAGCCATGACCAGAGGGTGGTAACATTCTGTGAGGAAGAGGCATGTAAAGAGGAAACAAATGAATCTGAGAATACATGTAAGAGAAACAACAACATTGAATACATTCAATCTGAACAGGTAATGTTGAGCAACCTCATCTATTTTTCTTAGCCAAAATTGCAGCTACTTAACAGTCACAAAGATTTCCTCTTACACTTTCTTTGCCCATTCAATGGTACACAGAGGAGTAAGAGAATTGGAGGCTGGGAGAAGTCTTGGCTCGTTTGATGTCTGAGAGTGATTAATATTTTAGCTTTGCCATTTTTTAATTATGAATAGCAGGAGATAGAGTTGTATTAAGGTGCCTCTCCAGCAGGTCTAGCAAAGAAGCCCTTAAAGAGGCAACGCATACAAGTAGGTCTTTGAGTTTATGTATACAGTCGCTGCACTGAGCATATAAAAGGGAGCTTCAAGTCCTCGACAAGGCCTGCCCGGGAGCCTGCAGCTCCGCGGAGGCGAGCGGCTGACTCAGAGGGGGCGGCGTCAGGAGGACCGGCGGCAGACCTGACTGGTTAAAAAGCTGCCCCAGGGAGCGCGGCGACCCGGAGCGCGGCGAACAGGGCGGGCAAACAGGACGGGCTCGAAGCAGTTTGCGCGGCAGTTCGCGCGGGCAGGCGAGCGGGGTGGTGATCGGGATGGTGAACACTCGCCGTACGGGCAAGGCTCGGTCTGGGAGCTCTGCTCTGGCTGCGCCGGTGGTGGCCAGTGTAGGCACCCAGACGGAGCCGATGGGAAGGGAGGCTGTAGTGCAGAGCTCGGGGTATCCTAAGGGAAGGGTGAGCAATGGGCGGGGCTACACTCTGCGTTCCCTGGTGGAGGCCCTCCTGCAGCAAGTGGCTGAACTGCAGGAAGCTGTTACCAGGATGAAAGGTGTCAGGGAAGCTGAGGGGGAGCAGCACTGCTTGCTCCGGGACCAGACTGTTCCTGGGCCTCGGGTGTCTACTGTTGCCCATGCAGGAAAGGAGGCTGCTAACCCAGGAAGCTGGGAAAAGGTAACAGAAAAAAACAACAAAAAAAGAAGGAAGGGGGTAATTAAAAGCAGGGGGCTTCCTCCTACATCTGTTGTCCCTACCCAGAACCGCTTTGCTGTCCTGCAGGGGGCTGATGAGCAACAGCGCTCTGCTATCCTGCAGGGGACTGATGAGCAACAGCGCTCCCACCAGGCGCAACCAGCTAGTGCACTGGTAAAGAAGGTCACTACTGGTGCTGCCAGGAAAAAGCGGCGGGTCGTAGTAGTCGGGGACTCTAATCTGAAAGGCACAGAGGCACCCATCTGCCGGCCTGACCCAGCCTCAAGGGAGGTGTGTTGCCTACCAGGGGCTCGGATCAGGGATGTGGCCGAGAAGCTGCCTGCTCTAGTCGGTCCCACTGACTATTACCCACTCCTGGTAATACATGTGGGTGCTACTGATATAGATAGCAGTAGCCTGGAGACTATAAAGAAGGACTACAGGGCTCTGGGAGAGGTGGTTAGGGGCTCTGGAGCTCAGATTGTCTTTTCGTCAATTCTCCAGGATACAGGGCAGGACCTTGAAAAGGCTAGGAGGATTGGGCAGGTTAATAAATGGTTAGAAGGGTGGTGCTATAGTCAGGGGTTTGGGTACCTTGACCATGGGACTCAATATAGTAGGCCAGGTCTCCTGGGGGCTGGTGGAGCTGGTCTGACAAACAAGGGGAAGAGTGGATTTGGTAGGAGGCTTGCCAGGCTGGTCAAGGATGCTTTAAACTAGATGTGTTGGGGGAGGGGGGCATCATTCCATCCCAACACACCCAGTCGGTTGGTAGCACTTATAGTAAACATTTGGAGCAATGTAGGGATATTCCAGCTGCTCCAGCCAATGACCCAACTTCAATTGGATCTCGGCTCAAATGCCTCTACACAAATGCCCGTAGTATGGGGAACAAACAAGAGGAATTAGAGATGTGTGCACATCTACGGGGGTATGATATCATAGGCATCACAGAAACATGGTGGGATGGCACCTATGACTGGTGTGTTGGAATGGAAGGTTACCGGCTCTTTAGGAAAGACAGGCCTGGCAGACGGGGAGGGGGAGTTGCTATTTATATTAGGGATAGGCTAGAGAGTATGGAACTCTGTCTGGGGACAGGTGAACAGTCGACAGAGAGTTTGTGGGTCAGGGTTAAAGGGAGAACAGCGATGGGTGACATTATTGTGGGGATCTGTTACAGACCGCCTGACCAAGGGGACTTGCTGGACGAAGCGCTCCATAGGCAGATAGGAGCAGCCTCACGCTTGCAGGCCCTTGTTCTCATGGGAGACTTCAACCACCCTGATATCTGTTGGAGGGATGGTACGGCCCGGTACAAGCAATCCAGAAGGTTCCTCGATTGTGTGGAAGACAACTTCCTTCTGCAAGTAATAGAGGAGCCGACAAGGAGAGGTGCCGTGCTTGACCTCGTCCTCACCAACAGGGAAGGGCTGGTTGGGAATGTAACGCTCCAGGGCAGCCTTGATTGCAGCGATCATGAGATGGTTGAGTTTGAGATCCTCAGGACAGTGAGAAGAGCGTGCAGCAAGCTCACTGCCCTGGACTTCAAGAGAGCAGACTTTGGCCTCTTCAGGAACCTGCTCAGTAAGGTTCCATGGGATACAGCCCTAGAGGGCAGGGGGGCCCAAGACTGTTGGTTGATATTCAAGGATCACCTGCTGCAAGCTCAGGAGCGATGCATCCCAACTAGAAGGAAGTTCAGCAGGAGGGCCAGGAGACCTCCTTGGATGGATAAGGAGCTGCTGAGCAAAATTCGAAAGAAAAAAGAGGCTTATAAAAGGTGGAAGCAAGGTCAGGCGGCCTGGGGAGAATACAGGGATGTTGTCCGGGAAGCTAGGGACCAGGTTAGGAAAGCTAAGGCCCATTTAGAATTAAACTTGGCTAGGGATGTTAAGGATAACAGGAAGGGATTTTATAGGTACATTGCTGATAAGAGACAGGTTAGGGACACCGTGGGCCCTCTCCAGAAGCTATCGGGAGAATTGGCTACCCTGGATTTGGAGAAGGCTGAGGTTCTTAATGACTTCTTTGCCTCAGTCTTTACCGGCAAATGCTCTGACCACACCACCCAAGTCTTGGAAGGCAGATGCGGGGACGGTGAGGGTGGGGACCCTGGGCCCACTGTGGGGGAGGATATTGTTCGGGACCACCTTAGGAACCTGAATGTATACAAGTCCATGGGACCGGATGAAATCCATCCAAGGGTCCTGAAGGAGCTGGCAAATGAAGTTGCTAAGCCACTGTCCATCATATTTGAAAAATCATGGCAGTCAGGTGAAGTTCCCGATGACTGGAAAAAGGGAAATATAACCCCCATTTTTAAGAAGGGGAAAATGGATGAGCCGGGGAATTACAGACCAGTCAGTCTCACCTCTGTGCCTGGCAAAATCTTGGAGCGGATTATCCTGGAAGCCATGCTAAGGCACATGAAAACCAACAAGGTTGTTGGTGACAGCCAGCATGGCTTCACTAAGGGGAAATCCTGCCTAACCAATCTGGTGACCTTTTATGAAGGGGCTACGGAACTGATGGACAGGGGCAGAGCAGTTGATGTCATCTACCTGGACTTGTGTAAAGCCTTTGACACTGTCTCCCATGACATCCTTCTCTCTAAGTTGGAGAGACATCAATTTGATAGGTGGACCACTCGGTGGATAAAGAACTGGCTGGATGGCCGGACGCAAAGAGTAGTGCTCAGTGGTTCAGTGTCCAGCTGGAGACCAGTAACGAGTGGTGTCCCCCAGGGATCGGTGTTGGGACCGGTCTTGTTCAACATCTTTGTGGGTGACATGGACAGTGGGATTGAGTGCGCCCTCAGCAAGTTTGCCGATGACACCAAGCTGTGTGGTTCGGTCGATACATTGGAGGGAAGGAATGCCATCCAGAGGGACCTTGACACGCTTGTGAGGTGGGCTGATGCCAACCTGATGAAGTTCAACCATGCTAAGTGCAAAGTCCTCCACCTGGGTCGGAGCAATGCCAGGCACAGCTACAGGTTGGGCGGGGAGGAGATTGAGAGCAGCCCTGCGGAGAAGGACTTGGGGGTGTGGGTTGATGAAAAAATGAACATGAGCCGGCAGTGTGCGCTTGCAGCCCAGAAGGCCAACCGTATCCTGGGCTGCATCAAAAGGAGTGTGACCAGCAGGTCGAGGGAGGTGATCCTGCCCCTCTACTCTGCTCTCGTGAGACCTCACTTGGAGTATTGTGTGCAGTTCTGGTGTCCTCAACATAAAAAGGACATGGAACTGTTAGAACAAGTCCAGAGGAGGGCCACGAAGATGATCAGGGGACTGGAGCACCTCTCGTATGAAGATAGGCTGAGAAAATTGGGGTTGTTCAGCCTGGAGAAGAGAAGGGTGCGTGGAGACCTCATAGCAGCCTTCCAATACCTCAAGGGGGCCTATAGGGATGCTGGGGAGGGACTCTTCATTAGGGACTGTGGTGAGAGGACAAGGGGTAATGGGTTTAAACTTAAACAGGGGAGGTTTAGATTGGATCTGAGGAAGAAGTTCTATACTGTGAGGGTGGTGGGGCCCTGGAATGGGTTGCCCAGGGAAGTTGTGAATGCTTCATCCCTGGCGGCGTTCAAGGTGGGGTTGGACATAGCCTTGGATGGCATGGTTTAGTGGGAGGTGTCCCTGCCCATGGCAGGGGGGTTGGAACTCGATGATCTTGAGGTCCTTTCCAGCCCTTACTATTCTGTGATTCTGTGATTCTGTATACAACTGCTAAGTAGTATTGCTATGAGCAGAAAGCCTGTGACCTATGGGCACTCCCCATAGCACTGGCTACTAGATCTATCCAGGCATAAAGGCAGGCATCAGCACTCAGCCCCCCAGAAGAATTAATAGCCTTGATATGGGGGCTTAAGCATGTGGTGAGTTTGCCTAAGATCATGGATTCCAAAAATATCATCATGTTTAGTGGGGAACCACAATACTGCCCATTGCTAAACATCAATAATGAAAGGTAGTTTAAATTTCACTTCAGTTCTAGGGGGTTTTTGTATCCCCCTCTGTCATGGTTTAAGCCCAGTGGGCAACTCAGCCACGCAGCCACTCGCTCACTCCCTCCCCACTTCCTCCCCCCTGCTCCCGGACAGATGGGGACGAGAATCAAAAAAATGCAACTCCCATGGGTTGAGATAAGAACAGTCCAGTAACTAAGGTATAACACAAACCACTGCTGCTACCACCAATAATAATAAGGGAAATAAGAAGGGAAGAGAATGCAATTGCTCACCACCCGCTGACCGATACCCAGCCTGACCCGAGCAGTGATCTAACCCTTCCAGGTAACTGCCCCCAGTTTATATAGTGGGCATGATGTGCTGTGGTATGGAATACCTCTTTGGTTAGCCTGGGTCAGGTGTCCTGTCTCTACTTCCACCCAGCTTCCCTTCCTCCCTGGCAGAGCATGAGGCTCAGAAAGTCCTTGGTCAGACCACAACATTACTGAGCAGCAGCTAAAAACATGGGTGTTATGAGTGCTGTTCCCAGGCCGAAAGTCAAAACCAGAGCACTGCACCAGCTACTAAGAAGGAGAAAAATTACTGTTACTGCTGAACCCAGGACACTATCCACCCCTTATTCCATACTATTCACGTCATGCTCAGATCCCACATTTTCAATATGCTATCGCTCTCTCTCTCTCTCTATATATATATACATATACATCCACACAGAGAGAGAGAGAGAGAGAGAGGGATCATTCCTTAGTGCATGGACCAATCCCTATCAAGCTGCTGAGTCCATTCGGTCCATGATGTAGGCTCCATCTCTTGTAACTGTCTTTCAGAGCAGGAGAGGCTGTGTGCAGTGTTGTATCGTTGCCTGCTGATGCTGACTGTTCCTTTGCTGCAGAACTTATCTGGTTTCATCAAAGTTCATTCTTTGTTGGGATGATGGTTGGAGGGAAGTGAGGGCCAGTCGCTGGTGACCTGGAGACATCTAGTTGGTGGGCTATAAAAGTGCTACATAGCAGGCAATAGCATACAATTGAGTTCATTGGTTGTTTCCCCCTAAAATCAAATCCCCTTGAGGTACACATCGGACTTCTGCATCTTCCTGTATTACCCACCAAGTACATCCAGGTCCCTGAGCAAAAGCAAACCCACTCGTACACCTGAAGCAGGAATAACCCAGACTGTCTTCCCCAGCAAATTCTTTATGTGTACCACAGGAACTTCATCCCCTTCTACAGTATGTAAAAGTTCTGACTGGCTGGGCCAGCCCTGTTGGCAGATCCTCCGGTATTGACCAACCAGGTGGCCTTTGGTAAATGTGTATCCCAATGTTTGAAAGTCCCACCACCCATTGCTCTCAGTGAAGTTTCTAACAGCCCATTGTACCGTTCAATTTTCCCAGAGGCTGGTGCATGGTAGGGGATGTGATATACCCACTCAATGCCATGCTCTTTGGCCCAAATGTTTATAATTCTGTTCTGGAAATGAGTCCCATTGTCTGACTCAATTCTCTCTCGGGTGCCATGTCACCACAAAATCCATTTTTCAAGGCCCAGGATAGTGTTCCAGGCAGTGGCATGGGGCACAGTGTATGTTTCCAGCCATGCGGTGTTTGCTTCCACCATGGTAAGCACATGGTGCTTGCCTTGGTGGGTTGGTGGGAGTGGGATATAATCAATCTGCCAGGCCTCCCCATATTTGGGCTTCAGCCATCGTCCTCCATACCAAAGAGGCTTTAACTGTTTGGCTTGCTTAATTGCAGCACATGTTTCACACTCATGAATAACCTGGCCAATAGTGTCCACTGTTAAGTCCACTCCTCTCTCACAAGGCCATTTGTATGTTGCATCTCTGCCCTGATGGCCTGAAGTGTCATGGGCCCACTGGGCCAAAAATAATTCACCCTTATGTTGCCAGTCTAAGTCCATGTGAGCCACTTCAATCTTAGCAGCTTCATCCACTTGTTGGTTGTTCTGGTGTTACTCAGTGGCCCAACTCATGGGGACATGAGCATCTACATGGCGTACCTTCACCACCACGTTCTGCACCCAACCAGCGATATCTTGCCACTGTGCAGCAGCCCAGATGGGTTTACCTCTGCGTTGCCAGCTGCTCTGCTTCCATTGCTGTAACCACCCCCACAGGGCATTTGCCACCACACGAGTCAGTATAAAGATAAAGTACTGGCAATTTTTCTCATTCAGCAATGTCCAAGGCCAGCTGGATGGCTCTCACCTCAGCATACTGACTCGATTCACCCTCTCCTTCAGCAGTTTCTGCAACTTGTTGTCGAGGACTTCAGTTGCCTTCCATTTCCGAAGCTTTCCCACAATATGGCAGGACCCATCAGTAAACAGGGCATACTGTTTTTCACTTTCTGACAGTTCGTTATATGGTGGGGCCTCTTCAGCACGCATCACCTCCTCCTCTGGTGACAGTCCAAAATCTTTGCCCTCTGGCCAGTCCATGATGACTTCTAGAATTCCTGGACGACTGGGATTTCCTGTTCAAACTCATTGTGTATTTAGTGCAGCCCACTTACTCCATGTAGCATCAGTTGCATGATGTGTAGAGGAGACTCTGCCTTTCAACATCCAACCCAGCACGGACAACCAGGGTGCCAAGAGGAGCTGTGCTTCAGTGCCAATCACTTCTGAAGCAGCTCAAACCCCTTCATAGGCTGCCAGTATCTCTTTTTCAGTTGGGGTATAGCTGGCCTCAGATCCTCTGTATTCCTGACTCCAAAAGCCGAGGGGTCGATCTCGAGTCTCCCCTGGAGCTTTCTGCCAGAGGCTCCAGGTAGGACCATTCTCCCCGGCTGCGGTGTACAGTACATTTTTAACATCTGGCCCGGTGTGGACTGGTCCAGTGATGCATGAACCATCTCTCGTTTAATTTGCTCAAAGGCTTGTTGCTGCTCAGGGCCCCATTTAAAATCATTCTTCTTCCGGGTCACATGATAGAGAGGGCTTACAATCAAACTGTAATTTGGGATGTGCATTCTCTAGAGCCCCACAGCACCCAAGGAAGCTTGTGTTTCTTTCTTATTAGTTGGTGCAGACATTGCTGTTGTTTGTTGATCACATCTGTGGGGATCTGGCGACATCCATCTTGCCATTTTATTCCCCAAAATTGAATCTTCTGCACAGGTCCCTTGACCTTACTCCCTTTTATGGCAAAACCAGCTTTCAGCAGGTTTTGGATTATACTCCTCCCTTTCTCAAAGGCTTCTTCCACTATATCACTCCACACGATAATGTCATCGATGTATTGTGGGTGTTCTGAAGCTTGCCCCTGTTCCAGTGCAGCCTGGATCAGTTCATGGCAGACGGTAGGGCTGTGTTTCCACTCCTGGGACAGTTAGTTCCAAGTGTACTGGATGCCCCTCCAAGTAAAAGCGAACTGTGGCCTGCACTCTGCTGCCAGAGGAATTGAGAAAAATGCATTGGCATAGCATACCACTTGGCTGCATTCGACTCCAGTTCATACTGAAGTTCTAGCATGTCCAGTACAGTAGCACTCAAGGGTGGTGTGACTTCATTCAGGCCATGATAGTCTACCGTTAGTCTCCACTCTCCGTTAGACTTTTGCAATGGCCACATGAGGCTTTTAAAGGGTGAGCGGGTCCTACTGATCACTCCTTGACTCTTCAGTCTACGGATCAGCTTATGGATGGGAATCAGGGAGTCTCAGTTGGTGCGATATTGCCTCCGGTGCAGTAGTGGTTGAGATTGACACTTGTTATTCTTCGACCTTCAGCAGCCCCACAACAGAAGGATCCTCTGAGACTCAGAGACTGAAGCCGCAGCTTTCATGGGATTATCAGCCTTGACCTTTGTTCTCCTCTTCAATTCACACACTCATTCCTCCAGAGCTGAGGTAGGTTTTCCATCCCACTTCCTCATGTCTTCTCCATGATCCCACAGGTAAAACTATAGGGTGGCCAGTGGTGTATACCTTTTATATCTTCTCTCTCGAGCAGTAGGAGGCCTTTTGTTAATAGCTGAGACATGTGTTTGTACACATGAGGAGCTGGATAGATCAGATAGATCGTCTCTCAATTGTTTGAGGTCCTGAGACAGTTTTTCCACAGCTGAAATGATGGAAGGGGTGAGATTGTCTTTGAACTCTCGGAGTTTATGAAATCATTTCATCCACTGTTAGTGGTACTATGTCATTCCAGGTTACTGTTGCCAACGAATGGGCATATGATGACGGTGCATTCCATGCAAATTTCCTCCACATGGGTCGTGTACATTCAACTTAATCTAGATCTATGGGTGCATCCCTGGCATTCGGCTTGATGTGACAGATCATCTCTACAATGGCTGGTTCCCTCAGAGACTGGATGCCTTTCTCTAGAGTAGTTCACTTGGCCAAACGACTCATAATGTTGTCCTTGTATGGAAAACTTTCTTTCACAGCTTCCAAGAGGTACTTCCAAAGGCTGAGGGACTGTTTCTCTGTTGCAATTGCTTTGTCAATTCCCCCTTCCCTAGCAAGTGATCCCAGCTGCTTGGCTTTCCTTCCTCCTAGTTCACGATTGTTGGCCCCATTGTCCCAGCATTGAAGCAACCAGGTGATGATGTGTTCCCCTGGTTGATGGGTAAAATCTTTTTGCATATTCTGTAGTCAGGTTGAGGTCCAAGGTTGGGAAGTCACCTCTTCTTCTTCTTCTGACCCATGTGATGATGACCTCTGATCAGATACTGTCCTGGGTAGTAAGTGCATTGCCATTGCTTCTTCATCTTGGTTCTTCATCATTCTTGTCTCTTTTTTGCTTTTCCCCATGCGTACAGGGGCAACAGATATTGGCACAAATTGGCCCCCTGGTTTAGATGAAGTGATTATCACTGTGGTTGGAGTGGTTGCAATATCTGTTGTTGGGGTTTGGGTAGCTGTTGTACCTGTCGCTGGGGCTGATGTAGCTGCTGTGCTTGGAGCTGGAGTAGTTGCGCTGTCTGTTGCTTTGCCATCAGATCCAGGGACATTTTTTTCCTTTTGAAGGTGCTGGATGGTGTTGAACAGGGCTCTGTAAGCGTAGGCCAAGCCCCAGCACGTTGCCATGATTTGTCCATCTCTGGTATGACCAGAATGACAACACACCTCATCTAAGTGTTTTACTAATTTTTCTGGATTTTGCACTTGTTCAGTGGTGAACTTTCAAAGCACTGGTGGGGCCCACTGTCCTAAATATTTGCCCATACTATCCCACACACCCTGCCTCTCATGACTGTCCAGCCTCAGGGAAAATCTCTTGGTCCTCCTATATCATCGTCTAACCCTAGACAAGACTCAAACCCAACTCTGCTTAACCCTTGAGATCAGATTAAATGGTTGTTGGTAAAACACACTCTGTATGTGTGCCAACACAGTGATCCCTATTACAATCAGCAGGCAGGTCTCAAGGGTACCTAAAGGCCATTCAAAACCTTCAGAACTCTCAAAGGATTCTGTAAACGGTCTGATAGGGTGGCTGGGAAGGTAAGGGCATGTCTCCTTCACAGGTTGACCGCCAGAGGAGTGGAAAAAAGATGTGTAATTGCTAAACACTTCTATTATATGCTTCCCAAAGTATAGAGGTGGTGACCACACTGGGAACGCAAGCCAGATCAGTTTCATGATCAATGATTCTATTGTACTACAAGTCATTACCATAAAGTACAATGAAACAAGAACCTTAGCCCAAGGCTCCCAGCCGATAAACACTAACACAGCAAATACCAGCTGTAAGTAAAGTACGACATGCTGAGACTGTGAGATCAAGAGCAACAACTTTGAGGGCCAATAAATCAGTTTTGTGATGAGTGACTATTAATCTGAAACAGTGAATGCTTATCACAAATACGATTAGACACACTCTAGTCAGATCTGCCGTTATCTCAACCCTTTGTGCACCACGTTGGGTGCCTAAAAGAACTGTTGTGGTTTAAGCCCAGTCAGAAGCTAAGCCACACAGCCACTCCCTCACTCCACCCCACTTCCTCCCCCCTGCTCCCAGACAGATGGGGACGAGAATCGAAAGAATGCAACTCCCATGGGTTGAACAGTCCAGTAACTAAGGTATAACACAAACCACTGCTGCTACCACCAATAATAATAATGATAAGGGAAATAACAAGGGAAGAGAATACAACCACTCACCATCCGCTGACCGATACCCAGCCTGACCGAGCAGTGATCTAACCCTTCCAGGTAACTGCCCCCAGTTTATACAGTGGGCATGATGTGCTGTGGTATGGAATACCTCTTTGGTTAGCCTGGGTCAGGTGTCCTGTCTCTACTTCCACCCAGCTTCCCTTCCTCCCTGGCAGAGCATGAGGCTCAGAAAGTCCTTGGTCAGACCACAACATTACTGAGCAGCAGCTAAAAACATGGGTGTTATGAGTGCTGTTCCCAGGCCGAAAGTCAAAACCAGAGCACTGCACCAGCTACTAAGAAGGAGAAAAATTAAATTACTGTTACTGTTGAACCCAGGACACCCTCCCATTCCATTTTTGCTGAGAATTCGAAGTCCTGAAATATCTAGTAAAGGACATATATCTGAATTCTTTCAAAAATGATGGATGAAAGAAAGACTGTTCTTTCTTTCAAAGCATGCCCTGAGGAGTATATGGTGATAGCCTGTCTCCACTGTTGCTCAGTGTTTAGCATAAGCAAAGAGACTGTTGTAAGCCTTGATGAAATTTAAGCACGCATTTCACTTTCTGCTGGAATATGCATTACTGCCCAGTCTCCAGGGATCTTCAGGCAAAAGGCTTTTTCCCCTTTCTTTGAAGATTTTTCTGCTTTGCTCAGAACTGGGGAGAGTTCACTGTAAAAGGGAAAAGTAGGAGGAGCAACATTCATTACGGTGATTTACAGGCAGAGTCTTTGTTCCTTGCTTCAATCAGCACAGCACCATTGGTGGGACAATAAGCATTTCCTCATCTCCTTGCTTTCATACCTCTGACTCACTTGACCAAGTTTACTCTCTCCAAAGTCCCTCTTACACCCTCACCAAACGGCATTCTCTAATGGTGGAGATACTCCCTGTGACATGGTAAGTGAATCAAATCTCCTTGGTTGGAGAAGGAAGTGGACCTGTGAATGATGCTCTGACCTTGGGAGCAGCATCGGTGAGGAGCGACATCACTCAGCTTCTTGATTCCTTTTCCCAGTGGCACTCAGCCTATTAGCGGTACCCCCACAGTACCTCCCACCTTGAAGGATGATAGGTGAAGGGTAACCCAACTCTGGAGATGTGGGAGATACTAAATTATCAGCACTAATAAGGCAAGGGGACTTGCTACACTAAGCAGGAGAACTCCAAGCATAGAGAAAACTTAAACACTGAAAGATTAGATGCCTATGAGTGTAAACACCCCACACTTAAGAGGCAGCTGAACAAGGGTCTTGAGGGTCAGGATTTTGACTGGGGGCATAAAGTAGCAGGTGAGCACTGAAGTCATATCCAAGCCCTTGCATGAATTTAGCCCTCAAGCCCTATTAAGCAAGCAGCCACCTTAAACTCACCTCAGGAATCACAATCTTTTGTTTATCACTTCCAACAGAGAGCACTTTAAACACACACATGTGTGTATGTGTGTGTATAAAAGGAATACCTGGAGAAATTTTAAACATCTTAATTACACTTAAGATGTGTGGTTCAGATAAGATTGGCATGGGGCCACTGCATTCCAAGATTCTCAAATAGCATAATCTAATTAATTTTGTTTAAGAACACAGAGGTCATAAACATACAGTAATTTGAAACACTTAGTACCCTGCCAGCTGGCACCATCTCCTTTCCACTTCTTTGCACTGTAATTTCACTTCCATTTGTGCTGAGCCTAAAATCTCCTCACTCTAGTAGTAGGCTGTATTATGTTACACAGAATTCAGCTGAGGTTTTTTTTAATGAACTAATTACATGTTAGTTAATAACAGAACATTTCTTTAGTAGTCAACTGCTGAATATAATTCTGCGAGAACTACTGTGGGATCCTGCAGGGATGTTTAGGAACAGGTTTCAACTAAAAGCACTATGTTTATTCTTTAATATGCTATAAATAAATAAGAAAGATCTCCACTGAAAAGCCTGATAGTTTATATTTTCACTGCTGAGTTGTGCACTGGGAACTGATGTTTTCCCCGGATGAATTTTGAAAGTAATTAAGAAAGAATGGAGATTATTTATAGAGCCCTGCTATCAGAAAAGCATGTTGGGATTTCCTTCTCTTTGCCCTCCACTCGTGTCCAGCCTGTTCCTGCTGCAGCGCTGCAGACACAGTTTATGCACTCATTTCCTAGGCAATCTCTGAATGCCTGGAACAGATAGCTTCTGTGAGGTTCAGACCCTCTTTATGGCTCCCCTGAACAAGGCAACATGATGTCATGTAACATGATGTTGTGCAAATCTCTCACTGCTCTGCCCACCGGGGAACCGTCTGGATGATGTGTTTAGCCAAATATCCAAAGAGGTCAGTGCATTTCTAGTTACTGAGACAAAATGCAGATAAATTTCATGACTGTGGAGCTCAAATTTGTCATTCAGAAATTATGCTCTGAGGACACATGCCTTTAAATGTTGCTTTTTGACCACGGGGTTTAGTTTTGAGACAGCAGGAGCCAATGAGCTACAGATAGATTTTGATGACCTATGGATATTATTACTTCAGAAGCATACACTTTGGAGAATGTCACATTCTCTTTGGCTGATGTAAATGAGCATGGGCTGATGAAGCAACATTTAAGTTACACAGATTTATAGCAAGGAAGGATCTGGTTTGACATACAGAGACACATACACGTCATACACAGGCTTCACTATTCCCCTCACAGCATGTGCATAACTATCGCTAACGTTAATGAAAGGCATTCACTGAGGGCTTATGTTCTTACATGTACATTAGTGTGTAAAGATCTCCATCAAAGATTTTCTCTGCTGGAAGACAGGGGTATGGTTACAAAGCTATTCTCTGTCTGGTACTGCCAGCGGCACTGTAAATCCCCCACACTCCGTATCTAATGTACTCAGATGCAGAGGAGGCAAGCAGTCATGCCAGGGGAAAGTAAAAGGAGCACCGGCTGGCTAAAAAGCAGCTCTCAGAGACAAAAACCAGATGGAACACCCTACAATCCCAGCACTGGGTGCCTGAGAACCACTCAGCCTTAACCCTTAGCCAGCTAGAAACTGAAGGAGAATTGCCAAAGTTTAGTGTTAGTGAAAATATGAAGCATGTATTTTTTGAGCATTTAATGTTGTGTGATGTGGAAGCATTGGGGTTATTGAAGTGTTATACACAAGCAGAGCATATACATCCTGTTTCTTACCTTGCAGTACTGTTGGGGGAAGGACTTTGAGATGACCCTGAGGTAGACAGTGGTCTTTGGGGTTTCTAACCCAATCTTTTGCTTCGACCAGGGGCAGCGGGAGTGGGCTGCTTAGAGCTTTGCCCAGGCAGTTTTGAGTATCTCCAAGGATGGAGATGCTGCCACCCCTCTTGGTAACTTGTTCCAGTGGTTGACTCAAGTTTTCCCTTATATTTTGCCAAATTTCTTGTGTTGCAACTCGAGTCCCTTGTTTCACATCCTTAGTGAAATCAGGATTTGACCATAGCTTCTCTAATCCCATTGAATGTATCCTAACAGTTTTAAGTAGTTTTACTCTAAATTGTAGTGTAGATAGAACTGCAGGGTACAGATGACCACTAATGCTATGTAAACCCTTCCAGTTTGGATTTACTTGGATCTGATGCTTACTAAATGACATTTTCATGAAAGTGGTTTCTGTAAAATAATTAGTGGTGTGTGACTAATCACTTTCCTATTGTATTTGTTTCTGACATTGCTTAGTGATCTCAGTTCAGTTCTCAATGGACTGGGAGCCCACCATCCCAGTTGGTGCTCACAGATTTCTTCACAAAGTTCTAGATTCCTATAGGTATTTAGGCATTATTCTGCTCAGGCTTGCAAGGCCTAAGTGATTCAGACAGGTAAGAACCATTTTCAGAGTTGTCTGCCTTAAGACTCCTTGAAAGTCAAGTTTTAAGTGAAAAAGAAGCTGGAATTTACCCTTCATCCTTAGAAGTAGTTTCTCCACAGAAAGAAGGCAGAAAGGAAAGTATATAGGGTGAGCTGTGGAAATTTATGTTGCCTTTGTAAATGTTGCGCATATTAAGAGAACTTCTCTTCCAGAAACTGTGTCACTCAAATCTAATAACTATGTTTCTTGAAATGAATTAAACAAGGAAATGCTATTGGCTACAGGCCAATTTACATGCAATTTTTTCATGTATATATAAAAAATACCCTCCACAACCCACAGATTCTCTCTAATAAACAAGAATGCAAAGAAGAAAAGAGCTCTTTTTAAGAGCTTGAATAGGGTCTTGATGAAAGGTACTGTACAGGAACATAGCTGAGAATGGCCAAAGAAGAGATGCGATTCACATACCTCTGTATATGAGATCAAGCAACTGCCTTGCATCTGGTGAGTTTATACTGACAGTTTATTTCCAAAGACAGTCATCAATATGTCTGAGAGCTTAATTCTTCTCCCAATAACTCAGTACCAAGACTCCCACTGGCTTCTAATGTGTAGCTTGAAAGCCTGCATATTCAATGCCTAAAAAATGAACTACTACTTACCCAGGAGAAAAGCCAGGCAGAAACTATTCAAATATAAACATTTACATTTTATGAATTGCCTCTATTGAAATGCATCACAAAATTGATTGATTTGCTATCTTTTTCTTTTTGAAAGGGTTGTTCTTTTTTCAGAGTATCTTTTCTAATGTATCTATTGAAATTGCCTATTTCACACAGGATGTGGTGTTCACTGAAATTGAAGGAATGAGAGTGCTACAGACTTGAATTCATGAGGTGTTTCTTTAAAATACATTTCCAGTTCAGAAATCAAACATTGCAATTAATGAATTATTGTTAATGTCAAAAAGCAGCAACACTTTCCTTTGTTGTCTTCCTGATTTTCATGAGAAGGCACTGCAGACAATAACCTTCCTCCCTGACTGAGGTCTGTGGTGCAGGGTCTGTGATTCTTGTCCTGCTGAGCAACATTATACAACCAAGTGCTGAGCCACATGAAGTTTTTGGCTGTGCTCTTTCATTTTTTTTCCCAGTTCTCCAGATTCCTGTGCCCTGCTCTCCAGTTCCCAGAGGTAGGCATTTCTGCAATTTCAATTCACTTCCAAATATCTTCAGAAAATTCAAAGCGCTCTTGGCTTGCATTTCATACGAAGCCCAGTGCCAAAAACCTATCTGCATATTTTCCCTTGTATATCCTAGCTCTAAACTTAGTTTTCCTTTTACATTTTGCAGCACTATGCAATCCTGGGGGGAAACAGCTATTCAGGGTAGCATTAACCCTGTGTGAAATACAAAGTGTGAACATTTTAGCTGCCCATCATCACACAGCTGAACAAAATAGCTTTGTGGCTGGGCACTTCTTCCACCTTTATTCTCCTCCCTGAAATTGCTTAAACAATATCCATCTTACTTGTTCTTTTGAAAACTATAGACTCACATTGTCTAGCCTGTCTAACAGCCCTTTAATCCAGTCAGAAAGCCCAACCTGTTTGAAATAACCAAGTATGCATGTAGAATTTGCAATAGGAGCATAATAGGCCTACTAACCACAGCTATTACAGCCCTCTCAATTGTTCAAACATGCCTCCCACCTGTTGCTGCTTATGATGCGCTCGAGTGCCATCGAGTGCAAAAGTTATGGCGCTATTTATATGGAATCTTCTTAGACACACACGAGGTGCAAGATCTGTTTACAAGAGCCTTCTTTCATCTCTTCCACTAGGCACAACAGGGGTCTTGTCTCCTCCCTGGATGCACATGTGACTACAGATGTCGTTAATGGAAATAAAATATTCCCACCACACAGACACCAAACCCCAGGGAGACCAGTGCAGGAATTCTCTTGAGCCTTTCATTTGGAGAAGGAGAAAGTGGAAGAAAAGGAAGAACACACAGAAATGCCCCCCAACTTTGCCTGTTTAATTCAAGAGTTGTGGATGAACATGGGACGAAAACAAGGAAGGAACTACAAGAATACAGTTGAGTGCGAGTTGTTCCAGAATCCTACAGGAAATTTGCATTGGCTCTGGGGGCCTGAAGCTTTCTGGAGTTAACAGAAAGATTCATACTCACTCGAATGCTCTGGATCAATCACTTAATACAGAAATGTGTCCTAAGAGGTGAGGCATCTCTTGTGCACTGCTACAAGGCACAAAACAGTGAACTCCTGTTTTTAACTCAGCCAGCTAAAATCTTTATCATTAACTTACCAGAGCAAGGATTTTACCCCGAGGTTTCACTGCTTTGCAATTTCAAGGGTCTCAGTTTGCACTCTTAAGGTTAGGTCACATGAGGGTGGCCAGTTATAAAGCAAAACACAGACCCATTGCGCTTCACTGCTTCACTCAAAAACTAGCAAAAAACCCCAAATCAAACAAAATTCCAAATTTGTTTAAATTACCCTGTAGAATAAGTGAGATTTTTGTCTTTACAGATCCCTTATCCCTGAGCCTGGAAAGCAGGAATTTTTATGAAGATGTGGATGAATCTTCTAAGGACCAACATACTAAATGTTGCTGTCATAGTGCTGTATAAGACCTGAATAAAGGGTTTTCTTGGGTGCCAACAGACTATCTATGGAAACATGGAGCTCTGCACAAGCAGGCTTACCTTATTCTTCTCAAAGAATACGGTAAGCCTTATTCTCCTCTTTAGCTGGGAGATTTTCAGTGGCTGAGCTACACTTCAGACATCCCATGATCTCTCACTCATTTACTGTACCATGAACCACACCTTTTCCTTCATAAAGGGTTGGCATTATCCCATTATAAAATGAGATTATCCTGTGAGCTCAGAGCTTGCAGAATCTCTAAGTCCATCTGCTGGTTTGGTGCCACTGTGTGTATATCTCTGTGGACCTCTGTACGAGCAAGATTCCAGGCACAGCTGGCTGAAGCACTGCTGTATAATCTGTGTTGGAAGCAAAACTAGGTTTTTAGCTGAACTTTCCTTTTTCTTTTTTTTTTTTTTTTCTCTCATGGATTGTCTGCTTTCCATGGTAATTTCCAGCTTCTGGCTGAAACCCCAAAGCATTTGCAATGAAATGCCCTGTGTGCTTCTATGAGGTGGTGCACGGCATGGCAAGGTAGGGGAACATTTTCTGACAAGTACTGCTGATATAAACTCATATTCATGTTGATTCTTTTTCATGCAGCAAGTTGTTAGTGGAGCCACTGGAAACTACAGACAGATGGAAGATACAGGTTTTTGAATGGAACTTGTTCAGCACGCTGAACACCACCACAAATATGTTTTTATACGCACTCTTCTTTGAAGTGTGATGCATGTAGCGTGTGTGAGTTGCTGTCTCATTTTTCTATTAAATTATAAAAAAAGCCCTACCCACAGATCTAGCTGGGTGGTAGCTCCATTTTTCCCAGTAGCTTCTGACAGTAGTCACATTTCATTTAAAACATACGCTCACTTTTCCTGCATTCCCCAATGTAAACATGTAAAAGATGCTGGAATTTACTGAAGAAAAAGAACTTTGCAGTCCTGTAATGCAGAGGGCGGCACAGGAGGGCCAGAGAAAACACATCTGTGGGCGAAAGGCTCACATTCTGCCTTTCGCAGCCAGAAAGCTATAGGTTTTGCTTCAGCTGCCCATTGAAGCACTGAACTCAGCATTTGCTTTCTCTGAAGGGGATTGGTCTGTGCCCAGTCCCAGTGTATGACTCGTAGGGTGGTATGAGGAATGCAGCTCTGCCCTGCTTGGAGCGCTGAGGAGCAAAGGTAGTTTCACTGTGTCTTTGCCTTGCTCCTCTCCCTCAGTTAGTCTATTATCCAGGACCAGCTGTTAACTGTGCCTCTACCTTCCCATTAGAGCATACACAGCACTTGGACATTTAGCGTTTAAGGTTACGCAAACAGCTTTTGTATACTATCACTAAAAATTACATCTGACTGCCAACACCTTGGTGTTTTCAGCATCTTCTGCTACTGGAGAAAATGAAGATTTTTTTGTGTTCAATTTATTTTATTTGTGAGCTTTGTGTGTCTGGGTTAATTCCTTCTGGCTGCAGTTTGAAAGAATGCCATTCGCAAGAAACCACAAGAGGCTTAAAGAGTGGATCAATTACTGCATCCACAGTCTTGGAAAAGCCTGATAACAGTGAAGACCCTTCTTACAGCTCAGCAGCAGGCCTGAGTATGCTGCGAGAGAGTACAGCATGAAAATGACTCATGGGCCAGTGCGGCATCCTCAATTCTTGCACACTGACATCAAAGCCTAGGAACTCAAGGCCTCCCTTGAATGAGCTCAACTGCATTTAAGGAGATTCTGGTAATCAGTCTAAAAAAAGCACATGAGATATGTATAAGAAAGCAAAGCACACAATTTCTTTGTTATCTCTGGCATCAGTGGGAGGATAGTGAAGAGTTGTATTTTCCCAGGGTGTCCATCAGAGAAGAGCCCTGCAGTTTTTTTCAGATGCACATCAATGACATTTCCATTTATCAGGGAAAAGTAAGCATTGCCATCCTATGTGAAAGGAGGATGCCTTGTATGATTGTTGAATGGTGAATTAGGTTCTTACAAAGTGTTGATTTTGTCACGTCCTGGAAGTTTGTCAAATAGATGATTTGTTTTGTGGTACTGACATCTTCATACACATTGAAATGCTCCTTATCATTTTGCTTGTTCCTTATCTGTTTACTGACTATCATCATGTTTTCATCTATGTGTAATAAAACTAAGGTCAATTTTCTCCCAGAATAGTTGATACCACTTTGTTCTGGAAAGCTGTGGCTGCAGTGTGTGGAAGCCCTTCTTTTCAAAGTCCTGTGCACCATTAGTCTCTCACCTCTAGACCACTAATTTCAAAACTAAGCAAATCTAATTTTATTTTTCCAATGGTAGAGAATTGTCTGATTTTCTGTTTGCATCTGCATTTAATTTCTCCATAATTAACCTCGGATACTAACAGTACAAACTCAGTTTCCCACTAGGTGGTTGTATGACAAAAGCTCATTAACTGGTTCCTGTGCATCGAAGATCCTTTATAGATCTTGGAGCTCAGGCAAACTGGATTCAACCCTGTCCATGCCCCAGACTGCCTTTATGAGCATGGGTGGCTTCTCTTCTCAATGCCTACAGTAGGTCAGCTTTCTTTTAGGTGGACTAGCTCCCCCAGTGCTACCTTTTTTCATACTCAGAAGTAAGGAAAAAAGGTTTTTAGGTTTTCACAAAGCAGTGATTTGGACTTAGTCTTACTTTCTAGCAACAGGTATTAGCCAATGTGTACCAGAGTGGTGCTGTAATCCTGGCTGAGATCTCTCAGTAATGAACAGCAATGATTATGCAAATAAACATCAACAGGAAAGAATAAGAATGCTACATCTTCTAAGGTGCCCATGGCACGGGGATTAGAAGTATGTGATCTTAAGATCCTTTCCAACCCTATGATTCTATGTAGCAAATCACATTTTAGAGACAAAAGGCTTCATAAAACTTCTGCTGAGAACACTGTTCGGGTTGTTTTTATTTTAGATTGGCCAAATTCTTCAATTTTAAATGGACTACATTTTTTTTAAAAGTGTGGGGTGAGCAAAAGGAAGGGGACGCAATAACTTAATGGCAATACAATGGAGTCATTATAAAATGTATGGGAGAACACGTAGGAGGATCAGTGACTTAAGAATAGTCAGGAGGAAAGGTGGGTCTGTAAAGAAAGGAATTTCTTGTAAACATTTCACAAAACAGCGGAATTATCATTTTTTGAGTGATAAAATCCACGGTTTTCATGCTAAATTTATGATGAACACCTGTTGTGGCATATGGCAAGTACTGTCGTGAGATTGTGGCTAGCAACAGCATAATCCTCCAGATATATAAAAGCTTATGGTCCTACTTTGGTATTGCCTTGCAATATTGGAGACTTTCCCACACTGAAGTTTCAGATAAGCCCACATAAGTACCCATTTTATAAAATAATAGTAGAACTGATTCAGACTATGTAGAGGACAATTACTGAAACAACAGATGTGAGTAACACTGGTGCATCTTTCAATGGCAGCTCTTTGACACAAATATGCATCAGTTTGAAGAATACCAAATGGACTGGACTAAAAAAGTCTCATATGTGTTTTATTCTTTCTCAGCTGGTGACTGGTGAATTTCCACCTCTAAGGGGAATGCCTCTTTGCCCAGGCCATATATTTGTTGAAATAGTCAAGGTTCTAATTATATTATGTCTTATATTCCTCTTCCTGTTGCAGCAGTTGTTCATTCAGGATTTGGTTTTTAAAAGTGACAATGTGTTTTTTGTAAGGGGAAGAGGTCCGGAAAGGGTGGCATTGATAATCTAGAGCTCTTCCCCAGATGAATTTCAGGCTATGAGCTTACTGCTTTAAAAAGTTTCTGAAATCTCTATC
Source organism: Amazona ochrocephala (assembly GCA_039720435.1). Classification (NCBI taxonomy): domain Eukaryota; kingdom Metazoa; phylum Chordata; class Aves; order Psittaciformes; family Psittacidae; genus Amazona; species Amazona ochrocephala. The sequence goes on along the minus strand of CM077878.1, from coordinate 112,830,730 downwards.
ACCATGAAAACAAGAATCTAGACAGAGTTGCGGAAATGTCTCCTTTCTTTCTGACAGTCACTCATCCACCATTCATGTTAAAGCACAAACCCTTTCTGCTCTCACACAAAGTGAGGGAAAGAATAAGGAGGAAATAATTTCCCCTTTTTCAGCTATAACTTAAACTGATAATGACCAACTCTTCGAATTTCTCCTTTTGCAATTCTTTTAGGACCAGGCACTAGTTCAGCCCTAGCAAGACCTTTAGGCCTTTCAGGAAGGAAAAGACACAGAGGAAAAACAAACAAATGGAGAAAACCAGCAGACTGCGGAGCCCAGCAAATACAAGAGTCCATAGGGAGTTACAGGCTCAGAAATGGATGAACGTGAAAGCAGAGGAAGGACACAGAGAAGAGCACACACGTCAGGGACCCATGCTCCCAGGAGGGGTGCAAGGAGGTGGTGGTGGCTGCCTGGGGGCTCTCTGCCCTGAGGCTAGGGCATCAGTGCAATAGGGACAGGACAACTGGCAGTGGGGCCAGGGCCACTTTCAATGCGGCTCCCCATATCTCATTTTGCTGCTGCTTCTTCCTCCTGGCGGTGTGAATGGCTGGAGCCAGGAGAAAGCTGATGGAGAAGCTCTGATGACTTGCAGGGATTTATTGTGAAAGGTTAGATACGTGTACATTCATCTGGTTATCAAAGGTGGTGTTCCAAACCAGACTGTGAGAATATCTTAAACTGCAGTGTCAGACTAGCTTGTAATGTTCCCAGCAGAATAGTAAGGGACTTTCACTAGGAGAAAACAAACAAACAAATAAGAAGTGAGAGAAAAGAAGCTTTTTTCCATATTTTGCTTGGAAGCAACAGACATTTATCATACCTCTTTTGGCAGGCCTGACTCTTGGCTCAAAGCAAAGCAAAACTTTCCATGGAGAGTGAATGGTGCTACTGACCCAGACACAGAGGTGTGTGAATATATGGATTAATCCAATCTGTCCCCAGTAACAATGCTTTACTGAGAAGACAGCTGCTACTTTGTAAGGTCTCTGTGGCAAGGGGATCTCTTTATTTCTGTACAGAGGGGTTTTCCTCCATGCCTGTGTCTCAAAGGCACATGAGTTATAAATGACAACAGTGATCACTGCCGAAAGCACAGCCACAGCCTGGCTGTAGAACCTCTGCCAGCACTCTGAGCCATGGAAGGCCAGAGGATAATGTTGGCTAAGTGAAATGGCTCTTCAGGGATTTACAGAGGGGATTATACTTGAAAGGGGAATCCTCTTTTATGTCTATTCTTGGGAAAGAAATGCTAGGCACTGTTCAAGGTTGTTCCGAACTGGGCAAGTGCTCTGAAGCTGAAAGCAGAACTAGATTCTTGCCATTCCCTCAAGGTACTCCAGCGTAGTCCCAAACACCTGATAGCAGAAGTGAAAGAAACCCAAGTAATTTATCTAGTGTAATGGCACAGGATGAAACCAAGCCTGAGCTAGCTGAAGAATATTTTATTCTTGTCCACATCCATTTTATTACGTTACTTGCCACTGAAGTATCTGGGTGGCTTTCAGCAGCATATCTATAATGTGATGAACATTTGTCTTGTCACTGTTTTCTACTTTAATCTTCTCTTTGAGGGCAGAGATATTTAGAGTAATGTAGTTTTGGCAGAAGTTTAGTTTGAGGACTGTGTTTGTTTTAAAGAAGAAAATGCCAAAACCCCGCATGCTTTGTAGCTAATACAAAGCATACACATAAAATAATTTTATCTGGAGAGTACAGCAGAAGAAATAACTGACAATTATCTGTGCATTTAGGAGATCTTTTAGATGCCTGGAGCCTAGATATATGAGCAGATGCAATAGAATTGTATGTTTGGATGCCACACAACTGTGACATAACTGGAAAACACCTAAAATCATTCAAATGAGCTGCTCATTCTGAAATACCTGTAGTTTTTATTAGTACTCATTAAAAGTAATCTTCAATCTTAATCCCATTGCTTTCTCTGTTGCTTTTATCCAAGTTTACACCATAGTTTAAAGAGAAAAATCTTTACAATTATTGTGGATTTTAAGAACTGTTTCAGGAAAAATCATGCTCAAAGATATGATCTTTAAATTGCTTCTTTTGTTTTGTTTGTTTTGTTTGTTTTGTTTTGCTTATGTTGTTGCTTTACACATTTTTGGCAACCCTGAAGAAAGTTTTCTTTGTTCAAGCAAGTCTTCTTTGTTTTCCAAAAGTTCTGCTTTCTTTCAAGTCAATGAAATCCAGTGTTAGAAAACTTAACCAGCCCTGATGTAGCTGGCTTACCTGCCTACCTATTGTCACTTGAATATGCTAGGACCAATCATGTACTTCATCCAATTTTGATGAATTTATTTAGCATTTTTCCTCTCACATGACATTTAATTATATGACTCTAATTGTATGACTTTAACAGTATGAATGGTCTACCAAAGACATTAGGGGGGTTGGAACTAGATGATCTTAAGGTCCTTTCCAACCCTAACTATTCTATGATTCTATGATTCTATGAAGTTAAGAACACTCCTGTGTGTGAATATCTTTCTGTTTCAGTATGCAAGTGACACCTCAGTTGTGTGAATAAAGTTTGTGGACCTGTGAAGGAACTTTTTAACTTGCAGTCATGTTTTGTTCCCTCACTGCTCTCCTACTTCCTCTACAGAGGTGGATAAAATAACAATTTTATGTTTAATATTTATGTTGTAGCGTCATACACTTAGGATGTAACTCTGATACCTAATATGCAAGCTTTCCCTGAAAAACTTTATATCCTGTACAATATTAAACGTCTGTATTTTGTTTGGTTCAGGTTCTCACACAAGTGTGAAAAGGAATTTGAAGCTATAAATCACTGTCGGCCAGTCTTTACCTTAAGTGCTAACCACATCCCTGAATCAACAATATGTTTTCCTTCCTTTCCACAGATGGGTTGACCCTGTGGGCTCACCATGCGTTATTACACCTAGAAATTCCAGCCACACTCACTGGTTGCATCACTAACTGCTATTCATTGCTGAGCTGTGGAATGTCTTCTCAGATGGTTTGCAGTCACACAGCTGAGAGCTTTTACTCTCCTTGCAGAGCCTTCTTTCAAACAGAAAACCCCAACCCTATTAATATAATCCTAATAGTTAATGTAAAATATTAAAACACTTTCTAATTACTTCCTTCCCATTTCCTATGGTTTTTCTTTTAATAACATGCATTTTTCTTATTATTGCTTGGTTTCAGACTCATTTATTTTCTGTAATAGGTCTGCTTCATTTCCTTGAACTTTGAGCATGAGGGACTTGCGTATTTAGCTCACCTGATGACTTGAGACAATATAAAAATGAGATGATCTAGAAAAGCTTGAATATGTCACTTGCTCTTGCAGTCTTGTTACATGGGTTCCCAGGATAGCCTGTTGTCAGAGCAACTAGCCTCTAAATGCTTTTAAATTGCAGTTAAAAGCGCTGGAGTGAGTTTGTGTTTCAGAGGGAAGAGGTTCGAATATTGACTCAATAATGGTTTCATACAACATACGGGTAGCCCTCAGAAGCATCCCAAGTTAGTACTGGCTCCCTGCAATGCCTGAAGGAAAGCACAGTTTAGAAGGGCAGCTTGAACAGGGTGATGGTAAGACATCTAGGAACACAAATATCTCAAGGAAATAACTTTCCATGGGAATAACAGTCCTTTGCAAGCAATTCAAAAGTCTCAGAAGGAATGCCCTCAGCAAAGCAGGAACAGCAACAAGAGACTTTATCAGAGGGCAAAAAGGCAGGCAGGCTGCATCTTTCCACCCACCATACTAATGGAGGTAAGTCAGTTGCTTTCTTTCTCTGAGTTTTTGTGGGTGATAACTATGAAACAGAATGCTCATCTCACAACTGATACATGCTCTTCCTGTGCAACCAGTTGGATAAACCCTATCTTCAGCTGGTGTAATTCTGTCTCATCTCAATGATTTCAGCTGAGTTGAGGACCTCAGCTTTGAAATGCAAAGTTTCTTTTCTGTCACGGCTATGCCTGATTTCATTATTCAACTTTGGTGTTGCAATTTTAAGTTTATATGTGTAGTTTCAGAGCTCTTTACAAAAAGGCATTTTAAGTTTCTGGCTATTCAGTCACTTCATTTCTTAATACATATCACTTGCATTAAGCCACTTGAGAGCTCTTTTTACTGAGACTCTCTAGCCTCATCCATGCATTCTGCTTTTATCCATCCCCTATCTCCTTAGCAATAGGATCTTTCCTGTAGTACAACCACTGGCACTCTGTACAGGCTCTTGCAAGTGGCTAACACAGAAAATGCAATTCCTGTCTTTTCCCTACTATCCCTTGGCTACTAGAAACTGGCATTTTGTTTGCATTTTTCACCTTTTTCTTCTCTGTCATCTTCTTTATAGCACAGCTGTGCAGCTGACTGCTGGCTTCAATTATTTTTCCACAATAACTCCAGGGTCTTTTTCCAGAGAGCAGTGCTGGATGACTATTTAATTCAGCACATACAACAGCTCTTGCATCAGTTTCTTGCTTGCAGACAAATTACTTGATGTGTGCTAATACTGAACTACATTTACCACCTGATGGGTCAGATCGTCTTGAATGATCCAAAGACTCTTGACTTAGGTTCCATGTTCCTTGTATTCTGTCCACTTCTAATGCTAGTATTAGATTCCATTCCAAAGGTTTATTTTTAGGACACCTCTGCCAGATTGTTTACACATGTTAGTTCCCTTAACATTTCCTCATTTCCAACAGCTTTTGAACCCAGAGGCGAACTGAAGGCCTCTGCATACTTGCTCTGAATGGTACATAACCATGACAAGGTAAAAGTGTGAATATGGAGCAGGTTCTCCCCTTTGAAAAATTAAAAAATGGAGAGTGCACAGTTCTCAAAAGGGCTTAAACCCTGATAAGATGAGTGAAAGCAACTGCGAAGAGGGTGATGTTTAGTGGCCTCAGTGGGAATCCACTTAGTCCGAGTCATTGGAATGAAATGATTCTGGAAGTGTTGGTAAATCAAGGCAATCAGTGTACGCTTCTACTGCGCAAAAGTATCTTGAAATTATAAAAGTCCCTTTAAGTACTCCACACACTATAGCATCACTTAAATATTTTTGCATGCCAGTGGGACATTTCTGAGAGTGCCTACCACTTCTTGTAACAGTTTACAGTGAAGTCAGATCTTATCAGGGTGCATCTGTAAAGAGAATGACAGTGGGTCAAAACAAAAGTCCTCTCAGATAAGAGCAGTGATCCCTGTTCCCTAGGGCGCCTTGAAGAGAGGCAGCTGATTTCAGGACTACGTGTACACTCCTTTTGACTGAGAGTTGGCCCTTGCTCAAAAGCTAAAGCCTCTACTTTGTTTTTACTTCAAAACAAAACAACCCAGCATAAGACTTATCAGAATGCCTGAAGTACGAGGGAAGAAACATGAAAACTGGAGATAGGAAGCATTCAGTTAGAAGGTGATTTTTATTTTCTTTTTTTCCTAGAATTACCTGGCTATCTGAAAACAAAGCTACTATTTCAGTCAGTGACAGTGTTTGAAAGAGTTATTGAAGAAATAGCAATCTGTGACTTTAATATCCTAGGCCATGTCAGACCTTTTCTGGCAGTGCTGTGAAAACATTTCCTACATACTTGCAGTCTTATCATGGAAAGTCAGACAGCTCAGGATCACATGGGTTGATAAGTTTTCAACCAAATAAGAGTCAAAAATGTAAAAGAAAAATACCCTGGGAAAGTTTCCTTCGGCTCATATGTATGAGAGAATATAGTGCATTCCCCTGTCCAGCCTGTAATTAAGATGAAAGGCATATTTCCATATAATTTGCCATTCAGTGGCATGGTTTGCATTCCATGTGAACTGCATCATCTTGATTTTTCTAATGCAATGAAACAAACCAACAATGAAATCAGGCTTAGTAGTTGAATAGGATGCATTTTTACAGTTCAGACTATTTTTTACTCTCAGGAAGAAAAAGCCATTTCAACTGTTAGTTTTTCATAAGGATTGAAATGTGGCTCTGCAAAAACGTGGCTTCTTTGAATAAAACCAACAAAGTACCCCAGCTTGAAAAATTAGCTTAGATAATTTTCTTTCCCTACTATCAGATGGCCAGAGGAAGAAGAAAAACAGTAAAGATGTCATTAACCTACCTTGTATTCAGTCACACCTTTAGCCTTTCATGCTTGTCTGTGGGTCATAACATGAATCTGTGGATTGTCTTGCTGAGATTTAAGGCATTTTCACATGCATACACCCATGCATTCAACATTTAGCTCTGTGCAGGTCTGATTCACCATACCTAGCCTCATCAAAGTGAATTAGAGCCTTTTTGTCTGAGATCAGAAATAAATAATGAGGGATAAACACTTGGAAGCCCTGATCACCTGGAAAAGGTTTACAAATCGATTCTGCTTCTCCTGCAGTTCCACTGTCTTTAGTGGAGTTCAGGAAAACCTGAACACTTGAGTAAATCATAATTTAGGAGCTCTTGAGAAGTTACTCCCTTGCGAGATCTCTAGTACTTCCTAATTCCATCTGTGCTTGAAATGGCAGAAGAACAGACTTTCTCATAGTAAATAAGTATCCTGTATTTTGTCTAAGCTGAGATGAAGAACAGCAGAGGACACACACATGTAAACAACTAAAAAGAGAAAATAAGTTGAAAACTTTTTTAACCCCGAACACAGTTCAGTTTAAGTTTCATGCTAGGGCCTGTGCTGATTTTTCTTTTATGTAAATCTGCTTGTCCATCATTAATTAGAGTCTGAATACCAAGGAGATATATGCTTAAAGTCAGATGTCTGGCCATAGATCTATGGGAAATACAAATGCCAAGACACATCTGGAGAAATCATAGAGCCATTCAAACATAGATTCTTATATGCAGATACACCACTTACACTGGGTGCCCAGTGAAGCCCCTGAAAAATTGCCAGTGTGTTGGGGACCAGGCCCCTGCAATGAGGCTTTACCCGGTGCCCTTAACTGGGCTTAAAGCAGCATCGAGAGTGGAGAGAAAGGAGAGGACCTCTCTCCAGGCTTGCGTAAACAGAGCAAGCACTCCGTGTGCCTTTCCTTGCCTGCACAGCAGCTGTTGTGGAGTTTTAACACTCCATTTTGGCTTGGCAGCATCCCCAGCTGAAGAGATCCTCATAGTTTACTTCGTTACTCGATAGTCACACATAATTTCCAGAATTTCTTTATGCACTCCCCCATTATTCCTTCTCCTGGATCTTCCGCATCAGTGGTGGGGCTGTCACCGCTAAGAGAAAATCATAGAATCATAGAATAGAATCATAGAATAGTTAGGGTTGGAAAGGACCTTAAGATAATCGAGTTCCAACCCCCTTGCCATGGGCAGGGACAAAACACAGTAAACCATGCCACCCTAGGCTCTCTCCAACTGAGCCTTGAACACCACCAGGGATGGAGCATTCACAGCTTCCCTGGACAACCCGTTCCAGGGCCTCACCACCCTCACAGTAAAGAATTTCCTCCTTATATCCAGTCTAAACTTCCCCTCTTTAAGTTTAAACCCATTACCCCTTGTCCTCTCACTACAGTCCCTAATGAAGAGTCCCTCCCTAGCATCCCTATAGGCCCCCTTCAGGTATTGGAAGGCTGCTCTGAGGTCTCCACGCAGCCTTCTCTTCTCCAGGCTGAACAGCCCCAATTTTCTCAGCCTATCTTCATACGAGAGGTGCTCCAGTCCCCTGATCATCCTCGTGGCCCTCCTCTGCACTTGTCCCAACAGTTCCATGTCCTTTTTATGTTGAGGACACCAGAACTGCACACAATACTCCAAGTGAGGTCTCACGAGAGCAGAGTAAAGGGGCAGGAGCACCTCCCTCGACCTGCTGGTCACACTCCTTTTGATGCAGCCCAGGATACGGCTGGCTTTCTGGGCTGCAAGCGCACACTGCCGGCTCATGTTCATTTTCTCATCGACCAGCACCTCCAAGTCCTTCTCTGTAGGGCTGCTCTGAATCTCTTCTCTGCCCAACCTGTAGCTGTGCCCGGGATTGCTCCGATCCAGGTGTAGGGCCTTACACTTGGCATGGTTAAACTTCATCAGGATGGCATCAGCCCACCTCACAAGCGTGTCAAGGTCCCTCTGGATGGCATTCATTCCCTCCAGCATATCAACTGAACCACACAACTTGGTGTCATCGGCAAACTTGTTGAGGGTGCACTCAGCAAAATACCCACTTAGCATACAGGAAAACAAGAGTGTTTATTAAAAGCTAATGCATCACTTTCTGTTGGGTGTATATTGAGTAGACATATTCTTCTGGTGTTGAGAGCCCACCACTGAGACTGAAGCACTAGGAGAAGGAGTAATGGATGTGCATAATGGTCTGGAAATTATGTATAATTAACACATGTTGGGTCCCTTATAGAGGCCAATGTGTAGCTGCAAGACCAGGTCAAAGAAAGAAAACTTTTATCAGCTTCTGCTCGTGTGTCTTTCTGTTGAGAAAGACCAAGTTATTGCAATTCTCCCCTCTTGCTGGCCACAATGGACAGCAAGGGTAGTCTTATTCTTCACTTTGTTTTTCTTCAGCCCTTCTCACATTTGCCAGACCAAAGGGATTAAGGCAAATGGCTCCTGCATGCTTCCGCAAGAGCAATGATTTGGTAGGCTCAGGAAGGAGAGCTTCCTGAGGAAATCTCTTTTGCCACATGAGACTACTCAAGGAACTTGAGATAGTAGATAGTGCAAGCCTGAGTCTCACTAGACACTCTCCGTATATCAGTTTCTTTGGATTTATTTCGGATGAAGAACAGTATGAAGGAATAGCAAGTGAAAGAGTAGAGGGCAGGAGGATCAATGCTTCCATGTCATTTAATATGTTGGCTTGTTCTGTTTAGATTTTACACCATGTCAGTGTCTGCGACAGATAAATCTGAGAAGTTTCAGAGTTCAGATTCAGCTTGTGGAAGTATTCAAAAGTTTAGATGTTTATCTGAACCACATCTGAACTATGCAAAGTAACTCCTTGAGACCGCTCTGTTGGGCTGGAAATCTTGTAAGAACAGGCTTTCTCGTGACATTTCCAACACTCCTGCTTCCTGTCATGGCAGTGAAAACAGCCGTCCTTGTGGTATTTCAACAATTCTTCTTCTAAATGGAAACCAGAAGTGGAGGGGGGTGGAAATATATGAGACGTATCCAAACTTTGGAAATCTGCTTCTTGAGTTTCATTCTAGAAAAAAATTAGGGTCCAGAAGCTTTCAGGTTTTTTACAAACGTGTTCTACAGAAGAAAGAGCACAGAAGAGGAACTGAAAGTGCTGCTGGCATAAAGGGGTGAATCAAGCCATCTCCCTTTTTGTATTTAAAGAAAAAGCAGAAATATTTGATGACATTGAAAGATGGCATAATTAAAATTAATATAAGTAAACATTTTTTCACATAGATTATATTTAACTTCTGTAACACATGGCCGCACAAATTCCCTGAGGCTAAAAGCTTAACAGGATTTAAGAAGTAATGTGTCATTCATATGGATAATAAAAATATTCACTGTCACTTTGGATACATTTATATTAAAATATGTGCAACAGATATAAACTCATCTGCCTCATGGTGTAAGCCAGATATTAAGCAAATGGCACTAGTGAAAAAAAATCGTGTTATTGCATGTTTTTTTAATAATTGCTCTATTATTTCATATTAATGTGACATGTCTGGAATTAGAAAGACAGGATACTGGACTAAAAGAAACAATTGCATGATTTTCTATTGCTTTCCATAGCATTCCTCTAAATGTATTTCATTAGAGGACCCAGATATGGAAACTGCATGTGCTGATACAGGGGTTGTTTCCTTTAGCAGATATGAGGTAAGACGTAAACCCTTGTTTACAATAAGCATAATACTTATCACAACAACTTAGTGAGAATTGTGAATCCTTATGTCTTTTAATGCAGATTTTAAAAGAACAAAACCAAACCAAACCAATAGGTTCAACCTAACTCAGTGTTTTACAGGAGAACATATTAATTTATCATAGAAATCTGTAATATTTCACTCCTTTAAAGGGCACTGCAAAAAGTATCTTTTTAACTTTCACAATAGCCAGTGAGTAAAAAAAAATGATTTATTATGCCAGCTATACTTGGGGGAAATGAAACAGAACAATTAATAAGCTTATCGAGAGCTGTGTGGTAAATCAATAGGAAAGCAGAATTACAACTGGTATTCAGGACTTCTATACTCATTAATAATGAATAATCTTTGAATCATGTCCTGGGCTTAAACCACAAAAATCACAATGTCTCTTTTCTGTATCCGTAGATGCATATAGGTGTGAACATCTGTAACAGTGTTTTCTCAGAAGGCTAATCTATTTGACAGCAAGAACTGGTCAGAAAAAACGAATTTCTATCCCCAGCGGAAATTTCAGTATTTCAAAACTGGTTTTTATTTGAATCAGAAATAAAACCTAAAATATTCGTTCTCCCCCATGAACAAAAGTTTGCTTCAAAATCACTGAAGTGTTTCATTTTGATAGCATCAACTTCATGTGACATTAATTCCCTTGTTAATACATTTTAAATGGACCATATTGAAACACTATAGTATATTACATTTTAATAACTCAGGTATTATAAGTAATAGAATATAATTCACTGAACACACTGTGTATTTTTAATATTAAAATTACAATCCTAATAGATTTTAAAAGTCAAAACAAATCGAAGTGTTGTTCCTTATTTAAAAGAAACATTTCGATAGGATGTTCAAAAACATACATTCTCAGATTTCTCATCTACAAACATTACTGATATTTCATGTTTCCTTAAAAAAATTCCAATTTAAAAGAATCCCAAAACCTGCATTTTCTATCAGAAATAATTTCTAGTGAAAAATTTTCACACAGCTTTCTGAAAATTCTAAGCCACGTTCCTTATGCAATTGCCACTGATATAATTCAGTGGTGAAGAAAGCTACTGTTCTTGTTGTAGTAGAAGCAGTAATGGAGAAGCATTCATTAAAGTAAGAGAAAAATGGAAATGATGATTGCAGATAGCCTCAGGTTACTGTCTGGTACAATAACACAGTTCCTCTTTGCGCTGTAATGAGCAAACCAGATGTATCCTGTAATAAGGGGGGTAGGAATACAGTTAGCTCAGTAAGGTATACAGCTGCATTTCAGTTATCTAGAAATATTCTGAACAAAAGTATCTAAATCTGACTGAAGAAATCTCTTTATGTATTGATATTTGCAGCAAATAACACTTTAATAAGAATTTGGGATTAAATCATGCTCTCATCCCTCATGACTGCTATCTCATTCAGAGCTAGTCCTGACTGGGGGCTGAAAGAGCTGCAGCTGATGCAAACCACTGCCTTAACTTTTTTCCCTTTCTGTATCTAGATCCAAACTGATTCAAAACTGGCCTTTATTTGAATCAGAAATAAGACCTAAAATATTAATGTTTCCCCATGAACAAAAGTTTGCTTCAAAATCACTGAAGTGTTTCACTTTGATAGCATCAACTTCATGTGACATTAATTCCCTCAATACAGTTTAAATGGACCATATTGAAACACTGTAGTATATTACATTTTAATAACTCAGGTATTATAAGTAATAGAATATAAACAGAATAGAATCTAGATCTAGATCTATCTATATATCTGTATCTATATCTGCATCTACAACTACATCATCTCTATCTCTCCATCTCTGCCTCTATTTATCTCTATCTCTACTTCATCCGTATAATCTACACCTATGTACCTGTATCTATGTACGTCTATGCCTCTAACTATAGTAAATCTGCATGGAGAAGAAGTATTTGTACCTGTCTGCTTTTTCCTGTGGAAGGATGCTTGACACAGACAGACCAAGAAAACCATTTTAAAGACTCCTTCAAAATGTTGCTAAGGGGTTTTCCTGAGGCAAAATGCGTGTGATTTTGGTCCCGAACAGTGAGCAGCAGAGGTGCTATCCTCATAGCTAGCTGTGAAGAGAGTAAATCTGGACTTGCAGTAGGGAGAGGTTTATCAACAAAGTGAAGGGGTGGGGAGAGGCAGATCTCATTTGTTTATTGTTACAGGGCAGAGCCACCTGCTAAAGTTATTATTTCTTGTGGCCATCGGGCATGCCTTTATTTGAAAAAAGGAAGTGAGGTATGGAATTATATAAATGGACAAATAGAATAGTATAAACTGTACTTAGTGTACTGCACACCTGTAATTGACTGCTCCCTGTGACTCTAAAGCTTTCAGTTTCATACTTGCTTTGTCATATACTCCTGCCATCTAACTACTGCTCTCCTTCATACTCATTTTTCCGTGTGATTTCCATTGATGGCTCGTCCGAAAGAAAATATGCACTCCCCTGCATCTACATTTAAATATTTTGCCTTCTGCTAAACCACTACGATCTCATGATGATAAACAAATAGATGACAAGCAAAACTCCTGGAAGAAAAGAATGTATCTAACTTTCAGTGTGTTGTACTCATATTTCATTTTAGATTAATGTTTTTCCACTAAATCAGGTAACTCCCCTGCATTCAAATTCCTCTCATAAATTCATATAGAAGTTGTGCATATATTTTACACAAGCTCATGAAAAAAAAGAAACTGCATAAAAAGAGGAAGCCACTTGCTAATTTTGTAGCCTTTTTCTTTAAATTCTGGCAAGATCATCTAATCTTTATCTGCAACATCAACCTGAGAAGTTCTAAAGCACAGCTTTACAGGAAAATAATAGTCTGATGGGGAGAAAATGGACCCAGAAGAAGGAATGTGCAAACAAAACTGTAGGTTTTTTGAGCTAGCATAGAACAGAGAAGCATGCAGAAATAGCAATCTGTTTTCAGTCACGAATGTCTTGTAAAACTGGAGCAAGGCACGTTATCTACAAGCATGTGAAGCAAATGATTTTCTAGTGGTCCTTTCTTCTCAGCAATGGAGAGTAAACTTGGAAAAGCTAAAATAAGACGTAAAGAAACATGTTACAAGGATAAGTATAGGGTAGTTGAAATTTACTCACTCTAGTTGGTAACTTTGCTCTCTGATTATGGTCAAGAAAAATGTCTTTCTTAGGGCTTTCTATAGAGTGCTGCTGTAGGTATCCTTTGAACTAAAATAGTCAAAAGTCAGAGTATAATTTATGCATACTGATTTGTAATGCTATAGTTTATTTATTAAACTCTAGATTAATGTGAGCTTATTGCAAAAAGATGTTCTATTTTCCTTTTTCAAAAGGGAAAAAATTAAAGAACAATTCATCATTTTTGCAGTTGTCTCATGAAACTACACAGATGTCTTAAAGGTGACCTACTGAACACTGAAGTGAGAGTTTTTCCATTAGGAAAGACAGACATTTGATTTGACGTCTTCTCCATACACACAAAACCAGGAAGAGAAGTGCACCAGGTTCTTTAGAGGTGCAGCACTCCCTTTTCTATGCTTTATAGCTCAGAGAGGAAGTATATCCCACAGAAATACCATCCATCATCCCTAAGTTCCTGGGGAGCTGTGCTACTCTACCATCCACTCAGAGTTGTGGTTATAAGAAACAGCAGAGACTAAGAAATTTAAAACCTGACCTTCACCTGGTATAAATTGACAGATTCTATTAAAATCAATGCCAATTTCTCGCCTATTATTTATTTTTTGATGCAGAATGTATAAGTCATACAATGTATAATGGCATTTGAAATCCAGTCTTAAGTTTCAGGGGCACCTACCCATACGAAAATGTTTGCATAAATTAGAAATAAACAGCCATGCAAACTTTCATACGTCCTCATCTCTTTGCCTTTCCATCTGTACATTTCCAAATAAACTTTTTTGGGATGTAAGGATTTGCTGCCAACTGAGAAAAACTGATACCTTGAAGGCTGATCTATTTAATTCAGAATCCATTATCCCAAGGGAATTTTTTCTCTGCTTGCATCTTCGCTAAAAAGAAATAAAATGAGTCTGTGTGTCAGAATAGGTGCAAATATTTTGTTGGTGCTCATTAGGTGGTTTCAGTTTACAGAGGGTGTTTCTAAGGAAATAGTGCCCTGTATGCTCGCCAGCAGGCTCATTTGGCTCGTCTAGCAGCAATTCATTTAGTTTGTATGTACAAGATTGCAGCAGGGGGTAGTAGCAGAATTTGGAGAAGCACAGGAACGGAGAAGCCACAGCAGAATTTACTTGGTACCCTAAGCAACACAAACAACAACAACTGAAGAAGCGGAGCCAGGCAGGAATTGGGTTGTCCAGGGTACTCTCCTGATGCTGCTCATACAGATCTTGAGCACTCAAGCAGCAGAGCCCTCCTCGTGCAGGGGAAACAAAAACTAACAACCACTTCTGGAAACTTGCAGGGACAGGGAGAACTCTCTTTCCCAGGGTGAGGGCTTCTGCCTGCCACACCCAGCGTCAAGTGTTTTGAAACCAACAACAAAGTCCTGCATAACAAAAGAAGAACAGTAATGACACTAATGATGCTAAAATAAGAAGAGTTTGGCATCTTCCACTGGGAATCTATACAACATACAACAATGCCAAGCAACCAAATATCTTGACCAAAATAATTGATGGCGAGAGCTGAGTGAATCATTTCACAGCAAAACACCTCCTGCTTACACTGGGCTTTTTTTTGTGTACTGGTGAGATATCCAACAGTACATCAGAGGTTTCTCAAGCACTTTTCAAGGTATTTTTCTTTCTTTTTCTGTGTTAATCAGCTTTACTTGACATTAGAGCTCTGTTGCTATTAGGCTACTGGGAGACATTGCATTTTTCATTTCCCAAAGTGTGCTGCTTAAAGATATCCACAGTTATTAATACATTCAGAATCTAGCTGATGCAAATAACCACTTGCATAACTTTGGAAACTTTTTCAGTCTACTTGCATGGCTAGAGATTCATTTGTGTGTATGCTCATTGCAAGCAAGCATATAGAGAGATGTGACTGAGGCTGAAGAGGATTAACTGAAAATGCACATGAATATGTCTAGCAGAGCAATACACATACATGGTTATTTAAGATTAATCAACTGCTTAAATTCTTTGTAGAATTGGGGTGGAATTTCACTTAAAACTAAGTCTATGATTCAGTATTTTATTGAATCAAGGCTCATTTTCAGGAGCATTTGGGGCAGGGGGACTTTGTGTTTTCTAGCCAACTCTACTTATTAAATTACAGTTTCTGCATGCCCATACCATATTTTTGTTTTCTTTATTTTGGGTTCATTTTACAATGACAAGCTATAAACAATTTCATTTGTCTATAGAAAAGTCCAAACCCAGCACCTCTCAGGAGCTTTTGATTTATGGTGTCCTGCCTTCATGATCTTGCAATGAGCGTTTGTTCTGATGATGTGATGTTTGTGATTTCATATCCTGCTGTGGAGCTTCAGTGTGAGAAGGCGTAATTTGGAACTAAGATGAACTGGAATGTTGCCTCACCTACTCATGCAGTTTCAGGTCCAATGAATTGATTTAATCTCTCGCTCTTAATAAAAAACAGTTGTTACTTTTCTTAAACTCCACTGGATTCCTAGACCACATCTACAGTAGTGTCCATAAAACAAATGAGAAAATCACTATTTAAGTGTAACTTCAAGTTCTTTGTGGCTAAACTGACTTTCAACAATGTTTAACTATCAGAATATTCTGTATTTGCTTGATACTCAATTTGATTTAGAGCAGCCCTGACAAGAAAAATTTAGGGGTGTTTGTTGACAACATGACCTGAAGTGTGCATTTGCAGCTCAGAAAGCCAACTCTACCTTGAATTGCACCAGGAAGAGTTTGTCCAGCAGGCTGAGGGGGGTGGTTTTCAAAAGTAAATTTGCTTCCTCTTTACTCACCACCGTTAAAATAAACCAGGCAAGAAAGAATGAAACTAATAGATAGCAGTGCGTTGTGGAGACCTTCTTGAATGATTTATTCCAGAATGGTCAGGCTGTAATCTCAGATGTACTCATAAAGTGAGAAGTTACACTTCTACTGTCCCTTTATTTGCCTTGTGCATATATTACAGTAAATCACTGCCTCATGCCTGACACTATCCGGTTTTAGGAATGTGTTGCCAAAGATATAATGTTTTCAGAAGTACAAGTCAGAAAATGAGAAGATGAGCCCAGATCCAGCAGGGAGAAGGAAGACTGAAACACCTTCACACACAGGTGAGTACAGCTGAGTCTGACTCTAAGCAGGTTTTGTTGGTCTCTCAGGCCTCTCTTCTGGCTGTAGGAGGCCCTGACAGGAATCAGGGTAAGTCTCTAGACCATAGCTCAAACACTGCGCCATTCTCTTACAACTCTTTCTTCTCTGCACTTTGCTGTGGGGACACTTAGTAAGGGGCAGGCACCCCTGTGGAGAGAAACTTGTGTCATCTCAGCTGGTGCAGAATCATGAAAGAACATGTCAGGGACACACACTGCAGTCAGTTATGGTTCAGTCATTATTTACGTGCAAAGCACCTTTGTATTCTTAGCATTCTAGAAATACTAAAGTTATTATTGCTATCGTTATTGTAATGTTATTGTGCCTGTGAAGGAGAATCCTGAATGGATGTAGTGGGTGACCTGAGAGAGTTTTCTGTTAACATCTATGGCTTCCTTACCATTTTTAAATACTTTTACTCTTTGCACTTGAGCTACTTTCATAGAAAGTAGCCAAAAACCTCTCTTGCCTTTCAGGTGTCACAGGTTTTCTCCCTCAGACTGTTTAACCCTATTTTCTACTGTTGAATTCATTAGTTTGTGTAGGACTGTATCTGTACAGAATAAGGAGCAAAAACTGCATTTACATATCAAAAAGCCCTATTGCACTAATGTGTCCTGCAATAGGAGCTGCTGATGTCTGCAAAGGAAAATAGCAGCATGCAATGTGATTCATTAGTTGCAGGACCATACATTCACATCCAACTTGATATTTAGCTTAAAAACAGCTGTTGGTGTACCTTGTTGCTTAAACTCTACGGAAGCAATGTGAGCTAAATCCAATGATGGAGACTTAGCACCAAATAAACTTTATTGTCAAATAAAACATTAATCATAAGCCATAAATATCTAATCATTTCCATAGCATATTGCAAGCATTTTACGAATAATCACAGCGTACAGCCTGTAGGAGGGAAATCACAAACAAGAAGTTGCAGGAATATTCACCATGTACTTTTTCAACACTTCATGAGGTCATTCAAGGCTTTTCTACTATCGTCTCTGGGATATTTCTTGTAAGTGTTTTTAAGCTGATTTTTAAACATATAGATTTCATATTCATTAATACTGTGGTAAAGGAGGATTTTTTTTTTTAGATTTAAAATCTGTAAAGATGGTGGATCTAAGGCACATATTTACCTGTGTCTGTTGCACTTGGTTATCCCACTGGATGAGTTAAACATTGTTTTGCCTTATTCTTGAGTGCAGAATAATGAAACAGAATAAAGAAAATAGAACAGTAATATCTTCGTATCCTCTTATTTCAACTATGCCATCATTGCTCCTTCCTCCTCATACGCTTCTATCACTTTGAAAGACTTAGTAAGACTTTATTTGTCCCAGCACAGAACTGATAAGAAAAGCAAACATTTACATTGTAATTGGATGCTGGGAAAGCAGAACTGCAGAAAGCACTGGGAAGATAATGGTATCCTTTCTCTGAGCAAGTCCTACCTTATCATTGGAGAAATACTTCTGATTAAATGGATGAAGAAACTGCTGACTTTGTTTATGTTAGATAGGATATAATACTTTTAAATACAGCTGCCAATAGAGAAGATTTTTGTTATGATTTGATCTTATAGTTTGAAACACTGTCCAGTTTTTAATTTGTCATGAAACACAATGAAATTACAATTAATGCTCTCTTTCTATGAGCCACAAGGTCAGTTTGACACTCTGAATAGTTAAATCATCCTTGGCAAGAGTCTTATTCTGGCATAAATTTTATAATGAGAAATTCAGATTACTAGCATCATTTGAAACGTGAGTGCCCAGCACTTAATCTAGTGCCATTTGGTTTTGCACTGAATAATGCCTTTAATGCAGTCATCAGGGGTGCCTATGGATTTAATTGGTTTGATATTATATTTTTTCCTTTTAATTGTGCCTTTAATTTCTTCTCTTTTCAATAAACAAGCAATTGCAAAATCTTCCCAGCTCTGCTTCCTCAGCTCCTTCAGCTCTATTGCTGCCAGACGGGAGGGACTTAATTCAGCTGGCTTCACACACCAATCAGGAAAAATGCATGAACTGTCCCTAAAGGCCTTAAACTACATTTCATTGAAGAAAACAGAAACACAAGATCTGGCCCTCTCTCCCTTAATGGTCCTTAGGTTTTCAGTGATTGTCTAATTTAAGTCTCCAACACTAAGATCATCTTCTGGTACTCTGACTTAATAAAACCTTCCTCTGAGGACCAAATTAGAAGTGCTACAAGGGACAGCTTATGAAGCAGAATGCTACTGGCTATGAGTAAGGGTTATGCTGTTTGGGCCACTTTCTCATTTATGACTTGTACTTCTCTCTTCCTATACCTGCAGCGTTTGGCTCCATTGTGGCTTCTTGCAGTGCTAGGGAAAGTGAGTTTCTCTGTTGCCTCTGAAGCATCCTTAAAGACAGAAGCATGCCAGAGTCACTTGTGGTCCACCCAGTAAGCTAGGAAAGAGGTTTGCTGGGCCAAGAATATTCCCACCTTGGCATATGCTTGCCCCAGATAACAGCACAACCTGTTACACCATCTTCATTGTCCCTTTAGCCCACTTGTCCCACGGAGGAGTTGACACAGCTCTGCAGAAGCTCAATCACCCCCGCACAGGGAAAGATGGCACAGGGAAAGAAAGGGCCAGATGCTAACCCTTATAAATCCATAGCTTACTGTGGGCTGTCTGCATTGCCATATGTGCAGCAATCATTAAGAATATATGTAAGTGTGCAGTCTCAATAGAAAATGGGGCCTTCCAAAGCCTTTGTAGCTGTACTAGTCCCTTTATAAAATGCTGATGTACTTTAAAGCTTTGTTAAAGAGACAAGGAAAAAAACAGAAGGGTTTATGTCCCCAAAGCAACCCTAACTAGGCTGTAATTTATATCACAGACATGTAATATCTTGAAATGACAAAATATTGAATTATACACACATAATATCCTGACATTTAAAGCCAGGCTGCATGGGGCTTTGAGCAACCTGGTCTAGAGGAAGGTGCTCCTGCCCATGGCAGGAGTTTGGATCTAAATGATATTTCAGGTCCCTTCCAAACCAAACCATGCTATGATTCTATGAAATAATTTGTGCTACTTACTACATGTTGTTTTGCTTAAGGAAAAAGAATAATTTATTGTATTTATATAATAATAAAAAGACAGAAAAGAGTATCTTTCACTTGTAATTTGACTTTCATACAATAGATGTGATTAATTTGCATTCCCTTGAACCATCGGTGTCTAGTCAATGAATTCATTCCTTAGTAATACACTTTTTAGTAGAGTTTTTCAATTTTTCACCCATCTGGAAGCTGGAAAGGATGCCCTTATCCTTGTGCTCGCCAAAAGCTGATCTTGTCAAGGCTTATTGCAGCTGTTTGCCGCTAGTTGCCGCTCATGGGTGATGGTATGACATGGATCTGTTTTTTCTCCTCGCTGACCCTTCAATTCAGTGCAGCAAATGCCCTCTACTAGGAATTGGGGCACGGGAAGTGGAAACAGATGGAGCAGGACCCAAAAATTTGAAAAGATTATTTTACCCAAGACCACTGTAATTTCAGGGGGAACTGTGTTTTGTTGCTTGATGGGTCCTTGAAAAGCTGCAATACAGACCTACAGGAAAGGCAATGCGGTCTTCAAAGTGACTTTGCAGTACATCAAGATGGTCCTGGGATAGATGGTCCAAAAGTGCTAGAAGCACGTAGAAGGTCTGTGCATGTGTTTTATGGACCCTGAGTATACACAGAACTAAATGTAAAGAGGTGGTGTCAGTGAGTTACTGACTTTGGTGGAGCAGCTACGAACAGTCACACAGCAAGAGCAGATGTTCCATAAGTGCAAGTTCCTAGGCTGAACTATGACACTTCTGGGATTCTCTGATTTATTTTGTGGGGTTTTTTTGCTGCTCCTGCAACATTGTTTTATAGAATGTTTTCCTGCTCAACATCTAAAAAAAAGTCTTTCTTTTGGTTTTCCACTTTTTGTTAAAAAAAAATTTTGAACTAAAATCCTTTAATTTTCAAAATACTTCATGCTCACAGGCTTGAGTGTGTGGCATCACAGTGAATCTTATGAAGGTCCCTCATTAAATACATAGAATCATAGAATCATAGAATAGTAAGGGTTGGAAAGGACCTCAAGATCATCGAGTTCCAACCCCCCTGCCACTAATTCTGTTGATTTTACATGCTTTGAAACTTTATCATTAATTTGTGGCTAGATAAGTTCTTGTGTTCAAAACATCTGGATCTGAATCAAGCAGCACATTTAAAATGGGGGGATATTTGAAGTATAAATGGATGGTGTCTTGAGCCTCAACATCTTGGCCCTACAAATGCCAGTGATCCCCTTATCAACAGAGATTAAAAGACAAGGTTGACTCGAAAAGAACATTGGAGTTTTTATTTGGGATAAGAAATCTATCTCCTTCCATGAAGATCAAGATCTTCTCACAATTCCTTTCATGGTCACACCACAATAGAAAACATCAGTGGAAGAGGTCACCTATAGGAAATACCACTGCCCTTTGCCCAGCACACAGAGAAGTGCAGAGGGAGTTTCTAGGACAAAAGTACATATGGTAACAGGTGCTGAAGAGCTCTGGTTTTTTAGGGATCAGCAGGTCATTCACACACCTCTGTGGGTATTGGTAAAGCCAGAGAGGTCTTTAAAATATACTCAGCTGTATAATGAAAGAGCAATACATGAAATTTTGCATTTCTCATTAGGCACTGATAAATGACACTTAAATTCCATCCCCATCCTGCCCTGCTTCCCAGCTAGAGATGGTGGGACCACCCTGGCTGCAAGACTTGCCCCATGGGAAGCACTCCTGGTCCCCATGCCCCTGTCTCAGAGAGCTGCTGGCCCACACTGTGCCCTGACTGCTTTAATCGTACATGATGCTCTTTAAATCCAAACTCATGTAAACCAGGGTGTCTCCACCCTTTCAGGACTGCATATGCAGAGTGATTTGCCTTTGCCCCTTCTTTTCCCACCCCCAGTGAGATCCCTCTAGCTCCCTGTCAGCCCTCTGAAATGAGCATGTGGAAAAGGCATGGAAAAGGCAATACTAAAACTACTTGTGTTAATTTAACCCGTCGTGTATTGTGGTTTCACAGGTGGAAGTCGGCATTACGCAATCGAGTAGCTTCAGGCACTTTTCAAGCTGTAGGTGCTTTTCAGCCATTTAGAGGAGAACAATTGCTGTCAACCAGCGGGAGGCAAGGTTGGGGTTACTAAGCGGTGCAATATGTGCTCCTCGTCGGAGGATCTCACAGCACGACTGCAAAAATATGAATGTGTTTTAAGTATGATCATATAATTGATGTTGCACATATATTATGTATGACACCAGCAGTGTATAACGTTACTTAAGATCCGTCCTAAGGTGGATTTTGAAGCCATCTCAAAGTATTTGAAGGTCATAAACACCACTCAGGGAGACAAATTACTTAGGGTAGTGTAATACATTTATAACAAGGAGAACAAGGATGCAATGGAACAAAGTAAAATTCAGGCTGCATATCAGGAAAATTTTCCTAACAGCAGTCTATTAGCCTGTGGAATAGCCTCCCAGGGGAAGTGGTGGAAACCCCACAGCCTGAGTCATTTAGAGCTAGACTAGAAAACATTCGAGAATAATCCTGAATTGGCAGGGAATAACCTTACGTTGGCAGGGAAATTGAAAAGATGACCTAATAGATCTTTTCTATGATTCAACCAAGGTATGCTGCTGTGTGCTATGTATCGGGGCATGCCCAGCCCATTAACTTCAAGTTCCACTTCAAAGTGGAAATCTTGAAATCTTACTTTGGCTGCAACTGACTTTGCCATTTCAGCAGACAGTGAGAGCTTTGTGTTCCTAAAGCATGTTCGTTTTTAAGGCCTGTGTAGGGAATGAGAATATTAACAATAAATTTTGAACAAGTTATGGTTTCTTTTAAATGAGAAGGATATTTTCTGTTTCTTTTGCTGTTTTTTTTACTCTTTTCCAGCATGGCATTGTGAGAGGCAGCCCTTTAATCAGGTCCCAGTTCTATCTATTTATTTCCACATATGTTCCCATCATTATCATGTTTGAGCATCTGATGCATGTAGTGTTGCAGGGAGGAGCACTTAGTTCACAAGCAGTCCCAAATCTTGCAAATGGATGGGCATTTATAGGCATATGAGTCCACATATAACATTGCTGCTCCCACAGCTGTGCCAGTTAAGTTTAAATATAGTTACCCAAAGGACCAGACTCTTGACTGGGTGTAAATCACTGCAGCTTTACCCACTGAAGAGCTGACTGGCATGTTTTATAATAGTAGTGTAACTTTTGATACTCTCCTGCTAACATACAGTGGGAAAGATCCTCTAACTGGCCAGGTTTACCTTTTATCACTCACACAGCACAATGTGGATCATCCTCTCAGAAATGGCTCCTAGGGCATGTCCCCTGCCAGGAAAGCTCTCCACTTCCAGAAAACTGGCAGATGCATTACAGCTGCTTCCTGAGCCCTCTGCAGGGTCAGAGAAGGGCCAAAGGCCAGAGATGACATTGGGAAGCAGAGTTCCTCTCTGATATCACTCATGCTGTGGCATGGCTCTCTGCTGTGGGGTATGGAAAGGGAGGAGGACCTGGTCTGCAAAGTCCTGTTGGTGAATGTACTCTGATACTGTAAGAACTAATCCCTTTAATATCTGTTCCTAAGCAGATGGGTCCAATGCCCGAGCTTGATTTCAGCTAACTCTCATTATTAGAAGGTGACAGGAGAGTTCCAGCACCCTATAGACCTGTTTGTATCAAGATATTCATCTTGGCAAAGAAAGAAGCCTCGGTTGTGTGCTGACCTTATTTGACTCAATATAGGGCACTTATTTTGCTTGGTAAGCCCAATTCATCATGGGGAACATTCATCCAAGTGCTGTGGGTATTATTAAAAATTCCTGACGTCAAAACTGGATAGCTTCCTAGTTCAAATCAGTCACCTCAAATGTGTGTTTGTAAGGCTGCCGTATGCTCTCACCATTGTGGAATCCATGGGCTGCCTGAGTGTGACGACACTTACCAATTATTTACAAGACTGAGTGTGTCATGCTGGATGATTGAACACCCTGATACTTCTCTAAGCATCCAGATCTTCATTTCATTCTCCTCAACCCATATGCTTAGCAAGTGACATCTGGCTCTTGTCTTTATAGCATACATTCCTCTCTGTCCTTCTCAAAGGAGGCCCTTGGTTTCTTACATCGTTTTATTGAAATCACAGCGTTTAAAGATCCAAGAAGTATTGCTTCTGATATTGGATGAGAGAAAAATGGATGAAAGGGAAGCTAGACTAAAATTTCAGGAAAAATATGTGTCAGTTCAGAGGAGTACTTAGGCAAATCGCTGCATGACCTTCCTCTTCACTCTTTCCGTGTCCTTTTCTTCTATCACCATCCCTCCTAGCTGCCTGTCACTTTATGTCAAATCCAGACTCTATATCTTTTTGCAGTAGAGGCCTTCCCTGTTTATAGGATGCCTGACACGGTTCCAGATACTTTGTATCTAAAGGAGGAAAAGGGAAATAACAACTGTCCCAGGGGTCTGCAGTTGAAAATGTGCATTTTGCACCTGCTATTGTGCGCTGGTTTCGCCAGGGAGCCATGTCAGGAGTCCAAGCTCATAAGGATTTTAAAGGTCAGTGCCTTTTCCTGTTAGCAGCATAAATATTTCAATGGCAGTGACTTCAGTGTGAGAGGGGTCATTCCAGCACTTGAGCCCATTTGGAAAATCTCACCTTAAATGATCAAATATTAAATAGCCAGGATATTATCTGCCACATTCAACATCAGCTGCAAGTGGATCAAATTGAAGTTCAATTGAAGTCCAAAGCAGCAAATAGTAATCTAGAACATTGCTTGCTCTGAAGGCAAACTTCAGGGCCAGGCCTTGCCTGCCAATTGCCAGGTAAGGAGTGGTAATGCAATATCATTCAGGTCTCCATGCTACAGAATAAAAGCTTCTCCATGTATTTAACTTTCACTGTTTATCCTACTGATGCTGGTAATGAGCTCTTGTTAATGCTGAAGCAATAACTTGCAGCTTTTCCATGCAAGGAATTTAACACCACCAGCAATTAGTCTTTAAACCATTTCTGTGAACAAACAATGCTTTTGAGTGTGGAAGAACTGCTTAAGTTAATACAATAACACATTTTCAAAGTCTGGAAGAGAAAATGCTACGTAGGACCAGCATCTTTCCTAGGCTGAGATCAGTTGCAATTAGTGTTACAGCACCAGACTGGATTCTGATCACACAACTTCAGAAAAAAGCAAATCTGAATGAGTGTCATACATTCCTGACACAATCTATCCGAGCAAAACTTTTGTTGTGCAAAGCATTGTTGTCTGACAAGAGAAGGAAGGAAGAGCATAGAGTATCCTCATTTTTAATCACAGTGCTTACTGCTAATTAACATCTGTGAATAGTGGTTTACTTAATGCTAATTTATGATAACAAGCCCTTGTTAACATAACTATTTTATTATTCAATAAGTACATATAAGAATAAATTGATATTTTGGCAGTCATTCAACATCTATTTTATAAAATATTTTACTGATGAAAATTTGTCTTAAAGCCTCAGCAATATGTTTGGCTTTGGTCTTTGGCAGCAGAAAAGCAAGAATCTGAAAGCCAGAAATGTCCCTAGAGCGTGCATCATTATTCCTGCTGTAGGTCTTTGGTTCTCCTTTTACAGACAACTGGAAAAATGTTTCAGTGGCTCTTTTCTGATGCATTTTTATTATCTATGGGCAAATCTTGCATTTCCACTGTCAGATATTCCCATGTTTAAGCATAATTTCTTTAAATTATTTTCAAGAAATTGCATTAACTCTTCAGGTTGATGGGAGCAAATATTGTCATGATGAAAGTTTAACACTGATTTCATAGATATCACCATCTATTAACTTTCTGGAATTTTGTGTTTGCTAATGAAAAAACAGAAGGGGAGAATCACTTATACTCAAAGTACATTTCACTTTGAAGTGAAGTTTATGGAAGAAACCATGTACAGTTGCAGAGAACACATATTAAACTTTCTTGAAACTTTCTATATCTGAATATGTCTAAAAATAAGGACACATTAGATTATAACATCCTAATTAAGTACATGATGAGTACAGATTGGCACTTTCTTAACAACTTAATATAATACAGTGCTAAAAGTTGATGACAAAAGCTTAATCCTGTATACAGAATGTATATGACAAATTTTCTTCTCTGAGACAGTTTTCTAGTACTCAGGAGAATAACTTTCTGCACTGCTGGTAGAAAGTTGTCTGAAAGTTGGGGTACATTTACTGAAGTATAAAAATCAAGAAAGGGAACTGATACTCAAAAGTCACCAAAGCAAATGCAGAGGGCGCAATGGGGTCAAAAGTCAGGAGAGTTAATCCAGATTTTAACTCTGCACTGGTGTAGTGATTTTGATTCTCTATAATCCGTATTAAAATTTGCTAAGCAAGTCCAAAACCAGCATGTGTCTCAGCTCCCAGTCTGGTAAGACCTGTTCTATTTTCTTGATGATATACTACATCATCAGTGTGAATATTCTTTTTGTTTGCTTGTTAGTTTAATAGTTAAATTTTGTGGCAGAAGCTGTCTTCCACCGTAACATTCAAGTTTCCAATTGCCTAACAGATTTAGGCACTGTTATTCAAAATTCTGCTTTAAAATGTTGTGTTTTGTTGGTTTTTTTTCTCCTAAATCTAACTAGCTAATAGCTTAAAAGAAATTGTCTAGCTATTTTATTTCCCCTTCTGATTTCTACTGCCTGACTTCTGTTCATTTAGGGACAGTAGTGCTGAGTAAATTCTTGCAAGAGCACCTTTCCAATCTCTTTTCCATAGTCAGTCACCCAGAACCTTAAAGCTTGTTCCATAACAGGAAAGGAGCTTAGTTATAAGTCTTCAACAACAAAAAATATTCTAACATATAAGGTGTGTGCTTATTCTTACCACTCTGTTTCCATGTTACACCCTTTCCTTTCACAGTTCTGTTTATTTCTAGGACAATTTCTCTTCAGCAGTCTTTTCCTGTGTCTTGAAAGCACCTATGCCAATTTTTTCTCTCTTGTAATGTAAAAAATCATAGCATAGATAGGGTTGAAAAGGATAAATACTTCTTTTTCAGAAATAAGTAAAACAGAGAACATTGAAAAAGCAGGGAGCTAGAAGGCTATTTCTGTGTGCTAGAGTAGCTTGCAGCCTATAACAGATGTTCTTGCAGCAGCTGAGAAGAAACTAATAGCTAAACAAAGAGGTATTTAACTTCACACAGCATATGCTTGGACAATAGGGCTTAGGCTTCAAGTCTCCAGATATTTGTGTGCATTTAAGCAAAACATTCCAAAGGATGCATTACATATAATTTGAATGCCAAGCAGAATTACATACAACCCCTTTTCTAAAAGCTGAAATAAATATTAAGACTCAGGTGTTCATGCCAGCAGTGCAGAGGTGAGAAATAGTAGGTGACTGGATAGGCTACCTAGCCCTATAAACCCCATTCTGAGCAGAAAAAAGTATGCCTTGGAAAATACTAGCTGTGCTAAAGTCTGCTTGGCCAGCTTGCTATTGTTTATTATAGTGGCTCACGCAAAATATGAAGATTGTTCTTTCTATTCTGGTGGTAGCTTGGGACACAAGACTTTGAGCAGCACTCAAGTGGGCACAATCTATCCTTTACCTTTTCCAAACAGATTGCAAAATCTTAATGGAGGCCTCATTGTACAGTAGGTGAGTATGAAATTCCTCTTCAACCACAAAGCAGACAGTGCCTGGGGCACATGATGCCTGTTTTAGTAGTTGTATGCACCAAATCTCACTCAAAGATACTTTGCTCCTTGATAACATAGGCTGGCCTTTCAGAGTTTATCACCTATTGGATCTCCTTGCATCAGAAAAAGTTGTTTTATCTAAGAAAGAATTGTGCTGATTCTAAAGCAAGTCACTTATTTTTATGGTAATCTGGGATGACGAGGAGACTGTATCTAACAAGCACAAGAAATATCACGTACACTATTCTGTAGTGTTAAGCACATTGTTAAGACAGTTTCTGGTTTATGCAGTCATGAAGGAGAAGTGAGGATGAAAATGAAAGAGCAGAGCTGTGCACCAAAAAACACTTTAATATTTTCCAAACATACATGATCCGAAATATGTATTCATCATCTGTGTCATTAAGTGCTTGTGGGAGATTGCAAATCTTCAGTCAAGGGCTACACACTGTTTTCTGCTTTCCTCTAAGTCAGTTATAAGAACAATCTGAAAACTGTGAAATATGAATCTTATTTATATGGTAGGAAAATTTGTATTGGCTTCTGTTTCTTATAATCTCAGAACTCCTGAGGTTGGAAGGAACCTCACAGATCATCTAATCTAACCGCCAGCTACAGCAGGGTCAGCTGCATGTCCACTCAGGTTTTGAACATCTCCATGGAGATATTCATTTAGATAGGTTCAGCCACAAAATAAAACAAGCCTGAACCTCGCGGAAAACAAGACACCTGGCAGGAAGTATGGTGAACTAACAAAAGAGGGAAAACTGTGTGCAGAAAACGTAAGTATCCTATTGCCATGTGTAAGGACAAGGGCAGGCAGCTGTCTGAGAACCACATGTATGGCTACATAGAAAATTTGTCAGAGATACACCCTTCATCTCTGAGGTGCTCTTAAAGCCCTCATGGAATGAGGATCTGTTTGAATGCAAGAAGCCTGACACAAAGCCTGGAAACGCCTGTGATCATTGTGAAGGCAGGAATGTGCTCATCAGTGTTTCTCATTAGGCACACTGCTATCGAAAGAGCCTGCATCCTGTTCATCCTCTCAGAGAAGACCACAGAATCATAGAATACCAGACTGGTTTGGGTTGGAAGGGACCTTAAAGCTCATCCAGTTCCAGCCCCCTGCCAGAGGCAGGGACACATTCCACTAAACCAGGTTGCTCCAAGCCCTGTCCAACCCGGCCTTGAACGCTGCCAGGGATTGGGCAGCCACAGCTTCTCTGGGCAACCAGTGCCTCAAGACCCTCACAGGGAAGAACTTCTTTCTTATGCTTCCTTTCACTTATCTTGCAGTCACAGTGGGGTTTGTCACAAATAAAGAGCGCGTCGTGGGCCAGGAGGGGACTGCAGCTGTGCAGAAGATAGAGGGGCATTGACAAAGTCAAAAAATCTCTGAGCTGCAGCATAGGGCTGTGACATTGTCCATTGCACCCTGCATGAGGATTTGGCTGTGTAGAAGCCTACCTGTGGAAATGTACATCTGTGCAATGCCTTCTGCAAGCAGCTATCACAGAAATCCCACTGTACCTTGAACAGGCTCTTCAAACAGATGTAAACAAGTGTCTGGGTGTTTTGGGGGTTGATTTTTTAGGGTTTTGTTTTACTTTGAATGTAAAACCCTTTTAGAAGTAATTCCCTGTGAAGGGCATTTTCCTAGGAGAAAAATCTTGTATATTACTTTAATAGGAACCATATAAAAGTGCATGGTTTCACATTTCTGCAGAAATAACTTTATGGAAGCAATGTATCTGAGAGCACGTGCATGAGGGCACACAAAGGGTTACAAGCACAGGTGCCTGTGAGTGAATAGCTTGTGACATTTGGCTGTAAAAATGTGAGCTGACTAAATACCTAAATACCTTTATTGACTAAAGTCAATAAAATTACTGACTTTTGAAGTGTACAGGCTGTCAGGTGATATCTAAAGGGAATCCCAGTGTGTCTGATGAATATCTTCCAGCTGGAGTGATGGCATACAAAACATGTTGCTCATTCTCTGAAAGAAAAGCAAGGGGTAAGAAAGGGGAAGTGGAAATGTCCCCTCTGTCAAAGGCGTGAAACAAGGGAAGTGTTACAATGGAAAATAATCCCAAAATGGTTAAAAAACCCACCATGTTTTTCCCATCACACCGATTTCAGTGATCATGAATCATACTGTTGTGCAAACATACATCTGGCTTAATTTTCTCAGTACTGACTGCCCCCATACATCTGAGCATATGACGCTCTCTGCTTTTCAAAAGTTCTCAAAACTTTAGCTAAGGTGTCAGTTCAGTGACAGCACAATTGGCTAAAGAGTAAGCACATGTTTAGTAATGGTTTATGACTGCCTTCTATTAAAATTGGATCTCAAGAAAGCATGACAACGCTAACAATCATAATCACCAGTTTAGCTCCACATACGACAAATGGTGGACCAGAAAGAGAGATCGCTTCCAGGTTTTACAGGGGATTACAGACCAAGCATCTTTGTTAATGTTTTTAACAAGTACAGGAAGGCAGCGGTGGTAATTTCTGTAAGCATATTGTGTTACTTATTCTTTACACAACATCATAGTAAAAAGATTGAATAACTTCAGCTTTAGTGAAGGCAATATGCAATACTTCACTAAACTGCTTCCCTGGAAGTGTTCTGGAAAGTTCTTACTTATAGACAGGGACAAGGATAACTGAAGGACTTACAGGTCATTTAAAGGATAGTACCCAGTTCCTGTATGTGAACAGCTAGTACAAGACTTCTGGGTATGAGAGACTGTGGGCAAAATACAGACCTCATAACTGCGTGTCATAGCAAATAAAAGAGGGTTAGAGGTGAAGGAGCAGAATGGAAATGATGAAACTATGATTCTTTTATTATGTAGTTTTATGTCAGGATGACAGGAAGTTTCTTTTCTAGTAAGGATGACTGGAGATTTCTCAGTTGCATAAAGACCCTCAGGTTTCTGTCAGTGGCCCAAGGGAGGAGATGGGTGGGAGTGAGGACAGTGAGGAGATAGCTGTGATCCACAAAAGCATATGGGGATGTTGGTTGTGGGAGAGCTCTCTCTCGAATTTCCTCTTTTAATCCTTGAATCTGCAGCACAGACCCTTCAGTGTCACCCTCCTTCTGTGCATAGCCTCTTCCTTATATTGTGACCTACCACCATCCCTGCCATACCGTTCCTTCCTACACATTACCTACTGCCTGGGGTTCCTATCCTGCCCACAGGGCAAAGAAGGAAGTGGGAGAGAAAAGAGAAGAGAAATGGTGTCATATTGTCATGATGACTGAATGCTGTTTGGATGGAGGAGAAATTGAAAGTGTGGGTGCAGAGGAAAACATGAGGGAGCAGAGGAGGCAGCAGTCCCATGGGAGTTCAGCCTCGGGGGGTAAAGCAAGGACCTTCCCTTCCCTTTTGTAGCAATCCCTGCTGTCACCCATCCCTGTCCCTCCTCACGCACAGAAACAGCAAAATCTGAGGGAAACACAGATGCAGACATGCTTGCTCAGTATAACCCTGTCTTCTTAGGCAGGCTATATCAAGTTGCCACTCTTGGCAGCTATCTCCTTCAGTGGCTTACAACAGTGCATAGTGAAGTTTCTTGCTGTCTGAAAGCTTTTGGTAGTACCGCACAACGAGAACAGCAATCCAAAGATCAGGCCTCTGTACATGTCGAGGAGCCTGGAAATGAGCTGTGGCTTGTCTGCTGAGCAAGTCCCTTCACTTTGCTCTTTCCTGTCTTAGTTTTCGTCTGCCAAGTCTATCCACACTGCTGTGCTTCTGAGTCAGGGACTGCATGGTGGCACAGTCATCCTGGTTCATGCGGGGACAGACTGAAACAGACAACAACAACAAAAAAGAAAGAATCATCCAGCCTGAATAAAATACATACATAGCAAACAGACATGGTGGTTCTCTCCTAGTCACCAATCAGAACTGGGGTTCATCAGCAGAAGTCCTTGCTAAGTTTAGCTGATGTAGGTAGGAATTAGTCACCGAGATAACAGGGATTTAGTCCATGCAGAGCTCTGCAGAAGAGGAAAAAGCCTCTTGAAGTGGACACTGATTGCCACAGCAGGCGATATGGTGGGGGAGAACACTTGTGTGCAATGAGTTCCCCTCAGGGGCTCTGCTTTGCCCCTCACAGCTACAATTGCAAGGCAAGATTGATTGGTGTGTGTATATTTTACACATTAATACAATGCAAGAACAGCCTGTGTCATGTTCCAGTACCTCAGGAGATAAGAGATTACTGCTACCAGATAATCAGATAAACCAAGGTGCCTTAGGTAACTAAAGATAATTGTGTTAGTAAATCATACATAGACAAATCAGGTACAATTAGATACCCATTAACAAGTATATTTGGCATCAGATAACCAATTTCATCTTTAAGATATAATGTTAACTTTAATTTGCAGTTATAAAGAGTTCTTTTTCCATCAGTACTTACATGCTGATTTACTGACTATTGACCAAGGAGGTGAATATGTAAACTTGTGACTGACAGCCTACAGGATCTATCCCGTGCATTGTACCAAGAATGTTTTAATCCCTCGTCCATTCTTTTTCTTTAAAAAGGAATGTATTAATCTGTCACAAATCGCCAAAACTCTG
This sequence comes from Amazona ochrocephala, assembly GCA_039720435.1. Classification (NCBI taxonomy): domain Eukaryota; kingdom Metazoa; phylum Chordata; class Aves; order Psittaciformes; family Psittacidae; genus Amazona; species Amazona ochrocephala. The sequence goes on along the minus strand of CM077878.1, from coordinate 112,799,138 downwards.
TGTATTGCTGGAAATTTCTCACTTGGAAGTTTTCAGAAGTGCACCAATTCCCACTAAAAATCCTTCTGAGTGGAGGAGGATGGATTTCCCTGGAGGTACCCAATGCAGGTCCAAAGTTCAGTTCTACCTGGTTGCATTAACATAACTTCTTCAGAAATCTTTAAATGAATAAATGTATCCAATGTGCCTATGTTGAGAAACTTGTGTTAAAAAAATAATTGAATTTGAAAACTTTAAAAAGTCCATGAAAAGAAATTTCCAAAGAGTGAATTATAGTGTTGCAAGAAGGGGTATTTTGGGGAATCAGCTTCACTCTACAGGACCCAGCCAGGAAAGGCTCATAGCCTGTTATGAGGCCCATATTGTCAGCAGTTCCTGAGAGTTCACAGTTAGTCAAAGCCCTTCATTTCTGGAGCAGAAGAATTCAAATTCTGTTGCAAATGTTACTGTGAAATGGCTCTTGTGCACAGTGCCGTAACCATAACTCCTGCAGAGCCACAGCTTTATTAATTGACTACAGACTTCAAGATTTTATTTGTAGAGTTTTGTAAATGTTTTTAATAAAATTTAAGGCCTGATTCTCATTGCTATAACAGCTCCAGTATCAGCCAGACACAAGTCGTGTCTGTGTACCTGTTACAGAGCCAGGAGCAATGATCCTGGTAATCCATCTCTGCATTCTGGCCACACTAGTCTACCAGTGTCTTTACATACACATACATCTACATCTATTTCAACCTTTAACTCTCCCGCTATTAACTATATATCTGTACCTGTGTGTGTATATCTACCTATTGTCTGTATATCTATATGTATATGTAATCTCCACATGTATATGAGTACATCTTCACTACGTGGTTTGCAACAGTGTGGTTGTGTAACTACTGTGCTGAGCTCAGGCTCAATAGGTCTTTGGAAAGGTCTAGAAAAAGAGGTCAAGCAAAAATACATAACTTCACTGACTCCTTAGACACCTCTATCCCTGAACCATTAATGTTTTGCAGCTCAGAGCAACTCAGTGGGTTTGGACAGGCATCTTTGTAGCAAAACAATTACTCAGATGTAGAGAAAACAATATGAACCATTAGCTTACCCGATTTAAACAACCAATGAAGAAAGGGTTAAGAGATCAAAGCAATGATTTATGAAATGTTATTTGCAAAATTTTTTCTCTACAACTTTAGCAAGAATTCCAATTCTTCAGTTGCCTGGCAGAGACCAGGCTGACTTCCTTCTGTATATTTTTTTGTACTCTGAATATATTACAAATTAACTGTTAGATGTTTAGAACTTGCAAAACAATCTGTTTGAAAAAGAGCCTCGCAACATGAAATGCAATTTGCAGGGAAGGAGCAGGGACAGTTATGACTATTATGTTTTCAAACTGGAATCTTGTTGGCTTTCCTTTAAAGTCAGATAGTCATAAATGACTTGACTGAAAGGATAAATAATATTTGTATTGCATGTTTGGACAAAGAATGCCACCCACAAATCAAAGATTACACTCACACAGATCTGCAAGCCTAAATATGAAGCTATATTATGGACTAAGAAGCCAGCCTGCTCACATGTGTGCAATCTATATTTTATAGATATCTAACGTGAGTTAGATGCAGAATTTTTTGGATGAAACCTTAATAGAACAGCTGAAAGGCTTTGACTGAAATGACTACTGATGCTGATTTCTGGCTATTCAGAGACAGGATGTTACAAGACCTTGAACACACAGGACAAAAGAGTCCCTGTTCTGGGAGACAATTAGCCTCTGGCAAGCTTTGAGCGTGTGAGCAGATCGTGCTGTCCACCACTGGGATGCAAGTGAGCTGGAAATAAAGACAGGATGACAACACACTATGCAGTCCTGTAGTAATTAGAGGGGGCTAAAACTTATCCTTACATAATTCACAAATCAGTTGAAATGCATTAGTACTGAATGTGGAATTCTGTCCACATATTCTTCCAGTGTGGAAACATATGATATAAGTGACAATGATTAATGAAACCTAGAGATACACAAAAAGTAAAGAGAGATGATGTCCCAAAAACAAGGGTATGATGATTAAAAAAAATACACCCAAACCCAAAAAGCTAAAGCAAAATGAGGGCTTAGGATTCCCTTTCACATACAGTATGGATTCTTGAAGTACTCCCAAGCTGTCCAACTGGCTGGAGATTAAAGAAGAGTGGATGGAAGCTCAGTCTCTGCAGAGTTTGCCTTGGGTATTTTTTACTTCTGTCTATGAGAGCTGAAGCCACAGCAGACACAGACACAACAGTGTCCAGTTCACTGGTGCCCATTAAATGGAATGTAATATGAAGGTGCATACAACTGCTTGTCAGTTTTAGATTTGGATTAAACCACATGATATGTGATGGCAGCAGGGAGTCTGTGTATATTTAACATATATATATATACATATATGTATATGTATACTTACAGCATTACTAGTGGAACCAAAGCTCGCTCTGGAATTGGCAAAACAGTGTAAAATGATTCACCCAAACCCCAAAATTCACTGAATCTTTTTTAATTTTGGAAGTGCTTCCCAAAACTAGAGGAAAAACATTTCCAGTCGTTTGACCTTTTTTTTTAAGCAAAAACCTTCCAAAAGTCTCAGCATAAACAAAATTCCAGCATTCATTGGCCTTGCAAAATGAAGGTGGAAGTTTCTTAAGGCTAGATTTTCTTATGAAATTTCAATAGTTCTGTTCACCTGGACTGTGACCCCTAGCTAGAAACAGAGTTTAAGGAGCTAGATGTTTCAAAAGAGAATGACAAATAGTTTCAGGGAGAAGTATTCAATTATGGTCCGAATTTCTTGGAAGATAAAGGTGTGACATATTAATACAAGATAAGTATGATCTATATAGCCTTCCATAATATCAATGCAAGAATCTGCTGAAGGACTGCATTTTGGCACCACATAACCAGCCATACAGCATATCTGTGCATACCTATTTGCCTACATTCAGGTCTAACTTCCTTTCATGTAAAAAAGTGCATGGATGCTCTAGTGCATAGTGGATAAATTACCATCCATGTCTAACAATTTTATTTACTATCTGTTAGAGTTCTTGTCATCTTTTATTTATCCATCATGAAAAAAAAATCATTCTTCCGTCTCTTTTTAGTGAACTACTATCTGTCTATCTATTACCTTGCAAAGGTTTGCACCATACCAAGTCACTGAACCTGCCAGCTGTTCTGCATTGTTTTGATCTTGTGTTTTAATTCATGAGCAGAAAGTGTGATCCAGCAACAAGCCATTCAAGTAATGACTTAGGTTTATTTTCAACACTGCTAGATCCTTCCCCAGGTAGCTCTTGAGTTTCTTCACTGGAAATAAGAGACAAAATAAGTCTCATTGTTTCATGGTGATGAGAGTTGCAACATGTAAGGAGTGATTGTGAAAGCAAAATAGCTTTCCTTTGGGAGACACCATAATGTCCAAACAGCAGCACAAAATAGCAGGAAGACGACCTTGCTACGACATTAGTTAAGTTCCATGAACCTATAAGAATTTCATTTGATGCATGGCCTCTCCACATGTTTACCCAGAGCAACAAGCCAACATGGAGCTATTTACAAATTACTCAACTAGATCATTGCAGAGTGGTTTTCTTCTTGAGTACTCTTTAATCACCAGATCCAGAGCCTGGGACAATAGCTAATGGAGTACTATGGAGCTGTTCCTACTTCCCTTGGGTCTGAGTTTAGCTCTCTCTCCTTTAAAACTTGCAATGAATAGTAAATAACCAGTAGCAATATTTTTTTCTTAGGTGAATAGTGAAGCATTGTAAAGGCTTTCAGGGGGCACAAAGGTCTTGGTCTTCAGATACACATTTTAGTAGCTGCAAATACAGCCTAGCAGATACATTATCTGGTGTGAGATAGGAAGGAAGATGTTTGCCATGAAAGCAAACACACAAAATTAACACACTTGACTGCTGATGGCCAATGCAAATACTCATGCACATACACATCCACACATGGTGCTGATATGGAGTTCAAAACTTTGTTTAAATGTTACTAAATGAATAGTAAAATACAATATCCTATCAATACAGGGACATTAACAATAAGTAGTGTATGAGCAAGATGACCATATGAATACAGTAAATCTCAGAGTTTTAAACACACATTGCATGAGCACAAGAAAAGCAGAGATCTAAACATTTTCCCTGTTGTTATTAGGAAAGAGACAGGAATTAGGCTGCACACAGCCAAATAAACAAACAAACCTATAGTTTTTCACTCTGATTCCTGACAAAATGAATTGTTACTCCTATGTGCTCTGATAATCCAGTGCAGTGCCTCTAATGAGTCATTTGTATTAGCTCCATATTCAGAGTATCTGCACTGTCTACACCAGGGGACTGATCCTGCAATACCATTGCACATCTGTGAGATGTAGCGTGCCTTCCATTATCATGGTTTTAATTTGCAGTTGTAAGTACACAGTTCCTCACAGAACCAGACCAGAACAAGTGTTTATAATATAAAACATGGGAAAGCAATTTGCCTCCAAAACATTAGTATGACTTGCTAAGTAATCTATTACAACAAAAAACACAGAACATTAACACATGTTGGAAGGACCAAGCCAACTACACCGTACCTTTTAAATCAGAGCAGTAGGTTCCCGAGGAATGGGGTGCACATGTGACAAGACTCATCACTTAAAACTGTCATCTCCCCAGACATATGGTCACCTATGGATTGTGTGGCTCAGGCTGTACCTCATTAAATAGTATTATTTTGTGTAAGTTTTACTGTTTTGATGTTTTTTTTAAGATACTGGACATACTAAGCCACTGAGGTGAAGCTGTAATACAGTAAGAGGTAAAATAGTTTAGGAAAAGTATGGTGTTCATAAACTCCTGACAGACAGTATGGATAGATGAGTCCAATTTGTTGTTGTTATGGCCTCGTCTAACCATGTAAAGGCTGTGAGCAGTGTTGGTCAAGTTGGTAATGAAGGGTAGAAAGAGGGATTCATACTTACTTTCTTTTCTGCTCTGTATTTGTAAGCTTGGTACTGTAATCAATGTATTGAATTTGTTCTTGTACAAGCAGCCAAGGGAATAACCCAGGGGAGAAAATGTCTGGGTGCATAGCAAAAGAATATATACTGTCAACTTTAAAAAACCTGAAAATTATGAGTTGAGCCTAACAAGTCATGAGATCAGTGTGGAAATTACATGGGCTTTTGTCTGTATGTTAATAACATGTTTGAGTTCGTAGAGGTTGATGCCTTGGTTTTGAGATTATAAAATGACATTTTTAGACAACTCCTTTCCCCACACTTCCCAAAAATACTCTGCTCAATGTGTTTTTGTGCATATAACATGCACAAAGCAGAGTTCAAGACAACAAGTAGGCTGGCAAGGGACAAAGGCCATTGTTACACAAAATGTTCACCCAAGCAGACTCCTCAGGCATGCACATGTATACCGCAGCAGCCTCTGCTTTCCATCCATGGCTCCTGCAGGGCCATCACAGGATATCAGACACCCTTTCCACGCTGTCCCTGGCAGGTACTGAGCTTCCCAGGATGCCAGGAAGTGGGATTTGAAGCATAAATGAGAAGACAGGTCCCGGCCTGCTCCAGCAGCTGGGTATGTGTATGTAGAAGAGCTTCTAATGAAGATGAGAGAAACTGGGGCTTTTTCCAGAAGTGTTTATATTGCAAGAAGTGTTTCTAACAGTCACCCATTCATGTTTCACACACCCTTATTCAATGGCACAGTGCTTTGTATAGCCTACAGGTTGTGTAAATGAGTACAGTCCTTGAAATGAAAACAGAGGTTTTCATGCAACTCCATGATTCCAGCACCTGGAAAGTCAGATATGACTCCAGATAAAACTGAGTGCAGGAAACTAAGCAATAAAGGTGGGGATTGATCTCCATCAGAGATCAATCTGATGTATTGAACAAATTCACTGGGACTATGCTATGACAGCTAGGACTACCACAATTTCATACTGTTCATACTGCAGTCCCTCAGGATGTGTGCAAATGACATGTTTCTCTGAGGTGTTAATGACATCTGCTGTTCTTTTCCTCCTTTGTAAGGGTGTCCCTTTAAAATCAACATATACTGGTAGTTCTTGACCTTTCTAGGATCAGCCATAGTGGCCAAAGACTGGGAGGGAGACAAGCCTACACCCATTTCCCGACCTCCTTGTACATCTGCTGTGAGCAGAAGTCCGCTTCCAGCAATCAGGGTCCAAGGCCTGTTTAACACACACAATTTAATAAGGAGATTTCCCAATACTTCTTACTCCTGCAGCCTTTCAGTCAAAGTCACAGCTAAGTCCCAAGAGTTGCCCTATTAGAAAGCTGAACTTATTACTGACATTCTTTTTACTTTAGTTTCATTCAAATAGTTCTCTGCAAATGACAAGTTTTCTCCCTTCAGTCTAAAAGGGATACAATGTGCTGCAGAACAAAAGAACTAATTCTACAAAATTAAACAGAAGCAAAGCCTCATCCACGTGATTTCTGCATAATCCAGCACATCAGCACGTCTTGATAAGCAGACCTGTGACCTCAGATTTTAGACCCATTCATTTTAAAGAGTAAGCATTTTATTCCTTCCCACTGAGCTCTGTGAAGAGATAACTGACATCAGTTTTCTTTGTGCTTTTGCAGTTGTTGTAACCTCATTACTCTTTGAATTATCTTGGAAGTTAGTAATTTTTTAGGTTTAATTGGTGCCATCTTGTCTGTAGAGCTCTGCGGTTGAAAGTACAATGTAAAGAAAGGTCACAGTACAAAAGAAAGGCAGTCTCCATCTTCTAGCACTTTTAGGACTCCTTTTATTAGTTGTTCATTTTCTGCTACTTGCTTTTGGGTTTTGGCAATTGAATGATTTCATCCTGCCCTTGCAGCTCATGTGAATGCCCTGTGAATGCTAGAAAAGTTCCCTTTCTTCCTTCAAGCAGCCTGTTTTTAGCATTTCTAGTAGAGCCCTGCAATTGGGGTGAGGTAACACACCCTCATGACTCAAACCAGCTAATGTCCAAAAACGCAATAACCAAGAAGCCTAGCATACATTGGCTTGTTGCTAGAAGCTGATATTCAGCAATGAACTATGAGAGGATTTGAGTAAAAGATTTTGCCCTCCTCCTCCCACCCCTCACTCTCTCTCTTTAGAAAATAAATGTCTGATTCATGCAAAAATAATGTATGAACCATTTGCACTGCATTAAAAAAAATCTGCTTGTTATTCTGAGACAATTCTGCCTTCTTTTGCCTGAAATCACACTGCTCTGCTTCAGAAAACTTAGGGGTGAGCCAAAAATATAGGGTGATAGTTGCCAAAATATAGAAGCTAAAATTACACAAATGTCAGGATAGAAAATGGGAAAATGCAATTTCTAATAGGCTTTAGTGCAACTGCAAGAGCAGGAAAGACGTTCCTGCAACTGCTTCCCAGTGGCAAGTATCGTTTCTATACATGCAGTAATTGCCATTAAATGCTATACTATCACTTTCCAACAGCATTTACAGGGCAGTATCAGTGTGATCGCAGCATTCCACTGCACTTAAAATAGAAATTAGCAGTGGTAGGCTTGTCCTTATGGTCTAAGGGTGGGTAACAATTACTGGCCATTGGAAGGTCGTTCGACGTGAGATGGCTGTTTTGTTCTATGACCACTGGAGCAGGGAGGAGGTTTGCAACCCTGTTTCTCCTTTTGTAACTCCGCTGCCTGTCAGATAGAAACTGTACTATCAGTCAGTAGACTGATCAATAAGCAGATGACTAACCAGCCCTTCTGCCTGATTATCGGTATTTGACACCAATAACTGTGAAACACTTTCTTCTCATGAGATGCTAGGAACTCCAGAAAAGTAAAGTATTAGTAATGCACATTTCCAAGTACACATGCTCAACCTTCTGTTGTTTTCATCTCCAGATGAATTTGGTGAGTTTTCAACATATGCTTGAGGTTAAAAAGGCTTAATGGCTATTTCTGAATTGTGATGCCTTCTAAATTAGGAGCTCCATTAATTGCTCATCTTGCAGAAAGGAATTTAATTTAGTTGGCATATTCTAAATCACTTTCCAGGAATAAGTTAAATTCTGATTACATGCATTCCCAACTTCTATAACACTCTTTTTGCACAGATTGCGTTCTTCTTTGTAAATCCCTATTGGATTTATGAGTTGTTATTTTATTTCACTTCTCTTCATATATTTTCAAGCCTCTGAGGTCTCAGTTCACTCCTGAAGTCAAATGGGTGAAATGCTGTTGACTTTCTGTCAATTCTGAAAGTGACAATTTTCTCTATCACATAAATTACCATATTTCCTGTTATTTATTTCATGATACTGGTATTTTACTCACATGATTTTTTCTGTACCCATAAAATTTTCCATCTGGGATACAATTTTCTAATCCTTCTATAAGCCCATGTATTTTGTTTCACCTTTTAAAGAAATTTGATATTGTCAATCTGCAGTATTCTCTCTTGGAGACAGATGATCTAAAGTTTACTTTCTCAGTAAAGAAATCATTGGCATACAACACTTCTGCACACATACCACCTGAGAATGAGGAAGGTGCTACAGCTTAAGTTATACTTGTCTGAAATCATGATCATACAGGTGAATTTCTTGTGGTTGAAAAGTCTTTCCATGCGAAAGAGGAAAGTGTGGGTATCGCTGGAGTTCTTTTGCAGAGAGAGAGACTCCACAACCCTCCATTGCTCCTCATCCTGTCACTGTGCACAACTGTAAAGAGTCTGGCACCACCCTCTTGGCACCCACAGGATGAGATACTGATCTGCATTGATGAGATCTCCTCTCAGTCTGCTCTTCTCTAGACTAAACAGGCCCAGCTCCCACAGTGTCTCCTCATAAGAGAGGTGCTTCAGACCCCTGCACATCTTTGTGGCCTCTGCTGGACCGTCTCCAGTAGCTCCTTGTCTTTTTTGAACTGAGGAGCCCAGAACTGGGCACAGCACTCCAGATGTGGCTTCGTTAGGGTTGAGTGGAGGGGGAGGATCACCTACCTCAACCTGTTGCCCACAGTCTTCCTGATCCACACTCAGGATACTCTTGTCCCTCTTGGCTAGCGTGCAGTTCTGGTGTCCTCAACATAAAGGACATGGAACTGTTAGAACAAGTGCAGAGGAGGGCCACGAGGATGATCAGGGGACTGGAGCACCTCTCGTATGAAGATAGGCTGAGAAAATTGGGGCTGTTCAGCCTGGAGAAGAGAAGGCTGCGTGGAGACCTCAGAGCAGCCTTCCAATACCTGAAGGGGGCCTATAAGGATGCTGGCGAGGGACTCTTCATTAGGGACTGTAGTGATAGGACAAGGGGTAACGGGTTCAAACTTAAACAGGGGAAGTTTAGATTGGATATGAGGAAGAAATTCTTTACTGTGAGGGTGGTGAGGCCCTGGAATGGGTTGCCCAGGGAAGTTGTGAATGCTTCATCCCTGGCGGCGTTCAAGGTGGGGTTGGACATAGCCTTGGATGGCATGGTTTAGTGGGAGGTGTCCCTGTCCATGGCAGGGGGGTTGGAACTTGATGATCTTGAGGTCCTTTCCAACCCTAACTATTCTATGATTCTATGATTCTAAGAGAACACTGCCAGCTCATAGTCAACTTATCATCTACATTTACTCCAAAGTCCTTCTCAGCTGAACTGCTCTTTAGTAAGTCAGCCCCCAACCTCTCCTGGTGCAGTACCCTACACTTGCCCTTGTTGAACCTCATTAGCTTTCTCTCTGCCCGATTCTCCAGGCCATCAAGGTCCTGCTGAATGGCAGCACAGCTTCATGTGTATCAGCCACTGCCCCAGCTTCATATCATCAGCAAACTTGCTGAGGGTACATTCTATGCCTTCATACAGGTCATTGATAAACAAGTTGAATAAGACTGCACTCAGTGTTGATCCCTTGGGAATGCCACTGACCAAAGACCTCCAACTGGATTCTACTCCACTGATTTCAACAGGAGCTCTGATATTCAGCCAGTTCTCAATCCACCTCACTGTCCATTCCTCTAACCCACATTTCCTAAGCTAACCTTTGAGGATGTTATGGGAGACAGTGTCAAAAGCCTTGATGAATTTGAGGCAGATAACATCCACTGCTCTCCTCTCACCAACCCATTGTGCCATGTCATCATAGAAGGCTATCAGATTGATCGAGCACCTTGGTGAATCCATGCTGACTGCTCCTGATGATCTTCTCTTCTACGTGCTTGGTGATGACCTCCAGAATAACCTGTTCCACCACGTTCCCAGGGGTGGAGGTGAGGCTGACTGGCCGGTAGTTTCCCAGGTCCTCCTTCTGGCCCTTTTGAAGATGGGAGTAACATTGGCCTTCCTCCAGTCATTCTGAACCTCTCTTGTTCCCCATGATCTTTCAAAGATGATGGAGAGTGTCAGGGCAACAACATCTCAATACTTTAATGGCATCTTGAGAAATGTTTGTTTGGAAAAGCCTCTTCTTGGTGGCAAATTTATTAGCCTGATACTATAAAACTGTTTGAGATCAGCCAGCTAACAATAATACAAACACATTCTTTGTTGGGGCTGCAGCTCGCTCAAACAGCTGAGGCAATGAAGAAGGAAGGCAAGGAGAGTGAGGATTAGGGATGAAATGTGTCATGAAAGAGCTGCCTGCCTCCACTGCCTCCTGGCACATTGTTATAGGGAGCTGTGACTGTAGTGTTGAGTGCCACAGCAGTGATATATTTTCATTTCACCAAATAATATTAGAGACATATGGTGCCCTTCACTTTGAAACTTTACCCAGACTTCAGAAACCTTACGGCACGGGTTTTTTGTTCCTCCAAGAAGATACTACACACTGGTTTTGCTGTATTGATTTCAACGGAAGAATTTTCAAATTGTTATAGGAATAAGAGAAGAGGATTAGGTCTCAACCTGCTACCCAAAAATTATTTGCTTGATGGATCAGGGGACGGGAGCACCTCCTTTATGAAGACAGGATGAGAAAGTGGGAGGTGTTCAGCCTGAAGAAGAGAAGACTGCATGGAGACCTCATAGCAGCCTTCCAGTACCTGAAGGGGGCCTATAGGGATGCTGGGGAGGGTCTCTTCATTAGGGACTGAAGTGATAGAACAAGGGGTAACGGGTTCAAACTTAAACAGGAGAAGTTTAGATTGGAATATGAGGAAGAAATTCTTTACTGTAAAGGTGGTGAGGCACTGGAATGGGTTGCCCAGGGAAGTTGTGAATGCTCCATTGCTGGTGGTGTAAAAGGCCGTACTGGACAGAGTCTTGGAACGCTTGGTTTAGTGTGAAGCGTCCCTGCCCATGGCAGCGGGGTTGGAACTCGATGATCTTAAGGTCCTTTCCAACCCTAACTATTCTACGATTCTATGACTATGGAGATACTTACAGTAGCTTTACTTGAATTATCTCAGGTACCAGAAGTAGTCTAGCCAGAGCAGCTTGCAGCATTTTACAGGTTAATTCACATTCACAAGCAGGTAAGTTTATTAACTTTTATTATTTGACATCTGGCACTATGGAACATTTTGCAATTCCAATTAAACAGAGCATTTTAAGATTATGCTCAACATTTTGCTCACTTAGAACCTTGAAATCATGTTCCAGCTTTCAGCAGTTCATCTAAAGACAGCAATGTGGAAACCAGAAAGGTGAGAAATAGTGAATTTCAGGGGATTCAAAATTACCTTCAAATTCATGTTCCTGTTGATAAACAATTTTAACAAATTAAACTAGGAGGGGGATTTTGAAGAATCCAAAATATTTCATTCTAGAATTTTTTAACTGATTCCCCCATTTATTTATGTATTTGTTTATTTTCATTCATTCATTCATTCATTCATTTATTTACATTTTCAGAATCTGAAAATTCATTGAAACATTTCATTGTAAGTCAATATAATTCCCATGGACCCAAATCACATTTCTTTTTTTGTGTGTGTGATTCACACATCATCAAAACACATCATCAGTACCTATGAATTCCTATCACAGAAATGCCCAGCTCAATTGAAGGCCTTTCTCACCTCAAGCAGCTTTTTGAAGCCAGACAAACATTCAGAGGGATTTTACTCTGAATGAGAGAGTGGGAAGGAAACACATGGGACAGAAGAGGGTAGAGGCAGGTCAGTAAAAGCAGGATGATATCCACCAGGTGAATATGAGGAGTATCATGTTTCTCTCATGCTTCTCTCAGTAATTCCTTAAGGCTAATATACTGAACATAAAACATAAATAACAACAGACACTGCTCTCTTAAACTGCTCAGGACTGAGTCAATTCAGTTGAGAAATGAAAAAAGCCTTCTGAACCTGTAGCAAAGAAGCTAAATTCAGGAAATATTCCCAAATTCTGTTCTTTATGGCAGGACTGTAGAAATATGTATTTTTTCCTCTGAGGCTTTAAATTGTCTTCTGAAGAATATCGTTAACAGAAGGAAATCATCTGTTGAATGACTTACAACAAAGCAGTATTTGGCTGGTGCAGTATTCTCAAAGACATGTAGACTTTTTGTTGTAGTCAGAATATTAATATATGAAATTCTAATAATGATTTATTAATTAGCTGAGACTGTCATCACACTTTTCTATAGCTAATTCAAACAGCAACCACACTGGCGTCTGTTTTGTCTCATGTTCTCTCTTTCAGTAAAATCGAGCAGAGACACTTTGTTGGCCATCTGAGATACTTTTATCTTTGCCTTCAAGGACCCTGGGGAAATGGAAACAAGAAAAGAATATGGAAAGAGGATTTGTACCTCATGACTTTAGACTTTCCTTCAAACCCTGCATTTTTTCCCCCTCCCTTTTCCTGCTCAATAAGATATCAAGAGAGAAAGCAAGCAAGGGGGTGGGAGGAGAGAGGGAGAGGAAGGAGCATTGATTTGAACTTCTTCCAATGTCTAAACACTAAAAACAAAAGAATTATCTTTTAAGTTTTTTCTGAGCCAGGATTACAGATGCATTTTTCAACTTATAAAATAAAGAAAGTGAGTCTGGTTTTCATGTGTTTGCAGCAATCATCTCCAATCAGCAATTAAAATAAAACAGGGGAAGGGAGGAGTTTCAGTTAACAGGGAAGCAGTGTCCCTAAAAACACCCAACTGTATAGCAAAAAGCATTTGCAGAAACAGATGCTAGCTCAATTAGTTCAATTTCCTCCAAAATACTTGCTTGCCAAGGTAGAAGACAGGGAGAGAGCTTATCACACTACAGTTCATACCTAAAATATACTCTTAAAATATTCAAAGTGTTCCTTGGAGACTCAATAGGGATTCTTGTTCTTAGGTAGTAACTGAAGATATATGGAGTCAGCAAATGCTGAATTCCAAACAGGATCTGCTAAAAGCTGGTTTATCTTGAAGCAACTTAATCACCTTTCTTTAAATCCAAGTGCTCCTTTAATTTAATAAGGTTTAGCTGAGAACTGGAGAATGAAGCAAGTAGGTGAGGTTAAATGAGTACGATGAACAGGGAAGTTCATCCATAGATTCATGAAAAGAAGGCAGATGCTGGGCCACTGAAGCTTGTTTTCAGCTCTTCATTGAAACAAGGAGCAGAAGAGGCAAACATTCATCTTGGAAGAAGGTAGTATTCAGCACACACTTTCCCACAACATCCAAAGCTATGCTTACTTCTAATTAAAATGATGAGCTCCACAAAGCATATGAAATCACCAAAGGCATCTTTAAATACATATATAGTTATTCTTCATTAATTAAATATCTTGAAGTATCAGGGAATGAATGGCACTGCACCATGGCATCTTCCCCCTGTTAGGAGCTATGGCCCTTGGCATGGACTCTTTCCTATTATACAGTCTAACATACACAATCATAGATGGTTAAAGCATCCCACAGGTTTGTACTTTGTCTATAACCTCTTCCCACATTGTAACAATTTGTTACTTGAGTGTAAACCTGATACTTTTGGCTTGAAAACAAAGTGTTAGGCAATCTGTAGAAATGAGCTCATCACTTTGGGCAAGGTGAAAAGGGTGTCTGATGTGGTATACTCATTGTTGGCCTCCAGATAGTAGTCAAAACTCTGAAAGGAAACCAGTTTTTAACATGGTGTCTATTTTCCTTCATGTTAGCCTTTTTTCCGTCTCGGACTCTTTCACACTTTGGTATGTAGCCCCTCTTTTCTTTCTCTCTTTTGGTGTGTGTTACAATTCAGACTCCTAGGCATGCATTATCAAGCAGCTGTGTCTTGTAGGGAGACTGTGGTAAACTTGAGTGAGGAGGAATTTTATGTCACCATTTCCCATACACTACTCTTGCCTTTCACTAGCTCAAGTAGTCTTCTCTAGGAGCAAACATTTACAGATACTGTGGAAAAAGAAACAAATATGGGAGAGAGCTGGACAGCAAAAATTCCTTCCCCTATACACAGAGCAGCTACTTCATGCACTTCTGCAGTTTGTTACATCAACCAATCTATGCAATCACTTTACAGAGTGCTATATGCTAGATGTTTGCGCTTCTAGATGGAAGTGGGAAGGGGATAGGCAGTTCTGAACATCCTATATACATACAAAGGCAGGCTGCAAGCATGGTTCACTTTTAGTCCTTGTGGCTCTCAAGGACAGCTCTCGATGTGATGACAAGACAACCCACAATCTTTCCGGAACCAGGCTTTCCCTTTGGCAGACACAAAGCCTTAGCTCTTCATTACGCTTGTAGTCTGTGCCCCTCCTGCTCTCTGTATGGCTCTGATCAGTCAGCACAGGGCTCGTGATGTGCTAGCCAGTGGCAGGAGAGGGCTGGTATTTAGCCTCTTCACTTTTGCAGAGCACGTTTTAACTCAGAAATGTGCTGCTATTCACCAATGAACTTCTTCCTGAAAAGGATGACAAACTCACGAAAGCTAGAGCAAAGAAACCTGCTCTTTATTCATGGTTTCACCTGGCTCTCAGTTGGGTTTTTGCATATTTATTTTCTTTTAAGAAACAACTATCAGTCAAACGAAACCTTGACATGAACTTTGAGTTGGAAAATACTTTCTCCTTTTTCTTAGTTTGACACATCTATTTCATTTTTTCCCCTGTTGAACATTTTCCAATGAGTTCTACAAGCTAAGACATCTGAGGATTTTTCTTTTTTCTTAAAATTGGGAGAAGAAAGGCTAAATTCATTATTGAAATGCTATTAAACAGGACTACTGCCTCTCTGCAGATTTGTTACACTCAGGTTCTTCCTCACTAGATCACAGGCTTATCAGGTAGAGACGCCAGGCTTTGGTAAACCAGTTAGCAAGACATCTTTTTGACTGACCTCCAAGTTCTTTAAACTCAGAATGAAGTCATCATTCTGGCAAACTGGAAGAGAGAGGACCCTAGTGTCGACAGAGCTCCGTTCTTACTATGATCAGAGAAGCCCGAGATGAATTGAAAGTCAGCAAGCCTCAGATGTCTTCCTTGGAGGCATCTCAGTAAGGAGGATTACTGAGACAGAACTACTGCAAGAGACATGAGTTCTCCTAACCAGTTTACAGTTAAACTTGGATCAGAAGCTGGCAGCAGGCACCTTTACACATGAATCATTTTCCAGCACCTTGAAGCACAATAGCATGTCACTTATAGCACACATGCCCAATGTTTAGAACAGGAAAAATAGGAAACACCTGCGGTAGCTCTCTGGGACTTGGCTCCTGCATGTGGACTGCTGCAATAAAAAGCACTGCGATGATATAGGGGTTCCCATTGAAATCTGTGGGATGTGGCAGTCCACTGTCTCTGCCTAAGAGTATCCCACGCTTTAAAATGTCTAGTCCTGGAAGGATAGGAAGGGAAAGATAACACAGAGAGGAGGACAGGAACTTGAACTGCACAGCTACCTATAAAGGACTATTAAAACACTGAGCTTAGCACTACAAAGGAGTGTCTGAAGTGGAGGGAAGACTGTGATGAACTGGAATTTTTTCAAATCCAAGTACAGCTTCAAGAAAAAGAGTGTGTTTATGCAAGCAGGAAATGGCTCAAGACATAAGGCTAGAAAGAGATTTGGAGAGAGGTTCTCTGTGTCTGACACAGGGTGCAGTCTGGGACTGGCATGGGCTCCAACTAAGAACTGGGGAAGCGAAAAGAGAAACAGATTTTAAATGAAGGCCTAAACCCTGGAAAAACTGCAATTTGTAGAAGGCAATCATCAAAGAAACCGGTTTTGGTTTGTTTCGTTGGGATCCTTTTCTGAGACCTTCATGAGCACGCTGTTTACAGCTGCTGTATCTACAGAGGAGGAACGGAAGGATGGTCGCAGTGCAGCACCGCGCCACCAGATGGCAAGAATCAGGAGCTGACCTCGAACAACAGTTCGGCTAGAACAATCAAATTACATTAACATTAGGAGATCCAAGCTACCTAAAATATAACGTTAATGAAACTGAAATTTCTTTCAGAAGATTTCTGTTGCTTTTTTGTTTGTTTGTTTGTTTGTTTTGTTTTGTTTGTTTTGGGTTTTTTTGGTTTTTTTTTTTTTTTTGCTTTGCTCTTTGGCCTGTAGCTCTTCAAACAAAATCTAATCTTCACAACACAGCACACACAGAAGCGATGAATACCCTCTGCAGTACAATCTCCTCTCTGTCCTCCTAATTATCTGTCTCTTTGTCTGAAGAAGTATTGGAGAAATCTTGTTTTCTCTGTCACCTCCTGTCTTAGTTTCCTTCACCTCCACTTTTCCTCTTTGTTTCATGCCATACTTTTTCTAGCTCTCTCCTCAACTTTAATAAATTCTCATCCTTTTTTATAGCCCTCTCAAGTCCCTGAGCATATTTACTTGCTGTGTCCCAACATTTTCCTTTTTCTCTCCAACACCAATTGAAAGGCCACTCCCTTGGTCTTTAGGGGATGCTAAGTCCAGGCTAAGGGCAGCCACTAGTTGTCAGATTAGAATCTTAGCTATGCAAATTCCAAGAACATCATCAAAAGCCACAGCTCCATTCATGGTTTCAGTTTAGGTCTTTGGGGGAAAATGTCTCCATTGCAAACACTGCAAGCTCACGTAGCATTAAGATTCTTGATCCTGCCTCAGTACAGTGGTTGTGCTAGATCATCTCTGCAGTCTTCTTCCAGGAGGATGGTTCTCTGATAATTAGCAACTGTGTTGATAGAGTCAACACAGAGGCCAAACAGCACAGAGGAGCTGCTCTCCTTCCCAAGGGCTGTGTTGTGGCTGAAATGAATTGACAGCCCAGTGTTAGACAGTTTGTGCAGTTGTATGTGTTCTATGAATAAAGACAAGAGATAATTTGCATCTGGCAGGTTTTGCCAGCTCCACATTTACATGAAAAAAACAATTCTTAATGAGGTTGGGCTATATGGCCTCCTGAGGTGCTTTCCAGCCTCATTTATTCTATAAGCCTATGAAAATGTCATTAAAATTACATTACAAAACAACCCCAAGTATTCCACAGCAAGCTTTCATTTCACTTGAATTATGATTTCTTCTTAATGGCTTGCTGGGGAATTTCTGAAACTTCTGGGAACAAAACTTTCCCCACCTCTGCCTTGGTAGGTGACAAATGCTGGCGAAACAACCCTTGAGCAGGAACAAGCTATGGCTGTCACCGTGCCTGACTTCGCAACCCTGAGCTCCCGCTGAGCGCTGCTCACTCCTTAGAGCCGCTATGTCGGAGACATTGAGAGTCCAAAGTACACTGCCCACGCTGTGGGTCAGGTCTGTGTGTGCTGTGTGTAAGGGCTGAGGAATCTGGCACCCAGCACACACTATCCGCTGTACAGTCAGTCTGTAGCCCAAAACAAATACAATCGGTGCACTTTAAACATCCTGCCCACTTTGTGAGCATCTAGCAACTAACAGCCTTTATTTGTGCGCCAGCCTTTTCACATCGCCTACAAATTTCAAACGAGTTCATAGCCATGGGAGTGCTAATTAAAACATTCAGCAGTTTTACTGTCTGAGCAGTGTAAATATAATGTAAAAAGAAAATTAAAGAGCATTTACACAGATGCATACTTGTTCATTGTAGCTATAAAATCTAGCTGCAGGGACCTGGCAAGAGCGAGAGTCTCTTATTCTTCAAAACATGTTATTCAGCAAAAAAAATTAGACAACAAGCTTTAGCCTGGAAGAGTTAGTCTTTGTTAGGTTCATTTTTTATGCATTCCTCCAAAGCCACACTTCCCTACATATTTTTTCCCCTGGTTTATAATATTGGTCACTCAATTTGCTGCTGAAATGGGTTGAGATGATTTGAAACAAAATATTTGTTTCACACTCTTGAGGTCACAGTCCACACACGAAACTTCTTTCCCTTTTACTCATGCAACATCCTCTTTTGGACCGTGAACTCCAGCCACAGGGAATAAAATCCCCTGAAAATACGAGTGACAGGCTATGCCTAGCATAAGGAAGGCATTCTGGGGAATCTTATTTTCCAGTACTGGTTGATGTTTCAGTCTGGGATTTCAAGAACACCGACTACAGTTGTTTACACTGCAAAGAAAGGAGCTTTTTGATCAGGGGAAGCTGAGTCACTACTCCCTGTTAGTTTTATCATTTTGCAGAGAGAGAGAGCTGATGCCTGATCTTTCTCTGACCTTTTATTCAAACTCTTTTTTTTCCCTACATTCCCGAGCTGTTATATTCTGTTTAATCATGTTTCTTTGATATCCAGAAGAATCAGATACTTTTGAGTTTGGGGTTACATGATGTCATAGGCAAAAGCAGCATAAATCCCATGAGGTTACTCTCCGGTCAAAACGGTTCACTGAGAGGATGAGACTCAGTCCTAGAGCTTTTTTTCTGGGTCCAGAGCTATTTCCAGGGCTGGGGGAAGGGGAGGAGAAGGGGGAAGTGGCTTTTTGTTTTGTGCTGTTTTGTTTTCCCACAGACATCATAAGACAAAAAGACCACGAGTCGGGTAATGTAAGCAGCAGACTGCAAAACCATTGCCAGAAATTGTAACCACCCAATCGTCTCCAAAGGAAAAAATTCATTTAAGTGACACATATTAATAGTATTGAATTCAAAACACTTGTTTTGTCATCCAGATGTTGGAAAGTGCCATATCCTGATTAACAAAAGTATTTTCTGGTCTTTCAGATCTTCCTTCCTTATTTTGATGGCAGTTCAAGTTTTGGAGAAATTCTTTCCCACTACTGTCCACTGATCACATCACTGAAGTATTTCAAAATTTTAAATTGTTTCCTATAAGGAAAAAATGGAAAGCATAACCACAAATATTTATGTTAGTGTCAGTGCTTATTATTGGAAGCTTAGTTCAGTCTGCTGCAGTACCATTGCAAGAGCATACCATCAGATATGGCATCCAGCTCCTCCAGGCATTTAAGAACAGCAGCAACAGGCATGATCTCTATAACCTGGGGAAGACAGAGTATCCCAAATGGAAAGGTGTGAGCGACATGCAGAAATGTCCCCATGCAATTGTTTCTAATTGGAAAGCTTTGCAAAGGGACGGCAGCATTATCAGCAGGAATGAACTCTAGGAGTAAGTTGGCTTTGGAGTGCCTTGCTCATGGAAAAAATGAGAGAGCAAGATGTCAATGTTAACTCCTTCAGAGCAGGCACTGCCACCAGTAATGCTCTGCAGATAGGTGGTGGCTTAGCTGTCTGCTACTACATCAGGACCCAGAATTTTCCCATGAGATGGTGGTGAGGGAGGGGGGAATTTCAGGGAGAGGGAATTTCAGCCAACATACAGCAAAGCCTGCTTGTCTTTCAACACTTTCTAAGGGTAGAGCAGGTAGGCAATGAAATTACCAAGTTTATAAAACTTTATTGACTGATAAAATGGGGGCTGTCTTTTTAAGAGGAAAGTGTCGCTGGTGATCATGATGCCAGTGCAGAGTTCCCTTTCCATAGCAGGCAGACCATGTTTCCCTAGCTGAGGGCTGTGTACTCTTCTTGTGGTTGTGCATTCTTGTAGGGATGGCAGTATTCCTAATAGTGATAAGAAACGAAAGACTGTTATACTACTGAATTTTACAGTAATAATGGTGAATATAATTATCTAAGAGAAAAAGTTCAGAGAGAGAAGGCTCAGCAATGTTTCCACTAGCCTGCCTACTTCCTCTTCTCCTTTAAATATGGTAGCCTAAATCCCAGTGTTATCCCTGTGATGAAAGGTCCTCATTGTAGTCTTACTGATGAGTTGTAGTCATACTGCTATCCGTATAAATAAAGACTTACAACAATAGTTAGGGTTTATGCAATGTTCCAGCTTGCCTTTTGTTGACTGTCTCAAGCTGCTTTAAAACAAAGGCACACAATACTGCCCTACTGCGGGAAAACCATCTCCCACTCCTCTTTCCCAGGTGGATAATCTCTTTCCAGCTTCGAAAATAAAGGCCTTTCTTTTCTTACAGGTTCAAATCTATCAATAAATGACAGGAAGTTATCAAAATATAAGGGCAATAACAGCAACAAAGACAGACAGCATCTCAGTAACCTAATCCAAAGCCAGAAGAAGCTTAGGGCATGGTAAAGAACAGAATTCAAGTTCCCCCCATACTCAGATCAGAGCCATAACCACAACTATATTCAATTTCCCTATATAATATACTTTGGTGCATTTTCACCTATCAACCAAGCAGCCTCATTTTCTGGAATTTTGAGGTTTATGGCCCATTTCAGTTTCTTCCTTTACTTTATGGGAAAGACACATTTGCAAATATTGGGCAACATCTTGCAAAGTCTTGTCCTAACCTAACACGACTGAGCAGTGTGGGAGGAGGAAGCAATGACTTCCCCCTGACCTGTGTAGCTGACATGAAGTCTGCCAAGAATCACAGCCTCTTTGCTCAAGGGAACACAGGAGTAACTCTTCAGAGGGGAGGCGGGAAGGGGGGAGCGGAGGTGGGGGCAGAAACATGTCTCTACCCCCTCCTGTGCTCCATGTGGCAGAAGAGAGTGGCTGCACCACTTAAAAAGGAGTAGTAAATTCCTCTCCACCTTTTCCCCTCATCAGTAATTCACTTATGAAGGGTGGAGAGATGTAGGTTTGCTCTGCCACTTCCGGTATTGGTACGGTTTCACAGTGCCCACAACGTGGGGTAGCATATAAAATGCAGAGTCTAGCCCATTTGGAAAAGAAACTGGTTTTCTTGCGTGGCCAGAAAGACAGAGCTGTGCTGTAAGGATGGAATTTCACAACAGAACAAAAATAAAGCACAGCGCTGTTCCAGGATTTCTAGATTCTTATTCTAAACAGCAATAAACCCACCTCCCAAACCCCAGGCCGGACGAAATATTAGCATTCCCTCCACTCTGGTTACAGCTCACATCCCTCTTAATACCTCTTGCTCTGCCATGAACTATTTGTATAAGAAAGGCTTATGTTTGAACTGGAATTGGCACAAATAGTTACCCATTGGATATTCCTTTTCTGCAGAAATCTGATCTCTTTCAGTGCTTCACAAATCACAGAATCCACTGAGGGCAGAAGCCTGTGCTTTCTTCTTCTCCAAAGAGAATAAAAAATCATCAGTAACCCTGACAGCTTCCTGTAGTGTGGCTCTCTCAGCTTATTCCAGATGAGCTGAACATTAAACTTGCCATAAAAATGTTATGATGGGAGGATGTATCTCCCACAGTACTCAGGAATTATTTAGTGAGCTTTATCATAACCACCCCCAGGCTCTAGCCATTTTCCAGCTCTTCTAACAAGTCAAACCAGTCAGAATAAACTTAAAAACAGACCATAACAATGACAAATAATAGCAACAATTACCATAAACAGCAAAAATGATCAAAACTGAGCACAGAAAGGGCCATTGCATCAGTGTGCTTTGTGAACAGCTTGACCTCTATAACTTGGGCACAGGGAAGCCACCAAGAGTGGTTTGCAAGGATTCACCCAAGCCTGTATGCCAGCAGGACTGAGGGAGGCTGGGCCCATGTTTTTAGCAGGAGGATATGCTTTATCCCTGCCTCCACCACATCCTCGCTGTGAGACCTTAGTGACTCAGCTGGCCCCAGGTTCCTAACTACATAAAGAGAGGCACGCTCCCTTTACATGTTCTTAGCTCACTTTACAGTGGGGTATACAGAACACTCAGCAGAGAAATGGCTATTTGTAGCCTTCATTGATTGCTGTGAGTGATCAGGCATTGACGTCCTTCAGGCTGCCTCTGATTTCACCAGTGATTGCCAGCTGAGGATCTGCCCCCTATGGTTTTCTTCTCACTGAGCAGCTGCTGCTCCTTTATAGTCTATTTGGTTATGTCATCATTAGCTCTTTAAATACGGGTAAGAAACCTTACAAATGCTTTATGCTCTCAAGAGATTGGGAATTTCTTTTAAAATAAAAAAGTTCTGATGTTTCTCAAGCCTCCCTTCCTTTCCCCTTCTAAAAAAGCTGGAATGTTGTGGGAAATTACTCAGAATGTAATAAAAATGTACATGTTAAGAAAAAAAAAATCAAATCTAACTCACAGCTTCCTTGGCTGGAGTGATGTCCCAGGGCTGGATCCAGCTCAGCAATGCTGTTTGGCCTTTCTCTAGTTTTCTCTTTCCAGGACCACATCCCTCATTTAGTCTCTGCTTCCAGGACCCTCTCTGTCACCCACACACACCACATAGATATACAGGCACATACGGCTCTGACACACACTTCTTTCTATGGCACAGGATACCCCCAAAGCTTCGTTTCTCTTTTATAGAGTTAAAGCAGCCACTGTGCTGAGCACCTTCCTTCTCTGCTCTGTGGTCTCCAGCTAGATACAAACAGTCCAAAACACAGTTTATGTAGTGGATCTGCTTTTTTAACCACTTGGTTAAATTCATTTCTCCTCCAAATATATCTTACAAAGAGTAACAAAATCACTGCTCCAAAGTACCTGCTGTTCAGGTTTTCTTGTATTTTACAATGTTATTTTATGACTGCTCATTTTACACATTCACACTTACAATCCACCAAAATTTCTTTGACAAATAACCATTAAAAATGAAAAGAAATTAAAAATGTGGATGTTAACTTTATGAAAGGTCTTACTGAAATTAAAAAAAACACTTCAATACATAAAAGGGAGTTACTTCAAAGTTTTGCAAAACAAGAACAGACCCAAATTTTACTGTTTTGGTAACAATTTGAACCTTCTTATCCAGAAGTCACTTCAAAAGCAACGGCATTCAAACCTATGCATTCATGAGTCATTCTCTCCACCTCTTTTATACCCCTGAATATCTCTGCCATTGCCATTTACAAAACTTCATACTGTTTATGCCTTTTCCATGAAAAAGTAGTACCTTGCTTGGTCATGCCATAGATGAGTATAGCTTAGATACATAAATAGTTTAGAAAACACTGCGTGCTTAAAATAACATTTTATCCTTAAAAAGCTCTTGTCCCTTTCAAATTTTCCATCTCTTAGGCAGTATTGCCGTTGAAGGACAGAGGGCTGAGTATGTTCAGTCCCTGGGACTTCCTAAATGGGTCAGTTCAGCTCCTGCAGGGACTCACTTCAAGATGGCCAGTGTGCCCCTGGACTTGCTCTGAATGAGTGAGATTCTCCTACTGCTAAATCCCCACTCAGCTCTGCTCTGGGAGATTTAAGGCAGGGGGTTAAGGAAGGACCTCTACGGAAGATGTACTTCACCAAGTGTTTCTGTCTTACCACTGCTGTTGCAAAGGCCACCTTGCCACTGCAAGTGACAGGAAAGGGAGCTCCACACCTGAACACAGTAGCAAAAGCAGAAGGCCCCCAGTCTTAAGCCTTATCATGTGCAGTCATTTATTCAAGTCATGAATACACTTCTGGATACCCTCATAACACCTTGCAAGTCTCACATGCTGATGTAAACTGAAAAAAAAATCACCTTTCTCTGCACTGTGCTAATTTTTCCAACACAGACACTATCCTATTTTCCAGGATAGGTGTTCTCCAGATGAACAGCTCCCCAGTAATGCTACAAAAGCAGTTGCAAAGAGAAGAAGCTGTAGCATGACTCTGATATTCTATCACATTAGGATGCTGATATATTTAGAGAAGTATAATGTTAAACTTAGACACAAGCGCAATGCGCTTGTGTCATGCAACCGGGCAGAATTGAACTATACGCAGAAAAACAGTAGCCAGCAACTGCCTTGCACAGTGTGGTTTCAGCAGAAACCTTCTCCTTTGCACATAGGAGTTGTCTGTGTCCAGAGCAGGGGATCAGGGCTTAGGTGGTCCAGGATCACTTCATCCTCTGCCTCTCCTGCCCTTTGCATTGTGATGAGCTCTGTGCACAGATGTGGTGATGGGGAAAATCTGTCTTTGTCACTGATAAAGATATTAAATAGTCCTGGTCCCAGTACAGACCCCTGAGGGATGCCACTTGTCACTGGCGTCCGTCCAGACATTAAGCCACTCACTCAACTGACATTGACATTGAGTCACTGACATTGAGCACTGAAATATGTTTTCATCATTTTCTGGAAAGTTCCCTTAAGAGCTCAAGCCACAGAAGTCCTTTGCTCATTTTTGCTGCCAGAGCAGGGCTAGAGTTTGCAGAGCAGGTTTTAGGCGCCCTGCTCCTACTGTCTTCTAGGGACACTTAAGGAAGCCAAACTCCTTGAGGCATTTCTTCTCTAAGACACAGCAGGGTAATTCGGCAGGGTTTGTATGCTAAGTAGGAGTGGAACAAACTCTAACACCTCTGCTCCCTGTTGCAATAGTCCCTTTCTGTGTGCCATTAAGTACTCTGACATCTAGAGAACTAGACTGCTATTAGTGCCATCACCAGGAAGATTTCCTAACAACTCTTTCTGAAGTTTCTTTCAGGCTGGGAGTGTGCAACAGGGCCTCATCTGTACTAGAAGTAATTTGCAGGTATACAAGGTGTTGTCCATGCTTGTTAAAAATATAGGCTATTTCTGCTCAAAAGTGATTAGAGTCTGAGTGAGAGATGCTTTGCAAAACCTTTTTGTATTAAGAAGCTTTCATGTTTGTACAGAGAAATAATTCTCCAGGAAATTGTGTTGAGGTTTGACTGCAATGATACTTTAAATTTAATATAAATAACATTTGCAGATGAGAAAACATAAAAGTATGCAAAGGAGTACCAACAGCTCACTCCAGAGAGTTCTCAGAGCAATGATCCAAAACTATTACGGTTTGCTGGTAATGCCATGCATGCTTTGGTATTGCAAGTCTAAATCTGATATTGGTGGGCATTACTCATCTGCCATAGCTTGTCACCACTGCAATATAAGACACAGAAATCAAATTCTGTTGTAACACCCCAAATTCTCATTGATTTTTACAAATACCAACTACATCTCAGCTACATAAAATGCTTAAAACCTCCTGGAGCACAGCCAGGAGTGGAGGGCAGCTGTGCTTGTCTTAAAATTCCAAGTTCAGGTTTTGGAGCTTGTCTGAAGGAATGACAGTAAGCAATCAAATAAAAAGGAGCATAATTCTATAGCTGATTGTACTGGAATTTCTTGGAAAAAGAAACTCGTGGAATCATTGAAATGTCATTTTAGTGCCAGCATGAAAATTACATCCAGATTACTTCGCTTGAACATTAACGACACTGGAGAGACAGGCAGCATTAATTGCAGATTGTGCTGCAACCTAAGAAATCAGTGAATGCACCTGCCTTGCACAGATGGCAGTGCTCTGCCTGCTATGAAATCACCTCTAAAACAAACATAGGCAACATTTCCCTATGCTGCTAGTATGTCAGAGAGTTCTGCACTACATGGCACAGGGAACTGTGGTAAGCACTACTGTGTTTGAACTTTATGGTGGATGGCAGACAATCTGGTAATGGTAATTAAGCAAAGGGCTGCTCTGCTACTCAGCTTTAACGAGGACTGTATTCCAAAGGTTGAAAGTATGGAAAAGCATTCAGGTATGATTTGCTGAGAGAGTTACAAGGAATCTCAGTGCACACATAAGGACGATGCTGAGATGGAAGAATAGCTGACCATTTCGTCTGAGTAAACTATTACATAACAGCTAAGCTATAATAAAACCCCAATTCCAAATCAAATAAGTCTCCCAGACTGCTTGAAATGAGTCACCAACAGCTTTATAAACATACAAAATACTTGACAAGGAAGTCTCTGATAATTTTTCAGTAATTATGTCTGTGAATTGTTCTCTGCTGACATCACTGTTAGGAATGGTTTCCCATAAGTTTGCACTGCCTGTTAACATCTGCTCATTAATCACTGGGGCTTTGAATATTTCTTTCATTACAAGTTTATTAGAGAGTTTACACTGTTTGTTCAGGGAGTTTTTTAATTAGTACAGAAGCAATAGCTGAAGACAATACAGTTTTGGTTTGTATGGTGTTTTTTATGGCTACAAAAGCCTCTCGACAAGACATGATTTCACAAGACAGTCACAGATGATGAAATACGTGTGCATCTCAGAAATTAATAAGGAACAGAAAACCATTCTTCATGGGCTTCAAGGACACTTTCAAGCCATGTCTGTCAACTGAACAAAACAATAAGGCTTGAACTATGACTTGGAAGCAAATGCAGAGCTAAAGCTACGAGGTCAAGCAGCGTTTTCTAAAGACAGTCCTACAGGGTTGATACAGTGAACAGATAAAATTGGTCTAAAAATGAACACGAAAAAGGAATGATGTAATCAGGGCCCGAGGAAAGAAGGTCATACCCAGGAATATGATTTTTGAGGACAGAGGAGAGTCTAACATTTACAGCACAGCGTTTTGGAGGCAGGAAAGTCCTAAGTTCAACAGTAGCTGAAGTATCACCACAGGCAGTTCATTTGACCTCTGTGATACCTCTGTCAGTTAAGCTGTAAGACTGACTTCCATGGAAATCCAGATGTTGCCTTTGAATTAAACTGTCCTGAGTAAATAAGTTACCAGAAGAACTGCATATCTGAAAAATGCCTTAGCCAGAGGTTACTAAAGGATATTACTAATGACAGACAAATGAGGAACATCAAAGACTGCCATATTTGTAGATACTTCAGCCAGGGATGATACCTTACGTAATGCTTGGAGGAAAATGAATAATGAGTTTCATTATCTTCTCAGGAAGAAATAAGAAAGCCACAGCACAAACACTACTGTTAAATAAAAGCTAAAATGCTTTCAGAAACAGCAAACCTATAGTAGTAAGTCAGCCATTTTAATAGGCTGTAAAAGTGCAAATGAAATCCTACGCAGTCTGTCTTGCAAGACACAACACTAGGACCACTCATGGGCAGTGATTATGGGCAGAAAATACTTCCGATGCCCTGTAAACTCTTGTTCTGCATTACCTATGAACATACAAGCTTGCTTTCCTTGAGAAAAGGAATTGGAGGAAAGAGCCCATGAGAAGCCAGACAGGAAACAACGGTGATTGTCACAAGGCCTTATCCCAGCCCAGACTTGCGCTAAGAAGGTGTATGTGAAGCCTCCTAGCAGAAAGGTCAGGTACTGTGCACATAACCTCAATTTGTACACAGCAGTTTTGCATTTGTACCTAGCATTTCAGCCTAGAAATTACAGGATGGCAGCAGCTATCTTTTGTATAGTCCTGCAGGAAAACACGAAGCAGCTTTCAAGCAAGCGTGAAGTTAGAGTGCTTTTTCCCTTCATTACCTGTAACCTGCTGAGTGGAACCAAACCCACATCATGCCACAGTAGCTGTGCTGCTCTCCTTATTAGCACATTTAAATACTCAGCTAAAATTGATTCCTAAATAAATAAAAGAAACACAAGCTACAGGACAGCAACCAAACCAGGGTTGTTTCTAGTGGTGAGCTCTTTGTCCTGATGCAGTTGCACTGGCTTGTGGCCCTGGTAAGGGGGTGGGGAGTGGGGCTGCCAGCTGTTTGCTTCCTCTGAAGAGCACTTTTGGAGTGAAAGAATGGCAGTAGAGGGTGACAGATGACACAGGTGGATGCAAGGGGCAGGCTTTAATAAGTTGTCTTTGTCTTCATCAGGACCCAACTCCTTAGTACAGTACTTTGCAAGATTAACTCCTGTGACGGTCATATTTATGCACTCTCCACAGCTGAGGACTCTACATAGTATCATAGCATGACCATACATAAGACCTTCAACATGGACTAAACCACAGAAGGAAGAAACACAGTCAATGGTGATCATCAGCCCAGTGATAATGGGCAGACCTCTGGGTCTTGTGATGATGTTTTTCAAGTTCCTCATGCTTGCTTAATATTTATTCTGTGTTTGGTTTCCTGCATATCCTTCCTTCAACAAGCAGAGTAGTGAGAGCTCCACCTAGGATGAGCTGCTACACTGGAGCTGGATGGACTTTGATGTTTACACCTTTCTTTGACACAAGCAGGATTGATTTGAAAACAGTGGCTAGAAATGAACAGGGATTTTGCCACTTTCTTTTTTTATTACTTGCAAAATGCTAGGAATGTTTGAAAGTAACAGTAACCAAAGTAACAGTGAATAGGAAATAGGAGTGACATTTATCCTCTTAGAAGCAGCTTCATTCCCCTTGCATTTCTACAGCAGAGTAGACGTTTTCTGTCTGCTTTGGCACCAAAAGCAACTTTTTCAAACATCAGGAATTTTTCTGCCTTTTACAAGGGCTGCATATATTGAATGTGAGAGCAAGAAAATTGACCTCAGTTTTAGAGCACTTTATCACTGCTACCAGCAGGACAGTGCAACAAATACGACATTCTCTTTAATGAGACAGGCTGCTGAAGAAATATATAATTTCACAACACTCCAAAGTCTGTGTCAGCTCCTCTTATCTGAAGACATCAAAGCAACTGAAAAATGTGGACCAGGCTAAGATGAATGTATGTGTCACTCTGACTCCCCTGGTTGGGAGGTAAGTACAGTTCAGCATTAGAAAACAGGCATTTTTATTGCAACAGTGATTCAGCAAAATCAGTCACAATGGAACTGATCCGAAATCCATTAACATCCACAAAAAATGGAAGGGTTTTTTCACTGATTAAATAGGCTTTTAATCAAATCTACTGCCTATTCTACAATATCCATCTACTCTGATCTTTCAAAGGGAAGATTAGTACAAAGGAAAGAAAAGATGTCCACACTGTGATGAAGGTCATATTCACTGATCAGCTATAGCATATGCCACAGACAAAATGTTGTGTACCTCAAGTTGACATCAGGAGCAATTCAGAGTTTGAGGAGAGTATTGAATAACAGCCTTTTAAGTACAGTAATCACAAGGTCTTTGAAACAAATACTAGTGTTGTGATTTGGGAAGCCTGAGGAATTTAATCAGTTGTTCCTGATCTAATTGCCAGTGTGACTTTCACTCTATCAGATATGAGCTGTAATTGATTTGGAAAAGTTTTGCATGCAATAGGCTTCTGGGTTCTCCTAACTTAGTGCTTTATTTGTTTTATCAGACAACTTTCTAAGCACAATAGGCAACCTGGTTCAAAATGCACCTTTTTTCCTAGGACATAGGCGCTGATAAGACCAGAAGAATGAGTCTGCAAAGGCGTGAAGTTTTGATAGTTACAAAGGGCCATAAATCACTTTCTATTGACATCTAGCATTTTAATTTTAACGGAAAGAAAAATGATTCTTTGTCTGAAATCCCAAGGACAATTTCAGGAAAATGAAGGGAAATACCTCTTCTCAGAGCGGAATTCATTGCTGCAGGAAACACTGGAATTAAATACTGTGTCTGTATTTCTACGAAACTGCAGTAGCACCATGAATAACAACTGCAATTTCAGTGTATGGGTTCGACCCTGCACGAGTAGAGTCCTTGCAGGGTCTGGGCTTAGATCTGCAGATTCACTGAGGCAGGAACCTATGTTCAGAATTATCCATGCGTACGATGGAAAGGGATAAAGAACACAAGTGTTGTGGGAGGCTCCAGCAAAAGTTAATGCCTCTGTTCAAAATACCAAAGGGTTTTGCTACTTGGAAGAGGTAAAAACTCTCTTTCTTCAGGTGCAGAAATTGAAAACATTGTTGTGATTCAGGGGTAATGCATCCCATGGTCTTCTCTCTTCTAAATTCAGCATGGCACAGAGCATGGAAAGAGCAGAAAGCTGGTCCCGTTATTGGTGTCTGATTATGCGGCTGTCCCTCTTCCTATACAGCAGAAAATGGGCAAGTGCATTCTGTCAATGGAGGAGTGCAGAGCAGGGAACGTAAGGAGGCTGTAATGTGATGCAACACAACCTGGGCCTGATCCAAAACTCAGTGAAACCGATGGAAAGACTCGTAATGAGCCTTGGATCCTGCTCTGGAGGAATTGTAACTGTGCTTCATGGGGAGCCCGGAACCCACCTTCCCCAGCTTCACAGCATGCCCTTGTCTTCACACCAAGCAGAGCCAAACCATGCTGGGTTGTTTGTTATTGTTATTGTTATTTGTATTGTTATTGTGGTTATTGAAAGAAATATTTTCACAGCAGTGAAGGTCAGATACGAATGATGACTCACTTGCACCGCAGATCTACACAAATAGCATGTGCTAAGATTACCATCTGGTATAACAATCTACATCACAAGACACCACATTTCCTGTTACCCAGGGTAAGTAAATTTCAAGCATGAGGGAAAATTTTAGCAAGTTTCCCCAAGTACCTTTGCAGAAAGAATAATGTGGCTTACACAGAGAGGGGAAGAGAAAGGGAAATTATGAGGTAAACGTTATTCCCCTCCCTCCTGCCCCCTCATCTCCCAAGAAGAAAAACATATTAAGTTTGCAGCCCTCATTTCTATCGTATTTAAAAAGTCAAATCTATGTAATGAATACCTGCCTGGAGGGAGGCCAGCAGGATGCTGACAGCCGGGCTTTCTGGACACTGTGTGAAATGGAGGGTGTACATTTCACTCCCTTTCTCTGTCTCTTTTTCTTTCATTATTTATTTAATGCCAGGACAGCAGTGTGTGTGGCAAGGGCATTGGATCTAGGTGGTGCTGACAGTGCTCTCCTTTCATACAGGGGATCACAGCAGGGCTCATGATGAGCCCCCAAAGGGGAGTAAGAGACCACTCCTGCCCTGCCACATCCTGGTTGCGGGGGATGCATAAACAGCTGATCTCATTGGGGACACTCCTGGAGCAGCTTCCTAACCAAGGCAGAAGCAAAAGCACAGAGATGGAGAAAACTGGCATATTTCCATGGATGTCGGTGATTGTGGCAGGAACTGACAGTCTTGTCCCAGCCAGAATGGCACTCACAAGTGTTGCATCCACCCAAGTAAGCAAGAGGAAAAGAGGTTTTCTGTGACAGTGTTTCACTAACACATATGAGGTGCTGGGGATCATATTTACTGCCTGGTCATGTTTTGCAGTGCCACTGAATATCAGTTTTCCATCTCCCTCCATCCTATCTGCCCTTCTGATCATGTCCACTTGAGAGGAGGCCCCATCCCACCTGGAAACCCAGCCCAGGGCTGAAGCTACATCTCGGGGCGAAGCTTCCACCCCATATCCTTTGTGGGTTGCCAAACAACACAGCTCCAACCTGCTATTTCACCCTCCAGCCATGGCACTGCCTCCCTCTCCTCACAGGTCCAGTCACTTCCCATGAGCTGGGATGTGAGTCGGCTCCTCCTCCAAAAAGACTCCCAAAACACGTGGCTTTGGGATTTGGCAAGAGCTGAAAGAAAAGACCTGAGCTGCAGGAGGAGATAGATAAGTTTTTTCCAGACAAAACAGAGGTGAATAAAACAAATAAATAAATCTGGGCAAGCCACTGGATGCCAGAGGCGCTGTGCCTGAGTGAGGTGGCTGGGAATCCCCTTTGGGATGCTGGCAAGGGTTTCTTTGGCCTGTAGGATTTAATGATGTCTTTCACCATGACTCAGTGCCGTTCAGTATCAGCTGCAGAGAGACAGGCCTCTGCAAGGATGAGAGAGATTTCATTTCTTGCTCACATTTCAGCCAAACTCTAGCGCTTGGGAGAAGGCTTTTTTCTTTTTACTCATTTCTTTGCATGTTAAAAGGCTGCAGCCTGCACTGTGGTGGAAATACCAGGAGACAGGGAGACAGCAGGGCAAGAAACACAGAAATAAAATGTAGAACCCTGAGTACTTTTCTTCCCCAGCCATGGGCACACTTCCTGCCTGCCCTGCCCTACCTTACCCCTGCCCTACCCCAGCATATCCCTTCCAAATTTCCCATCCCAAACTCTCCGTGACTCACACACATTTTAAGCCATCTCAGGGTCAGCGCTCATGCCTACCCGTGAGCAGATCTTCAGCCAGGATAAACTGGTGTAGCTCGGTCAGAGAAACCTGAGACTAATGTCATCTGGAGACAAAATCCTTTTAAGTGAGAAACTGTCTTGGGCTTCTCCACAGCTTTAGCTATCTACCTAGGGCAAAGGCAAAGATCATGTCTCCATCTACGCTCTGTGTATGTCTAGGGCTACTGTCAATGCCTGCAAAATAACTGCTACCTTCTAAATTAGAAAAGCTGTAAGTAATGAAAAGATCACGAGTTGAAAACCCTCACAGCCTGCTTGCTTTCTATTTTAATCCATGGCATCAACATAACAAAATTAGTCTATAGATGATGTAAGCTGGCAAACCTCTGTATATCAGCTTCTGAATCTCCACGAAAACTGCTGCCCAGTGGTGCTGAAAGGAGAAATCTCCTGTTCCACACTGGCTTTTCAGTTCGAACAGCCTGCAAATGCAGTGACTGCACCTCAAACTAAGGAAGAAATTGGCCTTCACACTCGAGAAAAGACTCAGTTGTTATACACTGGATGAAGAAGTCCTTTTTTCAGCACCATGTGATTCAAAGAATCTTTAGAGAGACTTCAGAGAGTGAGACACTCTCATGAGCTACTAATAGACACCAAGCATAGTAGTGTTCCCTGTGAAATGCAGCGCCCATTGAATATATGATGAAATAGTCTGGTGCCCCAAAGCTAGTACTACCCAAAGTTTTGCCAACAATACTTTTGTTTCTCATGCTGGTTTATCAAGGCTTGGCTCAGACTTGCACTGACATGAATCAGGCCTTCTTTGAAACCACTGGATTGAACTAATGCAGCAAACAAAGACTCATCATGAAGGCTCGGGATACATAGAATCATAGAATCGTAGAATCATAGAATCATAGAATCATAGAGTAGTCAGGGTTGGAAAGGACCTTAAGATCATCTAGTTCCAACCGCCCTGCCATGGGCAGGGACACTTCACACTAAACCATGCCATCCAAGGTTCTGTCCAACCCGGCCTTGAAGACCACCAGCGAGGGAGCATTCACAACTTCCCTGGGCAACCCATTCCAGTGCCTCACCACCCTCACAGTAAAGAATTTCTTCCTCATATCCAATCTAAACTTCCCCTGTTTAAGTTTAAACCCATTACCCCTTGTTCTATCACTACAGTCCCTAACGAAGAGTCCCTCCCCAGCATCCCTATAGGCCACCTTCAGATACTGGAAGGCTGCTATGAGGTATCAGGACAGTTTGAGCTGTGATACAGTTATGAGTTACTTCACCTCTTAGTGAACTGAAGCAAAATCTCCCAAACCCACTATTAGTTTTACATCATTTCTTTAAAGGATGATGCGCTGGACACAACAGATTTGAAAAGTTTTGAAGCAGGTCAACTGCAGGGATATTGCACTTCCCTTGAGGATGAAAACTGAGGGTGAGGACAGCATTTTTATAGGTATGTTTTTAGTTTGCAAAACCATTGCCTAAAACCACCTCTGAAACCTCAGTACCAAAGTACAGATTTCGTTAGCAACCCTGCAAGAATAAAACTCTGACTTCAGCACTTCTGAGTTATTCTTAACATATGAGCCATTTTCTGGAGAATACAAGCCTTTGATCAACTCTATGTGAAATACCTGTGACAGAAAGAAAACATTTAATGAGCCAGAGATGTCAACTATAAGCATTCAAGTAATTTTATACCCTATATAATGCACATAAACTGATATAGTTTAACAGGTATTTTATCATTCTATAAATGTCCTAAATTATCCTTTTTAATAGTTCTATTTTTTCAGTTGTTTGAAAGCATAAAAAAGAAACTCCTCTTCACATGTTCATGGTTTTCCATAGCATAAGGCAAAATAAATTGAGAACAAAGCAACAGCACTGCATAGAGACTGTACATTTCAAACAAATGAAACACTTCTGTATTTTTTAATCAAAATTTGTTGAGGTGGATTTGAGTTGGGTTTGTGCTTTTCATGATTTGCTGCTTTTTTGTATTCTCCTGTCTTGACCATTGTGCTTCAGGACCTGACCATGCATCATCAATATTAAGGAGAAACTTACCACTGACTTTGAAGAAAACCTGTTCATTGGTCAATGCCTTTGCAAGATTATTTCAGACATCTTGACTGCTGGTCTCTACTTTTAGGTGTCTTACAGTGCCTTGGTGTTTAGAAAATGCTGAGTTCCAGTTGTGAACTGCACAGCCATTATGTGACTGGAAGTAGACTTCCCACATATCTGTTTGCTTTGGTAAATCTTGCTCTTTAGTCCTGGAGCTTTACAAAGCTGTCCGTCAGCAGGCTAAGAAACTCTAACCATGGGAGATGTCCCTGCCATGGCAGGGGGGTTGGAACTAGATGATCTTAAGGTCCTTTCCAACCCTAACTATTCTATGATTCTATGTTTCTATTAATAAAGAGTGGTAAAGTAATTCTACTTTAGTCATTCAAAGCTCACGTAGACCAAATTCTACTTTTTGCTATTATCAATACACTTCGATTGAGAAATAACAGGATGTTTCCCTTCTGCAGTTACATAAATGTCCTGGACCAAAAGGATGTTAAAACTTCCAAATTAACTTAGGTACTCAACCAGCAGACAGGCTGAATCCAGCTGCTTTAAATGTGCTTTCATTCCTTCACAGTCCCTGGGCCTATCTGTAATACCTTATGCTTCCATTTTGTGAGGTTTCTTACAAAACATATTAGCCTCAGTAAGAAATCTTCAATTCCCACAGAGAATTACATTTCAAAATGATGCTCCATGCTAGTAAGTAATATTTTTCCTGGGCTTCCACATATGGCAATATTTATCTTCAAAGTTTTCCTCTTTGGCTTGTAGGCTGGTTTGCAAACCAGATGGTCTTGTGTGGCCTAATTGTAAGATGATTTGTTGTGTGATTCAGTAGCATTGTTTATTTGTACAGTGGTTTGATGGAATTTGTAAACTGCATAATATTGTTTTACTGTGTTTTCTTTTATGAAAGAGCCACATCTTGCTCTGGCATTTGTGGTGGCGATTATAATTAAACATAGTTCTCAAGATACTTTGATCTCTGTTTGCTTGCTGCTCTAAACTGGGAACATAAAAACACAATATTTCTCATTTAAGTAGGGAACCAGTACTGGATTTGAAGGCTGAGTGAATATATAAAATTTTCTCTTAAAAAACCCAAACAAACAGAAATACAATTATCAAACAAATCAAACAAATAGGATGTCAATTGAACAGTGGAAATTAGATGGCTTTTCAGCACCCTCAACTTTATGATTTACTTGGGGCTAATGTTTTTGTCCCACTCCTAATAATCCTCTTTCATACAGTTTCTGCTGAGATGTCTGTTTTTTTTAAACAAGAGTAATTTTGCCCTACTTCATCAATGCATATGGTTACTTGTATTGATATGAGGATTCCTCAGCTGTGAATACATTTAGGCTGCCAACTCTATAAACAGATCTAAATTCTGTCTGGCCTTCCCACTCTGTTTTCATCATGAAAGGTGCCTCCAGTGGTCTGTGTTACCCCTTGTGGAAGGGTAACAGTGAAAGTGACTCCATGAAAAACTTTGGAGAATATGTCTTCAAGTTTTGGAGATTGGGATTCTTCCGCCAGTTTGATGAACCCCGTTTCAAGCCAACCCACTTCACTGAAAGTCACATGCATGTCTCCTTGCTATTGGTGCTCTCTACAGCAAACTGATGGACAGAGTTCAATGCTGTACTGTTTCAAGAGATACCTACATCAGATAGAAGAAAATCAGCACCATTCACTCATGGCATTGATACAGCCAAACCTCAGAAGACAAGCTGCAGAAGAAAGCGATACGAGAAAATTATTTGTCCTGATTTAGCCCCTGGAAGTTGTTCCCTTAGAGCAAATGAAAAAATTTTGGTATGGATTAGGAATTATTTTAGTACAAAGATGCCGAGTATACAACCTCTATTAAGTGATTTACAACAACTTGAGAATAAAACAGAAGAATCAGAGTCTTCTAAACAAATTCTGTAATTATCCCAGCAGGAAATGTGCAATGATGGATTATACAGGAAGAGTCTGATTGACCTTTATTTTTTTACTTTGACATTTGCTACTTTTCTTCCCTTTATACAATCACATTCTGTGACAGATTACTCTTGAAAAGATTTCAAAGAAATAGATCAAGATTCAGAGATAGATGCGTACCACCAAGTAACCCAAGATCATGAAATTAGACTGTGATGAAGCTGTTCTCACACAGAGCCTGGCCAGACTATGGATGCATCTTTGAGGTTTTTGTGCCTTGACAGAGATAGTCACTTCCAATGCACTTCCTAAGCAGGATTTTTTGGGTATAAAACTTTCTCATTGTTTGTTTCTGGGTATGCAGCTTACAGTTCTTGTTCTTTGTGGTCATTTTTTTTTGCTAAATGAGATTCCTTCATGCTTGGATTTTCTCTTAGGTGAGGCGGTGGCTGAACATCAAGACATCTGAACTCAGCTTGTTTTAAGCTAAGATCTTAAAGGGCCATCATGGCTTTATTCTCGTCAGGTTGCCACTACTTAATAGTGAATAAAAGCCTAAATGGAACTGAGAAGTGCAGCTAAACACTCCTCTGCCTTCCCTTCCCATTAGCTGGTGGAGAGTATTTGCACTAAGGTGT
Source organism: Amazona ochrocephala (assembly GCA_039720435.1). Taxonomy (NCBI): domain Eukaryota; kingdom Metazoa; phylum Chordata; class Aves; order Psittaciformes; family Psittacidae; genus Amazona; species Amazona ochrocephala. Next base: position 112,762,391 of record CM077878.1, on the reverse strand, counting down.
TTTGCCCACTTATCACAGACAGAAGGGGACTGTTTCTGGGCAGGCTTGCCATTAGGACACTTCCACAGTTCATGTTACACAGTACATGTTACAGTTCATGACCAGTTCATGCTACAAATATATTTATTGATTTAAAAAAAGAAATCCTGAAGAGAACACTGCCCAAGGTGAAAATGGTTCAGATGTTTAGACATTTCTTTTTCCTCAGATCCTTTTTTCTTCTCAACAAGAACCTGGAAACCTGACATTTTTATTCTTGTTTCTTCAGCATCAAAGGAACAAGAACATGACTGTTTCACTTGGGAGGCGTTTTACCGTACGCCGGAGGCCTGGGGGCCAGTCTTCTGAAAAGAGCATGTTCTCCATTGAAAATGTGCAAAGAGCACAACTTCACTCTGTTTCGTGCTCTGTTTCGGTTATTCTGCAGACTCAAGTACATGTCACAATGCTAACTCAATACAGCTCTTGGTCTCAAGCATTTCTTTCCAGTCAGGAACACAGAAAACTTGCTTTCATGTTTGAAATGAAAGCTGATACAGTAATCTGACTGTATGACCCCAACAACCTAGAGTGCCAATGACCGAATTTTGCTCTCAAGCTGAGCTATGAGTGCATAGCATTTCTGATTGGAGAGGATAAGGCAAATATACTTACCTGTTCTCTCAGAAGTCAAAGATATCTCGACGAAGTCTGATAAAACTTGCTGATAAATTTCTCTCTGGGCTGAATTCCAGCATCAAACATTCAGCCTGAAAACTATTTGCAGAAGCTATAAGCAACTGAAAAGAGTAGTTTCCCCTATCTCTAGCTATATAATATTCCCATGCAATAAACAGCTCAAGAATTGAATCCAGCATTAAAGAATGCTATTTTCAATACTGTTGGATGAGATAAAAATGACACCACCACCCTGTGAAATACACCACTTTAAGTGATAATAAGATCAATTTCCTTCTGCAGAAAGTCATCATATTCTACATTTTTCTAGATTTCAAAAATAAATTCACATGTGTAACACAGATACTTTCATGTAGGCTACTGTGGTAATCAATTTTAAAACACTTTACAAGCACACAGGCTTTGTGTGGAGCCACCAGTAAAATGGCAAACTGAGCCTGTCCTTAGCAAAATGACTTTAAAGCCTGGTTTATGCTCCCTGTTGAAGTAGTTGTAGTAAAGCTAAGGTAAGACAGCTGGGAATAAGACCACTCAATTCAACTCAGTTGCCTCCGAAAGCGATTTCCTGCATCCAGCAACATAAGTTGCAAAACCAACCTGCTATGGCTGGAGTAACCCAGAAGTGGAAGCCTCTGAAATTTCCTTTTTCCCTCCTGCGAGACACACAGTAAGACTGCTAAGAATATAACTACTGAGGTGTCCAGAAAGTGCAAAGATACTTAGCAAATGGAGGGAGAGGTTTACAAATACAGAAAAAAACCAACCTTGTATAAACATTGCGGTCCAATGCAAATTTTAAAGAGGTCTTTGAATTTATATGCACCACTTAAATCTTTGAATCCACAGAAATGATCCAAGTATGAAACAATTCTTTCCTTTTGTCATGGGTTCAGCAGTAGGAGTCATTTTTCTCCTTCTTGGTAGCTGGTGCAGCGCTGTGGTTTTGATTTTGGGCCTGGGAACTGTGCTAATAACACCGATGTTTTCAGTTACTGCTTGGTAATGTTTTCGTCTGACCAAGGACTTTCTGAGTCTCATGCTCTACCGGGGAGGAGGGGAGGCCGGGAGGAAGCAGAAACAGGACACCTGACCCAAACTGACCAAAGAGGTATTCTATACCACAGCACATCATGCCCAGGATGTAAAAACGGAAGGCAGAGACCCGGAAGGGTGGGGGTTTGCTGCTGGGGGGTTCGCTGCTGGGACAGGCTTGGTATCGGGTGGTGAGCGGTTGTATTCTTTTTCCTTGTGTTTCCCTTGTCATCATTATTATTGGTGGTAGCAGCAGTGGTTTGTGTTATACCTTAGTTACTGGGCTGTTCTTATCTCAACCTGTAGGAGTTGTACTCTTTTGATTCTCCTCCCCATCCCCCCGGGACTGGGGAAAGAAAGAGGGGGGAGTGAGTGAATTAACTATGTGAGGAGCTTTAACCACGACACCTTTCTTGCTATGTGCATTCTTGCTTGCAGGTGTGTAAACGGGGTTTCCATATATGCAACCTGCGACACATATTTTTGCATATACATATCCACTGGCTTCTGAGGACAGATGTCCCCCGGCATGGGAGAGAGTCACTGCTTATCAGGGGGAAAAAGGTCTCATCAGAGAAGTATTGTTTGAATAAGTCCATAAGGGTCTTGTGGAGACCAAGACATGATACTTTTGCATTGTTTACATAGATAGCCAACTGTTGAAAGTGTATTTGAGGGTCTGCACCTGGGATGTTACAGCACTGCTTTAAGGTATGTGGTGCTAGAGAAACCTGGGGATTTAATGCTTGAGATCTCCTCCTCAGTCCTTGGGATATTCGCTGAGATTTCAGCTACTTGATGGACACCATCTGTTACAACAAAGCAGCAGAGCAATTTTTAATGCTAAAGCATGTGATAGAGGCCAGAGGAGCAGTTAGAGGTGTTTTGCTACAGAAAATGTTAATTAAGGTCATGTTAATAGCTATCCTGACTGATAATGATCTCAAAGCTTATCAGTGACTTTCAGTTATTCCTAGGTAAATTCTTCCCTCCCTAAAGAAGCCCCTATTCCAAGACAAAGGATGAGGAACGGAAACAGCCCCAAGGAAGCACAGCCAAGCCCAAAGCAAAAAGTACAATAAAAACCAGTCCAGTTTTCCTGTGGCTTTATGTAGGGCCTATACTTACACTGACATAAACCTTCTGTTGTGTTCATCTTTCCTGCTTCACTTTCTGTGACCCAACTTTGTATACACCGATTGGCTGCCTTTGAGACACAGGATCTGCAGTTATTCACCTCCTGTGTTATCCATCATAGCTGGATATCAATGGGAAAAAAAAAAAATTCAGCTCATATTCTTATTTACAGTCTTTTGGCTTTTTTTTTGTAATGGAGCGTTTCATAGAAGAACAACATATTTCAGAGTTTCTCCAAATCCAGCTTTTCCTCCCAAATGTTCACAAATTGATCCAGACCACCTCTTTGGGAACAGGTTACACACTGCAGAGGAATGCATAACTTGCTATGAACTGCTGCATATTTTGTCCTGTGTATTTACATTTTTCCAAAAGGGAAAAAAAAGCAGTTTTTTCCGGATAAAGATATTTTCTGCTTTTGATGGATGAAATTAGTCTGCATATCCTTGGAGACTGCCAACAATTTTACACTAGGAATTGGAATGAATCCATCAATTCATTAAATGTGTTCCATCAGATGACAAAAGCCCTATCACATAGTCCCATAATGCTCTTTTAATCACTGAAGAAGGTGACCTAAGGAGTGGTGACCAATAGTGGTTCTCTGGGAACCACTGTGACTGTAGGGACACTTACTGTCTCTGACTGCCATTACTATGAATGCCAATTACATTTATACAACTTTGTGCTTTGGAAAACAAGAAATACAGACTATTCTGTGAGACTTGCATCTGGCGTGCTCAGAGCTATTCAAGTGCAAGAACTTCTGGCATGTTAAGCTCAGAGCCTTACACACCCCAGCAGTGAATCTGATGATTAAAGTTTGGTTATGAACCAGTTGCAGGGATTGGACCCAACTGAATCCTGTAGAATTGTTTCAGGCTTGAACACTACATCAGAGCCCCAGACAATTGATTTTCAACTTGGTAAAATTATACTCACATGTTAACATTTTGATCGCTCTCTAGTTAGCTGGATCAAATAGTTTGTAAGAACTCCTTTCAGTCATGGTGTACTTCAGTGAACAAAAAGTGAAGTACATGTACTTCATATACACTTTGCATGTACTATAATAAGGTCTCATTTGCCATTTGTATCTTCCTTTTTCCCTTTCTTGTAGCAAATGTTTTTGCTGTGAGTTGCATGGATCTTTTAACTGGGACCTGCCTACAATACATGCAAACAGTGCCAAGACCCAGAGACCAGTGACCACTGACCCTTCCTCCATTCCTGCCAGCACCCTGGTTTGGCACTATTACACCACATTCAAAGGAAATATTTGTTTCTTGGACCACCATATGTTTTAAGAAAGGTTTATACCCCAGGGATTCTGTATTAGATTCCAGCAGGTTACTTCATTAAATGAGCATAGCAAATTTGATTGGGAGTTCTCATCAGCTTTCTGTTCCATTTAATTTTATTTTTATACAGATGAAGAAATTACTGTTACACCCATACCCACTGACAAGCCAACTACATTACTTCACATCTACTTTACAACCACATATAATTACATAACCTCTTGGTTTATTTTCTTCAGAACTCATGGCTCCTCATAGAATCTGTTCTGTCTGATCTAAGAGGTAGAATCTGGCCTAAAGAAGGGTTTTCAAGACATTTACATGGTTTGGACTTTTTCCTATATATTCCACATTTATTAACCACAATTTGATTCAAGCAGAGCAGCAAGGGCTTCACTGATACAAGTCTGGAGAGGCTGTGTTAGGAAAAGGAAAGGGTGAGCCCAGCATCAAAATATTCTGCTTAAATCTCATTATTGTGGGAGAGCTTCCATCTTTTCAGCCCCACGCTATAAAACCTCCCTTAGCACACTGTGTTCCCTAAACTTTTTTCCTCTTTAGTTACAAGGCACCACAACCACTTTCCCATATAGAATTTCCAATCAACATTCCTCCTCAAACCCTCCTGGTCTTCAGGAGATTTCAGAAATAAAGCAGAAATTAGTCAGTACTGCAAAGTATTCTCACTTCACTGTGTAAGGTCTACCTGGGATTAGAATGGGGCTGGCATATTACATCCATGCCAAACCATATGGCTGGGTATACAAGATAGATAGGATGAAAACTGGTATCTGGCAGTTTTTACAGGACCATAGTTTTATGCTAGTATAACATCACTGAAATCAATTAAGGCAGATTTCTGTAAGTCTGGAGTGCATCTTATATGGATTTGTCACAGATAAGATTGTTTTTAATGCTTATGACAAGTTGCATCCTTAAAACATATTCACAGGCCATGCAGTCCATTTGTTACAATTTATCACAATAACACTAAACAATCTGCCATAAACATATTCTTTCATTCATGCCAAGAAACGGTATGCACCCCTTAGAATCCAGAGAAGGAACCAGAAAGTGCAGAAGTTCACCCCTTCTCATCATCAGTCCCTGGTCTGGAAGCATTTTCATGTATAACTTTATCAACTTTTAAAGTAATGATTCAATCCTGCAGACCTTCTTCCCATCAGTTTTGTTTAAGTGACCTAGGATGCAGAAAGTCTGATAAAGAAAAGCTGTAACACCAGCTTGCTCCAAGCCTTGTCCAACCTGGCCTTGAACACTGCCAGGGATGGGGAAGCCACAGCTTCTCTGAGCAACCTATGCCAGTGTTTCACCACCCTCATAATGAAGAATTTCTTCCTTATATCTAATCTGAATCTACCCAGTCAGGTTAAAGCCATTTCCGCTTGTCCTATCACTACATGCCCTTGTACAAAGTCCTTCTCCAGATTTCTTGTAGGCCCCCTTTAGGTATTGGAAGGCTGCTATATTGGAAGAAGATCCTCTACCAGAGAGGAAAGGCCCCCAAACTGGTGCCTGCAGTGACAGGGCCATGCCAGGGCATGGTTCTGGTGAGGGATCAGGCACAGTAACAAAGTGGGGTAGCATCAATCCTGCCCAGGGCAATAACCAGACCTGCACACACACGGACAGTGGAGGCTGCTAAGAGCAGTTAAGCAGAAGCCACTTCTCATTTATAGACCAACACATATACTGCAGTGGCTGAGGGGGAAGCAATCCTCAGAGCAGATGTGATTCATGCTCACCCTGGATGATTGTTCTTCATCTCAGCCTGTGCTGGACCACGCCAAGGTCACACACACTAAAATCACACACTTAATCAGGCTTTGCAGGGATTAAGCTGAGCCAGAGCTGCGGAGCTGCCTATGCCAGAAGAACACTACCATATGAAAGCAACACCAGCATGTAATTGAAATAATTTATTTACTACTAGAGCACCACAAAAACAAACATACAATGTGTTAAAGTACAGAGTAATCGATCACCAAAGTACAACACAGCTGTCCTTTAAGTCCCTTGGGTTTTTTTGTCTCCTTTAAACCATGCCAACCATACAACTGTATTCATGCTAAACACATAAAAAAGGCTGTCCTACCCCACCCAGCTAAGTGCTAAGATTCCCTCTCAGCCCTAGTCAACCACTTGGATCCCATCTTTCCAGGTACTGAACATTTCCCACTGGTTCTCAGGGTCTTTGCTCAGACAGTAGCAGCTCTTCATGGTAAGGCCCCTACCACAAAGCCCTGTTTGCAGACCCATTTCAATATCATCTGAGGGGAATAACATCAGACCTGAGTGGTGCTTAGGACTCACATTAACCAACTCTGTAGAGAGGAGTTTCACTCATGAGTTCTGCACATTGTAGGATCAGGCCTAACATCCTTGGTAATTAAAGGGAAATACATGCCTAATGAACAAAAAATCAAACAAACAAAAGTAGGAGCTTTATAATAGAGTATTTTAACTACCATCAGTGCATTTTGAGGAAAAAAAAAAAGTAGAAAGTATTTGTTCTTCGGGTAATGACTTGGAGAAATAAAGTTTTATACTTAAATTTAGAGCAAAACTCTAAACCCAAACCGAAATTTTCAGCTGCGTCCAGCGCATAGTGAGTATAGTTGGACAATTACGCTATCTCCTAGTCCACTTTTTCAAGCTTCGAAACTTGTTTCGAGCTGCATTCCCATCACAGGGAATTGCAAAAATGTCTTTATGTTCTGTAAAACGCGTTCATCCTTGTCTCCTTTCCTGTCCAACAAAAATACAGTTCTCGTACTGAACATGATAAAACTAATTTTGCTGCCGTATCCAGCAAAATCCAGAGTATTTCCTACCCTGAGGAGTTTCACTGAGTTCAGTGCATCTTCTCACTGGAGTAAGTTTGGCTCAAGCAAGTGTTAGCAGGACAGATTTTTTCACTTGTTCATCTCAACTCACTAAATAAATCAGAAGTCTAACATACCTCCTCCTCTGCGCTGAGTCAACGGGTGGGATTAGATCATCTGTGGGGCTATGTTTCCATCTAGGCCATAAGCACAGACTCTCCTGAAGTCCCGAGGAGCCGCGTGTATGCAAGCTACTGCGGTCCTTCAGCTTTGCATCAGTGTTCTGCTGAAGCCAAAGAACATTGCACTTCTCAAAACTGGAGCTGACAGCATCAAGCTCAGGAGCGTCCTCCTGACACCGCTCGGGTCAATGACAGAAAAAGTCTTTCTCATCCAAGTAGTATGTTTCTAACGCGGTTTTCCAGCTCTGCTGTGCAAAAACCATTCGTCATGTGAAATGAACTGGATGTGCCTTTTTCAAGATGTTTTGTGCTAATTTAGGTTGGAGCTTTTTTAAAATGAACTTTAAACATGGAACTTTTTCGTTGTTTTTACTCCTTCTATAACATTTAAAGCTGTGTAACAACCAAATCCCGGGAACCCCAAGTTCCTTTATTATAATTTTTAAAAGAAGCTTTAATGTGAACTCAATTGAAAAACAAAAATTGGCAAACTTGCAAAAATCATGGGTCTGATCCTGCAAATCCTCACACACACACACCAATAGCCTATAGGGGCCTGCTGTGCCAAGTTAAAGGCAAATCTCTGTTTCCTGCAGCAGGAGCAGGATCAGTCCTACATACTAACTGCAGGGACAAGTCCCTACTGTGTGCAAGGCCAAGGACACAGCCTCTGACCACAAACTGATCCCACTCGGAGCATAGCTGCGTCAAGGCGCTTCCTACCAGCCTTCTGCACAGTGGTGAATGTCATTCACTGCAAGATTTTGCCTCGCTTCAGCCAGGCTGGGACATCTCTTCTTGCAACACCTCGCTCCCTGCCCATCTGTTTGAATGTCTATAGCCGAAATGAAATAAGGAGGTCAAGGAATCCGAACCACATCGTGATTCCAAGTGTTATAAACGGGAACAACTGAGGAAGGAGGGGAAGGGGGGAGAGGGGAGAGATTGCTTTAATCCATCCTTTTTATAAAACAGAAAAACAAACGGAGTCAGGTAGCTTATGTCATAATGATAAACAATATACAAAGCACATGGATAGCAATTATTATAAAACATGTATTTGTAGTGCAAGTCAAAATATAGGGACTCTACTCATACTGGCCAGCTAGAGGGAAACACATGATATTCTGAGTGATCAAAAAGAGCCCCAAATTCAAATTCAAACTCATGAGAGCTGACAGTATTACAGAGTACAAAAATACGGTGAAAATTTACACATTACACATAAAGTACTTATTTTTTTAATAGTTTACAAATAGAGATCTACAGATATGTTTCCAATTAAGCTGGCTTTTACTACCCACCTATTGTAATACCCTAGGTATGGTTACATATACCAAAAGAACAAAAAAAAATCCCATAGCATAGCTATACAGCAACATATTAAGGTCTGAAGATTAGACCAGTACATGTTAAATATTTCACTGGTTTACTAAACTGACATTTTAAATCATTTACAGCAAAAAAAAAATCTTATAGACTTGGTTTTGAGACTGAAACAGAGTGTCCTTTATTAGTAAATTATTCAGTATTTAAAACAAGGGTTCGAGACCTTACAAGAAGCCTCTCTAGGCAGCTGGCATGGAAAATAAGGTATTTTAAAGGCAGAGTTTCTTGATAATGTAATAACCGATTTCTATTTTAATGGAGCTAAACTAACCATTACTTTTCTGATTTGTTTGAGCTTGTGTTCCTTTAGGCTTTAATATGCATTTCTGGCAGTTTATTTGGTCTCCACTTTGTCCTCATTGGCTGGTTTTCTTTTTTTCCAATGGTGATACTGAAATGTTCATTTGATAGCTTTTACACACAAATAAATAATGCACTGTTAACTCTACAACTAAGAGGAATGGGTAGGATGCCTATTGCGTAACAATACAGAGAGATCAAGTAAGGCACGGGACAGATACAGCAACTCCACTTCATGGGATTTTCCTGTTTTTTTTCCTTTCACATAGTAACACTAACAAATTTCTTCCAGTGTTTATTTTTTAAAGGTTTCTTTTTTTTTTTCTTTAACTTTGCTTCTTGTCTATCTCACACTATGTGTAGGTGAAATGTAGGATAAAGGCCTTCAATGTTTTGCTTCGGATGCCAGTTTAAAAACAAAAACAAAACAAACTTTCAAACAGTTCAGTCTAGTACCACTTTTTTTTCTTCTTTTTTTTTTTTTTTTTTCTTTTTAACACCGATGAACCTGGGTTTTCATTTGTCTTTCTTTTCTTCTCACTCCCTCTTTCTGTTTTTCCGTGGTTATAGTACACAGACATCACACTGTTTCAGGGGTATTCTTTAGCTGCACTTGCAAGACTTTACGATCATGTTGGACAGCTGTTCAATTTTGGGTGTTTTGCCAATGTAGTAGAGGATGGTGAGGGGTTCCAAATCCTGGGAAACACAGCACGGAGAGGCAGAAGCTTCTGGATTTATGGTGTTATACAAGCTGAGCACCTAGGAGAAAGGAAAACAGAGATTTAAGACAGCTACCTCATGCCTTCCTGCCACTGAGGAGCAAATTCCTTTCTGCATCGCTTCCTCCCACAGTGCCTGAGAGAAATCTCAGTGGAAGCAGTATGAAGATTCCTGGATTTTAACATATTTTATGACTCTTCTGTTCAATCTGATGTCATGACCTGCCTGAGTTTCCTAAGGTTTTATCCATACAGTCTTAAACCTCATGCCTGGAGCCTGCCTTGAAAGCATAGCCCTTCAAATAAACACGCACACTGTATTGATATGGAAAGAAGAAACTGAACGGTTTTTATCTGTGTCTTCAGACTGCCATTTGCTGTTGCAGGATTTTGGCTTTACAAGTACAGCAATGGAAGAAGAGAGCACATCAGAGCAGAAGTTCTGCTCTTCCTTTCTGACTTCATTTAATGTCACCCTGCAAGCACCAGGACTCAAGCTGCAGTTACTCCTGTTGAGATCCAGCTGTGGCGAAGTTAGCAGCGCTGGTGCTTTATGTCACGTTGGATTCATATACATGGTTCTCTGCAAGGGAAGTATGTAGGGCTACCCGCTGATGATGCATAGGTATTTCTGAGGATGCCATTAATGTGTTTGCCAAACACCAAGTGACCTTTTCCTAGAACTTCAACACAACATTTGCAGCTTAGAGAGACAGAAGATCTGTTCAGGACAGCAACACTAACTACTTTATGAAGCAACTTCTGACTCCTTGGGCAACTATCCAAACCACATATTTGTGACCATGACAGTTATTCTTCCTCTTTCCTTTAAAAACAAGTGCTGCTCCAAAATGCGTACACTACTACTCCACACCAGCACGGAAACATACTTACCTAATTTATACCTCTGCCTGCTGACATTGCTAATAGTACAATGCCACAGCCAGTGACAGCTACAAAGGATATCTATACCTGAATCTGTAAGCTCAGGATGAACATGCTACCATGGCTTTATAGCACAAAGGGAAAACAAACTGCCCCTTGGACACAAAGAGTTCTCCCTGCTGGCTGACTTTGATCTGGTATTTTAAGGGAGGCTTGAAAAAGGAAGACATCATTCTTAATGTGGACCTGAGGGTGAAATTCTTGCTTTATGACAACTGTGGTGCATATGTCTGCCTCTTGCATTTACTGTCTAGACATCCTTACTGACAGTTGAGAGAAAAAAGCACTTTTCAGCAGAGTACTACTCATCCTAAGGTAGTTGGCTAAAATACCACATCTAATCCCTAAAATAAGAAGTCCCTTCTCAGATGACTATGACAGCATCCCAGATACAAGGTTCCTCCTTTGCATGTAAGTTTTCCAAGTACAAAAATGAATACATATTTTGGAGTAAAAGAAATACATCTATCAGTACATTTTCATGAAATTCAACGAAAGGTTACAGTAGGTGGTAACCAGGTAGTGTGACTCAGCCCTTTTGTTACTCTAATGATGCTTCCCTCGGTGTCTGCTGACCAAACTTATTGTGCCATCTTCCACTCATTCTCCATCATCAAAGGTCCCTTCTCAGGCAGCCTCCTAAAGCTACAGCAACCTCATGCTCCCCAGAAGCATTCAATCCATCTACATGTTGCATCAATGAATACATTAAGAACATAAAAACTCAAGGCCAATATATTCATACTGCTTCAGCACTAGCTTGAGGTCATCTGAAGTCACTCTAAAGGGCCACATTTCATCATCCTTAGTTGCTGACACAATAAATACAAGCTTTGGGCACTGGTGCTGATGTCAGTCCTAGAAACATAGTTCACCCTGCAGTTATAAAATAGAAGCTAAAATATAGAAAAAATATTACTTACTCTGCTGTGCTGAGTATCTGAACTCCACAAATATGGGCAGGCTCCTGCACAGAAATTAGCATGATATCCTTTAGGTTCATGAATCCATTTCCAGCCAAGATCCCTCTTGAAGTCAATATAAAGTGGACGCAGACAGCAATTATCCTGCACGTTCCTGGGAAATAAAGTGCAGACAAACACATTGCTCATAACAAAGACAACACAGGGAATAAAGATAATCCAGTTGCTTGCTCCCTGAATGATGCTTTGCAGGCAGGCAGGTCTGAGTCCCAAGCACTCACAAACAAATCACATAAACAGTAGCTTTTACTGTAACTGAAATCAAATGCTTAGACATGGCAGGACTTGTTTATACAGACATAGCTAATGGTTTCCCTGGAGGACCAGTGTTTTCCTCCAGGTCCTACTGAGTGGCCTCTCTAAGTAGGTGAGTAGAACAGAGGTGATAATTTGGCTGTCATTATGAGGCTGATGAGTCTGGGAATCATCCCAGATAGAACTCAGATTCTTCTTTCTAAGGCCACAACCTTCCCCATCTGCCACTGTCTCTGTGAGACTGGAGACTGCTGGGCAGATACCTGCTGCACATAGACCCCATGGGTCCACAAATGAGGGTGCAAGCTCTGTATACATGCCAACCATAAAGAAACACCATAAGCAACAGCATTACACCTCATAGACTGGTACGACTGAGTAAGTATATGGAATATAGATGCATAGTTACCTAAAACAATAGGCAGCATCTAGAGCACGCTTCTTCCGCCGACTGGGCTGTTGCGACTCAAGTCTGTAGGAGGGTAATAACATTAGCAGAAGATGTGGGGTCTTCCCACTGTATTTTTTCCTATTGGACTTTAAAGCTTTCACATCACCACTGGAATATGTGTAGTCATCAATACCTTCAAAAAATACATTTTGGTGATAAACATTGTGTTGCTTTTTCTTCACAAATTAAATAAACCATCTCTTTAAAAAAAGTCTCTCAGAAATGCTGGCGTCAGCATGTTCACTGGGCAAGTGAGGGTGAATTTCAACCCAAGATCCCTAAGATATTCACAGTTCTCATGTTATCTATTGTTCAGCCCTCCCACATTCGGTTAGCCATTTATTGGCCTTTCAGCATGTTTACCAGAACTGTTGAAATGAGTAACATAAGATTAATTCAATCACTGCATCTGCATTGCTTAGTTTCAAATGCCCCAAAGCAATGATGCTTTTGCAACTTCACTTAGGGCAGTATTCTCATCTATTAACAGCTATGTACCCTTGAAAACCTTGTAACACCATTAAAGCTGCTCTGAATACTTCACCTGCATTTCCTATTGCTCAATTCCATCCCATCAGTTTTCTCAATCTCACTTATCTTATAAATTCTCTGTCTCCCATTGCCAGTTTACATAAATGTGCTAATTTCCCCCAGAAAGTTATTCTAGCCCCTTCTTTTGTATGGGTATGGCAAGAACATTGATCAAAATATTTCTTCTTAAAGTGTCAGTACATGACCTCACATTTTGTATTTTCTCTTGAAACACTAACTGCCTTACTAGCTTCTTGAACATGGCAATAGCACAGGCAAAAGCTCATAGCTCACGTTATGCCTGCTGTTAAGACCATTTTGAAACTTAATCTCCTGAACCAGATGTTATTCAAAAAGATACACTTTTGGTTTTGTAACTTCTGCAATTACAGAGACTAAATATAACACAAAAAACTTTTTAAATACATGATGGCTTTAATCATACATACATGTATTTACTTGGAGAAAAATTCCAATACAGTGAAACAATGGTTAGAAAAGTTTAATACTTGATGAACAATATAGCCAAATCACTGGAAAACAAGTGAACCAAACCAAGATATACATAACGAGAAATGCATGAACAGTATTTGGGTTCTAATACTGCCATAGTTTTATATGTACTGATGGATGGTAATTACAACATGGTAAATTAAATAACATTTCCCTTTTGAAACTGAAGCTTCAATGGCTTAAAAACACAAGGGAGCTTATGTAAACTTGATATATTTACTCTCCATCACCTTGTCTGCTGTCCATAAGAAGCACTTATAACCATAACCCTAACTACACACTGTTCACTTTTTAATGCCCACTCAATCCAATTTTTTTACCAAGCTGTCAGCATAAAAAAATACTGTAACTAATATAGCAACATCTTGTAATAAATTCTACATGCCATTATAGATAAATAGAGATAATTAATATTAACTAACATAGTTCTGTTGACTTCACATGAAAAACAGACTTCCGCTGCTGGAAGTAGGAGCACACAGACAGGCATACCATTGCTGTTTCTTCAACCCCACAATGCACTGGCAGTAGAACACTGTAGGACATTTATACACATCTAGGACCTATTGTTCAGCTCTTCCCAAAGTGACTGATGCCATTGCTCAGAGGAATTTAAAGTATTACTGCTATGATCAGAGAAAAACCCAAACCAACAAACCCAAGAGTAGCTGGAAATAGTGGGAGAGCTGCAAGTATGTGCGCAGGTACTCACAAAGTCTGTGACCATCTATACTCAGTGAGGACAAAGAAAAGTGCTCTGTAAGCAAAGCAGCCCGCTGCTGCCTTAACTGTACTTTGGAAACTTGCCACAATGAGTACTATTTAACACTCAAATTCACTTAATTGGGCTTAACACTCAAATTAACACTTAAACTCTCACACAGATATCTACTGCAACCAGTTACATGCATGCTAAACACCATCCTAACTCTACTTTCCAGCAACAGCCTCCTGTCCTAAGCTTGAACCACTACAGTGCTAGGATGGACAGCAGTCAAAGGGTTTATCTTGAAAACATTCAGCAAGTTTTGTCATGACTACCCAACAATGGATGGTTTACTGTGCAACAGCCTTCCCCACACCCCACAGTGTATCTGGTGTGCATGTTGCAAACTGTAACACAGACACTTAAGGACATTGAGGCTGCATTCATGGAATGAGATGGCTTATTCATGCCACGTGGTTTTAGAATAGTTCAGCTGACAGTTTTACCCTTGTGCCTTCAATACCATCTCGTACCAGCTGAGAATTCAAATTCTCAAAGGAACAAGTTTTCAATCAGCTGAATGCCATACAGAAAGGCAGTAACCGCTGTTTCCCTCCTCATTAGTAAGTGTCACAACATTTTAAAACAGTTTTTTTTCTTTCATTACCTGCAAATCTTGCTTCAAGCTCCTCGCTTTTATTTGGGATGATATAATTATTGGAAGGCACGAAGGTGCAGCACGGACAATGTAAGCTAATCTTAAATCCAAGGTTCCTGTCTGCAAAACATAAAAGGAAGTTGTTTTTTTAGACATGGAATGACCCTGAAATACTGCTGAGTTAATGGAGGAGCAGTTAGGGCAGGAATGAAGGCAAAGAGCACTTGTCACCTCTGTGATGGAGCCATTCATGTACAGCCTCAGTGACATCAAAAGACAACCATTCTCCTTCAGCTCTTGTTTTAACTACTTTGCTGTCGATGTAGCGCTGTCCTGGTGATGATAATTCTTTAGATTTTAGAACCTACAAGAAACAACAGATATGATGGCCTATGGGTTAACATTTACCTGTTTTTTATTAAAATGGACTACCCACATTATAAAATAGCAGAAGAAACTGTTACAGCTCAAACCTCTATGGAACAGATGCACATTCGAGCACATTTTCAGACAGAATTTTCTTAGGGTGCATGGGGAAAGAGAAGTGATATAAAAACACCCCAATGAAATCAGCTTATGCTCCCAAACAAACATTTCACCACATTCCTTTCTTAGCAAAACCACAGAGAAAGACTGCCATGAAAACTTGCCCTGCAACACCAGTGGTCAAGAGATCATAGTAAGTGGAACATCAGAAGAGGCTATTTTATCTTTTTCAGTAATACTCTGGTTAGAGCATAGTATCACATGCTAAAGTAAAGCCTGTACAATGTATCTGTACACTGAAGATATTGATCACCCATAGCTAATCTGTATGGCATTGCCTTATTCATGCTCCCAGCCTTCCTTCTGATTCAGATACTAGTCATACACTAAATAGAAGAAAAGTTACTATCCACCCAGGCAACCTGGGGCATGCAGAGCCAGCCTGGCGCGAACTGCGGCCACACATGGGTTTGTACAACCAGGTGATGCAGCTTTCTAACAAACACTGATGCCAGCTGCATTTGTGTCAAGTTTCAGTCAAGCTTCCTACTGAGCACACAATGAAAATAAATACCTGTGCAAGAGGAACCCAAGACACAGTACTGTGAGCCTAGAATTTCACATGCCCACAGTCCTCGTCTAGCTGAACAATACACTGAGTGCCTTTGCACGTACAAGCATAGCCTGCTACTATTTACCCTAACCCTAGGACAAAACCAACCAGGCTGTCAGCTGCTAACAGGTTTCTGTTTTCTTGGTTATCACTATGTTGACAGTTTTGTGATGCAGGAGGCTGAAATACCATGCAACATTAAGTCAACTCCAATCAAGATGCCATATGATAACATCACTTTGTTAACTTCTGGCATGCCAGATGTGCAACTTCATATATTGTTTTGGGTTCTTCCTCTCTTCAGCCATCCAAATCCATCTCCAAATGAGTAATTGACAAAGTCTCATTGTTTCCTCCTATTTTCTCAGCCCAGACCAATCTGACATCTAGCAAATGCTGCTGCAATAAAACAATGGTGAAACTGTGTAATACATGTAAAGAAAAATATTTCAAAAGAGGTGTGAAATTATGTCATCATGATAAAATTAGGCTTTTCATAATTAACCAGAAAAGCAGACTTGAAAAGGCCAGATATTGTCCAACATGTAAAGTCTCCCTATTTATTTCAATGGAGTTCTGGACCTCTCAAAGGCCAACAGTGCAGCTCCCACAATATTTGTCATATGAGAACAACAGCAGCATGACAAGCTCTCTGACTTCTTTCTGATCAACATATATAGCAAAAAGAGATGAGAAGATGTTGGTCCAAATCCAGAAAAGTACTAAGTGCCCCTAGTAGGCAATGCTGAATTCTCCAGTAGAAACTGAGGGCACGCAAACAGTGAACATTGGGACTCCTTTTTATGAGGCAACCTTCAAACAAAGTGTTTGAACAACTGTTTACAGAGCGTCTGGCAGCAGCAAGGGGACTACCATCGTTCAGAAGTGCCAGAGGGATGAGAGAATCAGTAATCAATGCTGGGAAAGTCCCACTGAAGTACAAATATAACTCTGCCTTTCCTTTGGTCTTTATCAGGTCAACCCAAGTGTTTCTGAGGATGTAATGCAGCTGTCATTATGCAAAGATGTGTTGGGGCGTGGGGGGGTGTGAGGCGAATGGGACACAAGAACTTGGCTTATTTCTCTTCCTTTCTGCACAGTCATAACTTTCCAAAGACTCCAGAAACCGCATACCTCATTTTTGGCAGTGATCTAAAGATCTAAAAGCAAATAATGTGACAAAAGCAATCTCCTGATGTTAACTATAACTGGTCTAAGATATGTTCTGAAGACTCAGCTGTGCCTTGGTATCCAGAATAAAATGTCTTTATCCCAATCCCATAGCCACCAAAAGACAAAGTCGAGGGCTGGCAGCGTGTACCTTGCATGAAAGGCATTTGCAAAAGTACAAGAAATTATCACTGCACATATCCAGTGGTACATAGAACATTCATCCTCATTGAAGAACAGAATGACAAGAGAAATATTTGCAGGTTTCTCAACTGTAGCACGCTGTGGGACTGGATGGACACTGTGGATTGAAAGAGCTTGATATTATCCATACTGTGGTATCTATGAGATCTGAAAGTAAGGCTTCTCTTCATGCTGCTACGCTGCATGGTCGGGAAGAAAATTATGCAGAATCAGCTAGGAAGTCAGAAACTAAGTATGGCAGAATTTCTACAACTGACATCATGGGTTAAAGAGGCACTAGCGTTTCTTAAGCAAAAGCCTATTAAGTGTGATGAATGCCATACATAATGAAATTAGCACCTGTGCTTCAATCTCCTTCTCCTGGGCTAAGTATCTTTACGGTGTTAGGGCAATGTACTACCTTAACAACCTGATTGCATGTAAGCAAGAATGATCTAGACTCATCATTTCTAACTCCTTTTTCTGCTACATTGCTTCAAGTGTAGAAAGCTAATGGATGATAAATTCATACACTGGATCCTCAGAGACTACTGTTTCCCACAAAATAACCTGATGAAGGACTCTTCACTTCTTTTGCTAGACTGAATTATGGGTTTCCATCCACACTGAAGCAACTGCACTCTACATTGTGCTAAAAAAAGCAGCCCCTTTGTAGGAACCCATCATAAATTTTTACAGGTTCTTCAAGTGAGTCTTCCAGAAACTATTACATGAGATAAGCCTTTCTGGATTGTTCTGCCATTTCCCCCCGTTGGTTTGCATCTTTGCCCTTTGCACTACATTACTGGTCTTACCTTCCCCATCAGCAACATACCTTTTTCTTCGAATACACCCTCAAGCATATATTCCCACTGAAAAAACTCCTCTTTCAGTATTTCCAATACTTTCTTTCTACTAGATCAAATAGTTGCAAAAGAACAAAGAAGAAAAGCTTTTTCTGTGCCTTGTAGCTTTTGTGCTTGAAAGCTTGTCTACTTCTTCCAACTTCAATGATTGGTCTTAGAAGAGATATTACCTTTATCTATAAACATCGCTTTGCCTTCCTATAAACATTGCCTTACCTTTATGTTTAGCCCATTGTAACCACATCAAACACTGCTATCAGAAATGTTGATGAACAACTTGTACCTCCAGGAGCAAAATGAAGTTTAAAAGATCTTTGTGCAAAAGAGTTTTCAGTACATTAAAAATATTAACAGAAGACAAAGGCGGGGGGGTGGGGAGGAACCCAAAACCACAGGGGAGAAGGAAGACTGAGCTAAACTTCCCCTTTAATCCTCTCTTATTTCTTTCTGGCACCTTATCCATGCACTCCTCAAAGAGGCAGAAAGTGTTTGGTGTATCTATGGCTCACGATGTAGATGGCTAGGGCTTTCGGGGTGGGGGGAGTACTAACAACATCTGCATGTAGAAATCACAGATTCAATCACTTGTGCAAGTAGAAGATAAGAGTTTCCACACACACAGCCTCATCTCTCTCACTTCTGAGTGACACATTCAAATACCTGCATGCAAAAGTAGCTGACAATGCACAACCACATGTGTGAGTGAGAGCTCGAGATCAACAAACTCAGAACTGAGGTTGTACAAACATCTGAACATGGGGATGCTCTTCCAGGTATATCTGTTTATTTGGTCTCACTTTCAATATAGTGATAATCCAACACTGCCTTTTCTAATAAAGGATTACACAGGGAACATATGCATATGATCACATGTGGGAATGAGCTGAATAAATGTACAAGTGTTACCAAAAGGTTATCCAGCAGACTTCTAGCCCAGTAAGCAGAGTGATTTTCATTCAGTAGCAATGCTTTAAATTGTAAGAACAATTTGGTTTTGCCTATCTTCTTTTTGCACAGGATTCCTCCCTTTCACAGGAAATCAAAGAGTTAGCTAAAAAGCTTGTTAATCGCTTCTTGACAAAGTGCCTCATACACTTAAGACCTGCCTTCTAGATATCTTCTTCTATGGCTACTGCTAACCTTCCCATCTTCAACTGATCTTCTACCTTCTAAGCATCCCTTGGGGAAAAAACTGTCTCACAAATACCCATGAAGATCCTCTAGATATCACATACATGAAGCTACTGTCAGCAGATTAAGGAAAAACAAGCACGAGAATAGACAAATAACACAGTTAATTGCAGAACAGGGCTCACAAAGCAGCCAGATGCAAACAAAGCCTTGCTCTTGCTTGTACAGCTACACATGTTGAGGAAGCCCAGTTGGGGATCTCTGTGATGACAGCGCTCACATGCCACCCTCATCAGGCCTGCCAGATGTCTGGTATTGTATAAATCCTGCAGAAATCTGCTCTTCACTGGTTCTGCAAAGGCATTCTCTTCCCTCTGCAGAGGGACACCCTCTGCTTTGCCAGCAGGGATCTGTCTCTGCTTCTCCTTGCGCATTAGAGGAGAACGGACCAGGATGCAATCTTGGGAGCATACCCCAAATCACCACAGCCAGGGCATTCAGCAGTAAAAGCTTTGGTTTTGTCACAAACTAGTTTCAGGAGAATGACAAGTTGAGTCTCCAGAAAATTCTTATCTTTAAATTACTTCTGCCACCTGCTATGCTTATTTTTCAGATCAACTGGAGAGCATTAGCTCATATTTAGGTATCAAGTAGCTGAATCTTCATTAAAATACTGGAGGATTAAATTGTTTATCCATATGTACACATTTACATTCTCAAGCAACACAGTTCTGTATATAAAATAAAGCACAAGAATTGTCCTCATTTGTATTTTATAAACTGTAAAGTACCCTGAGAACATTATATAATTCATGATAATAAACAAGGCAGAACATTTGCAAAAGTAGCAGAAACACGGCTCCTTTAAAAAATGGGCCATATCAGAGGCTGATATAAGCAGAGCAGCTGCATTCGCTGCCACTGTAATTATACTGGTTCAAAAACAAACCCCAAAAAAGTCCAAAACCCAAGACTCTGTTAATAGAAACATCATTATTTTGCTCAAATTTTCCTTTGCCTACACCCCTTCTCAAATACATACAGGCAGCTAAAGCAGGGGATAACTGAATGAACACATCAGTGTATGTATTCTAGACAATAACCACAGAGAGCAGACGCCAGAACAGGCTGTCTTCATGACTCACTACACACCTAAAAGGAAAAAAAAAACTGAAGGACACACTGGTTCTTTCAAATAACTAGAGCTCCAGAACAGCAACTTGCTCAGTTGACTTTAGATTGGATGGTCTGGCCAATAAGTACTTCTGGTCTTCTATAGTTACCACAATCAGATACACAAGAATAAGGAAATTACAATTCAGTATAATTTACAGTGGAACAGCTTGGGTTAACAAATTCATCAGCTCCCCAGCAAGCAAGCATGCAAACAAAAAAACCGACTGAGTGTGGCTCAGCAGTGATGGTACACAGGCTGATGCATCAATGACATAGATCAGTTGCAGCCAAGAACACTCCAGGGCACATCAAAGGCCAAGATTTAGCAACAGCAAGGGCATTTTATAGCTGGGTTTGAGAATTACAGTTGCCAACTGTTAGGAAATATTTTGGGTGACTTAGAGTTTCTTCAAACAAGCTGATGAACTTTCAAAACATAGTAAGATCATATGGCCACTCAGAAGAACCTATCCTGCCTGCTGCATTGCCTTGGAACTTGGGATGGTCACTGCTGTCAGCCAGTGTGGGTTCTGCAACCACTGAATAGCAGTAAATATGACATTATCTTGTAAAAACCTGCTATTAATCCGGTTTTCCTCTCCATGCATTCTGATCTCCTCCCTCCAGATGCTGCTGGCTCCCTGGTAACTTCCTTCCTTCCCTTCTCTTCTCTGACAAGCCAGACTCCTGTGATGTTCTTGAGTGTTACAGCACTTTGGCAGGCTCACCAATATTTCTCTTACTTATCAGTCATTATCTATGGTTTCCACTGGAACTTCAAGCACCTTTTAAAGTAATGGAAATAACCTGACATGTAAGCTCAAAGTAAGTAAGCCCAAACAATGGAATCCAGTGGTATATAATGTGCTAATGTTGGTTAACGTCAGAGTAGAGGTAAGTACAGCTATCATGGCTGAAAACTGCTGTTGAGGAGAACCTGAACTAGGAGAACCCTGCAGGGGACTCCAGCCTAACCATCTGCAGTGGAATAACCACAAGCAGCCAGTTGAGGTTTTCAAATTCTTATGTACTATTCACTCTACTGAAAGATTCACTCACTGCCTGGTTTCAGATTTCAAGTGCCTCCTCAGACAGCTCTCAGGGACTTCATCCAGCCCTTTCTGAAGCTTCAGGTTAAAAAAGGACCATGCTAATTCCCAATCCTTTCTCACTCCCTGGTTGAGCTTGATGTCTTCGATCCTGTCTTGGACACAAGGATAAGTAAACCCTTAATTCTGTTGTAAATCTCTTCAGTTTCTTACTCATTATATGTGGAAACATACATTATAAATCACAAAGGCTCTATATTATACCTTTTGCTAGGTAACTGGGAATCTACTGGCTATCAAAATCTTAGCTGCTTCTTACCACCACTAATGCAAGAGACTGAGTGCAAAATCTCAGTGCAAATTTCTAAGCTCTTCTTGTAACCACTTCTGCAAAAGAGTAATTCAGATTCTGCCTCCAGTGCTATGGAGTTAAAAGGGCTTTACAGCTCCCCTGCTTATCAATGGAAGTCTTTCCATTACTTGCAAAGGTCTCTGAGTAAGGCTCAAACTGAGGGCAATATCTTTAGAGACTAGTATAAGAGATGCAGAGCTCCTGCCGAAATACAAAGGTATGGAGTACTTGCCAAAGCTTTAAAAAAACCCCATAGCTCTCTGATCCGTCTGCTCAGAACTTGCCAGACACGTTCTTCATGCAAACTTGCAAATAAAAAGAACATATTGCACACATAACCCAACCCCTTTTATATTTGGATGGGCTACAGCTGCAGTAGGATTCGCTTACAGTGTTGGCCGCTACTCACTTAAAGGTAAAAGAAGCTGAAATGCAATGGGGGATGAAGAGATGAGCAGCTAAAGCAGGTCAGAAAGGGAGGGGAAGTCAAGGATGTCATGGACTTGCTGTGACTGACTCATTGCATTGCCCTGTGGTGAGAGGCTGAGCTCTGAGGAGAGAACGGATCCTGAGAAGGGATTTCCCCTCCATTTGCTCCCCAAACAGGGCCTTCCTCCTGCAACTGATGATACATCTGCAGTGTAAGTTGGGGATACAGCCCTGAGGCCATTCAGCCTGATTTATGCTTAAGCAGGCAGGAAGACTCTGCACTGTATAAGCAGTAAACAAGAACGGAGAGTCTGGGGTCCTTCTCCTGGAAGATTCAGAAATATTGAGTGCAATTTCCTGCTGTTTAGGAGATTTTAAGATAGCTCCAAAGAAAGATTTGATATAAAATGAAGCAAAACAAAACAGAAAATCCTGTAAACTTATTTCGCATTTAGCTTTAACTTGCCATAGGCACATTGTGCTTTATTAAAATATCAACAAAGAGGAGCCAAAGTCAACAAAAACAGAGTGGGTTCTCCTGTCTTCCAGCCAAATCTCCTAGATCCTTCAGGATACTCCCGTGTTCATCTTCCCTCCTCTTCCTCAGTTCTGTCCCCAACAGCCGTATCTCATACTTACATGCATTTACTGCAACACTTTGGCATGAAATTTTCTCTGTTATCTGAATATTTGGTCTTTTTTTTCTTACATGCTGTCTTCTTCCCCAAGTGACCACTCTGTATTCCCTTTCTCTTGCCTGCATTGTTCTCCATAAGTCATGATTCAACTTGTGGCTTTTTTCCCCACCAGTTTGACTTTCAGCACATGGGGAATGCCTTCTCCGGCACCTTGAGCATTTCACTCTTGAAGAGCATCCAGCCTTCCTGGACCCCTTTGCCCATCAGTACTGTTTCCCAAAGGACTCTCAACCACCCTCCTAAACAGGCCAAAGTCATCCCTCCAGAAGGGTAAGGTAGCAGTTTTGCTGACCTTCTTCCTGACCTCACCAGGGATAGAAAATTCAACCATTTTGTGATCACTTTGCCCAAGACGGCCTCCAACCATCACATCACCCACCCATCCTTCTCTGTTTGCCAACAGCATATCCAGCCATGCATCCCCCCTAGTTGGCTCACTCACCAGCTGGGTTAGGGAGTTATCTTCCACTTCCTCCAAGAACCTCCTGGACTGTTTCCTGTCTGTGGTGCTGTACTTCCAGCACACATCTGGTAGGTTGAAGCCCCCATGAGAACAAGTGCAAGCGATTGCAAAACTTCTCCCAGTTGTCTGAGGAATGCTTCATCTGTAGCTTCATCCTGGTTGGGTGGTCTATAACAGATTCCTACCAGGATACTGCTTGGTTGGCCCTTCCCCTCATCTTCACCCACAAACATTCAACCTTCTCACAACATGAAATTCCACGGAGTTGATGCAACCCCTTCACCTCTTTTTCCTTGCCTATCCCTTCTGAAGAGCCTGTAAGCCATCCATTGCAGCACTCCAATCGTGCAAATCATCCCACCACATTTCTGTGATGACAATCATGTCGTGATTTCCCTGCTGCACAATGGCTTCCAGCTCCTCCTGTTTGCTGCCCATGCTGCGGGCATTGGTATAGACACATATAAGTTGTCCTGTGGATCCAGCCTCCAACAGTGACATGCCATCTCCTGGCTCATTTTCCCAATGTATAATGTATACATACTCCAAATAGCAGTAACTCTATCAGCTCAGTGCCCCAGATCTCTATGCACAGCAGCACTGAGTTGGGAGTATGCACTGGCTCATGCCAGTAGCGATATTGTATAGTTCTTCGAGTCACCTTCAATAACTGCTCTGCTCCTGGCAAGCGGTAGTTGCATCCAAGATAAGCTCTCAAATCGCAGTGAATATGACACAGCGATAAATACTTCCCCTTGTGCACGCTCACAGATTATTTGCCAAAGTACTGCACACATGGTTTCCAGCATACTGACATTTTTTGGTAGGGAATACAGTACTTCAACCCCAAGAAAAGGGCTCGAGAACAAGGAGAAAGCAGCAGTTTGATTAAATACACTGCAAATTAACTTCCTGTGGTCCTGAGCTGCTGCTGAGGGGGCCAAGGAAGAAGGAAGTTGGTAGAATAGAAAGTTATTAGGCCCATACTTTATACTGAGTTTGGCACTTCAAAGAGCACTGTACCGTACATCTGCCATTTAACATAACCTTGTAACCTTTCAGATCACAAGAGTCTGGCTTCAGGACAGCAATATATGAATTGTGAGATCCAAACATACTCCTTTAGATGTGGGTCACAGTGATGGCAGTCAATTAAAATCAAATGCCCCAGGTGATATCTGTAATACAGACTTCCTGCGCCAGCTTGCAGCCACAAATCCTGCTTCCTGGTATTTTTTTCCTGGCATTAGAGACGGCACTTTTTTGGCAAGGAAAGAGAGCAAGGCCCCTCTGTTCCGGATTATACGGAGATCAGTCTGGAGTAGCGCTGCTGCAGTCAGTGTAAATTGCCTCAGATTTGCACCGCAGAGATTTGGCCCACATCTATAGTAGCTCGCTCTAAACGTATTCCCTAACTGAAAAACAAGACAAAACACTGTCTGAATTGAAAGTATCTGAACAACCGACTGTGGTTTAAATTTAAATCTGAGTCATAATGGGGTAATATGTTCCACAGCATCTTCCTGCTCATACCTCCAAGCAGTGAGAGAGGCCCTTAAAGAAACGGGGGTTACCACTGTCTGGAAAGCAAACGGTTCTTCCTAGACCCTGAGCAAGCTCCATAGGAGCCCACAGCATGGATCAGGTCCCTTCCCAACATAGAAAGACCAAAGGTCTGCTCCTGCTTGCTCCAAATTCTTCACTGCAATCCAATGTGTCCCCAGGCTTCAACCTGGCACCGACTGCTTGCTCCAAACCTGCACTCTACCATGCTCTGTGACACATGCCCCTGACCCACAGCCTCTCAGGTAACCAGACCCACAGCAGCCTCTGACAACAATGACAATCAAAACCAGCACTTCGGTTGCATGATGCTTTATGATGTGTTAACAAAACACGGCACCGCTTCCGTAAGCAGTAATTATTACTTGTTATTGCTTGACCGTCTGTACATAGCAAAACTACCTTAAAAGATACCACAGTGCTCTCTGAACAATGGCTTTTTGCCCTGTGAGGGTTTCCACTCATCTAGCTTTGTGGTGGTGCCTATTTATTTTCTTGAATGTTTACTCATAAAAGACAAGCTTTTATTTTTCGAAGAGTGCAGGGACTTTATTCATAAATACAGAAGCACCTTAATAAAAGAAACATGTGACGAAGGCTTCAAAGCAGGCAAGAAAACTGATGAACAAAGACATTCCCATAACAACTGAGCTTTACCTGATCAAATTCCAATAAAGCCTGCATTTGGCATAAATCTTTAAAAACATAGCAAAGGCCACCAGAGGATGCTAAAACTTGTTTATTTAATATTATTCCTCCTCCCTTCCCCAAAAATAGTTTATCCTCTTAATATTTTCTGAAATCCTGGTACACCGAGTGAACCTGGCGCAGTGGAAGGATGGGAGGAGAAATGTGGGAGAGCGCTCTCAGCATTGCTTCCTTCCCTCTGGCTTCCCACTCTGCAATGTGCTGATGATCAGCAGCACCACCAGCAGATAACCCTCACTTTCAGGCAGAAGAAACAACAGGAAAGATAGTGCCTTTAAAGGATTTAATTCTTTGTGGCTTCACTTATCCACAGCCAAGAAGAGACAGAGGTTTTCATATGAGCCTTATAGAAGAAACTTAATTTCTACTTCTATGAGATTTATTATTTTCCATCCTAAGACTACTTAATGTGTGCACTGTGCTTCCCATCTGCGCAGGAGCACACAGGATTGCTTAAATACCAAGAGAAGTATTCTGGGTGAAAACAGACATTAAAGCAACTATTTCTGCTCTCAGATACTACCACTTGCCCACTGGTGACAGACTCATCCAGGGCACCTCCACAGAAATTAATCTCCAGGACCCACTGTGTGGAGAAACCTGGGGGGCAGAAAGACCTGACAAACAGATCCAACAGTCACTCATTCCCAGCATGAATGAGACGGTGCTCCCTGCTCCAATCCTGCCTCTGATGCACAAATAGGGTCCTGCTGCTGATGCACTGGGGGATGGGTGCGAGTGGCCATGGCCCTGGCTTGCCATGCCAAGCAGCCCCAGACTGCTTTCCCGGAGTCAGTGCAAACAAGGGCTGCAGGAAAACACAAAGTCCTTTTCTGATGTGGTTTAGAAAAGGGAGCCAAGTATAGCCTGAGGAAAGCTCAGCTGAAAAGGTGCAGTCTCGTAGTTCTTTTTTTACTTTAAGGGGTAGATCTGTAAGGTCAGAGGACCACACAAAGAAAGAATCAGGAGGAGAAACAAAATATTTATGTTCTGCTTGCTTATTTTTTCCATTTACCCTACATCTGTCTCTGGCTGTTCCTAAAATAGTCCTTCAGAATAATACCATCCCTTCTGCACCAATGGTATACATACTACTATTAAACTGCCACAGGACTAAATCTGAGAGCTCTTGGGGAGCGGTTAGGAGACTTGCATGTGCTCAGGGATGATCACTTTTCTACAAAGCAGAAAAAGAAATCTTCTGCCCCTCTCTTCCTGCTTGACTAAGAAAGATGAGGGGACAGGGGAACAACCATTCCCTGAAACTACAGGTATGAGAGGAATTTCCAAAACCCTCATCAAGAAAATCTCCTCAACAAAGCAAAACACCAGGCAACCTGAAACTTGAAAAACACCATAATAATTAAACATTGCTTATGCAAGACAAAACCCCACATTGTTCCTTCTGGGCACAACAGCCCTGGCAAACCCTGCATGTATCTCACAAGACAGGAAGTAGTGCTTATGCATGGATGAGTGGTTGTTGCACATGCCAACTCCACTAGTAATCTCCTCTGCAAGACTCACTCACCATGCCTGGCTTTTCATGCTGGAAGCAAAGATACCTAAGTAAGTCTTCAACCCTTACAGAATGTATTTGCCTCTCCCGCTTCCACTGAAATGAGCATGTTCCTCATTCTCCCCTTTTACCACCAACATTTGCATCTTCTTCCATGGCTAGACACCCCTATCTGCACTATAAACACATCATTACACAGCCCTGAAGCTCACCTAGCATCACTGTGGCACTAATGCCTCCTACCCATTTTTCCTCACCTTCAGCTCTTTAGATTTTCTTCTTTCGAATCTCTAAAATTCATTACTAAGTTTTAGGATGCTTTCTATAGCACTGTCCTACAACACATCATAAAATATCTCAAGTTGGAAGGGAATCATATGGACTATGGGTCCTTCCTCGTCAATTTCTCCCTGCTTTTGCTTTTCCTCTTAAACACTGCATATGTTGTGACATAGATTAGTTGCAGCAGTATTTAGGAACTCAGCATTTAGAGATTAGGTGCTCCAGCAGTAGAGCTGCCAGCAATAAACCTATGCACTTCAGGCTGGACATCACAGAGCTATTCTGCCTTTGTACAAGGTTTTGGGGAAAGCTGCATACAAGATTGCAGGATGTAAGTATTCTCAAAAGCAGGGAGGAAAATAACCACTAGAAGAAGGCTACAGGAGCTTGCAAGAAGTAAAGCAGAAAGAGTAACTAACAGGCAGCTTTTATCATTTTAATAGGTGCTCTGCAAGGGAAATGCTTCAGAGACAACTTGCCTCTCTACAGCAAAGCAACATGTCCAAAATATGCCTGGCACAAACACACACTGAGAGCTCGCTGCCTTTGGCTTGCCTGCTGCTTGGTGGAGAAAAGAGCTAATCCTACAATAACCTGCACTCATTACTCACCTCACACTTCACTCAGCATACTCCACCCAGCCTAAAAAAGAAACTGCCTCACTCAGAGCTATATATTTATCCAAAGGACGCGAGTACCTGCCCTGGGTGCAGGTGTCAGTCACTTCCATGGGCACAGGCTTGCTGCAGTCAGGCTCTCGCAAATAAACTCCAGCTGTTTCCCATCACAATGTGAAATCCCAGCCAAGCAAAGTCTCTTTCTTCTCTACCTCCGCTGAACCCTTTGTGTCCCATGTTCCTCAAACACAGAACGGCAATGAACCAAGCTCAGGCAACCACAGCTGCACTCCTGGCTAACTGGTCTCAAAAGCAGAACAACAGAAATCAATTCCTTTTAGGATGTCTGAACAATGAGGTCAAGCCAGAACATACAGTCGTTTCAACAGGCTGGTGTGGCAGTGTCACAGGACTGTGTTATATACAGATGACACCAGTGACTCTCATTAAAGGTTCTATTAGCTTTCTCTTTTAACAAATGACATGTTATTCATGCAACTTTTCTACCAGCCTGGTCTTGCGCAGGAAGGCAGCCAGGTTGCAGCCATGAAACCAAGCACTCGGTAACCACCTGTGTACCTAAACAACATTCAACCGGGAATCACACTTCTCCTACATTTAAACAATGTCTAACCAGTCCTTTCCTGCTATCATCCTCTAAGGCTGGCTTATACCGACACTTCAGCAAGCATATGAAACCAAATTCCCCTTTCTCTGCACCAAGTCTGGCTTATGCTTGACCAGACCAGGCAGGAAAAGGTGAATGTTGAAAGTGAGGGAGAAGACTAACTCAGATTTGCACCCACTGGATCTGAACCTGACTACAGTCAAATCCAGGACAGTGTGCAGGCATAGCTAATGAGGGCAGCAAGAAAAGAGCCATAGAGGGGCTCCGTACACTTTTATAAGGTGGTATTCTATCTGGCAGGGGTTTCTGGAACAGTCTGGGGTGTTGAACAAGTCCCGGGTTGCTGAAACAACTGTGAGTTTTACTCCATATAAAACTGCTGGGAGCTGAGCCCCTTTTGGTTGCTGTGCTTCTCAGCAAAGCGAACTATGCTTTAGATGAAATATGCTCTAGACACTATCTGCAAAATACACAGGCTCTCTGTAAGTGACTTAATGGCTTTAAAGTCTTTAAAAACTAAATGACATCAATCTTACCAACAGGACTGGGAAAGTCACGGGGTCATTTTCTTCCTCACGACTCAGTCCTTGCATTACCCACTCACTTGCCTCAACCCCTGAGTTATCATATCGAAGCCAGGTCTGAAACTCCTAAGCTTTGAAACTCAATCATTAACAATGCCATTTATACAGGCTTCTCCTGAACACAGGCCAGAGAATGGAATTAGACTTCTATTTAAACTACAGTACAGGCCAGGTGTTGGGAGACAGAGATCCTGGGAATTATTTATTTGATGCCTTGTTTCAGCCTTTATCATTACAGGGTGAAACTATGGAGTCCTCAGGTATAACTGCAAGAAGTTTGTACATTTCAGCTTCCTATGATTTTGAATAAAGTCCTTTCTAGGAAAAGCAAGGGAAATTGAACCTGGCCTTTAAGTGTTCAAGGCCACGTTGGCGGGGGCTTTGAGCAACTTCATCTAGTGGAAGGCGTCTCTGCCCATGGTAGGGGGTTGGAACTGCATAATCTTGAGGTCCTTTTCAACCCAAACCATTCTATGATTCTATGAAAAATAGGCTACTTTGGAACGATGGGACTCAGCTGCTTCTCCCAATGGCTTGTTCCACCAGCTAGATGGGTAGGTGGTGGGTCTGCTAAAGAAAGACAGGGAGCTGACGTGTGAGGTGCCAACCTACCTGGTACAGCTCTATCCGCTGCTCTGAGACCCGTGCCTTTGAGTTCTGCAGGCGGAAGACCCTGAACTCAGCCTTCACCAAGTTGGAGGCATTCTTCTCCATCGCCGAGACGTCAAATCTGACTATTCGGAAGTAAAGGCTGTAATAGCTCGGTGGGATGGCATCTGCAAGAAAGCAGTAGGATTTTTTTATTTTATGATAAAATACACTGTTCCTTCAAACTGAAATACAAGACAGCCTCCGTAAGAGAAATACGTGTAGCATGATTCAGTTTCCAATGGACAATTTAATATTAACAATTTAATACAAAAAAACCAAACCCCACATGTGTTTGATTATAGGAATACCATATTAAAAGAGATTAAAAACTATTTCCAACTCTATATTCAGGTCATGTGTTTAAAACTCCTCTCTTTCAACATAGTGGTGGAAAATCCCAGATGCTAATGAATTGGGAAAAATCACAGGAGTTGGCATATGGCAAATGCCTTCAGACTTGCACAGACTTCACAGGGATCTGCAAAGACAACAAGTAATAGCAACTCATCTGATCTGCATGTTCACTGAAAACCATTTCGCCCCAGAATATGGAGCATAAATTTGCCAGCTTCAGATTTTGTTTCATATTTAGCTATTAAAGGATTTTATTGGAACAAAATATTCATTCTGATTAGGGTGACAAAGGCAGAAAAAGAAGAGGAAGAAGAAAGGGAGGGAAGAGGCAAGCAGACAGTAGACATTATGGCTTTAAACTGAAAGAGGGTACATTTAGATTTGATACTAGGAAGAAGTTCTTTACTGGGAGGGTGGTGAGGCCCGGGCACAGGGTGCCCAGAGAAGCTGTGGCTGCCCCATCCCTGGCAATGTTCAAGATGGGGGTTGGACAGGGCTTGGAGCAACCTGCTCTAGTACAAAGTGTCCCTGCCTGTGGCAGGGGCTTGGAACTGTATGAGCTTTAAGGTCCTTTCCAACCCAAACCATTCTGTGATTCCATTATTACAAACTGGATTACATGGATTTTGACCATTTGGAAGCAGTAAAAGCCATAAACATAAAACCTCTCACCATTTATCAGGAGGAGAGCAGAAATAAGCAGTTAGAAAAATGGACCCAAGTATTCCATAACAGTGCTGAACATATCAGTTTGGGTTTCAGACTTTGGCTTCTTCAGGAACCTGCTCAGTAAGGTTCCATGGGATACAGCCCTAGAGGGCAGGGGGGCCCAAGACTGTTGGTTGATATTCAAGGATCACCTGCTGCAAGCTCAGGAGCGATGCATCCCAACCAGAAGGAAGTTCAGCAGGAGGGCCAGGAGACCTCCTTGGATGGATAAGGAGCTGCTGAGCAAAATTCGAAGGAAAAAAGAGGCTTATAAAAGGTGGAAGCAAGGTCAGGCGGCCTGGGAAGAATACAGGGGTGTTGTCTGGGAAGCTAGGGACCAGGTTAGGAAAGCTAAGGCCCACTTAGAATTAAACTTGGCTAGGGATGTTAAGGATAACAGGAAGGGATTTTATAGGTACATTGCCAATAAAAGACAGGTTAGGGACAACGTGGGCCCTCTCCAGAAGTTATCGGGAGAACTGGCTACCCTGGATTTGGAGAAGGCTGAGGTTCTTAATGACTTCTTTGCCTCAGTCTTTACGGGCAAATGCTCTGACCACACCACCCAAGTCTTGGAAGGCAGATGCAGGGACAGTGAGAATGAAGACCCTGGGCCCACGGTAGGAGAGGATCTGGTTCGAGACCATCTTAGGAACCTGAATGTATACAAGTCCATGGGACCTGATGAAATCCATCTGCGGGTCCTGAAGGAGCTGGCAAATGAAGTTGCTAAGCCACCGTCCATCATATTTGAAAACTCATGGCAGTCAGGTGAAGTTCCCGATGACTGGAAAAAGGGAAATATAACCCCCATTTTTAAGAAGGGGAAAATGGATGACCCAGGGAATTACAGACCAGTCAGTCTCACCTCTGTGCCTGACAAAATCTTGGAGCAGATTCTCCTGAAAGGCATGCTAAGGCACATGAAAAGCAAGAAGGTGGTTGGTGACAGCCAGCATGGCTTCACTAAGGGGAAATCCTGCCTGACCAATCTGGTGGCCTTCTATGAAGGGGCTACGGAACTGATGGACAGGGGCAGAGCAGTTGATGTCATCTACCTGGACTTGTGTAAAGCCTTTGACACTGTCTCACATGACATCCTTCTCTCTAAGTTGGAGAGACATCAATTTGATAGGTGGACCACTCGGTGGATAAAGAACTGGCTGGATGGGCGCACGCAAAGAGTAGTGCTCAGTGGCTCAGTGTCCAGCTGGAGACCAGTAACGAGTGGTGTCCCCCAGGGATCGGTGTTGGGACCGGTCTTGTTCAACATCTTTGTGGGTGACATGGACAGTGGGATTAAGCGCGCCCACAGCAAGTTTGGCGATGACACCAAGCTGTGTGGTTAGGTTGATATGCTGGAGGGAAGGAATGCCATCCAGAGGGACCTTGACACGCTTGTGAGGTGG
Source organism: Amazona ochrocephala (assembly GCA_039720435.1). Lineage (NCBI taxonomy): Eukaryota > Metazoa > Chordata > Aves > Psittaciformes > Psittacidae > Amazona > Amazona ochrocephala. The sequence goes on along the minus strand of CM077878.1, from coordinate 112,730,123 downwards.
GCTGATGAAGTTTAACCATGCCAAGTGCAAGGTCCTACACCTGGGTTGGAGCAATCCCAGGCACAGCTACAGGTTGGGCGGGGAGGAGATTGAGAGCAGCCCTGCGGAGAAGGACTTGGGGGTGTGGGTTGATGAAAAAATGAACATGAGCCGGCAGTGTGCGCTTGCAGCCCAGAAAGCCAACCGTATCCTGGGCTGCATCAAAAGGAGCGTGACCAGCAGGTCGAGGGAGGTGCTCCTGCCCCTCTACTCTGCTCTCGTGAGACCTCACTTGGAGTATTGTGTGCAGTTCTGGTGTCCTCAACATAAAAAGGACATGGAACTGTTAGAACAAGTGCAGAGGAGGGCCACGAGGATGATGAGGGGACTGGAGCACCTCCCGTATGAAGACAGGATGAGAAAATTGGGGCTGCTCAGCCTGGAGAAGAGAAGGCTGCATGGAGACCTCATAGCAGCCTTCCAATACCTGAAGGGGGCCTATAGGGATGCTGGGGAGGGACTCTTCATTAGGGACTGTGGTGAGAGGACAAGGGGTAATGGGTTTAAACTTAAACAGGGGAAATTTAGATTGGATCTGAGGAAGAAATTCTTTACTGTGAGGGTGGTGAGGCCCTGGAATGGGTTGCCCAGGGAGGTTGTGAATGCTTCATCCCTAGCGGCGTTCAAGGTGGGGCTGGACATAGCCTTGGATGGCATGGTTTAGTGGGAGGTGTCCCTGTCCATGTCAGGGGGGTTGGAACTCGATGATCTTGAGGTCCTTTCCAACCCTTACTATTCTATGATTCTATGATTCTTTCTCCTTTCCAGCTGTAAAACCTGACTGAGGCTAAGTAGCAAAGCCCTTCTGCACAACACGGGTTACCCTAAAGGGCTCAGCAACCATCTGAGGCCATTCCACCCCATCCTGGCCAGCAACACAAAAAGAAACCTTTTCTCTTACAGTGTGAAAACTGAAGTGGATAACAGAAAAGAGGAAAATTGTACTTGGGGAGTGGGGAGGGGAATTTTCTCTGAGGAAGTGAAGCTCACAGGCCTCCCTGGGGCCACGCCAGTAGCAAGACTCCAGATCATAATTACAACACATGAAGGTTTCCCACATTAAGGCAAGATTTGTCATGCAGTAGCAGGAGATGACAGCCTCATGTTAGGGAGGTGAGCAGTTCAGAGACCATAAGAGTCCCATGTCTTGTCTGAAATCCCAGTGAGACACCTGCTCTGCTTCCTCCCTTGGCTACTCAGGCCATTAATCCAGACATCTACCAATTGAATAAAATGCCTTCTTCTGGAAGACAACCTAATTCTTAATGGATATAATACACAGAAGTTTTCAATTCTATGTAAAGAAATGGGGGAAGCCGAGTCCAGTACATTTACCTTTATTTCCAAATAGGAACGATTAAAGGAATAAGTCCTTATAATAATTAACCATCTCAATAAGATATTAAGAACTTAAAGACCTTCTTTCAAATATTTAATGTTTCTAGACTGGCTGCTATTACCAGAACTTCTGAGCAACACAGGGCTCCCAGCTATTCAAGGCTACACCAGTCACAGTTACACATTTAATAAAGGATTTTTTGGAGCTCTTTGAATAATTCTATGTTTAAACTGACTACAGAATAAATAACAAGTACGAGGCAGTCACACAAGGAGTAAAGCAAAGTTTCTGCGTTCACAAACATGCTGCCTCTATATAATTGAGCCAAACTCCCTCTCTTAAATACTCAGAGGTAAAAACTCCAGAAAATAATCCTAACTATGAGAAAATCTTTGACAATAAAGAAGTAACCTTGGCCTTGACTGTATACGTATTAGAAGTGAGAGATGAGAACATCTCAAAATACTTAAAGAAGTCCTCTGAAAGAGTACTTCCAAAAGCAGACCCTCAGTATGGCCAAATGGGTAAGAGATATGAACATGAACAGGAAGCACCAGGCTTCCTTATGATCCCATTTAACTAAGGAAACAAAAAAAGGTTCTCAAATTTTCACATCTGCAGTACTTGAGAGTAAACCCCAAAGCATCACAATCAGTATTCTCACCTACCAAGCTTACAGGCAGAAAACTGCTACAGTCTTACAATGAGAACTAAAAGAAAAATGGATGCAAATTACCCCCACACCAAACTGTTCCTCTCCCCCATGAGCAACACATTTGTACTGGTCTCTCTAAAATACCAAATGAAGGTCTTCTGAGAAAAGCTTAACTTTAGGCAAGGATGATCTTAATTTTGATACACACTGTTAATTCTTATAAAAGCTACTTGCTTCAGAGATGATTTCTTCATTTAAGAGGAATAATCTCTTCAACTTATTTTTATGCTGGAGGAAACTGCAAGACTATTACCTGCTTTTCAGCCAAACCTAATTCTAGTAGGAATATAATTTGGCATGTTATGAAGTATATATAGGATTGATGCTTCCAGGATGAGTTCTAGATTGTCCTTCCCTGTCATTTATTTGAGGGATCAACCTACCATTTCATTCCCTGTGGACAAGCCAAATTAGCAGCCAGCCGCTTGCCCTGGCTCACACAAACCCTGTCCATTTTGACTTTATTTCGGATTGAAAAGTCATGTCTAACTGTTAGCTTGATTTCTATTTAGCTTCTTACTTATTTCTAGAACTTTCTTGTGCTGTATTTGTAGTCTTTCTTTTCAGTTTCTATATTTTAGATGCTATATACTACAAATCTGTGAATAGGTATCTAAACAGATTCTCCTGAACCATTCTCTCTTTCATATATCAAGAATATAGACAGAGAAGGAATACTGCAGGAGTGCGCATGGGGTTAGTTTTAATATGTGCATTTGTATATGTGACTATCAAGTATTTACCTTCCACTGGAAGGCAGTCATGGGATACCCACCATGAATAAGAATGAGTTCTTGTCTTACAGAAGCTACATTTCCCACTTTAAAATAACTTTGTACCTTGCAGAAACCCACACAGAAATTTGGTTTCTTTATTCAATTATTCATGACAATAGCCATGGGGAGTCAATTCAGGAAAAAGCATTATTTATGGACAGCTTAAAAAACTAAGGGTTTTTTACTAATTGGAACCCTTCCTTTGAAAAAGAACGGCTGACTGAAGAACTGGGGGTTATGTGAAAATTAATCAACATAAAGACCGAGAATTAATACTTGCAACTCTCCTTAAGGGAATGGGAAGAACCCTATGGAGTCTACAAGCATTTAGATTAGCCTTTAAGTGATGTCAGACACCACCATTTTTCTCTCTTTGTGACTCCACCTTAACCTGACAGTTCAATCAATTCAGACTCAGTTGGAGACCTCTGGACTCCCCTCTGGTTTTGGCCCAGTGACTCCAGTGGATGCCAGGATGACCCTGACCAAGTCAGTCGGCAAACACAGTTACCCTGCTGCAGATTAGGCTCCTTAAGTATTCCTTGAACTATTATCATTAATGAGTGGAATTAAGCCAATATGTTCCCTGTAGCTAGAAGAACAGAGATTCCTTTTGTTTTGGAGAGAGGGAATAGCAGACACAATGAAAGACTCCACTTTTATCATCTTTGAATTATTCATTAATTCAACTCTCAGAAAACTGAAGACTTCCAGCTGTAATAATCATAATCACAATCATCACAGTGCAGTTGAGACAAGAGTTATAAAACACAGTTGGAGGGTGAAGGCATCATCCCTCCTCCTCCATTTAGCCTGGTAATATCCCAAACACAAGTTTGGGGTTTTATTATTTTTGGTTTGGGGTTTTCTTTGTTGTTGAGGTCTCTTTGGGTGTTTTCTTTTGGTGTTTTTTTTTGTTTGTTTGTTTGTTTTGGGGGGGGAAAGGGGTGTTGTTGGGGTCTTTTTCCCTTGAATGACCTGAAACTCCATCAGCTGCTTTACACAGGACAGTCGATGTTAACAGATGCCAGGTTAAAGCATATTCTGGTATATGAGCATTTAAGTGCCTTAACGGCACTGTGGTTTCTGTGCTTCCTACTTACTTTGTCCAGCATCTTCTAAGTTCCCATGCCAGCAACTAGGACAGAAAGCAGTCCTGCTCTGACAGACCAGAAAACCACTGATGGGAGAGGTGCAGGAGACCTATCCCCAAATACTGAACGGTCTGCAGTATTGCTCCAGGTTGGAGCACTGTCAGCAGAAGAGACTGAACACATCCCCTGATTGACCACCCAAAAAAGCACACAGACCCCCAGGCATTGCAGCTGGGAGGAGAGCAAGATACAGTCAAGCTCCTTTGAACCAAAAGTGTGAATGGAAGGAGTTGGTTTCATGCTGGAGATATTCCCCAACTCAGGAATCTCCTGTGCAAAAGGAATGATGCCTCTGCCTTCCACAGTTGTGTTTGCTGAACTAAGCCCTGCACCCTGCATTCCCACAGCTTCCCTCACAAGTACTACATGTACTGACATTTCAGGAGAAACAAAACACTCTGACACAGCTCCGCTGAGAGTCCGGCTTTCATTCTGGTGAGGAAAAGGATCTCAATTCAGTTGTACACAAACGAGGCTTCCCCCCCCCCCCCCAAATTTTCATTTCTGCTATTGAAACAACAACAACAAAAAAATCAATTATATGCACAGCCCAAGTCAGGAAATGTAAACAACTTTTCTTTTCTTGTTGGAAGAGGCCAGACAGGCCGACTTCACACATACACCCACACAGGAAAGGCTGAGAGCTTCAGTCTAATCCTTCCATCAAGGACTTGTAATAAATGCTCCCAAGATTTATTTTTATTCTCTTTATTGTTTATTAAACTTCGGAGGGTTTCTTTTCCTTTTTTCTTTTTTTTCCTGGTGCTTTGCCCATTCTTTATTACAGCAGCTACAAAACATGGAGTGCCCTTTTCTTCTCACCCTCTCTTTTTTCCCCTCCTCATCTTTCTAACTGCAGTACATGAATGACCATGTAGTAGGCTTTGAAGCAGCACATGCAAATATTTACAAGAGTAACTTGATTGCTATTAAAGGCAGTTGTTATGCCTTTCACACTCTGGCAAGCTTCCCTAACCCCTCTAACTATTAGGACCATTTAGGCTGTTTAGATTTCAGCTAACTGATAGCAAATCCTACAATTCTTGTAACAAGCAGTATAATGTGACAACGTTTCTCTCCCTGTGTGAGTTTTACTCTCTGCTCAACAGAGAGCTGCCTTTAAGGACAAGGTAAGTGAAGCAGCATGAGCAAGACTGCTGGAAGGATGGACAGCTTGTCAGCTGTAACAGCACATCATTCCAGCAGGATTGCATCCTTCCTATCAGGCACGCTCGGGTCACAGATTCTCCCCTCTTTTCCAAGGAAAGTCTCTCCAAGAAATCAGAAACTTGTTTAATGCATCTGGGCTCCCAAAGCCCATGGAAAATTACTTTGCTCACCCCTCCTGACCCTGACATGGCTGCAGAATCCTGTTGCAAACTGCCTCTCTGCAATGAAAGGGGATATGCAAATACAGTGGACCAAATTATGGAGGCCTACAGCTTATATTTGTGAACTGGGATTGGCCCTCCGAGGTAAATCAGTCGTACATCAACTTTCCATTAGCTCTGAAACGCTATCCTGCTGTGGCATTATGAGCACATCCATTAAACACTTGTGCCGCTCTCTGCTCAAAGATCACTTCCAGCCTCTCACTGCAAGGCTTCAAAGTCAGGCAGTACAAAAGCAATGTAAGAGACTTGCTCCAAATACATTCCAGTTGTTACCTACAAAGCTGCCAATGAGCTATTGCCTTCATTTGCCATCAAATATTTGCTGTTATGGAGGGACATTGCATTGAATGTCAGAAAGGCCCAGTAGCTCTGGAGCAGCTCTTGCAGAACAAGGTGTGCACACACCTACAGCACAATTTAAGACATGATACCTGTTATTACACATGGCTTTGGTGAAAAATCCTTGCCAGAAACTGGCAGCTAGGAATCTTCCACTGAATAATCCCTGGATGCATAATGTATCCATGCAAAAGATGTTCATAACTGTGATGTGAACCATGTGCATATGGTTCACAACTCCACATTCCCTGGCAATGTCAATCTTGGTATTTACTGCACGTGGACATGCTGACATTTAACAAGAGGAACAGGCATACATAAAGGAAGACAGAGCTTTCTTAATCAGAAAAATGGACAGAAAGAGAACAGGTTGGGGACCCAGTTGCTGCAATGACCCTTTTGAAAATCAGAACTGAAGACTGAAATTAGAAGCCACTTCCCTGTTTTACCATGGACACTGACCTCTGGACCGGTGAGTATACAATCACTTCCCCTTGCAGTCACATGGGGAAACCTCAATACAACTTCACTAAGACAGTGGAATTTAGAGTCATGAGGTGATTTCCCTTGGAGATAACCCAAAGAAACAAAGCCTCACTACTACAGGGACTCCTACTGCAGCTCTTTAAGCATGACTTTGTTTTACCAATTACACTAACAGTAGCCAATCCTGAAGATGAGTGTGCGGTGTCCCTGCCCATAGCAGAGGGTTGGAACTAGATGATCTTAAGGTCCTTTATAACCCAAACCATTCTATCATTCTGTGATTCTATGATTTCAGTTAACATATTTTCTGCTGCTGAACCACTTGCTATTGCTCTTCTAAAACACACTAAGTTCTATGACGACATAGGAAAAGTAAATAAGAAGCCCAGGATGTTCTCCAGACTGAAGAGATAGGTACACTGAACTAAAGATGGAATTTTCTGAAGACATTTTTATGAAATTATGTGTTTCTTACTTAAAATCTGACAAGGGGGTTCTGCTTCTGCTGCGACTTCCTCATTGCTTCACAAAGCCTGAATCAAAAGATGACTGGCCAAAGCTACGACCTCAACAGCACAGTGATCTGGCAGTCTGGTTGCCAGTTATCCAAATAATTCCTTCAAGGTACTGCTGTTGCTCTGGAGTTTGATGGACTTTGATGCCATTACACGGGTTTTTTTTCTCTTTTTTTTTTTTTTTTTTTTTGTTTTGTTTTGTTTTGTTTGTAATCTCGGTTTCTGTAATGGTGAAAAACATTCTGCAGTTGTCTTTGGGTCAAAATGTGCCTGGCACAATAAGGACACCGAGATGCGATTAGCCACTGGAGAATCATAAACTGAAGTCTAGGTTAAGCTCTCATGAAGACAAGCAGTAAAATAAAACTCAAGTCACTGGTGCTGTCATTGCAAAGCTGCTGCATAGGATTCTTGGTACAAAAAAAAATGGGTTAAGTCTTTGTAGGCTCGGTCTGAAATACACTGTTTGGCCTGAAAAAAACCCTACTGCCCACACCAGCTATAAGGAAGGAAGACAAAATATTTTGAACAATCACCTACAGCTTCTTCTCTCCCCCCTCTCCTATGGGTACCATGTATGTCTCTTCACCTCCTATAAGGAGCAACATCAATGACCAAAAAGTCTATGGGAGCTATGACAGATCCCCCAGAATGAACCCTTCCTGACAAAGGTTTGCAACTATTCCATCACCCAAAAGGCAAAGGGAAGTCAAATTTAATACCAAAGAGAAAAATTGCAGGAGCATCGTGCTTTATCCGTGAAGATGACCAAGAGCCTCAGACAAAGTTCACAGGGTCATTCTCCTGGGAATGACAGAGAGGCATCACTGCCTCACACACTGCTGCTGCAAGGGGACGAAGAGGTAACATGGGTGCAGGCTCCCACAGAAAGACCCAGCTTCCCTTCCCAGACCATGCTATGAATGCTCATGTGCAGCAAGCAGAAAGTGATTAACCTCTTTTGTGCTTTAAACCAGGCTTTAAAGACTAGACTAGATTCCAAGTATTTAGCACCCAGTATTTTGAGGCATTTTTGTTGATGCCTTTTTTTTTAGTTTTCCCAAATGTCCCAGAACGAAGCATCCAAATGGATGGGTCTGGACTGATTTTCAAAGGGCCTGGTTTTGTGATGTTTCAAAAATCAGTTTTCAGTTTTGGGACTGCAATGGAGCTGGATCTCTTTGCCAGCCATGACTGCTGACACTTAGAGAAAGCCTTCAACTGAAATCTTGCCTCCTCCTTAGCTCACCTTGCCCAAAAACATGAAGCAAAATCTCTCTGTCAGTCTGAGCTGGAGGGTAGCCACATATGTCTATCACTCCTCTGGACAGCCTGTTCCAGTGTTTTACCACCTTCACTGTAAAGAAGTTTTTCCTCACATCCAGCCTAAATATCCCTTCTTTTAGTTTAAAACCATCACCCCTTGTCTTATCTCAACAGGCCCTGCTAAAAAGTCTTTCCCCATCCTATAGGCCCCCTTTCAGCACTGGGAGCTGCTCTAAGGTCTCCCTGGAGTCTTTTCTCCAGGATGAACGGCCCCAACTCTCTCAGCTTCTCCAGCCTTCATCTAACTGGTCCATACAGTTAGATGTATAGACTGGTCCACTGGTCTGTGCTGGGTGTCAGTGGGATCAGCTCCTGTGTTTTCCTTGGCTGGACCATTAAAGAACAAATACCCCACAAAAGCGACGTGCTGTGAAAGCAGAGGCAGCAAGAACAGACCAGCCGATGATCAAAAATCAACGCTCATGGAATAACCCTCTTCAGGGGGAGGCTGTAAGCCCTGCGGTGTACTGCCATGCTAGTCACCTTCCCTCTACACCTCCCTCCCCTGTCCCCCACCACTGGTCATTAAGAAGTACTTCAGAGAAGCCCTTCCAAAGAAGCTACACAATTTCTTTTGGAAGAAACCAGTTGCCTATGCAGGGTGATCTGAACAAAAAAGAAACCTTGTGAAACATACAATAAAATAACCTGAAGGTACAGCCTACAGACTGCATGTGTGAGTTTACATCCTCAAACATAGGCTAAGATAAACCTGCACAGAGATTGCAAAAACTGGTGTTATTAATATTCTACAGTCACAGGGCAGTCCTGAGGCAATTACAAGACACAATTCTGGTCCCTTACAAACTTCCCTGTCTTGAGAGCACTTTCTGATGAACAAGACCAAATTCTTCTACGAAAGCACACTCTTCTTCTGCAACAAGAACAGCAAGTACTGTCCAGAAGACTACTTCTGGTATAAACAAAACTGAGTATTAACTTACAGGAGAGTCAGACTGAGTACCGAACCTACAATCAACTGGCTGGATTCAAACCTCTGAAGCTGGAGCAGGATCAAAAGCCAGCTGAAATCACTGAAACCTCTGTCCTGTCCCTTTCAGGAAAATAAACCCAAAACTCCAACCCAGGCAGACTTGGTATGACCACTGCCAAATACTCCCAGTTCTTAACAAGGAGAGTGGGGTCCCTCACAGGGGATAGCTCCTCTGGGGACAAAGCAGCACATGTAGCACAGCCCCATACCTGGCCTTTCTCCCCCAGCAAGGAAGGCTATTTGCCTGTTTGCAAAAGCAGGAGTAGCTGGAAACTGGGATAAACTAGCACCTCACATAGCAACACCTACAAGTCACTCTCAGGCAGCAGATACTTTCTGACCCTGCCTTTAATATTGCTTTAATATGAATCTCCAGAAGAAAAATTCCTTTACATGAACTCACCAGACCCTCCTCTCTGCTTTGCCTTTAAAGCTTTCCAGGCCGTTGGCTTGTTTTCTCTCATCCATGCTGAAATGCAGAGGTTGGGTAACACGAACACCACTGAATGCATCACATGAGAGCTATTTTCAGGTCTAAGTTTTGAGCTATTGAGCAATGCTTAACTGGGGTAACCTAATTACTTGGGAGTATTCTGGAGAGCAGCAAATGCTGAATTTTCCATTCTGGACCATCTTTAAGCACACACTAATCATTTAGCATTTCAGAAAGTCTGAAGGACCTGACCTCAACTCTCCTCTCCTCAAAGTCCTGTTTACACATCACCCATCATTCGAAGGAGCCAAGTGGGAATGTAAACACAACCCATCTTTGTTTCTCAACAAAAAAATGTTAATGTTGTGTCAGGTTTAAACATACAGGGTAAAGAAACAGAACAACAGCTCACTCTCTCAAACATAATCCCCCTATAATCTCACTGCTGCTTATGCAACACTACAGCTTTAATAGTGAGAAAGAAAACACCTACAATGCATCCCTTGCTCCTAGGTCGAATACCATCGTAGCAAGCTCGTGTCTATGCATTCCCAAGAGGAGCTGACAGATCCCCTTCTGCTCGGAAGATGCATGACAAGCTAACAGGAAAGCTGCCGCATCCGTCGACAGGCATTAGAACAAGTTATAGAGTTACCAAAGCCTCTCCGAAACCCGAGTGAAGTCACTGACAAAACATTCCCATCACTTTCAAAAGGGCCAGGAATTTACCCTGACACTTGTAAGCACAGAAAGGACTTTCAGCACAAGAAAACTGTCTCCAGCCTCTCTGCCTCCTGTTCTCTGCGACTTCAGACTGCCAACAAAAAGTCCTTCAGCTTTCAGCAGTTATTTTGTGAACATTCAGGGAAGAACTCCTTTCAAATCCCCATCAGGATCCTCTGAATGAAATCCCAGGTTATCATGTATCACCACTGAAATCAAATATGTAAATAGATGTGTGTTGTGTTTGGAAGCTTCTCAGGTATGTACTTTGCTATTCTGCTTACACTGGAATGCAAGAAAAGTACTCCTAGTGTCTTTCATCTCCCTCCATGAAGGGCTGCTCCTCTTTCAGCTAGGAATCATAAGCAAGAACTTCAAGTACAATTGCCTATCTCCTATTAAAAAAAGGGGTGGGGAGGGGCAAAAAGTTAAAAATGACCACAAACCTTTCTCAATGGCAAAGACCTGACTTGCTGGCACTGTTCAGCTGAGTTTTTAAAGTGAACCGACTTAAATTCAGTGACTTAAAACAGATCAACCTTCCACCATTTACAAGTCTGACTGTTTTCCTTGTAACAAAGACCTTTTTCCTTTTTCATTGGAAGAGGTTGCTCCATCCCCGGCAGTGTTCAAGGCCAGGCTGGATGGAGCTTGGAGCACCCTGGTCTAGTGGAAGGCGTCCCTGCCCCTGGCAGAGGGTTAGAACTGGATGAGCTTCAAGGTCCCTTCCAAACCAAACCAGTCTGGGATTCTACCTATGATTTCCCAACCTTCTTCTAGTTAAATGCTAGAAGTGGTCTCTTCACAAGCAATCTGCTAACAGGAAGCCTCTCCACTGGTGGGCTGAGGAATCAGACGTGATCACAAGTCCAGCTGTATCACTTGTATATCGTGCTGCTTTACACAGAGACATATGGTTGTTGACTGCAGTGCCTAAAAACCCTTAAGCAGCCATCATACCCCATTACCCTAAGTAACCTAAGAATAGGTTTTATCTAAGAAAACATTCTACCTTTTCTTAAGTATTCTATGATTCATCTCAAAGCAGGTTAGGTGTAAGGTTAGGTGTATGTGCGTGCCTTTGGGGAAGTCTATGTATATTTATTTATGTTTAAAATCTTCCCTCTTCCTGGCTCTTTTCTCTTGAATTTCACTTGCACTGACAGCTTCTTTTAAGGTAAGCTGTGGTTACCCATATGTCCATGTCTGCAAAATTAGGCCTTTCACTAAGCATCAGTTCAGTACAGCATCCACTTTGACAGCAAACACACTCATCACAGGCTCTGACTTGTGCCATTAGTCCTGGATGACTTGAGCTGTGTTTTAAACCTGTGAATATGCATCTGCATTTTCATCTTCTGTGGGGAAGGGCTTCTAGTCACATGTATTATGAAAGCCAAGTGGATGGCTGGAAATCCCTTGTATATGTCCTAAGGATTATATACCATCAACATGACATAACTCTATGCAAAAGTCTACTTTACAAGAACTTTACAAAGCAAAGCTGCACTGGAGAAAGAAACACACAACTGGAAAACATTTTGAATTATTTAAAGAACTAAGAAAACTTTCCTCAAATCCAATTTTCTCCAACAGTGTCACAACAACCACAAAGCCGTCATACATGACAAACTCAGTGGTGTTGAAATCAAGGAAATGGCAGGGAAAGGACATTCCCAGGCTATTTCACAACTCAGTTTAAGCTGTTCATTCTGCTGTGTTTGTGTGTGTCTCTACCTTCGCACAGAATAATCCAAGTTTCATTTCTCTTGTTTTCAAGTCAGATGTTTTGTTTCCCCCTCTTACTCATCTGCGGGGTGGTTCAACCAACTGGAAGTGAATGTATGGGAGGTAAGTGGTAAAATCATTCTGAATATGTAACAGAATAACCAGGCAAGAAGCCTACCACTCTGCTTCAGAGAAAGAGCACAGGCATTGGCTTCACTTTAAACACAGCCCTACCAAAGTCATCCTATTAGCTTTCCTGCACAGCCATGTGCTTAAGCACCTTCCTGCTCAAAGCCCCCAGCGGGCAGAATGGGATGAATCCAGCCCTCATGAAGGTCTTCAGCCTGAGAAGAGCTCACGGGACCAAATCCTTCATGCACCTCACATCTGCACAGCAATTGAACTCCAGTCTAGACAGAGCCAGGCAGTATTTCCCCAAAATTTGCTTTGTAAAATCGGGAATACGGTTTTAACTGGCAGAAGTTGGATAACATAGATCCCTTGCACAGGAATGAAATTAATCAGCATGTCCCACAAAACCCAGTAGGGCAGCAGTCTATGCCCCATCATGGATGAGAGTAAACTATAAACCATGTCCTAAGTTGCTTTTCCTGTTAACACAGACCTAGAAGGGGTAGCATCCTACTGCCATAGGTCTGGGGCACAACGTGCTGCCTGTTACCTATGGCTGCAGACTATGACACATACGGTGATGAACCTTTGAACTGCTGTCTCCTAACAAACAGTGAACTATGCTTCTACTCCCTCCATCTGCATACATAACAGCCCCATGACCACAGCTTTTAAGCACACATCTATTATTCATCACAGTTGGTGGTAGCTCTTTTACTTTTGTTGCCTCACCTCACTTGGAGCTCTCCCACCATTTCATTTCTTTAAACCACTCAGCCATTTTCCCTCTTCAATAAGTCCCTTAAAACTCTCCTTCCTCTTTAAGCTTATTATTATCTTTCATTAGAGCATTTTGTGGTGCCCTCTAAAGGAGAACAAAATGAAATACCCTCCCAATTACACTGTCATGGGTACAGTAGAGTAACATGCAACTTGTAAGAAACCAAGCCAATGCACAGATTCATAATGAACACCATCAAGTTTCACTCTCTTCTGGAAGAGAGTAAAACTGAATATACAGTCACAAAAATACAAAATATACAAAATGGGCCTCTGCAAATGAAAGGCCTCTGCCTGTGAAAATAGTTTCCAGGTCTATGGTTTTAATTACTACATAAATGAATGGAAAACGGGATTAAGGAATTTGCACAATTGTCACACATCATATTTGGAATTGTAGCATTTTTTTTTCAGCTATAAAGGAATAATCCAATAAAGTCCAACTGAACTGGATCCAGCTTCTCCCTGATATGTCAGTTTGGTAGACAAGAATCTGAACTCATTCTCCCGCAGCACTCACATGGGACTGAAACATGCAACATCGGGATGATTTTGAAAAGCTTCCTCGTTTCTTCTCAGGCTTTGGATTTTATGATTTGCACAGACTAAAAATGTTTAGGAGTTCCAGGCATTCCAATTTGCTCATTTACCAGCTCTGTTTGTAAACAAGATTTCAAGCACTGATTGAACCACGGACCACAATCTCTAAATGAAAAGTCCTCTGGGTACAAAAGACATCTGGGTACAAAAGCAAAGTGTGCACAGGAACAAAACTGTTAAAACTGCTCCTGTCCCCTTGTAAGAATTCATTCATGTTCACAGAGGCTTTTTATCCGTGGCTAGAGTAGACCTTTCCATTTCCTCCCTTTCCTTTTTCTGCTTTTCCTTTACTGCCATGCATGCTGATTTCAGCCTGAATAAACTGGCCATATGAGTGATTGTTCTTTGCATGCCTTCATGTGTCAGTTACCCAGGAAAAATTTAGCTTGCTCTACCAGCTCATTCAAGCTTTATTTCCTCCAGCTTAAAATCTCTCCAACTCTCCTCTCCTTCACAGGCCTGCTCTTCATCTCCAGCTGGACTGAAATGCGGTAAATATTACACTTACAAGGTAACAGGTCTGGAATGCAAAGCATCTAGAGCCCAGCAGAGTCTCTTCTTGGCATCTCAACATACGTACTTTGTTGCTTAGTGCCAAGCAGTATTCAACTGGCTTTATTCAATTCAAATAAAGATATTAAATCCCAGGACTGTATAAACATCATTTACCAAACAAAACCATAGTTAAAAGAAATGCCTTCCTAAGGGAAGAGACAAGAGCTACTTGCCGTTTTACAGCCCCCAAAAAGCACAGTGTCTCAAATAAATCTTTTTTTATCATCCTTCATAAGCAAAAGACAAGAGAAAGATGATAAAGGCTACTTCATCATGTTTTGCCCTCTTGTAGGAACTTCCCTATGACATTACCATCTGCACAACAGCAAGGACCAATGCTTGCAAAGCTCTGACATTTCATAACAAGGTTTACAGAACAGCACTGAGAGCCAGCTGAAGGCCCTTCCTAGATGGAGGGTCTGGCACACATTTGACCACTGCCCTGCTTATACATAAGTAGCCCAACCACTGAATGAACTAGTGAAGCCATCCTCTGGATGAAGATGAAAGCATCTACTCAAAGCTGTCATCCACAGCTACGAAGGCAGAAGAAGATGCGTTTCCCTCACTTTTTCCTTGCATACTGCTGATATTGAAGAATAAGAAAAGAGTCATAAAGAAACAAGTTCAAATTCCCTTTACAATAAAGCATTGTTGCATGGCACCACAAAGCATGGCCTGGGAAGGGAAACTCCAAGCATTTCTCACCTGCTAACCCGGGGCTGTGTCCATACAGGCTCAGTCTTGACAACTGCCAACTTCCACATGCTCTGTTCAGAACTGCTAGAGCCCCTAAGGCTGGAAGAGCTCATCTGAATTTAATGTTTGCTCCTGCCAATTTAACTGCATGGATTAGATGCTTCATGTCAAGCACAAGAAGTTAGGAAGAGACAGGATTTTCAGCTTTAAAACTTCTCTTCCATGTGAATACAGTGGCTGGCCATGCCTATGTAACAACACGTTTTCAGTTCTGAATGGTAGAGCCGACTACATTGCAAAGACTTCTGAATTGAGACGCACTGACTTGTTCAAGAAGCATTTGAAGATCAGGATGGGGAAAAATGGTAATACACTGTAGGATTCAAATGCAGGCTAGAAATAAACCCATCTTTCTCATTCCAGAGCAGTCAGTGGTCTCAGAACTTTCTGTGGCACTGTAAGTATACATAAATGGATTTTTCTCTTACTGCAAGTTACAGAACTGCCCACCCAAATGGGCTGAAGCTGTAACACTGTTGAATTAGTAGTGTTTGTAAAAGAGGCAAAGACCCAACTATGACACCTACACAGTACATGGAGAATAGAAGTGTTCGATTTTTTCTGAGAGAGGAGGTCTTAATAACACAAGTAATCTCATTCTGTGACAGAAACTTTAAAGCAAATACAAATTTACTAATTACATATAGGCTATATGGTGCTCACACACCTTGAGGCCCAAAGTTGCACCTTGCTAACCTAATCCTCAGAAGCATGAAAGCCCACTCTCCTCCTTATACTGGCAGATAAAGAGAGATTGCCATGTACGTAGAAAACAGTATCTTGCCGCTGTCTGCCACTGGCAGGCAAGGACAAAAAGATTCCCACCTTCTTTTGTGAAGGAAAGATGGACAAGGAAATAGATGATAGCTCAACATCAGATGTGAGAGAAACAGAATATTGTTAACTAACTGTCAAACCTCAGCCTCTCCTTGATACCAGAACTGGAACTGTGCTGCCCTGGACCAAAATGCAGGTTTTACCTCCCAAACTACAAAGTAGAAACAAGCAAAATCCCTTTGAATCTGAAAAGGGACCAATACTCAGCACTGACACAGACTAGTGTCTGACCCCAGACAATGGGAAGACCACTGATTCCCAGACACTGCTGTTCCAGTTGAACTTTTCTTTTTTAACCCAATGCTAGAAATATTCTAGATACTGACGATTAGAAGTGACGTACTCCAACAGCCAAACACACTCTTTTCCAGTCTGATCTAAACTGTGACCTCCAAACTTTATTGGTCCAAGCACATTCAGAGTGAGTAAATAATGTTGTTGCGAGCAAGAGAGAGCCTCCCCAGCTTGCCCCAGAGCAGTGATAAGATTTTAAATAAATCAATAGGTTTTTTTAAAATGTATTGCCAAAAAATACCACAGTGAAGAGTTTGAGTTTTTCAAGTTCTAATATATTACTGCTATTACAAAACTTTGCTATTTCTGATATTCTTAAAATAATAGTAAGAAGGAAAAAAAATGAAGAAAAAAATTGTTTTTCTGAAATGTTTTAGGCTAAATAGTAAAATGTCCTAGACAGCTTTCTGAGTCTTAAAACCATCCAATTTCAAATATTGGTTAATGTAAATCTGGAAAGTTGCCTTGTCTGGAGTAAAATTATATACAGATTGAAAAAGGATTAAGTTTTTTGTTTCAATATATGCACTTTTTATATGTTAACCTTCCCGTGTCTGCGGTGGAAGAGGAGAGGTGGGGAATAAGGAAAACAGAGAATGGTACAGTTCACTACTGTTGCTGCAGGTACGTGCTTCTTTTCCCAATACACAAGGCAACACAGTGCATTCCAGACACTCGACTGTTAATAGTGAGACTTCTCCTTGTGACAGGTTAACACATGAGGAAATGGCACAAGTTCATACCGTAGTGGGCACTCAGTTCTTGTCTGTGCTATTCATAGCTGAGCATTCAGGTTTACAAGGCTAGAATAGTTCTGTGTCCAAATAAAACAGCTAGATGGATCCAGCTGGATTTTCCAAGGTGCAAGATAAATGTCTTTCCTTGAGACACTATGAACATCCATCACTCCAAGTATGGCCACTTGCTTCAGATTCATCTGAAGAGGACAGGCTTTTAGATACACATCACCAAGACTGAATTTCAGATTCCTTTTTATTGGTGAGTCTCATCACACACTCATGGGACATAACAGAACCATGGTACAGGACAGCTCTGCACCCCCTGAGTGACAGGGGTTCAGACACACACCTTGAGTAGGCTCATAGTACTGCGAAAACAATGGAACTACACCTGAGCTTAACAATAGATTACTTTTTGCCTGCTATTTCTGATGCTAATTTTCTCTCTATCAGTTTAAATGCTTCACCTCTACCTAAAGTTTCACCTCTTTTGTTTTACAATTTTTGCAATAATTGCAAAAAAAATTGGCTTCATATTTGCAAGCAACTTACTTTGTGCTTTTTTGGTCAGGCATCAATGTTTAAGACAAAATTCACTAGAGAAAGAGGCATGCATACACACACATATATGCACATGAAGAAACCAAAAATATAGAAGAATATGTATTTCAGACTAACAAGATGATATCCAACTAAATATTCAAAAAAGATGTTCTGACCATTTATGATGCAGAAGGATCCAAAAATAACACAGACTCAAGACAGAGATCACATTCAGTGAAAGAGCTCCACAAATTGCATCATACAACACCATGACTGTGATAATGAATATGAATAGCAATTACAGAGTCAATGGCTGCATTTCTTAAAGATCAAAACAGACTAGGAATGCATCAATGGCTGCTTGGAATAACCCAAAGAATGATTTGAAAGCGTATTAGTTCAAAGGAGCATGAAAACTACGGTGGCTCTTCACAGCAAGTTTAAACTATTCTTCTCTACATGCATTATTAGTCATAGTCACTGGTAGGGCTTTGCAGGTATTAAGCTGACCTGTGCCTACAGAAGTAGGGCTCCAAGAATAGTCTTTACTAATTCAGTCAAATGACATTGGCACAAATTACAAAGGATGTTCAAGCTTCTTAAGAACCATATTCAGAAGGAACATCACAGTGGAAAATAGGTTGTGAAATTGGGAACTGCCCAGAGTTTGTAGTTGAGTTGGGTGTTTTGTCTGAAGTAATGGTTGTACACCTTGGTGCCAGGGTCCTTCTGAACACTGATAGAAAAGAACACCTGACAGTGAAATATTGCACATATCTACACAAAACACAACATGCTTGAGGACTGTTCTAGATCTACCCAACCCCAGTCTGACCTACTATCAAAAGGAAAAGCTCCACACCTCAGAGGTGGAACTTCAGAATTCACAATGGAGGTGTAATTCACACTTGTATTTTGAAGACATCTATAATGATGCTTTTTTCCCAGCTTTGTGTATTTGACACACAGGCACTGTAACACTACAGGATCATAGATTCAAATGAGAAGTATGGGACACCAGCTAACCACCTTACAGTTATGCCAAATAAGAAAGAACAATTATTTGCCATTTTCAAATTTACACAACAGTAGGTTATTTTACATACACAAAAGCATTATGGAACCTAGAAAGCCTAAAAACATATTATGAAGTAATTGCAAATATTAATATGACTGAGAGCCAAAAAAATGGTTTCACTGCAAGGCTCCAGAGTCTGATGTAGGAGAACAAAGACTGAATAGCTGTACGAATGTAACAGGTCAAAATGGAATGAGGCAAAAAACAACCAGTAATTTTTAAGGCAGTAACATCATTACATCGGAGTCCACTTTGCTCACTTACAGAACTGCTGTGTTACTTTTTTAAGGCACTCCTTGGCCTCAGGATGATCAAAATTGAGAAGACAGTTGACTGGACCAGAGTGACATGAAGTACTGAAAAAAAACACACCCACCCCACCACCCAATTAATTAGCATATTTTTTAGACTGTGATAGTCAGTGTAGTTTCTCTTTGTTTTGATGTGGTTCCATAGTTCATCTAACTGTAGCTGGCAGTTAAGTGTCTATTTTAAACCAATAAACCACATGGCCTCTAAAATAGTGCAACTTCCAAAAACCTCTACACTTGACCTTTAAAAGTAGACTAAAGGAAAATGACACACCAGCAATGGTGGGAGAACAGACCACTTGCCAAGCAGATCCTTTGTAACCTCACCTTCTACCCCACCACGTATAAAGCTAAGCTCTTAATTGTACTGTTTAGAAAGGACTACTCAGTGACTTCTCACACAGAAACACCAGCAAATTTTGGGGAGATTAAATATGCCATTAAATGTGGTATCTACCCTATTCAGGTTTGCCACTTAGAAAAATTAAAACATTGCAGTTGACTTCAAAAAGGAATTAAAAGAAATACAATGAAAGCACATCAGAAGCAGACTATGCCCTCAGCTCAACTGGAATTAATCAGGGCAGGTGTTCCTTCAATGGACACAACAGCTTCAAGTTTTGGTAGCTAAGAATCCAGTTCATGAACATATAGCTCATTCTGAAAGTAGGTTATCATAGTGCTAATCTAATGATTAGGTGAACAGCACCTATGTATGATAAACTACTCCTGGGGTTAAACTGGCACTGCTTGCCTAAAGCAAACACATAATGCCCCCTTCTCCCTTGCCATCTATCCCAAAGGTGGAGGGAAGGACATGTGGATACAGCAAGGGAGCCACTTAGACTTGAAGCAAAAGAGAAAGGAAAGGTAAAAAAGATGAGCTCATGTGCAAAGTAGCATAATCCATGGGATCAGATATAGGCCACCAGAAAACATGATGCTCGGAAATCACTCAGAGTCAGAGGGAGATGAAGCACCACTGTCCCAGAGACCTGGACGATGCTGGCATAAAACTCAAGTAGTCCCCATCCAAAGAAATAAAGCCTAAAAACCCCAGAATATTATGTTTCTCATAAATATCAATTGTATGCTCTGGAATAGCAAACCTAGCCAATGATACAGATTTGTTTTGATTTCTTGAAAAGAGTATGAAAAGGTTACTTCTGAATTCATCTGGTTATTTCAAAACAGAGATCTGAGAGAAAATGCTTAGAAGTCATTTCTCCATTCTTTGCATAGCATTCATGTTTTGAAATTCCATCTGAAAAAAGCGAACAACAATAATGCAAAATGGGGAGGGTCAGAGCCGAGTCTTCTCATTTGATTGCCTCCTGTAGCCATCTGTGAAGACTGAGTAAAAGATAACAGAGAACGCTACTCGTGATCCCTTGGATTGGTTTTTAAAACAAAAATTAAGGTATGTCGAAATTTGTCAGGTGACTTTCACACACAGTTGGCAACTCAGTTTGCTGTTTGCAATATATTTCCGAAGAAGTGATTCCCAAGGTCTGTCCCACTTCTCCCACGTACATTGCAAGCTACAAACAACTTCATTGACCATGTGGTAAACAACAGCCATAGCACAATGTAAAAAAAACCCAAATATAAGCCATGGTTAGAGGCACAGAAGCATTCAGTCCTTCCCTCCATTCTTTTATAAGCAAAGTGGGTCTAATACACAGTATTGGATGCAGAGAACTGTGGACATCTGCACAGTTTTCTACACTTACCTAAACTTCTGAAAAAGAGCTGCCACAAAATTTAACATTATTTTTTACCTACTTTACTGTTCCTTATTGCTTCTTGTAGCAGTAACACTTGTATATGAGAAAAAAATAGTTTTAAATATAGTGTCAAGCACATAGTAGCAGAAGATTGGAATAGGTTCTAACCTATACTATCTATTAAAAAAAGAGGGGAGTGTATGAGGAGAATAAGTAGTAGTGAGGAATTAAAGACAGAACAAGAGTGGAAAAATATTCGACCAAATTATTTGTTAGCACCTGGAAGAAAACAGGGAGTTGAGTAACAGCCCACATGGACTTGTCAGAAGCAATTAGCATCCAAACAACCTGAAGTGCCTTCAGGACTGGATAACAAGCTTTGCAAATAGAGAAGAAACCACAGGTGACATTTATCTTGACTTCAGTGAGTTTGGACAGTGACATGCCCAGCAGCAAACGAAGGAGATGTGGTCTAGACAAAAAACATACAGTAAGGAGGCTACACGACTAGAAAACTGCCCTGAGAAAGCAGTTACCAGAGGTTTCTGGTTAAAATAGAAGCATCTACGCAACTAGGTGCTACAGAGGAATGAGATTACTACGCAGCTATAACACACAGGCTAATGAGTAAATTTGGTTTGCTCAGACAAAAATGACTACTAAGGTGTTACATAAAAACAGCCTTCAGGTATGTAAACAGCTGCCACAGAAAGCAGGGGAATGACCCATTTTCCACGTCCATGATGATTCTATGATTCTGTGATGGATAAATCATGAGTAATTCTGAGCTGCAGCAATGAAAGTTTGTGCTAGACACCACAAAAACCATCAAGGATAACAATGATGCACTAGAATAGATTGCACAGGGAGGCTGTGATGGTGACTGGAAGCCTTTAAGAAAAGGTTACACAAATACCTATCTGGAATATCACAGCTACAGTCTACACCCTCTTCTAATGCAGAACCAAAGCAGTAGCCTCTTGGAAGTCCCTCCAGCTCCATGTTTCTTCTGTGATAACTGGATGACTTGGAAGCCTGCTGCAACTATACTGCAACTAGCTAATAAACCATAACAGCTCCTTACGTTAGAGAGATAAGCCCTATATTAAAGGAATTTATACCAGGATATTTGAGATGTGTAATAATGCAAGTATAATGAGTAAATTCTCTGTGGTATTAAGTCCATGCTTAAAACAACACAGTAAATAATTATAACTGATACTCCATTCGCTGGTATTAAATTCCCCAAACTAGGACGCCAGGTTGTACAGTGCTTTCCTCCACTGCATTACCTTGGGATTGCTTGTAATATTGCTTGAAAAGTTATATCCAGTGTGAAGACTGATTGCAAAGTTTTAGTAGAATTACTATGATACGCTGCCTTTTTTTTTTCCCCGTAGTCTTTGGCATTATTTCATGCTAAACTTTGAACTTGCTGCTTTCACTGATGTGCATTTCAAGTTTAAAGCGAAACAGTCCAATAGCTGAAGCCAAAAGTTTGACCTCCATTATAACTGTTGTAATCTTCTGGGAAAACATCCTCTTGACTCTTAATTTCTCTTTTCAGACTCACCATGCTGCTCATGAGAAATTGTAGTTATTGGGGCTATAAGGCCAAGATTAATGTCTGGCCCTGAAAACCAAAAAAAAACCCACCCATAGGACTGAACGACACATGAAATTTCTCCAACTCTCATGTATGATCACTTCCTAGATAAGCATTCTGGACTAGCGCAGCAGCAAAATAATGAACACTGTCACATGAAGAAATATTTAAGATCACATGGAAGTCTCTGGTTTTGAGCAAATATGCCTTTTGTAGTGCAACCGATTACACCATGGAGCATCATTATCTGACTTGTCATCTTAGACACGAAGGTCTGTAGGGCTGGGAGAAGTACTGCAAGATCAACAGCACCTCATGCAACAGGGTCTTGATCTCTCACTGGGGTTTGAGCAACTACTGTAATACAAGTATTACAGCATTCTTAACAATGTCTCAGTTGGATAGTGTTGTTAGATGGATGCAGCATGTCTCTATCAAGAAATATTTGGCTGCACTTCTACTGGAGTGAAATGATCCCTGTAAATACATGGACAAATTGTGGTTGGCCCTTGGCTCCACGCATCAGAAAACCTTTCTGTCAGCAGCTGCAATATGGGGTGAAAATCGGCTGATGCACTAGCAGAACCAGAATGGGAGGAAAGAAAAGGATCTCTGTTATGGGAGCTGTGGAGAGCCCTGACTCACTAAACGCAGGCAGTTACAGCCTCCCCAACTGGACTGTTCCTATCCATGGATGTTTTACTTAGCACCTCTCAATAAGATGAAAAGAGGTGGCAGGAAGGACTATCCAGAGTGAATTTTCTCCTTTCTTATTTTTTCCAGCACAGAACAAGACTGCTTTCACATAGATTTTTTTCTTTGGTGACACCAATCAGAAGTTTAGAGTTCCTTGTCAAAAGGGATTAAAAAGTTGTAAACAACACAGAATAGCTGCCAGTGCCCTTGAATTAGGGGTGCTCATGCCTACCTGTTTAGCTCTCAGTACCCGAAACGCTTCATAATGCTAAAATCAAGATTGGTATTTTGGTATTTACTTAAGGTTGACAAAGCCTATAAGGCAAAAGGATCCCAGCCTCTCACAGGCTAACTCCCAGTCAGAAACATGCATTCTTACCACAAAGACTCTGAAGGAGCAAATGCCATCTGCATAGCACATGGGATGTATTTGCTTTTGGTACTATTGGCTGCTTTTAGCCAAGTCAGCCACCAGCAAATTTTGTGTTTAACCTGAAGAGCATGAATTGCAACAATCCAAACTAGAAGTCTGTAAAGCTCGTCTCACTACAGCCAGACTTTCACGAAAGCACATAAAACAAAGCCTCTTCCATTTACCAAATGAATTATTTCTTCCACTTTGGAAAACTGCATGGGAGGATGAGAGAAGATTCATCATGACACTGAGGCTTCCTATTGCTTTGAGGTTTCCCATCACTTGTTGATGCATGTGCAGCAATCAGCTCCTCAGATGAGTCACCTTTTGTCACCGGTGATTCAGGAAGCTGTGTCTTTAGGCCAAGCCAGGGACCCCTCATCATTTGCTGACTTCATTCAAGGTTCATAGTAAAAGCTGAACCAGTCACATACAGTGAAATGTATCACTTCTGAAGGCAGCATGACAGATTCTGGCATGTCATTCTTGGAGGCAAACAACAGAAAGCCTTCTCTACAACAGTAATTTTCACACTGGGACCTCTTCTGAAACATGTCTCTGATGAAACCATGAACAAGGATAGATGCTCCCACACTACACCTTCAAGGCTCAGAAGTAAAGTCTTCTCACTCATGAATTTCTGGTAATAGTCCCAACAGTAGAGACCAAGGAATTACATTTAGTTAGATTTTACCAAGAAACCTGCAAAATTTCACTTCAAAGAAAACTGCACAAACAAGTTGCTGACAGCAACTTGTCTGCAGGTCCCCAGAGCCAGAATGCAACACTAAAACACTCCTCCTGCCCAAAACTTCATCTCAGCAATAGCGCTTAGTACTTTGCAATGCTCAGATCTCCAAAACCAAATCCACAAATAGAAACGCACCCAGAACAATGAAAAAAAAGAGGAAAAAAATAGAATATTATAATAATAATTAAAAAAAAAAAAGGCTATAGGAATCAACATTACAGTGTGCATCCCACCCTAAATCATAGAATCACAAAACGGTTTGGGTTGGAAGGGACCTTAAAGCTCACCCAGTTCCAAACCCCTGCCATGGGCAAGCGCGCCTCACACTAGACCATGCCACTCAAGCCACTGTCCAGCCTGGCCTTGAACACCACCAGCGATGGAGCATTTACCACTTCTCTGGGCAACCTCTTCCAGTACCTCACCACCCTCACAGTAAAGAGCTTCTTCCTTATATCTAACCTGAACTTCCACTGTTTAAGTTTAAACCCATCACCCCTTGTCCTATCACTACAGTCCCTGATGAAGAGCCCCTCTCCAGCATCTTCGTAGGCCCCCTTTAGATACTGGAAGGCTGCTCTGAGGTCTCCATGCAGCTTGTCTTCTCTAGGCTGAACAGCCCCAACTTTCTCAGCCTGTCTTCATATGGGAGCTTCTCCAGCCTCTTATCATCCTCATGGCCCTCCTCTGGATATGCTAAACACAATGGAACAGGATAAACCATAGACCTAGATCTTATTCCTAACAGAAGAATCAGAACTAGACCATTACACAAAACCCAGGGATTCATACAAGGTAATAGTGATGTGGCCAGGCACACAGGAGCACCCATCTTCCCCTACTGGGTATTCAAAACTGCAAACACAGAGACTTGCACTGGATTGCCCAGCACAGGTTAGTATTTTTAATCTAGCACTATTTTTAAAAGCAAGTTGCTCTTTTCCTTTTTTCTTTCCAATGAGTGGCCTCCCTGCTCAGCTATTCTGACTGGGAGATCTAAAAGCAGTCAGGAAATGTCAAGAGTGCCTTGCAGAGAGTGGAGGAGATGAAAGCGAGTCCCATGGCACCGGCTCTGCTCCTCTTGCCCCACCTCTGCCAGGAAGCACTCCTGTATCCCTGGCAAGCAGCATGGCTGGCTGCCTCCTCCTGCTCGGCCAAGAGTCCAGGAACAGCCTTTCCAAACCATTCCCTGGCTGAAGGAGGAAATGAAAGCAAGGCATTTTCAAGAAAAGCAGATTGGATGGTCCAACCCTTCCACTCTGAGGAGGGAAGGAAAAAAATAAGGAATAAAAAGGAATTGTACAAGAAGTAAAAATGTAACAGGAAAAGAGACAAAAGAAAACTGCAGTTTTTGTGCATTGCAGAGAAGTCAAGATTCATAGACTCACAGGCAACACAGCTTTAAACGATTAAGATGAAGACCGTGGGTAATAAATAAATGCTAGAGACAGAAGGAAGTGAAAGCTTTTAAACACATTAAAATCATGCAATCTCTCTTGCTTCATAACAGGATCACAATTAAAAATATTTGCACCCTGGTTCTGACAGAAAAGTACAGAGACTGTAAACCTCTCTTTAGAGAAAACTCTTCAGCCAGTAGAAGTCAGTGCCAGTGCTGCCTGCATGCAGGAAATGCACACATGGAGGTGCTCAGCTTTCAACTCCTTCCTCTACCTTTCACCCAAAGTAGTCTAGGAAGCTCCTAAAAACCTAGAGCCCTGAAGAACTTCATGGGCTTTAGCATGGGAAATGTGCCTGCTTGCTGAGACCAGGGACTACTACAGAGATAGACATGGAAAGATTAGGAGCTGCAGAACAAACAGTGCAGTACAACAAAGCTTGGAGGAGCTCATCTACAGAGCTTCTTGTACAACTAGCCCCAAATCACGCTATAACATCATAGCTATCAGAAAGAAGATTAATGTTGAATATCTGGTCATTCTCTCAAAGATATCCCTGAAGATACTTGCTAGTTAGCTCCAATTTAGTATTAAGAGGATGTACTCAATGAGAGTATCAACTCCTATTTTTTAAGTACACATATTCCTAATTCCAAGGTCCTTTTACTAAGTCCCAGTTACTAGTATAAGTTATGATCCATCATGCCCTTTATGCTATTTTTAACGTAAGTGAAATTTCTTTGTAGGACGTCTCAGACCTCTGGGTGGGGTAAGAACACCTCTGCTAACTGCTTTGCAACATGGAGTCACCAACTGAGTCAGTAACTTGGAGGTCGCCCACGCCTTGTGCTATTGAATGTGGAAAAGAAACCCAACAGCAGTACTTTTCTTCCAAAATTATGGTTTCTGGCAACAGATCTAACCTCACAGCGGAGTGTCTGGCCCCTCACTTCTCTTAGGGATGAGTTGCCAACTGTATGAGCACTATATAACCCATCACCACCTACTTCCTGCTGTGTAGCAGGGAGCTGTGGGTGGCACCGTTCCTGCAAGCACAAGGGCAACCAACTCTGTCAGGCAGGGTGCTCTCAATCTCTTCATTTGCCAGCCTGTATTGATACTGAGGGTATCAATATCACCTCAATCCAGGTGCAGGACCCTGCAGCTGGCCTTGGTGAACCTCCTGAGGTTCGCGCAGGCCCACTTCTCGGGCTTGTCCAAGTCCCTCTGGATGGCATCCCTTCCTTCGAGTGTGTTAACTGCACCATTCAACTTCATGTCATTGCTGAAAGTGCACTCGATCCCACTGTCTATGTCACTAATGAAGATATTAAATAGTACTGGTCCCAATATGGATGTCTGAAGGATACCACTTGTCACTGGTGTCCATCCAGACATTGAGCCATTGACCACTACCCTCTGGATGCCACCATCCAGCCAATTCCTCATCTACCAAACAGTCCACCAATCAAATACATCTCTCTCCAATTTAAAGAGAAGGAATGTAATGAACTGTGTCAAAAGCTTTACAGAAATTCAGACAGATAACATCCACAGCCCTTTCTTTGTCCACTGATGGAGTAACTTCATCATAGAAGGCCACAAGGTTGGTCAGGCAGGACCTGCCATTGGTGAAAATGCGCTGTCTCGAATCACCTACCTGGAAAGGGTACCAGATGTATGCTACAAAGGACACAGCTCTACAATCAACAAGACTGCTCAGAAAACTGCCTGTGACAGAAACCAAATGAAACCATAAGAAGATAAAATTTAAAAATGCAACTATGTATTACAAATTAAAAAATAGCTGCCGAGAACTACTACAGGAGAAAATAAGAACTGCAAGTAACAGGTCAGAAAACTCATAGGCGCATACCAGCTTCATGGCAAAGAAATGTAAAGATGAGACTTACTGAAGTACTAAGGAAGCCTGCTAATGATATTCATCTATTACAAGATAAAAACAGTTGAAATAATGAGAGAAATATGAAATACACTTCTGTATCCCAAAAAGCCGGACAATCACAAGATGGAAAGATTTGGTTTTTTACTCCGGCAGCAACTCAGGTGGTCTTGAAACAACAGGTAATACCATCAGACACTGTAAAAAAAAGCAAGACCAGATAACCTGCATCAAGACTTTTTAAAGAGCTGTCCAAGGAACTACTTGAATCACTAAAACTGGCTTTCAATAAATCCTAAACGCTGTTAAATAACTCAAGGATTTTAGGCAGAACATACTTGCTAATATACAATCCCAAACAGGGCAACCCATGCTACCTCACATATACAGTCAGCCTTACACTGATCCCAGAAAAAATTATGGAAAGCACAGGAATAGGAATCAGCTCAGAGGAGCTAGGGGATTATAGTCAACATCAGCTCAAGAAAAACATATCCTACTGGTCCAGTATCTTACTGAGTGACACTGGTAATCCTGCTGGTAAGACAACTCTTTTAGTATAATCTGCCTGGGTAGCTGCAAGACATTTAAGCTGGTGCTACATAACGATTTTGTAAGGAAACACAAACAACAGGACGCTAACATGGCCAGGCAGTAAATGAATCAAAGCCTTGCATTTTAATGAGACTCAAAATACAACAGCAGACAGCAAACTGTTACTGAGAGACAAGCTTCTAACCAGGTCCCATAGGACTCATTTTACTGTACTGTATTATCAAATACTTTTTATCCGTCACCTGGAAGGAAACTAAACCATTAGTAACCAATTGCAGATAAAATAATGATACAGATGTGACAAAGAAGATGATTCATCATGAATACAGTGACTTGAATCTTGAATTATCAAGACGTAAATGTCAGTAGAACCCATATGAAAATACAGCTCTACAGGACAGAGAAACTAGACCATACTTACAGAGCAGGGGACTCCACCCTACCCTGAGAGTCAGGACCTCTGAAAAGGACTTGGGTAAGAAGGGACCCTGATGGATAATTACCCAGGCATGAATTTTACTTCTCCTTGTAGCACTCCTGGCAAAACTACAGCTGAAACTAGCTGCATGAACTGCGTAATACTGAATTAGAGCAGAGCCTACAACATGCATGTTCTTGGTAATGCCACAGTCACTGTTGAAATGATGTGTCCAGTACTGCTGCCCACAATCTCAGCAGTATATGAACAAAGCAGAGGAGTTTCAGAGGGACACCACAAGAATAACTGAAAAAGCCAGGAAGTATCTCACGGAGCACAACATATTAAACTTAAAAGAGCTGCGGCTCAGTCACTGTCTGTGGATCTGAAACACATTCAAAGCTGGGTAAAACAGCCCATGTGGAGCTCCTGGCTGCCTCATTGCCTCATGGGTCTTCCAGCAATCACCCCAGCTTGCTCTCAGGAACATCAGTTCCCATCTGCAAGACTTCCTTCTCCTGTGGGGACCTACTCAATGTCAACAAATTTGGTAATGAGTCTTCAAAATAGCAAGTGAAGGTTTAAACCAGATTTGAATGCTAGAACTTAACTTAAAACACCAAGATGCTTGGTTCTAGTGAATGCAGTTAATCACCAGAATAACCTACCAGGTATGGTGTGAACTCTTTTTCAGAAAGGAATTAGTTTGGCTGGAAAATGCAGGTGGGGAGAACAGCAGGCCATCTTAATGGCTTCCAGCTTTTTAATTCCTAAATGTCCATTCTAACTTAAAGCCTCCTAGAGCAACTACAGTCTCGCCCTTTCTAAAATACAGTATGATACCAACTAGCCATTAGCTGTGAGTGCGAAGAGACATGGAACATCCAGCTGAGAACAACATCTCAGCTGAAGAAGATACTCATTTCATTCCTGTTCTAAGGCACCATTCACCATTTCAATTGTAAACCTGCTTGTAGGTCTGGCTGTCGTTACATTAAGGCACTTTATGACTCTGTAGTTTCCTTAGATTAAACAAGAACCAAGCCTTTTGGGTTTATGTTCTACATCAAATGGCTTGGGATCAAAGCTCATTTCACCACGACACAGGAAGTACCACATAGCTAAAAGACAAACCAAGGTTTTTCTTTTCTTAAAAAACAAAACCCAAGCAAACAAAAGCCTAACAACCTGTGGTGGATGTTGAGTCCTCCCAGTCTTTGAAACGCATACAGTAGCAGTACAAACAGCATACAAAACAGCATCCAGGACATTTCTAATCAACAAAGCAGATTAACCTGACACAGCCTTCACCCGAACAAAAAGCTGGGATTCTCAAAGGCTACAAAGGAACCACTTCTTGAGGTGCTGCTTAAGTCCCCAGCCACAATGACTGTTCTGCTTGCCTAAACAATCACTGCACAGACTCCAGTTTCAAGCCCACAAGTTAAAAACCTGGAGTGGCTTTACTGACTTAAATTGCTTCAGCTTTTCATCAATGCAAAAAAGCACCTCAAAAGTTAACTCATTATGTATGTCTCATTAGATGCATCTAAACATGTGAGAAAACAACTGAGTTCCGTAACTGCTGCACTCATAGGAGCGGTGGTAGCAGCTGGGGTGGATCTGCTGGTGAGGCAGAGTGTAGGCATGATGGTCACCAAGAAATTATTATTTGAGAAACTAAACTGAGAAGGGCCATGCTGATCAGGGGCTGGAGCACCTCCCATATGAAGACAGGCTGGAAAAATTGGGGCTGTTCAGCCTGGAGAAGAGAAGGCTGCATGGAGACCTCACAGCAGCATTCCAGTATCTGAAGGGGGCCTACAAAGATGCTAGAGAGGAATTCTTCATCAGAAGAATCTCTGTAGAAATAGGACAAGGGGTAATGGGTTTAAACTTAAACAGGGGAAGTTCAGGTTAGATATAAGGAAGTTCTTTACTGTGAGGGTGGTGAGGCACTGGAACAGGCTGACCAGAGAACTGGTAAGTGCTCCATCCCTGGCAGCGTTCAAGGCCAGGTTGGACAGAGCCTTGGGTGACATGGTCTAACGTGAGGTGACCCTGCCTGTGGCAGGGGGGTTGGAACTAGATGATCTTAAGGTCCTTTCCAACCCTAACTATTCTATGATTCTATTTCAGGAACCACTTTGAGACACAGTGAATCAGAGAAGCTTTACATAAAGCCACTTGCACCTTCATGCTACAAG
Organism: Amazona ochrocephala; assembly: GCA_039720435.1. Classification (NCBI taxonomy): domain Eukaryota; kingdom Metazoa; phylum Chordata; class Aves; order Psittaciformes; family Psittacidae; genus Amazona; species Amazona ochrocephala. Next base: position 112,699,855 of record CM077878.1, on the reverse strand, counting down.
CATAGGTCCTGTTCCTAAACTACTTGGCTTTCCAGCTTGTAAACTCAGCATACATCATGCAGCAAACTAACTTTCAGAAGTTGTTCTCCCAGCTCCACCTCTAGAACTGACTTTTAAGACTTGATTGATAACACAAAACCACCCTATTGGCTTAGCCCTGATCTTTCTTTACAGTCCAATGCACGGAGATTTGCCACATTCTTGTTCACAGCCTCTAGACTCCTTCCTGCTCCAGGTGCTGAGGCCTGATTTTGCACGTTCTTAAGAAGCCTCTGGATGTGGCGTGATTAACTTCTAGACAAAAGCTCGCTGTAGGGAGGATGATAGAGATATATTATAGCACGTTTATTTGCCAAGACCTTTGCAGTCATATGGTCATTTATTTTAGACAGAGGGAGATACGGAATACCTAAGAAGTAGAGGACATGAACTCACGCCTCCTTTGCATTCTGGCATTCTTGCCATATTGCTGCCATATGCTGCTCCCAGATGACATCTGCCATCAAATGCTTCCATCAATAACGTGTTTATTTTAAAAAGTCTTTTTTTTTTTTTCCCCTTCCAAAGCCTTATGCAGAAGAACATCTCCAGTGGCAACTCAATAAAAGGGAAAGCACCGCATTACAGTAACTTGTCCCAATATATCTCGAAGATGTGGCTGTTCCCTGAAACAAAGGAACAGCACTTAATACCTGATCCAAAGACTTTTGCAGTCAATGGAAAGACTTCCAGTGTTTCAGCAGGCTTTGGACCAGGGCCCTTAATCTGGGGAACATACTCTTAAAAGGCAGAAGAATGGAAAGGTCTGACTGTATCACATGTATAGCTAGCTGGCCTTGTGGCAAGTGTGCATGAGGCAGATTCCTTTCCAGATTCTACCTCAACAAATACGCTTCCAGCCAGAGAAAATTAAGTCTCCCAATAAAGTGGGTAAATAATAGGACTCCAACTTGGAAGGAAGCAAGTTCCTTCAGACACACGATATTGTTCTAACTCATTCTGTGGCCACTTTTATACAGATCTCTTCTTCTAGATCCTTTTGGGGCTCTTTTCTTTCCTGATTAGCAAGGGGAATGTGAAATTTCCAAATACATGGCTCCTAGCATCTGAGACAAATGTAAGCTGGGATGGGGGAATCCAGATTCAAAGAGGAAGAGAAAGCTTAGACACCCAACAGTCCGTTCCGAGTCCATCCTAGCTGCTCCCTTAGCTCTCTTCTTTCCAAGCTGAATATCCTGGCAAGGAGCCTTCTCAATTCCTATCACACCACCAGATCAGAACAGCAGATTTTTTTTCAATAAAGCTGGAACTTGTTCCTCACTTACAAACCTACAGATGTATGTATGTATGTATGTCTGCTGCAATAGCCTGCCATTATACACTAAGTAAACACACAGCAAGCACGACAAGTGAAAAGTACAGACATCTTTCAGTGTACCTCAGCGTTGAAATGTGGCTACTTCACTTCCAAAGCGTGCTTCAGGAAAAACTTGAGTGCAGAGCAGTGATTGGCACAAGATATACACAGCCCCTGCACTGCCAGGAAGGCCCAGAGCCAACTACAAGAGCCACAAAAACTGAGCTGGATCTCTCAGAGATTGGGTGAGAATGAGAACACCAAGGATCTGCATGGATCCAACACACCTCCAGGCAGTTTAAAACATCACATCATGCTGGAGAATACAATATATCGCTTATCCTTCCCTGAGGGCAAACATCCCCTGTACCCCCTGCAGGTATTTGTATGAAGAAATAAGCTGCCAGTGCTGCATGTGTCAGTGGATCTGACCCCTGGTATCCATAAATTTTGCTTACTAGGTATTCATTAAGTGCTGTTTCAGTATAATCCAGCCAACTGGATTGATTCCTGCATCAAACCCTCAAAGCATGAAGGCCAGGAACTGCAGTACAGAGGTCAGAAGTGCTCCTCCATCATCACATTCTTGGGGTACCAAAGACATCTCTCAGCTTTGCTAACCTGGGCCACCCCTGGGACCAAGCAGAATTGGGACTAGCAGCAAAAGCCTGCCATAGGCCACGGTGAATGCCAGACCCTAACCTTGCTGTCCCTGTTAGCATCAAAGAGGGTACATTTGCTGCAACATTTTACACACATCACTTGGAAGACAGAAAGTCCTGCAGATGTTCTTTTTCATAGCACACATCTGGGCAGTCCTGGAGTCTTTACGACTATTTGCCCAAAGCCCCCAAAAAGTCATTTTATACCTATTGCGCAATGTCTACTCAAATAAGCAAGGACTAATCTCTTTTCAATTTGAGATACTGGAGATCATCTGTGGGCTCAGGATTAGTATTACTGTGCAAAGCCTTCATCAAGTATGGGATTGCTAGGTACTCTCCCACCACTTCAAGAGAGTCAGTGCTGCTGAGATCTATCAGTTTTTCAGCCTCCTGAGTACAAAGTCCAGCCACAGGGTTGTGAGGGCGTTGTGGGTTGTGTTTTTGGTTGTTTCTTGCTTCTTTTTTCCCCACCCCAAGGAATGAATACCAACATGTTGTGATTCCCATCTTTCACTCATCGCTATAGTAAATACAAGTTACCATCACTATTTCAGCTGAGCTAGCTGCTGCATTGCAAATGCTGTATGTAAATAGAAACAAGTAAGAGAAGGAACTTAACAGGCTTAGCTCGCCTTTTAAAATTCTAGGCAAGGGTTTAAAAAGAGATGAAAACACTGAATACTAACGCCAGCCAAACAGGGAAAAATAACAAAGTTGTAAGCCTGAAAAACTGAAATGGAAAGAATGACAGATTTACTGCTGCATTTGATGCACATAACCACTGATAGACCCTCCCCAGGAAGTGTTGAAATTGCCATCACTGAAATGAATCCAGAAGCTAAAAATTAAATTATCTTTCTCAGAACATTCCAATTTGGGCTTTGGCAACAACAGATGTTTTAATGCTCTTAAATATATGCACGCATGTGTGTGCACGCATACACACACGCACACATATACTTTAGTACAGTATCCTCTTTCAAGCAAGACCTCCCTCTTAGTTTTCACAAAGTCAGACTGAATTCACGGTCCTTCTGCAGGCTTTTCTTCAAAGTCTCTGCTCAAATGCACAACTGTCAGATTAAGCAACCCATAAGGAGTCTTACGGCAGCTTCAAGTTATGAATGAATGGTTATTTGTGGACTCACTTGTCAAGACAGATGCAGTATTTGTCAGTGCAGTGTGGGTTAGATATGGTGGGAAGGAGCCAAACAAGCAAAGTGAAAGGTCAGTATCACGTTTCCCTTTCCCCTGCCTCAGTTCACCTAAAAGGACACCACAGCTTTTGCTGAAGTATAATACAGAAGTCTATAGTCATGCAACATATCATGCTTACTTGAAAAGCAATATTCTAATGCAATAGATTAGTATACACAAATAGAAGAGAAATGGGTGCAGAGAGAAAGAAGAACAGGAGCATTCTTGTGCAAGAAAGCAAGGGACAAATCCGAAACTGACAGAAAATAACACGTATTTAGTAACTCGGTGATACTTGAGTCAAGACAACCCTGTGGAAGTTGAAACACAAGCACTGTTTTTCTTGTATTAAAATGTAGTATTACAAGGTTAATTCATGTTGGAAGGGACATCCAGTCCAACCTCCAGCTCAAAGCAGGGTCAGCTCTGAGGTTGCTCCATCTTTTATAAAGTTATTTATAATAACCTGAAGTCACCATCACACTGTGCAAAGTCTTGTAGAACAACAAAAGGAGACTCCTTCCCTAAGGGGGTCTCAGTGGGGAAAAGCTCAGCTCTACAATACGGATCCTGAATATGTCAATGAGCATCATCCATGAAATTAAAAGGAACTCCCATTGTCCAAATTAAAACCTGAACAAGGGAGAGATGTTCTCCCCACACTCTCACCCATTAATGCGCTGCAGGCATGCTTGTGAGGTCTATCATCTCCTGGAAACCAAACGTGGATGCCAGCAAACCTAAACGGCAACACAAGATATACTTCATTGGAGCCAGGAGCTTTCCAAGCAGCATGCATGAATTGCCGTGCATTTGGACCCCTTTGGAAAACCTGGCTGATTTAAACAACACTATGCTACCCACAGAGGCAACTTTTCTACTCTGGACCAACTTGCAGCGCACCAAAACCATGTAAAAACCTGCTCATGAGACATGTCTAGCAAAGCCAGGTCTAGTGCTTCATTTCTCCAGGGCCAATCCTGTGCCATTCAAGCTAAGAGAACCACAGCACTAAAAAGGCTCATGAGTCATTCATACATTCAAAAACAACTGGTCACACTAACAGGAGGCAAAACAACCCTCCACACTAAGGGTTTTTAACTCCTCATCCTCTTGCCCTGGAGAAATCTGTAGGTTTCTCCTCTACACCTTGCATGTCCTGTACAGTTGGGTGCCCAGCTACAATCACTTCACAGCAGGAAGGACAGCAAGGACAAGCACTGGGGAGCTTTTTTAAGAAGAAACATAGTTGCTTTGTATAAGACTACTACAGGAAGCCAGCTGACAGCGATGCTGGCGCTAGGAACTTACTAGTCAACACCACAGATTGAAAGGGAAACAAGCAACGGCCTGTGGCTGCCGGCAGGATGCAAACTTTCCCTAAACAGCAACCAAAACAAACTGTTTAGTCGTAACAAGTCAGCAGAAACACTGGTAACACAGTATTACAGCACATAATACCTGGGGAGCGTATCATCCTCAAGATAAAAACTGCCTGCTTGAAAACAGGCAGCATGTGGTTTCACAACAGGAGCGGAAACATTTGTGTGCCTTCACTCATGACTTGTTTTGTCACCGTACCCTAGGGTTCCCTCTCTTTATCTGAAACACAGGAGCGGAATAGCACAGACACCATAAAGGCAAAAGAAGGCAGCTGCCCAACAGGGTCAGTGTTATTTGGCATCATGGAAGCACTGACGAGCTGCATCCTTCCTCTCTAAAAACCCCTGTAAAGCATTTACTTCCCACTGGCCTCTGATGCCTGAATGACAGGTTTCAATACAGAGAGAGGGATTTGAACTGTACGGCTTTGTTCATCCCTGCAAACGCATCACAAACTGGGCCCTGATCTGGGAAGCTAATTAGGCAGACACACAGCGTTAACGTTAATGAGTCCATTCATGTGTGGGAAGCTCCACACAAGTTTCAGAACCATGCTGAAGGAGCTCACCAAGGATGACAGCCATGAGCTCTCATTCATCTTTGGTGCAGGCAGGAATCTCAACTGACAGCAAAACATTGGAAGTGGTAATTCCAAAGTAGCGCAGCCATCCTGACGGTCACTACTGTTCTCATGCAGCGTGCCAAGGATGAGCAAGGCTAAAACCAGCAGCTAAAGATGATGCTCTGCTTTCTCACACCATCACCTACTCACATTCAGTCTTGCAGTTAAGAGGAACCAACAAGAATGGCATGAGCTCTTGGCACTCCTGCCTGTGGCTAGAGATGTACAGGAAGAGAAGTGCACATTGCCAGATAGGTCTCTGGGACTATACAATACTGATTGTGCCAGCGGGCTGGGGCTGTGGAGCAGCAGGAGCAGTGATGCATGTCTAACCTTCTCACTCACCAAATTAAGAGTTTAAAGTGCCTCTTTAAAACAGACACCAGAGATAAACATAAGGAGGGTTATGGAAAGGACTTGGGAATATAGCCCTACATTTGCCTTGTAGGTCTGCTGACCTTGCAACATTAAAGAAGGGTGTCATGGGTGTTTTGCTTTTCTGTAGGCTTCAGCCATCACATACCACGCCAGACCAGCTTGTCATCCACCTCCACTCCCAGCGTGGTGCCCTGCTGATGATTCAGGAGGCAAGCAGATCACACAAGTGGTACCCCCCACCACCTGCGCTATATGAGTGGAAGAGAGCTCTCTTAGATTTCAGCTACCCTTCGTTAGTGCACCAGAGCATGTTGTTTGATTATCCCTCTTAGAATAGAGGGGACTACTGTCCAGAAAATGACCTTGCTCCTTTTTAAAGCTATTTGCAATTTCCTGGGTTTTTTACATCACCACCCAGGAAGACTGCAGTAAGTGCTATTCATGGGCAAGGAACTATTCGTCCCACTTCTTTCCTCAGGGAAGCCTTTGCATTGCTTCAGGTCCCCTCTTGCAAACCAGACGGTAAACCTGGCAAGCACCTCCCTATAACAGGTGCTCCAGAGTATAACCATAGGGCCAGCATTGCTAGGAGGCTTTTAAATAAGGTATTCCTTCAAAGACCATTTCCATGTAATCAACAACATAGGTAACCCTGAAAGATTAAGGTTTGTGTTCTGCTAAATGCAAATGCACACAAGCCATCCCGGTGTTAACATCACGGTAATGACGCAGTCAGTGCCAGCAGACATGAGCGTGGCGCTCCTGCATGAGCAGTTCTGGTACCCTGAAGACAAGGAGCCCAGATACATATAATTGCTGGTAAATTGAGTCCTTGTTGATAAAGTAGAAGCATGTCATTGTGTCTGGCCAGTTTATAATGTTGTCTTTCGTGAGGCAAATATTCAGCAGAATGATGGGTCTATGTAAAGCAATATTCATGGTACCAAGCACCTGAAAAGACTAATCCTACCACTCGGTGCAGTCTGGAACCTATGGAAGCTCCTTCATGCTGAAGTATTTTAAAGTCCATGCAAACCCAGGCGCAAACCCCGGCCCAAACCCAAAAGAACTGTGATTTCTTGGGCTACTGAGTACTTAGAGACCTATCTCCAAGAATGCAGAAAAATTAACACTTTACATTACATCAGACATAAGTCATCAGTTCTGAGCAGCTCTTGACCTTGATAAAAACTGCCATGAATGAAGATGACAGAACTGGACCCCAGCCCCACATACATGTGCTGCCTGTCCTTCTCAAGTATCCTGGTTATGCATCAGTATTTGCAACCCTTAACTGTACTTGCATTAGATTCCTGTTTATTATCAGTACAATGGTGATTATCACTCAGCCTCCAATAAATAACTAGCTTCATTATCAGGCACTAGATAATCAAAGAAGAACTGATAAAACCAAGTTCTAAGGTGATCCACCTTTCACACAAATCAACATTAAGCATCCGCTCAGGTAACTTCACCTGGGCACAGAACTCACAAGATCTGTCTCTGACGTGCTCACCTTCCATATCCCAGCCCCTTTTCAAACCACTCTATAACACAGCTCCATTTCCAGCTGCCAACTGGATTTAGGAGAGATTCAAACCTTCAGTACCTAACCCACACTGTCACAAGCACAGCACAGGCAGGCATGCCTGACAGACAGGAGCTTTTTGGTTTTTCCAAACCTCTTTGTAGTACTTTTTTCCACTGCTACTTTTCACATCTAGAGGTTTTGGGTCCAGCAGTCCCCGCCTCACTGAATTTCCATGCATACTCTGACTCGATGTGTCCTTAACCTCAAGTGGACTGTCAAGCCAGATGCCCCCTTACTTCCTCAGTACAAACTATGGGTAAACCTTAGCATAACTTCACTTTGAGCCTTAAACTAACAGCATGTGAAAAGATTAATATGAATAAATTCAAAACTAATCAGATCCCTTCTTTAAATGTTGACACAGTATTATTTATATCCCATAAATACCTTCTTGACTAAAATTCATCCCAGGAGATTGGCATCTTGCCAGTTCTATTCATATTTACTGTATTTATACAGTACAGTTGGCCAAGGATAATATTTAAGACAAAATATGCCTTAGGGTATATACAATATCTCTTATAGTTTTCCTTTTAAATCTCCTCGTTGCTAAAAATATTTAGCCTGAACTTTACAGAATGCCCCACAAAGACCTATCAGCGATCCGTAGTGATATATTGCTGACTATGAGTATAATTAGAGCATATTTGTAATACTTGGGTTGTAGTCAGTTACTGAATGCTAACAACTTGTGGTAAAAACTGAACCGCTGCTCTTTCCCATGCCTGCCTTCCAGCAGCTTTTGACCTCCAGTGCGTTCACACCGATCCCTTTCTCCCCTTGGATGCAGCAGAATCCATAGAGTTAAAAATACTTGCTTCGAGACGTCTCGGAGAAAGAGCCCGCAGCCGCCAGAGACGCACTTGCCATTTCTTCCTTTAGAATGTGGTGGAGCGATTCCTTCCCTTCTGTCTTTTTTGGAAAGGTTCGCTCCATCCAGCATAACTAGAGAGCAGTGGAAAAACAGTTAACCTACTTACTCTGATGTTAGTGACAGCCCTTGCACAGTAGTACTGTATCGGCGGCTTAACCACCCCTCCGATCCCAAACGTCTGATGCACTCTGTTGGTAGATACCTGCAATCTCCTTTGCTCTTCCAAACCCTTCCTATCGATACTTCAGCATGAATCTGGCCTCTCAGACAGCATTTTAAAAATAGATCCTCTTTTTGTCAGCACCATCCAAGTCACACACCACAGATATTTTAAGTTTCTGGAAAGTATGCAGCTGCATTTTGGACTATTGGTTCTTTGTAGCTTGCTCATGTGAGGAAACAGGACAGACATACTCAGGTGGGTGCATTTTACAACTCTGCTCCGGGGTCAACTCCAGAAGCCCAAGACACTGCTATCACTGCCCCTAACCTGTGCCCATAGGGGCTCATCCTTCAGCTTAGGGCACTACCTGGTAGGTCTCAGAGTGCTAACTTCCACCAAAACCACCAGCAAAATACTACAGTATTCCAACATGGAAAACAGGCACGATGTCTGTGTTCTCACTATGAGTTACACTGAACCTCTCTGCTCATTCCCACTTGGCTCCAAATAGTCTTTTTTTTTTTTTTTTTTTACCCTTTTTAAAGTATTTCTTCCCTGAGGGTAACAAGGGTGGAGTGTATTTATCATGGCTATTAAGGATGGTGCCATAATTACAATAATAAAATGGCTCTGACTGCCAGAATGTCCTGTACCTGATGCTGTCATTTAAGAATAAAGGAAGAAAGGGGAGGCAGCTGCACTAAGCATGGGCTTTGGATACCTTGGCTGGCATCCTAGGACTATCACATGCAAGATGGAGCAAGCCCCAGAGCTACAACTTACTAAACTAAAAATAAATAAGGAGAAATTGCAATTAGAAACTCTAGGATAAAGTTACCAAGATGGCTGCATTATCTATTTAAGCAAAGAGGTATGTGCTTTTCAGAAACAGGCAGCAAAGTATATAGGGCATCAAGGCTGGGGGAGGGAAGAGAGGGAAAAGGGAGCTAAATGAAAGGAGCAGGAACTGGGCTTTGGATATGTGAACAGTGAAGTTATTTTCTGCTTCTGGTATTTCACTTTCCTCAGTGTGGTGATGAGCTAGATTCTTTTAAGGGAGTGCAGTGCTTTTTCTGTTTTCCTCTTCTATACACTTAACCTTCACTACCAAAACAAAAAGGCATGTCATTGTGATTATCAATCATTCTACGTGGATTTGGTCAGCAAATATAGGGGTTTTTTTCCCCCTCTTTTTTCATTTTCTCCCATTTTTAGTGGAAAACCTGGCATGGATCAACCAGAAGGTCGTTAAAAACAGCAAAAGGCAGACGGGCTGAGACAGGTTCCAACAACCGAGGCTACCCAGAAGGGAAAACTTTGGCTGTACCTGAAGTGAAAGCACCCATGAACTGAAAGGGGAGGCTGGCTAAAAACGGAAGAGGGAGGACCTATATGCCCCTGTACTCTCCAAGCACCAACCCGAACAGCAACCAGTCTGTGAGACAACAGAAGAGGCACAGGCAGAAGAGAAGCCCGTGACTTCTTTTTTAAAGACCTCCTTTTCTTCTCAGTTATGGAGAGATGGAAACCTGCCCGATCCAGACACTCCAAAGGAAACAACAGCAATGGAAAGATATTGGCTCTTTTCAGAGGCTGCACAAGGGGCTGTGGGGGAGCTAAACCTAGTGCTGGGGAGGGCTCAGGACCCTGCCCAGGTACACAGTGATGGAAAGCAGAAGCACCTTTGCGGTGATTTCAAAGGGGACTGGGGGACCAGCTGACCTCCAGAGCCACCCAGGCATACCCACCACCTAACACAAAGCCACCACCTATACGATGCTAAGGACAAGAGCAACCCAAGCAAAGGCGGCACAATGCGATGCGCAGGGCTGGTGCTTGAAGGCGCTGGGCACTGCCAAGCCTCGGGGGCTAAGTTAACACACACATGAACAAACACAGAGAACTTACTTTCAGGGTAAAAAGGCTGCATGTCTATTTTGTAAACTTCTTTGGCATAATACTCCTCTTCGCTCCTCTCCCTCTCGCAAGTGGCAGCTCTGTGGTTGGCTTTCTCTTGCAGCAGGTCCCTGGTGCTGTTGTAGATGGAGATGACCTCCGGGGGCACCTCGTCGGGCTCGGGGTACTCGTCCGGAGGGCTGGTGAGCTTCAACTTGCTCAAAATCTGCCCTCGGATCGCCTCGATCCTCTTGCGCATAAACTGATCCATGTCGAGGGTGCTGCAAGTAGACAGGCTGAAAGCCACGGTGGCCAGATCCAGGGTGAGAAACACGCTCAGGAGATAGCAGTGCATTTTAAGTGTTTAAATACAGCGCCCCCCCGGAAAAAAAAAAAAAAAAAAAAAAAAGTTAACAACGAACAAAACTACGGAAAAAAAAAATTTTTAAAAAAGGAAGAATTAAAAATAAAAAGGGGGGACGTGTGCAAACAAAGGGAAGATCTGCAGACAAAATGCAGTTCAGAACCGGACTGCAAGGGCGACTTGCAATCGAAACGCGTCAGTGAAAAAAATAGCAATAATAATTAAAATAATGAAAAAGGGGGGGGGGGGGGAGGGAGCAAGTTGCTACAACTCGGTAGGATTCGGGGGGTGGAGTGAGCCGGGCAGCGGAAGAAAAACGGGAGGAAAAAAGCCGCCCAAAGGGTAAAACAAACCTGCGAATCAAGTAAATGGAAAAGAGCCCGTTCTCGGCGCGCTGGCGGGGCGGCTGGAGCGAAAAACTGGAGGAAAAGGGGAAAAAAAAGGGGGAAAAGGGAAATGGAGGGGGGGGCGGACAAGCGGCGGCGCTGGGCACTCCGGGCGCTGCCGCAGCCGGCGGGTCAGAGCGTGCGGGCGCAGCGCTGAGCCCCGCCGAGCGCCCGCGGCTCCCGGTGGCAGCGGCACCGCCCCGCGCCCGGCGGCGCTCGGCGCTCCGCGCTCAGCGCCTGCGGTGGCGGCAGAGCAGCGCACGTGTGCGCCCGAGCGCCGGCCCCCGCGGCCGGGACAAGCGGCGGCGCCTGTGCCCGGCGGCGGCAGCAGCAGCACGGAGCGGCGGCGGCGGCGGCGATCCCGGGTCCGGCCGCGTCCCGCAGGCTGCTGCGTGCGCCCCGCGCCGCATGCACCGACCCACCCCCGCGCCGCCGAGCTCCTTTTTCCAGCTCCCTCCTCTTCCTCCTCCTTTTCCCAAACGCCAACCCCAACGCCGCAGTCAGTGAGGAGGCAGCGCCGCCGCCCCGACAGCCTCCACCGCGGATCCGCGGCCGCAGCGCCGTTCTCCTCCTCCTCCCCTTCTCCCCGGCGAGGCTGGGGCACACGGCGCGGCTCGGCACGGCTCCCGGCGGATCTTAGCCGTGCTCCGCTCGGCACCCCCCGCCCGCCGGCCCCTCGGCGCGCCCCGCGAGCAGCGAACGGGTGCCAGCAGATAACATCACGGCCGCGCAGGGACCGGGAGATTTATAAGGTCTCTCCCCGCCCCACGTGCTCGCCTCGCCGCGGAGTGACGGGGAGGGGCTGCGGGGAAGCAGAGGGCTCCGACGGCCACCGCCCGGTTATTTATTGCCCTCCGAGAGCAGCGGAGAGGGGACTCGGTGCAGTGCAGCTGAGGTGTCTGAGCCGAGAGTGGGGAAGGAGGAGAGAGTGGAGAAAAAAAAGCGGCTCGGACAGGCTCTTTTCCTTATTAGTTATTTATTTGAGGGTTTAATGCTTCTTGCATCTATTATTAATTAAGCCAAACACCACCTTTGCCTTAAAGGAAGAATTACTCGCTTCTTGGGAATGACAGAATGATTGGTTTGGGTTGGAAAGGACCTTAAGATCATCCAGTTCCAACCCCCTGCCATGGGCAGGGACACCTTCCACCAGACCCAGTTGCTCCAAGCCCCGTTGAACCTGGCCCTGAACACTGCCAGGGATAGGGCAGCCACAGCTTCTCTGGGTAACCTGTGCCAGCGCCACACCACCCTCACAGGGCAGAACTTCTTCCTTATATCTAACCTGAAATTCCCATGTTTCAGTTTGAACACATTACCCCTTGTCCTGTCACTACAGTCCCTGATGTACAGTCCCTCTCCAGCATCCAGAGAAGGACCTGGAAGTGTCTATGTGGAAGGTTGAAGGACAGAGGGTGAGGATGGGCACACTGCTCCATCAGCAGGATATGGTCAGCCCCTGTGCTGCCCCTTGCCTTACTTCTGGGCTTCACTTCCAGCCCTGATGCAGTCAGTTCTCATCCCTCCCCACTGATGGACATCCCCCCAACTTGGTCATCAGTGCTACCCACCAAGCAGAGACAAAGGCGAGATGAGGAGGTTTTGCTCCTTCTCCAAGGTCTCCTCTTCTGTCAGAAGTGTGCAAATACATCCTCATTGCACTGGACAGAAATTCTCAAGCCCCAAATGCTTAGGCTGTGGCACCTGGAATTCAATTTTCCACCGCCTCTTTTGGCCACAGCAAACATCACAGGCTCCATCCATGCCCGCTCCAGTGAGTGTGTGCAAAGCTCAGGCTTTGACCTCAGGACAGCTGCCCCTCTGCCCTGAAGACATCACCATCTACTGGGCATCCCTCAACCTTACGCCATACAGCTTTTTTCTCTCAGTCCATTTATCACCCCTCTACATCAACATTAACATTAGAAAGCGAGCAAGTAGACTTTCTTTATCCCCATCCATTTAGCCCTATATTCCCTTCTGAATTAAGTCATGTCAAGAGTTTCCAGTCCCACCCTCCTAGGTGGGACAAGGCTGTTTCTTGCCAGAGCAGGAACCTCTTCTTTGTCTCCAGTGATGGAGAAACACATAGAAAGCAGTACTCAAAGTGCCACAGGCATTTAGAAGCACAGCTGGGCCACTGCACAAACAGGTAGACACACATAGGAGAAGTGGGAGAGGATGACTGGGATCTGAGAGCACAATGTGCATCACCTAAGGTATAAACCAGCCAAACACCACCAAAGACTTCCTCTAACTGACCACATCTTGGGAACTGTCTTCATTCTGCAAAATGCTTGAGCATTTATAGGTATGGGTAGACGCACAGACTCTGAAAGTAAACTTACTTTGTTCTTTGGAAGTGTGTGGGGATGTACAGACACAGAGACTGCATCCTGATGCAAGAGTTAATGGCACTTTTCACTTCAGTGTGTGAATTCCTGCAAGGCCAGATTAAACATCTCTGCCACAATATCACACTTTTACTGCTGTACATGTCACTGTCCTGCTGCCACTGACCTCAAAAACACAGCTGCAGTGTCAGGATTGGCAATGCTTCCAACATCATTCAAATAAACAAGCAAACTCAATGTGTAGCCTCAGCTGGTTTCACTTCTGCAGCACACCTGTACAAAACCAAGGGGACAGTTCCTTGAGCTGTTACATCTCACAGCTCCATGGCTGTGGAACCAGCTGAGGAACCATCTCTGTTACAAGAGGTACCTCAACCACAAATACTTCTGAAGAGAGCAGTTATTAAATGATTTCCTCCAAAAGCTACAGCTGAAACCATGAAGAAATTCCTGACACAGCACCTATGGCCCTGCAACACTTGGCTGCTGTAAATGCACTGCCCAACGCCTGCCTTGGGGGCTTTGGAGCAACCATGGGGACAAAGCTTAACACCCTCCTTCTGTTGGAAACTTCCCACCTCCTCTTAGGAGACCCCTGCAGGTGCAGCCCTGCCAGATCCTAAAGTCTGCTGATTTTGCAGGTTTATTTTTGTATTCCAATTTGGAGAAAAAAAAACCCTAAGACAAAACCAAAAAACTTCGCAGTGTCCTTCACAAATACCGGAGCACTACAGATGTCCATAGAGGCTGTCGACCCCCTGTGTACTCAGTGCCTGGCCAGCCACACTGGCCATACAGCCAGAGGTGCTGGAGGTCCAAGCTCCAGAGGAGCCAGGCTGACAGCAAACCAGTCCGACTAGATTTTGGAAGTTGCTGAGATTCCTTCTGATTTGGAAACGTTTCCTCAGACTCTTTCAGGACAGCTAGGGAAAGAAGAAGGAATTAAAATAAATCTTGGTTTTGTTCTCACTCAAGACAACCCATTTGCTTCCCTTCTGACCCTTTCAGCATGACATGGTGTTGGGCTCACGCAAGTGCAGGTCTCCATTCTGCCTCCCCACTGCAACACAGCTCAATTCCCTTAAGCTTTCTGATCTTGCCACATGGACGCTTTTGTCAGGCAGAATTCCCCCGTGCAGGAGCAGAGATGGGCTTCAGCTTCTCCTTTCCAAAAGGCCCAGCCACTTGAGCTGAATACCCACCAGGCACAGAAGACCCACCACACATGCCTGAGATGCTTCAGTTCACCCCAGGAAGGGATACCTACCTGCCAATACACATCCACATTCATAAGCACCAAATGGAAAATATCTGGAACATAGACATCATTATAGACATCAGGATATACCTGATCTTACTTGTAAAAGTCAATCCCCTGCACATACAAGTTTGGGGGCTTTTTGCCATGGAATTCCTGCAAACTAGACTTGAAAAGGTGACGTTCCTACCTTGTAATGCACAAGAAAGGCAATCAAAAATTGTCAGGAATGACAACGCCCAACTGTGTGCACTCTGCAAAGCTGGATAAAGAGTAATATCATCAAAATTCAGTTATCACATGCCCTTCTGCACAGCTAATCCAGCTCCCCTATTCTACCTTTAATTTCCAGGAGTGATGTATCTGTTAAACTCATCCTCATTCTGGCTTTGTGTTTTAGCCTAAAAAGCTTTTAGGGTTTTTTTGTTCATTCCAAAATGGTTTTAATTAACAATTACCTGTTATTTTCAAAAGCTGCTGCGATTACCAAACACTGAAGTTTTAACTCAACCCACATTTATCTGTTCCCTGTGCCTTTATGAAACGGGTTTATCCTGTAGGGCTGCTGTTAGTGGAAGCTTTGTAAGTCAAAAAGCAGAAACGGGCCCTTAGTGTGCATACAGGGAAAGAACAGAACTTAATCTGTTTTGGACCTTTAATTCAATACAATACTGTCCTTTTATATATATATATATATATTAATAAACAGTAAGTGTTTATTAGAAAAACAGGGACACCTGGAAAGTTACTTCACTAAACGCAAAGGTTTCATGTTTCCTATTAACTTAAGAATTACATGGTCAGGATTTTACAATTTGTGGTTTCTTTGAGATTGTTTTGGTTATAGGCAAATGTGCTGTGCAAAATACAAAGGCAATAATCTCTCTGAAACTGCTGACGACCAGGTCATTAAGTAAGGTGGCTGGCTCCGTTTCATGAACTAAAGAACACTGTTAGACGAAGGAATAACGTTTAAAAGTTGAGGCGACTTCTGTAAGTGCTCACACTGATGACGAGCGCAGGATGATTGCACAATTAATTCTTTGTGGCATGCACAGAAATCTGAAGCCCTAACTGTGGTCGTGTAGAATCTCAGTCATTCTGGTGCAGGGTGCTAGGCAAAAACACGTTTGAATTCTCCTTTTTGTACAACTAGGTGTACCGAGGTTCAACTCCTAGAGCCAAAGTGACACCTAATAAAGGTGAGGCAAAGAGGAGATGACAAATAATGGAAAGTTGTAATATATACCATAATAAAACCTTGGATTTTACTGTTTATTATCCTTAGTGAAGCAGAAGTTCATACTCCTGCACTGCACATTTCATTAGTGTGCGCAGTAATGCCTGGATGAATTTGAGAGCAAACCCTGCTGACCTTACTAATACAAGCAGCCCCGCTGCCTCTCGGATTGTGTTTCACACAACCACAGCTCACTCCTGCAACACTCATGTTCCAGAAGATAAAGGCTACTTTATAGAACATGCTGTTTGACACGCAAGACTGCCATCCATATTTACATATACATATGTAACTACTTGTCAACCTGCAAATCAAAGGTATGTTTCCGATTATATAGAGAGAACCTCTTTGTAGGAATGAGAAATTTAATATATTTTATATATAGGCATAAATGAGAACATTTTTATATATATATTTGTAGATATACACATATTTTTATGTATTTTTTATATATTTCATATACACATACATACATAAGTATAAAAAAAATTAAAGTTCTACAAATAGACCCAACAACTTCAGTGGAAACAATCACAGGAAGCGCCGAGAGATTATAGCTGTCCCCCAATAAAGTCTTACGGATAAGAGGAAAAAGGAAACATAAAGAAACGTGACTATTACTTTGTATTTCAGTGCTCGGGTTATTATCTACATCTTAGAAGGCTTGGATTTGACAACCCAGATAATAGCTTTCCTGTAGTAAAATTGCCTTCCCTCTCTGAAGAGCACAGCTGGACATCAGGGGGTTTAGGGCAGTAATATAACAATCAGTGGGCTAAAACCATCTATCCTGAAGACATACACGTTCCCTATAAAGGCTGCACACAGTGCTGCATCCAAAGAGGTTTCTGCTTCCAACAGCCAATTCCCATCTTTAAATCAGTTACGACTTAAGTACTGGTAAAAATTCTGTGAATGCCAGAGAAGTTCCCCTATGGTTACAACTCCCAGAGCCTGATCCCTTCATGTGCTCTTCCAAATCTGCTTGTCAGCCCCAAGGATGCCACACTAATCTTCTCTGCATCATTCCAGTTTTAGTCTATATACCACTAAAAAATCCCCAGCCTTCTTTAATCCTAGCACCTGTGGTTTTAATCACCACAGGAAATCCTGTTTCCACTAAAGTCAGTAAGACTTAAAATATCAGCAGAGGAAAATGATCGGATTCACTAACTAAAAATAAAAGTAATTTTAAAAAGAGGGAGAAATATAAGCCCAGTGGTTTATATACTAGCGTGTCTTGACATCTACTTATAGCAAGCATGACAAAGTAAAGACAGCAGAATAAAAGTCATCCCTTTAATCTCAGTGTTTGAACTCCTGACCTGCATCTCTTCCTCAGTGTTACAGCTGTTCCCTTCTATTTCTGAACTGCTTAGCGATGATTTGGTTACACCTCATTAAGTAACACGTAAATAATAGCTACAAACACTGTACTCCTAACAGAGGTCTATAGCAGTTTATTCAACAACTGAAAACAACAAACAGAGAAACTCAAACACAAAACAAAACTCACAATATAAAGCTTTTGTGCTGCACTAACCAAACTAGCTCCAGAGAAGGTCTTTGTTGCACCTCTCAGCCTTATACATTTTTAAGCTCATTTTTTGTGCCTGGCTACCAAAACCAATGAAACCAATGTTCTTGAAGGGCTGATCAAACCACACCTTTTCAGCTGGATGGTTTAAGCTTGATGATTCAATCTACAGACAGAACACAAAGACCCATTTCTGTGACAGTGATAATTCCAAGCCAGATTTAGCTTATTTTAGAGCTGGATCTAGAACAGACCACCCATATGGAGTGGTAAAGGTGTCAGTACCTACACCTCCTAAATCGATGCTCTGTCTGGCTGTAGGCCATCTGAAGAACTTATGTAACACCCCTATTTTTAAGCTCTAACAGCATATACAATTCTCCCCTACCTGGATGGTTTGCATTGGGAGCGTGCTTAGTAAAGTGCCCTCCAGAAGGTGGACCAACTGAGAGCACCTTCCCTACCATCTAAGGCTGGCTCTGGAGTAAGGACAAAGACCTTTAAAAGAACAAGGAAAAATCAGAAGAACTGTGGTATTTTTCCACACCTATATTTCTATATTTTCTAGAAAAATGAGAGAAAGGTTTTATGCAAACAAGATTTAAGAACAACAGATACCAAGAATGGAAGGGCTGTATTAAACATATCAAAGCCCAATTTGTTCTTTGGACATGAACTTCTCTATCATGGATATAGAACGACAGCTGAAATGCTTACGCTCACAAATGTGTCATTTGAACATCAACCTCATTAACAGCTAAGTCACAGCTTAGAAAAGCCTACATATTGGCTGGGAAATGCAGACCCTAATATTGATGTTATAAAAAGACACAGATGTATTTCCCTTCTTACCTGAACTATCTTCATTACGAAAAACTTATTTCACTCCTGCTTTAATTCTAAGCAATGACACCAAAACTTAAAATAATCCTCCAGCAATTAAAAAACAAGGCAGACACAGGAGATGGAGAGGACAGCAGTGGCACCAGCAGTCCTGATGTGACCTGCTGACTGCACTGGTACATCAGAAAGGTGTTCAGCACCCTTCAAAGCCTGACTGGTCCCTTTGTTAACACAATTCACAAAAATGAATGGCAATTTATCATCCCATCAAGCTGGATTTGTTTGATCAGTTTTCTTACTGGAAGTGTATTTATACTTAGGTCTAATACATTGTTTTGGCAGAGTAACAAGCTCTTAAAGAAGCCCTTAAAGACGATCGAGTGTCTGCAGCATCTCTCTTATGCTGAGAGACTGCGGGAGCTGGGCTTGTTTAGTCTAGAGAAGTCCGAGAGGGCATCTCATCAATGCAGATCATTATCTCAAAGGCAGGTGCCAGGAGGATGGTGCCAGACTCTTCTCAGTGGTGCCCAGTGACAGAACAAGGAGCAGTGGCCATAAGCTAAAACACAAGAAGTTGAACCTCAACAGGAGGAATAACTTCTTGACACTGAGGGTGGCAGAGCACTGAACAGGCTGCCCAGGGGGGCTGCGGAGTTCCAAATCCACCATGGACGTGTCTGTGTAACCTGCTCTGGGTGGCCTTGCCTTGGCAGGAGGTTGGACTGGATGACCTACAGAGGTCCCTTCCAACCTTAATGATACTGTGATTCTGTGAAACTGAGGATCTTGCCTGAAGGTTCTGAAATTCATAGTCTTTTTCTGTTATTATGAAGTGACACCAAGCAGAAAATTGTGAAGCCTTTTCTCATTAAAAGAAAATATTTCTTAAGCACATAACAAAATACTGTCAAGTATTTCAGTCACCTAAAACACAACTGTATGCAAAACTACACTACTGTTAGCAACATGTACCTGTGCAGCATCCTTTACTTATAAACCATAAGCTCTTTGGAACTCATTGGGATTGTAACTGAGGTAGCAGACCTACACAATGATGGATAAGCTATGAACATGGGTTTGGTCACCTTTCATGTCTAAGGAGCACCGTGAGATGATGAATGGATGGATGTCCAGGCAGGTATGTGAAGTCTCAAAAAAGTAAGCTCACGTACTAAGCTCAAGTACTGAGCCCTGTAGTAACAGTTTTCATTCCGCTGCCAGACCTCAGACACTCTTCTGAAATGGAAGCAGAGCAGTATTTGTCCCTGGAAAGCAAAAGGCTGCTTCAAAAGCACACTTCTAAAAATCTGCCACTGACAGAGTTGGCAATGAAGCCTAGGACTGTTGATACTCGTATTTCTACCTGCAACTACCTACCCTCGTAATACATCATTGCTTACATACACTGTGATTTATGGATCACTTGAAAAACAAAGAAAATCCTCTTTAGATAAAATATACACAACCTGAAAGTTAATGCAAACATCCACATAATCAAGAAAACTTTCCATTACCATTTTGTTTGGATCAAGCAACACTTGTATGTACTCCCATTCAGAACAAGAATAGGAAAGTCCTTTTCTGGGAAAGAAAAATTCCAACGCAACAAAGTAACTGAATAGCCACAGGCTCTCAGTCACAACCTCCAAGATTACGTTCATAATGTAGTTTATAATGGGTTCATAAATGGCTAGTGAAATCTTTAAGTACCTCAATATTCAAACAAGTTTTAAAACTATCACAAACAATCCTGTTATGTCCTGTTTGTGATCAAACATGCCTGTAATAGACATGGTTTGAAGACCTGATTAGTACATAACATCGGCAGGCTGTATACTCAACCACTTCTAAATTACACATTAAGTTTCTGATAAGAAGTGTAACCAGCGTATCTTTTAAGTGACCTATTTCTAGTAATTATTTAGTCACTTCTGAAAACACTTATGTCTGTAAGAAATCCTTGTGCTATCAAACCTCAGTGCAGGTCTGATCCTGGTTAGCAGTTCACAATTAACACCACATATACTGAAAACAGAATTAAGAAACACTAGGAAAATGTTGCAAAATAATGCTCTAAAAGCTCACTCACTGGCACAAGAGAACAGGCTATTAAAATCACTGAGGCAATGTGAAGAAATAATGGGTTTTATAAGTATTCCTAAAATCACCTTCCAAAGTGCCTCTTGGAAACCATTCGTGCTCATGAGGTCACATGTGAAGACCTGACGAAAGTGTCCTAATTCATTGTACAATTTGTTATCCAGCAGATTAAACACATGGATTTAAACAAAAAGAAATCATTCCAAAGGATGAAGCATTACACAAGCACAAGCATCTTTGTTGTTGAAGCTATTCAGTTTGACTGGAGTTTTATTACAACATATCCCTTAAGACAGAACAGCAATTAAACAGATGCATTTGAAAACAAAACGGTTTGTCTAAGAAATATCAGCCATTCTTATCAGTCTGAAAAAGAATGATAAAGCAAAAGCCTTTATCTGCCAGATCATCTACAGAGGTGAAACCTTTGAGGCTTACATACTGACAAGAGGCTAAAAGCTACAGCTTTAGAACAGGAGTAAATCAACAGCATTCCATAATTTGGTAATCAAGAATTCTCCAGTGTCTACCACTGAGGTCCTAAAGTCCAAGTTTAACATCTTATTTAGCACAAGGATACTATCTATTTATTAAGATCCTAAGAGTCTTCCCTTCCTCAACCCTTCTCCTGGCCTTCTTACTGCTTACCTCAGCAAGTCTTGAAGAAATCATTGAGCAATTTGCAGGGGCTGGAAGTGAACAGCATTGATGACTGCTCTGTGTGGATATTAACTATGCCAGGACTCATTTCATAAGAATGAGGAGTTTGTCATTTTAAGTTGCGCAGACTGTTATGTGCCAGATGACTTCTACTTCTGCCTTCCTCCCCGGAGACAGCTACTGAGCCAGCTCTGAACAGATGCAGCTTTACAGACCACCTTCTTCTGGAAGCATCAGATAGTCAGAACACTTTTATGGCCTCCAACCATTTCTCTCTCTAAAACAAAGCACACATACACAAAGCCGTATCTCCATTAGAAAACAGTTTCCAGCTCTTTCGTTCTGAGAACGTGCCTCACAGCTGCAGAAGTGGGAGCTCTTCCCTCCACGTTTTAGCAGGGAAGACGATATGATGCAGTACCATCACGCACAGCAAGGATACTCCACCATCACCCATCAAGTGATCAAGCAGGCTGCAGAAAAGCAGACAGAAGATGGCAAGATGGTTCTCTTTCTATTTTCTCCATAGGCCAACTCATGCTCCTTGCTGAAAAAATACTTAGCACAATTAACATAAAGAGAAATTAGATGAGAGGATAAGAAACATGGGGGAGAGCTCACCCTGTGCCTCTTCTGAAAAACCACTTTGTTGCTTTGCATGTAATCCATACAATATTAAACTCTACATATTCTAGAGTTGGCCTGAATCCTAACAAAACTGGAACCACCCCATCCTTATTGGCTTTATATAGATAGGTACAGAAATACACAAAGTTGAGATGATTCATGCTCTCTGGAATGAAGGGCAGCGGCAGAGCTTTGCTTAAGCAGAGATATTCATGGGAGCAGGCAAAACAGACCAAGCACTCTGCTGGCTGGGAAAAGCTGCTGAAGGTTGTTCTTGGTAGCTATGGAAAAGGAAGAACATTACTGGAAAAGTGGGTGGGGAGACGGGTAGAGCCTGATCCCACAGCTGAGAAAGGAGACTGGAAGGGGTACGGGCCAAACAGGGCTTAGCTCTTCTCTTGAACTGCTAGCCCATTACAATAAAGCTTGTGAAGTAAGTTGTCCACCAAATGCCTAAAGTTAAAATACACACTTCCATCTGCCACAAAGAGTCTGGAGCTTATTTCACTTTAGGAGGTAGTTACCAATCTAAGTTACTCTAGGAGTTTGTCTGCATATGGCACAACTAAAGGACATGGCAAAGATAAGGTACTATCTAAATCTAAAAAGTGTTTGATATACATAGAGTATTATGCTTCTGAAAAGGTAAGAAATGCTCTCCACTTACAGGCAAAAAGTACTGCTATGAAATGGAGGCTCAAGGTATTTTTAGCAATACCAATATACTCCAAGTTTTTCTTAAATACACAAGTGATACTTCATTGCTTTACTCAAAACATCACTTCAAAAATGCACAAGTAAAATTCAAACACCCAAGTATTCTAGAATCTGAGAGTATTTTTAATGTCACAATGTCACTGTTCCTAAGAAAAACTAGATTACTTTCCAAAAGTTGGACCTCAGGCAGATACTGGCGATATCAAGTGAAAGAGCAACCGCAGATTTAAAAATGCTGATGTAATTTTTCCACAGAAACTAACTGAACCCTGTAGAAAGAAAGCAATGTCAGATCAGGCTATTATGCTGCTATCCTGCTTAAGTAGCTACTTGAAATATTGTAGTCTTTGTTTCGCGCTAATGAGATGCCAACTCTCACTGAACAGCTATACAGATATCTGGCCTTCAGAAGCCAGGATAACCACATGTCAAACTTCTGTGGTTTTGCTACTTGGTATTTTGGGTGTATGCCTTCATTTGTGATAATAAATATCAGGCCACAAACTAATGTCTCCTCAGATATCTAATATGTCTAACACTCAAAGCAGCTTGAAAATCTAAACATTTCTGCTGCTAGCTTTGAGCTCTCCTCAAAGAAATTATGCTACAATATCTACACCAGATGAATAGGCTAGGGATAACACAAGCATTGCCAGTTGTTAGGACGCGTTTCTCTGCCATTTTGTACTTTTTTTTCTCCTGAAGCATACACAAAGTTCAAACCCTCTCCCCTCCTCAGTGCCTTTGTTGGGAAAATTTAAATCCACTGTCTTACACAGATTTCAATGCAATCTTCCATATATGCAGGTACAAAGAAAGGTTTGTATGCCAGTCACCTATAGAAACAGCCAGAATAGTACTGTGCTTTTAAAGTACCAATTAATAGGCCCCAAGGCACTTTCTTCACATAGGAAATGGGGAAATGCAATAGAAAAGTTAAACAACTGACACAATATCAGACAGCCAGTCTGGAACAGTGAAGGCAGCAGAATTCAACCTCAGCCTCTCATTTAGAACACCTTAATCACAATGCACTTCCTTCTGTATGCATATGCTTATAAGGAATATATTCTTATTATGTATGTTAATAATAACATATTCACAACTAAACAACTGATTGGGAAAAACTGCTGTGGCTTGAACAAAGACAAATAGTGCGACCCTCACAGATGTCTTCCTAAATCTGCTACTGTTACAGTATGCACCTAAGAGGAAGGGCTTTTGTTTGACCCTTTACAGACCTCAGGAATTAGCATTACAGCTGCCTAAACCCACAGGATGTATTCTGGAGGTCCAGCTCTGTGCTGAAAAAGGCCAGAACACCAGAACTGCAAATAAGGAAACACTGAACACAATTTTATGCAGTATTGCTAGAAAAGCCCTCTCTCCTCCAACAAAAATAATAGCAATGATTGTCCTTTCCTCTCTTATCAGTCTCTTAGCTTATACAACTTCAGACTTGCAATGGAAAAACCCATACTTCCATATATACAACAAAATATAAAAGCCAATCAGTAGGGTCAAGTCTCTCCTTTTACAGTTATGTTTCCAGAATTGTCTCCAATCAAACTAATGCTCCAAGACCAGAACTATCACATTATGGTAACTTTTCTTTACTATCTACAAAACCTTTTCTGGCCAAAGTAGTAAAGACTCTATAGGAGTCTGATAACTTTACAAGGTGACGGCATTTCTGTGTTTATTGTCAGCCATTTCTATTGCGAATTGCTAACAACTTTCAAAGTGCAATGCTGATTTGGAAATGCAGGCATACTAATACAACACTTGCCATGACTAATGTATAAACTTTTAATGACCTTGGCAAAATCAGTCTTTCGTTGGGCAGGTGCCACTATTTTGACTGTACAAAATGTTTTGGAAATATGTTGAAAATTATACATGTTTTGGAAAATATTTCAGGATTTCAGTATAGCAAATGAAGCTGTATTAAATAAAAGTTTGACATGAAGGAGAAAACACTCCAAAGTTGCACAAGTCTTTTCCTTTTTTTCTTTAAAAAGTGTTGTACATTCACAGAATGCTGACTTTTTATCCAAAGAAAATAAAGACGATAAAACATTATCTTGAATGGTTTTCAGTTTCATTCAGTCACTGTCATCTTGTTTCAGACCACCTCCTTCTTCAATACTGCCCTCTCCATCACTTTCCTTGTCCCAGTCTTTCATAGATGCTCCCATCATGAAGTCATCACGCAGTATATTCCATTCTGGACCCTCTTCAGACTTCACTTCATCCTGAATGATTGAGGGAAGAACAGAGAAAGATGAGATCAATGTGAAAGGCAGTAAAAGATGGAAGCTCTTCAAGCAATCAGAGTAACGCTTCTCACACAATTTGAATCTGTTAGCTCTATATGCAAATGGTACACAGAAATACACAGGTCAATCATAAATGACTTGATGATAAAAAGCAAACTTGTTTTAACCAACCAATAAAAGAAATATGGGAACAAAACAATTGCTCCTCGTGGATGAAACGGTCAACCCTGGGCATGGCTTCCTTTATTAAAATCTTTCATGGCAATCAGAATGGATCCATGATATCATTTATTAACCCCGGGGTGCTGCTTCATTAGAACACTTCTTGGCACATTTTTAAAACACAAATATGGATTTAATAAAGGGCTAAACCCCCCCCTCAATTTAATATTTAACATATTCTGTGATACATGAAACAAATCCCCTTTATGTGGACTATTACCTCACTACCTGGGCTTGTCATATGGTACAAAGCTGCCTCTAAAAGAAGCAAACTTGGTCTACACTTAGCAAGCCAACAACACCTAACTCCAAATTTCCTAACTCCTGAAAGTGGATAAACTGAAGACACACTACGTGGACTGGTGAATAATAAATAAAAGCAACAGAAGTATAGTTTTAGGCTAGCACTGAAAACAGCTCTTGGTTGCAGCTCTTCGAAGGGACAGATCATACTTGGGCAGTGCAACAGCCCCATCCTGTGGCAACAGTTTTAAAGAACAGCTTGAAGCTATTCCTGCATTCTTCCTGAAGGAAAACACTAAAACCTGTTCAATGAACTGAATGATTTCAGTGGTTTAAGACTTAGTAGCAAAATTCTTCTGAGGAACAACATGGCTCAGTGTCCAGCAGGTAAGCAAAGAATCGTCCTACTAAAGTGGAATCAGGGGCATAGAAAACAACAACTTATTTTTGCAGACTCTTTAAAACAAAGTTAATACAGGTATCTCAGGTGTGCTTTTCCCACTCCCGTGCTCAACAGGACAGACCTCAACTGACTCATTTAACTACCATCTACTGATACTGTACAAGGCATGGAGGTTCTCTCTTGAAGCATCCTCTGCAGACACAGATTTGATGACTAGATGCAAAACCCATAGTGAATGTGATTGCTGTAGTCACTTGTTCATGCCTCTTCTCTGCCATGCATGTAGGAATACGTGATATACAGAGCCATAACATATATAGGCAGATGACATGCAAACTCTGGTAGAGAGCAGCATCCAGAATTTAACAGCAGGAGAAAGGAGGAATAGAGAATGTAGGTCCATCACTGTAAATCTAACACATCATATCACACCAGCAGAAGCTGAGTACAGAAAGTCTGCCAAACGAGGTATTTTTAATAAATAATCAAAGCGGAAATGCTAAATGTCACTTCAGCACCTCTTTTAAAAGAGTACTGTCACAAAAATGGGGTAATAAGTCTTAACACTTCCCTTCCCAAAAAGAAGCTCTCAGGACCCAGTCCCAAGATGGATTTTTTTGTCTTCACAGCTGTTCTCAGTAACACATACTCCTAAAGGTAACTCACCCATTGCAACAACCCCCCTTTTCCTCAGGTATGGCCTTCTAACCACCTTCTATTCTTGCAGCAATTCACTTCAAATACCCAGTAAATCCTGAAAACATCATAGACAGGGTAATCAATTACCTGGAGTTAAAGAGTTACAGATAAGGTAGGTCCCTTACACAGACCTGAAGGTGTTAACATGAGACCAATCTGTATTAGGGCAACACAGGTACTCTGCTGTGGGACATAAGCAGACAGTAGCTTCCCCCCCAACACCTTAACTGTCTTTCAGTTGGTTTCTGTTTACCCTTGCAGAGTAGGGAAAGGCTGAAAGCATTACAAAAGTCACCAAGCAGAGAGCTTCATTTATCCCAGACCTTCTATAAACCACCGTTTGAACATGCCACAGAGTTAAATTTGAAATACCTGAATGGAAAAAAACCTCACCTCCCTTACAAAACAATGCATTTTTCCCCATTTCTTTTCAATAATAAAACCAACAGAAAATCCTTTTTTTTTCCCCAGATGTGCAGAACAGGGGGTTGGGGTTTGTTTTTTATTTCTAAATAGCACAAACCAATTCATTATTGTCAGCAATGACAGTGAAAGGCTGAGGGGCTTGAATAGCCCAATGCTCAAATTCATCACAAGCTACTATTCAGCCTTCTTTCTGGCTATGTCAAGTGAACAACAGGACAAAAGAGGGATACTGATCCTTCATTGCATTACCCACTATGTAAGGGACAACAAAGGTTTGAATAGAGTTTTACAACAAGCCCCAAGGAGAGGCAGCATGTCCATGCCTCAGAGATGAGGATTAAATGCTTGAAGCAAATATTCAATCAATTTTAAGCAAGCCTTCCCAGTGAAGAAAACCCCATGTTTAATATCTTCATTCCTAACTCATTTACTGCTCTATTTTCCTCTCAGAATAATAATAAAGAAAAAAACCAAACAAACCTATTGTAGCACAAAACATTCCTGGAGTCTTAAGAAAATCCACAGCAAGACTATTCGTATAACCAACAATTAGCTCAACTGTCACATTGCTTCCCAACTTGCTGTGTGTAAGAATGTTGATACACTTGGGTTTTCAGTGCCATAATCTGGTTTCATCTGAATAAAACAAAACTGATTCTTGGCACATGGAAAATAAACCAGCTTTCATTCTACAACTTTTCAACCACTTTTGAACTTCCAGTCAGTTGCTTGTCCACATCTCCCACATTTCACTACAGCACTGAAGTCCCCTTTGAACATCCCCAAATGAAAACAGAGCAGGCTATATGAACATTGACATGTGATGCCACATAAGGTGGGTCCTTCAGTAAGGCAAAGAGTGAAAAATTCTGGTGTTGCTTCCCCCCCCCTTATTATATATATACATACATTTGAACTTTTTTTTTTTTTGCCTTTCTTGGCAAGCTATTTCAAAAGGTCTTAGAGATAGCAGTTAGTGAAGTATCTCAGGAGTTACTGGTACATGACAACATACTTGTTATCATGAACTAAGATGGAACAAAATGCACAGCATGGTTACTTTAGTGCAGATACTTGGACAGACCAATGGTCCAGTAGAAAAGAGATGATCTAAATAAAACAAACACCGTCTCGCCTCCTTGGTGTGCCACCTAAGCTATCACAGCATTAGCTCAAGTCTGACACAAGTAGCAGGGACATACTTTCCAAACTAATTATTTTTGAAGACATATCCTTTAAAATCTGCACCAGAAGAAGATGAACGGAAATTTGTAGCCAAGTCCTAATAAAATCGCGCACCCACCAAAACCCAAAGCTTAGGTCTGTCACCTAGAACAAACAGCCATCCCTTACAGGATCTGTGATAGAATTGCCTCCTGGATGATTTTGGAGTAACTGGTCTATGAAAGCCCCATGGCATCATCAGCAGCTACATGATCAAGACCATGTTAGAAATCTCCCTATTTCAGTTCATCTCTTCATGGAGCTACATAATCCACTCTTGGTAAATGACATAACAGTAAGTATCTTCAACTGAGACCTGCCAAACTCAACACCAGAGTTGTGGCAGACTGCACTGCCACTCAGGTGGGGCACAGATCCTCTTTACCCCTTCTGAAGTTGTCAGGAGTAACAGTGGGATACTTGCAACTGCACATAGCTGCTTCAGTCTGCGACAAGTGCCTTAGCTCAAAGCCTGCTTCCTTTGAAACCTTAAGGGAATTAAGTTCAGTCTAAGTCACGTTGTCATTTTCATCTGCTGCTTCACTGGCAAAGCAACATCCTAAAAGCCAGAGCTTTTCAGAACCCTACACACAAGCAAACCAAAATCCCATAATGCTTCTTGGCAAGTAATGGCATGAAAAGCTGGATCTTGAAATCAGATTGCACAGATTAAAGACAGCATTTGACTCTGCTTCCCACCAGCTCATGTCACTTGAGCATACCAGTTTCGGCATATGCAAAGCAGCACATATACATATCACTGCAGAGATTTCACTACAGCCTGTGTTCAGAAGACAGTAACTGCAGGGTATTAACAAATGGACCTTTCAGACCTAGGAATTACAACTGACACACTGGGCTCTCCATGCCTTTGCTCCAAGTACAAAATGAAATGCCAGAGCTTGCAGGGCCATCTCTCTTTACATCTCTCATGTCCCTGAGGTTGCAAGGGCATCCCTCATACAATAAACGTTTATTTGTACCTGTCAGGGAAGGAATTTCTAACATAAATATCTCTCAAACAACAACTTTAAGCCCTGAGAAAACAATTACAACATGTCTAATTAATTTGAACTGCCTCCCCAAGTTCCTCTGTTTTGCTCAGTACAAACATCTGAGACCTTGAAATACA
Organism: Amazona ochrocephala; assembly: GCA_039720435.1. Classification (NCBI taxonomy): domain Eukaryota; kingdom Metazoa; phylum Chordata; class Aves; order Psittaciformes; family Psittacidae; genus Amazona; species Amazona ochrocephala. Next base: position 112,671,015 of record CM077878.1, on the reverse strand, counting down.
GGGAGGCTTTTGTCATGACAAAGTTAAAAAGCGTAACTGCCAAAACGCATTCTCACATACAGCTGACAATTACCTTCCCAGCCAGTCTGCCTCTTGGTCCCAATGACTGCTGCTATTCTGTTTCTCATCCCCACGCAAGTTGGTTTATACCTAGCTCAAAAGCCCTTAGCATAGACGTACACCGAGGTGTGTTAAATCTCAATTTAATAAAACAGAAAATTAAAACACACTTGGTAGAAGAGAAAGGAAATTGAAAGCAAAGAACATCAGCATAATCATTTCCCCTAAATTTGCTTGCAGAGATATCCAAGCTCACAGGCTAAGAAAGTAAGATTCCCCCAGGCCAGGAAGAAATAAAGGAAACTGCAGCTGAAACAACTAAAGCAGCAATATAATCAGAAAACAAATTATTTTTAACAGAAAAATACTCAGATTTAATCATCAGTGCTGTTTACAAGTTTATCTAATTTGAATTATGGTGAGATCTTAACTATAAGAAAAGATTCCTATGTACACCCGATCCCACAGAACTGGAAACTGCTACTATTTTGAACTTTTGAGCTGAAGTCTCACAGCGACCCACTTTGGGAAGCATTTTTGAGCATGCAGAACATTCAAACTGCACAACAGCAGTCTATTCTGCTGCAGCATAATTCTGCACAATCATTTATTCCTTAGGGTGACAGTTACTCAATACCTATTTGCATCCTCCCTCTAAATGAGAAATCAGAGTGACTGAACTAAATTGCCTTGGCATATCTGAACTGACTCTACAATGTGGATGTCAACGGTGACACAGGAGATTTACTCACACCACATGTCACACAGATTCCAGCGGGCACAAGAGGGGGTGTCAGTAAATCTTACAGTGTGAGATTTACACTCACTCTTGTGCACACCAGAATCTGCACTGGCGCTCCTAGTAAATAACAATGAAATGTTTTTAGTGTGTTTTGAAACCTGTTATTCCTGTTCAAGTTCTCTTCAAATAACACACCAGAATTATTACTACAAGCACAACAAGTACTGATTTTCCTTTTGAGCATAGCCAGAAGACCACCCAGAGCTTAATGACCTGCATGAGGAATCTTCCCATCCTCACATCATCCTCTAGGATTTACTACAACTGAGGATGTGTGAATGAGAAGGAATGCTTTGGGTTGGCATGCAGAGGCTTAAACATGCCCCCACCTTAGAGGGGTCAGAACTGAATTACAGAATTTCTAAAAGCAAACATTCAACTGGACTTAAGAAAATTCATTAGCACTGTTACTAAATGCTCAGTTGCAAAGATGAATCACAGAAAGCGCTTATGCGAGAACACATTTCTTCAGCCTTAGTTCATCAGAAACCTCAAAGATCACTATTTCTGTCAGAAAAAGCAAAAAATAACTTAAGAATCCAAGCATGACCCAGGACCCTCCTGCACTCAGGGCACTCGGGAACTCCTCAGCCTGTGCTGTACTCCAGCTCTCATAGCAGCCATCTCAGAAAACCTTCAGCTGCACAAGCAATTCTACCATCCTGCAGTAATGAAGACATGATGGAATTTAAAGATCAGCTTAAATATTACGCATATCCACAACATCCTTGTTGCAAGTTGTGCAGTCCCCAAACCATCACGTTGAACCTGGAAAACATGCAGATACAGCAAGACCTAGTAAAAAGCATCTGGTCAAGACCTTCAAAGTGCATTGCCTCAGAAGTATTAATGTCTTTCAACAGCCTACTTTACACAAACATTTTTGTGTCACAACAGATCTTTCTTAGATGTCACCCATTTACACAAAGCACTTACGCGCTACCTCAGCTGGGAACCTAAAGCCTTCTGTAGGATTCTGTAACAGCTTGCCTGCTAACACGGTAAGGAAACATGCACGGTAAAGAAACATGCACGGTAAAGAAACATGCACGGTAAAGAAACATGCACGGTAAAGAAACATGCACGGTAAAGAAACATGCACGGTAAAGAAACATGCAGGCTCACAGCTGTTAGGAGTATATTTTGATCCTTTTTTAGAATAAATTAGCATCTTGCAGATTTTAGAATAATCTGAATGTGACTCAAGATTATTCCGTACAAATGATGCTGAAATACCCGCTGGTTTTCATTATGACTCAGCAAGAGGCATAACAGAATGAGTCCCAGAAGGTTGTCTCTAACAACGAAGGCTACAGTAATGACCAAGCAGGACTTCCAGCACTTAAGAAATCATCTCACAGAGTGGCTGATGAGGAAGAAGTGGGGCTAATAAAAAGCCTTCTCTTCCTGACTCAGGATTTCCACTTACATTCGAGTCCCAAAACAAATATAGGGATCCAAAAAACTATGAGGCAGGAGGGGGAGAAAATGGGGAAAAAAATATACAAAAGAACTATCTTTTCTGTAATTTTATTACTAAATATGAAATACTGAAGTTTTTATGACTACTAAGCAGCTTGTCTGGCTAAACCACCCTACACTCATTGCTCCTGCTTTCACTTAAGTGACTTTTGCAACATACCCTAAACGTTTCCAAATCCAAGGCTGTTTAATTTTATATTCCTGTAGTTTCCCTCACACTGTTGTGGGTGAGTGGCAAACTCATTATGCAACAGACCATACCCCTCAACATTCCCAGTCCGCTTTCAAAAAGCAGTTTAAACCTGAAGAGCGAATGTGTCATCTGCTCATGATCCCAATCCCTTATCTTTAACCATCTGGCTACCCCTTCTGTTCATCTCTAATCCTTCCATTTACTTCTGCATTTCTGTATGGGTTTTACCAATGCCTGCAGGTGGAGAAGAAATGGCACAGACCACATGCAGAACACCATCCAGGGTTCAGCAACAAACCCAAAAGAGATCAGATCTTTCCAAGAAGACAGCTTTAGTATCACTTGCAGTAACAAGTAGGATTAAAAGGAAAAAAAAAAAAAGAAGTGTGTTTTCTAATGCTTTCAGTAAATTTCAGAAACATTCTTTAAAAACAGGTCAGATTTTCCCATAGGAAAGAAAAAAAAACCACAAACCAAACCTGAATTTGACAACCTTCTACCCACTGGAAGCTGGAAACAGTCTGACCCACCACTCCTGAAGTCTACCAAGATAAATAGAAGAGTAGGTGCCCACAGAGGTGACCTCAGGTCATCACCTCATGAAATACAATAGGTAATTATTATCCAATTTCTCTCGAGGTGTATGTCCTCACTGATCACGTACTATCTCCACCTTAGAAGACAGCATTAAACCGGACCATGTGTGACTCATGATGACAAATGGGGACCTGGTGTTTCTGTGCGAGCAGTTGTCAGGGTTGCTCTCACTTTAGGCACCAGGACATGGGGTTGCATGCTTGACCTTCAGGTGCAGGGGAAGAGAACCTGGCAGGAACATAAAACATGAAGAGGACAAAAAAAGAGGTTGATGGGAACAGTGGAACAGTGCAAAATCACAATCTTTTTCCCTTTCTGACTTCCGATTACATATCTGAAAAAGACAGCAGAAAGCGAAAACTGAAGCTAAAACCACTGGGAAAAGGGTGAACCTAGTAAAATACAGCTGTCGCACGGCCCTTAATCCTCTTAACTGGAGCTGAACTCACAGTGTCAAATACTTCACATCTATAAATCAAATACACATTTAAATATTGACAAAGATCTACCATGTTTCCATGTTAACACAGATGTGTGTTACCAGGTATGGCAAAAGATAGGAAACTGAGCTTGTACATCCTAGAAACCTAACCCTGCTGGTGACGTATACTAGGTAAGTCAATACATCTTCTTGTACAAAGATTTAAAACAAAAATGTCACCATCAAACAACTTCTAATACTGCACAATAACCCTTTACCTTAAAAAATATAAGGAATTTAAGATATAACAAACTGGTGTCAGGTGGCACTTCATTTATCCTTAAGGATAAATGGTAAAAATCTGAATATAGCGTACAATTGGGTAGTCAGCAACCTTTTGGTACAAACCAAAAAACTACATTAAAATGCATCAGCTCCAAACATATAGGGGTGACCTTTGAGAGACTACACACACATTTGAGAAAAACAAGATACGAATGCACTATATATAAAGGAATCCAAATTCACAGAACCATAAAATGGTTACAGTTGGAAGAGACCTTAAAGCTCATCCAGTTCCAACCCCCTACCATGGTCAGGGACACCTTCCACTAGAGCAGGTTGCTCCAAGCCCCATCCAACCTGGCCTAGAACACTGCCAGGGATGGGGCAGTGACAGCTTCTCCAGACAACCAGTGCCTCAAGACCCTCATAGGGAAGAACTTCTTCCCAATGTCTAGCCTAAATCTACCCTCAGTCAATTTAAAGCCATGCTCCCTTGTCCTGTTACTACAAGCCCTTGTAAAAAGTCCCTCTCCAGCTTTCTTTTAGGTCCCCTTCAGGTATTGGAAGACTATTATAAGGTCCAGGCTGAACAAGCCCAACTCTCAGCCTGTCTCCAAAGCAGCAGTGCTCCAGCCCTCAGAGCATCTTCATGGCCTCCTGTGAACTCATTCGCTCCATGTCCCTCTTTTGTTGGGGGCCCCAGAACTGAATCCAGGTGGGGTCTCATGAGAGTAGAGTAGATGCTCCCGAGCATGTGATGGGAAGACATTTATTAGAATTGAGAGAACACATCTATTCTGGCTGCAGCTGAACTAAATTAACACTTGGCTGCACCCTCAAATCTGCTGGAACACATGCATGCCTGGTTACTCCTTCAATTAGTTGTGTAAAGCCAGCACACAACAGCTGTAGTAATAAACTTGTTACTCTGCAATGTCATTATCACATAAGAAAAAATGTTTCCTTACCACTGTCCCTTCAAACAGGTATATGGATGAAAACAAGATTTCCCCTTCCCCCCTCCCCATTTCTACACCCTGCAAAAAAGCAGAGCAACAGGGCAATGGCCAGTACTTACAAAGTTGCAAGAAGGAGGCTGTCACTCTAACAGGTTTTAAACATGTCTAATTTTAAGATGGAAAGCACATTCATATTCCCATCTAAAATGAAAAATTAAAGTCCCTGTGCCAGTTCATGCATCCCAGAAAGAACAACAAAGTCAGATGTGTAGTACTCCTTCTGCCCTTGAATAATTTTCAAACTACTGTTTAAAACTAAAATATTTATGAATATTAAAAGTCTTATGAAGAAAAATCTATAGCAAACTTGACTCTAATCACTGTTTTCACAGTGACTAGAGTCATTAAGTCACTAATAAGAGTCATTAATTTACTAAAGTAATTAAAGATTACTTCAAAAACACCAGGAGCATTTGTAAAATATACTTCAGGCAGAAGGAACATACCTAGAAAAGCATTTTATTTCAAGTCCCATAAGAGCAATAGCTGATATGAAAGAGCACTTGTATTCTTCAACACTCATCTTTCTTCCCATCAATAAATTATTTTAGAATAGGTACTATTTTGTGATTAATACACCCATTTTTTCCAGATGTCAACACAACACAGGAAGCAAACTGTACCTTCAAGTCACATAGTCAGCATGGTTTACCTTGATGATTACAATTACCTTGCACAATTTGGATCATGGTCACTGAAGCAGACCAGGAAATCCTGCACTGAAATGCTCTGCCACAGATCTTGTGTAAGGAAACTTACAGGCTGAAGCAAACACAGATGATTCAGAAAACTACGCTATAAAGGTCTAATTCAAAGGTTGATGAGTGCACGTTACGCCTGTCACAAAATATCTTTCATGCTGGTTATTTGTATGTCAATGGAAAAAGTTTCGCCAGTAATGCTTTACACAGAGTATCACTAATGAAAAGAAATATGCCAAGATGAGAACTTCTGGTACTTGAATGACCCTGTTGTAACCGATGTGAAGCAAGAGAGAAGAGCTGCTGCTGCTCTGGGAATATTAACTCTGAATTTCTTTATTTCCTTACTATGATGATTTCAAAACCTCATGTAATTCACTACATCAGTCAACATGTCTGTGCAGCTCCAAGAGACCAGAAACTTCACTCAGTCTTGGAAGTAAAGATAGTTCCCTAAACCATAATCCTAAGAACACCCAGGAATTTCTTAAGCACCTAAAGAAACCAAAGGATTCCTACAAGGAATCCTTTACTGACACTACCTACTTCTATGTTTCTTCTATAGACATAAAGATTGGCTCTAGGGCTGGAAAGACAGCATCTCCAACATGGACCTTTCTTAAACCTGTAGTTTAGTGATGTTTCTTACAGTATCTTACAGGTGGGAAGCTGCAAGACACAACTAACACATAGTGAAATGAAAATCTGGTCTGTAAGGATTGTGTTGAACAAGACTGAAAGCTCTCCTATCTCCAAGTAAATGCTTCCCCCCAAAAAAAAGCAGTGAAAAACATTACATAAGCCAGCTAGCTCAGCAAGGATTAAGAAATACCTTGATAAACAGCTAATGAAATCAAAGGCAAAGCTTTTGGCTCCAGCTCAAAAAAAGTAAGTACTCCCATACGGGCACACAAAACCTCAAGAAGGGCTACAGTTTCAGATGGCACAGGAAAACGTTCACAGCCTTACAGTCTTTCTTTCATAGCTACACTGACTGGGTGTACACAAAGTAATACTTAGGCCAATGGCTAAAAGCATACAAGGCTATTAACAACATGCTCATAGGGCACAGGCTGCCGGTCCTCCTCCCCATAAGTGCACAAAGATGATGGAAATGGAGAAAAAACTTCAAGTGACTGTGCGGCTGCGAAATCCCACTGCTACAGGTGGGCCTTTGCAGAGCATTTGATTTCTTTTTCTCTAAATTGGAGAAACATCAGTGTGATAGGTGGACCACTCAGTGCATAAAGAACTGTGTGGATGGCCTCATGCAAAGAGTTGTGGTCAATGGCTCAATGTCCAGCTGGAGACCAGTAACGAGTGGTGTCCCCCAGGGATCGGTCTTGTTCAACATCTTTGTCAGTGACATGGACAGTGGGATTGAGTGCGCCCTCAGCAAGTTTGCTGATGACACCAAGCTGTGTGGCTCGGCTGATATGCTGGAGGGAAGGAATGCCATCCAGAGGGACCATGACATGCTTGTGAGGTGGGCTGATGCCAACCTGATGAAGTTTAACCATGCCAAGTGCAAAGTTCTACACCTGGGTCGGAGCAATCCCAGGCACACCTACAGGTTGGGCAGGGAAGAGATTCAGAGCAGCCCTGTGGAGTAGGACTGGGGCATGCTGGTTGATGAGAAACTGAACATGAGCCCATTTCAGTGTGCGCTTGCAGCCCAGAAAGCCAACTGTATCCTGGGCTGCATCAAAAGGAGTGTGACCAGCAGGTCGAAGGAGGTGCTCCTGCCCCTCTACTCTGCTCTCGTGAGACCTCACTTGGAGTATTGTGTGCAGTTCTGGTGTCCTCAACATAAAAAGGACATGGAACTGTTGGAACAAGTGCAGAGGAGGGCACAAGGATGATCAGGGGACTGGAGCACCTCCCATATGAAGACAGGATGAGAAAGTTTGGGCTGTTCAGCCTGCAGAAGAGAAGGCTGCGTGGAGACCTCATAGCAGCCTTCCAGTATCTGAAGGGGGCCTATAGGGATGCTAGGGAGGGACTCTTCATCAGGGACTTTAGTGAAAGGACAAGGGGTAATGGGTTCAAACTTAAACAGGGGAAGTTTAGACTGGATATGAGGAGGAAATTCTTTACTGTGAGGGTGGTGAGGCACTGGAATGGGTTGCCCAGGAAAGTCGTGAATGCTCCATCCCTGGCGGTGTTCAAGGCCGGGTTGGACAGAGCCTTGGGTGGCATGGTTTAGTGGGAGGTGTCCCTGCACATGACAGGGGAATGGGAACTACATGATCTTAAGGTCCTTTCCAACCCTAACTATTCTATGATTCTATGATTCTCACCTATACATATACCTGACTAAGCAGCAGTCAACCACAACAGAGCTTTATAAGGGGTTTCTTCAACCCCTAACATTTGGAAGAAGCCATCACACTTTCAAAAATGCAGCAGTGAGTAGTAGAGTAAGAAAAAGCATTTGCCCATTCTCACAAATACAGTCAGGTCTCCTTTCATAATCTCAGAAGGCTGGAGTTGAGAAAGGTTTGCTTTCACTGGTAAAACTTTATTCTGCTATTTTTCCTGCTGATTGCTTGTTTTATGTGGGTGGGGTAGTGTTTTTATTGTTCTGGACTGCGTTTTAATTGATGGCAGAGTGCCTGGAGTCTGGGATTGGCATCTCTTCCATTGTTTTTGTTGAGATAAATAAATGTATTTCCCCTCTCTTTTTTTACAAAAAAATAAGTACATGCCATACTCTCAACTGCTAAAAACAAAGCAGGCTGCTAAAAAAAAAAAAAAAAAAAAAAAACCAAACCCAACAAACCAAACCCAAACGAGCAAAACAAAACCTTTCAGATGCCACAATCTACCAAACTCCTGCTGCAAGGAATTCACCACCCAAAGGCCTCATCCCTGCTTATTACCCCCTGAAAACCCAAAAAGGCCAAGCAGCAGAGATATGACAGTGGAGACAGCAGTACTTTCCAGTGTAATTCTGAGGAGACTGAAGATCAGATTTTGGCCTCAACCTCAAGTATCAACAATTACAAGGATGGGAGCCTGCTAAGTGCGTAAGATATGTTGTCAAAAGGAAATAAGGCAGATCCAGAACAGCTTGAAAATGAGTTATTAAAGAGTTTGGTTCAGTACTGAATAGAGCTACTGAAGTGAATGCAACAAGGGAGAGAGGAAGTGAGGTGGTCTATAAAACCAGACAAGGTTATTAAAAAAATTTCCCAACCAAAACCCCCAGCCCCCTCCCCAAACCTGCAAGAATAGCCTGACATTCATGAGAAACTCCAAAATCCCAAGTTTTTGTAGCAGCACCTGTATCAATACTCAAAACCAACAGTAACTAGCCAGCATTTAAAGCAATTCCAGAGCACTTTAATGGAAATATGCTGTTAATGATGCTGCCAAAATAAGCTGCTTTCAAATGTACAGAAACATTTGCTATCTATGTTTTCTTACCCAGTAACTAGAAAATTGCCCTGCTACAATCTGAGACAGAAGGAAAAAAGGTCCTAGCTTTTGCTCAGCTATTGAGTCAATGCTTACTACAATAGTACTTGGCACTGCTATCACTCCAATGTTGCTCCGCTATTCCAGGGGAGGAAAAAACCCCAACCCCAAACCACACACACGCATGCCCCCCACCCTAAACAAGCAAGCTGGAATTATTTAGAGAGAAATAAAGTGTCAGCACCAAGCTAAATTGTTCTCATTATCTGAAGAATTTTTAAAAAATACTTCAATATTACACTTGCATGAAAATTGTATGAGCTCTCCATGCCAGGCAGTGTTTCAGCATGCTCCCCAAGTGCACACAAACAAAAAACATATGACAAACTGTTGTCTCCCAACTGATTAAAGTATTTCTTCCTGGCACAGAAAAGCACTTAGTTAACTGCTGTGAGTCTGGGCCAAGAGAAGTATTCCACCCACTACTGAGCACAAAGTTCAAACCTGAACACAAATACGCTTCAAAACCATGCAGCTTCTGAAATACAAGAAAGAGTATGTCAGAACAACTTGTTTTCAACCCTAAAGCTACTTGGTGAGTTGAAAGAACTGATAAAGACTTGGACAAGTCCAACTATACTGTGTCTCTCCTGAACATGTTTAGAAAAAGGGGAATGTGTTAAAATACTTCTTTCCAAAACATTGTAACAGCCATAAAGCCACGTCAGCCTAAAACACACACAGAACTACAGAAATAAAAGCCTACATGTAATGCTTAATACATCTCAGTGTCTTTCTATTTTGTATTCACTTGTACGGCAAAGCCCTTCAGTTCCAGATATCATAATCATCCAGAGAAGTGAGCCTGAAATGCCCCAAATTGTCAGGACATGCAAGGAGCACAGACTAACACACCATGTAAGACGAAAAGTCCCCGTGCTTGTAACAGTTTTAAAAAGCTGATAACTACCGCTGGCCAAATTCCAAATGTCACAATACACTAAAATCTAGCAGTTTGGTCTATGGTTGGTGCAAAATCCATGATAAAATCCAATTTTTCACATTTTTTTTTAAACATACAGCTAAACCAAGTTATTTGTACAAAAGACTTGAAGTCTTATCAGAAGAGCTTCCCATGTTTTGTGCCTTAATACTCAAAAGACAGGGAAAACACGCTAAGAGCTACTTGCTCCCTTCCTAGTTAGTCTCACTAAAACCCAGGCACTTGGAACACAGCTGCTCTGAAGAGCAGGTACATTAATGCACAGTAGTCAAGCTGAAAAGGGATCTTGTGTGTGTTTTTTCTCCCAGACAAAGCCTACCTGTTTACTTTTTGCAGCCTTTGCAGAAGGATTCTTGCTTCCTTTAGCACCCTCTGCATTTCTTAACACATCGATGAAATCCTTCTTTGAAACAGATGACAGCAGTTTAGCACGCTGCCTCTCAGATTTCCCAGCTTTCTTCACCTTCTCATCAACGTTCTTTTGGTGTGTCCTGACAGCATTAAATAACTGTACAACTCCTCTGGGATGGGAAAAAAAAACAAACAAACAAAAAACAACAACAAAAGTTTTTAACTCAAGTTCCCTTTATGGCTTCTAGCTCCCCAAAATGGCTACTCAGAATCTCAATTAAGAAGTAACATTTACTACGGCATAAGAGACTTTCAATTTTCACTCTTCCTTATCACTTATTGCTAGGAATCAGTAACAAACAAATCCACAAGTAACTATTCAGACCCTGAAGTAAGCACAGTAACACAGCACCGAGATAAATTCAAGAGCATTTTCATCCCCAGACGCATGTTACTTGTCCTAATTCAGCTATAAAATTCTTCAGGCAAGATCATAAGAGCAGCTGCAGTAGAGGGACAAGGCAGAGAAATGAGTAAGGAGACAGATACAGACAGCACATCAAGGTATTCAACTAGTTTTGTGACACCAAACTACCACAATGCAGAACAAGCAACTGAACTTGAGACATGGATCTGCTAAATCCTCTGTGGAGAAGGAAAAAACAGAGTAGTAGAAGCAACTGTTCTGCATTTTGAAAGCATTAAATTAACAAAATGAGGGGATTCAGCAAAGCACTTCTGTTAAGCAAACATTACATTCCCATCTAAATTTTTACTCTTTCATAAAGCTTCTGAAATCCTCTGTTGAACTTGATATTGTACAATGCAGACCTGTATATAAATCACTTGGCTCTTAGTGGGCACTTCTTAAGAGTTCAATCTGATTGAAAACAGATTACCTGCACAGCCTTTTCTTCCCCTTTTCCTCCTCTTTTTGTTATATATACATATACAAGGTAAGCATTCAGAAAAAACTCCTACCTTGTGGCAATTCTCTGAAGATTTCTTTCTCTGTCTCGGTCTTTGACAACATCTGGCTTCACTCGGCACATCATTTCCCACTCCCGCTTTTTATCGAGCTGCATTATAAATATTGTGATGTGAAACAACATGGACATTTGAGAATGCCGCATACTTTAATAGAGTATGTAGCAGAAGGAAAAGAAATAAAAGATAAATTAACAAAGCTCAGTTGGGTTTGAGAGTAAAGGGAACTCCAATACGGGGCTGGACAACAGGTCTCAGGCAAGTCTCTTGTATTGACACACCAGGGGCCACAGTCAAATCTCACAGTCACTTGCTTTCTGTAAGAAAAACTAGGAAAGACTCACACCAGAGTGATGCCTCTGGCTCAAGACAAGAAAAAAGAATCTAAAATAATCCCAAATGCTTTCACACTGACTGCTACAGACAAGGAAATCATTCAGAGGTAACTTTCAACTACAAAACTTCACAAGCTGATCACAGAGATAGCTATATGTAATAAAAGCCCAGGTCCATCAAGACAGGCGTGTTGCATTTTGAGCCTTGGGAATTTGACTTCTCCTGCTGAATTAATCACAGTACAGCTTTGTGATCAACAGTGGTACATGGCAAAGGCCACAATAAGCAGAATACGAGGAAAAGCACGAAGTGCCCATTAGATAACAGCAACTGCGTACAACACTGATTTTTGCTGCAGGATTGTTTTGGTCTTTTTGTTGGAGCCTCCGTTTCAAAACCAAACTGATCCGCCTTCCCATTTCCAGAAGCCACAATACCACCAGCTTTACTTTTGCTACAATAGGAGCACATTGTATTTCCCCAGAATCTGCCTCAAGAGCAAGGTAGTGAATTTTGGTTTTCCCCTCTTTTAACAGTTTAACATTATTCTAGGCCTGGTGATGTTGCACTAAGTCTGTTTTATGCAAGAAGCCTTCTATGCAGTTTCAGAGTGCTTGTCTTTATAATTCCAGGCAGACTACAAGGATTTGGGAGTTTATGATCATGTTTTGGCCTCTGATCAAAAGAACTGCCTTGTTCTAGCTTCCATCAGCAAGAAATTAATGGAAGGCAGACTATTCTCAAGCTTTTCTAAGGGTAAACAAGTCAATCTGGGGACCTGCAACCCACCTCTGCTTTGCAGTTATCTCACATAGTTAGTGGGCGAGAACAGGTATTTAGGACAACCGTAACTGAGCAGATGCTGAACTGAAACTCCCTGTATTTAAAAGGCAGGCTGTGGCATAGCCACAGCATGTCCTGAACTGTCAGATGGATAACCTGGTTATCCCATTGAAATACAACTGGTAAGATGAGACATCAGAACTATTAATGTATTTTCAGCCTGAAGGTAAATCAATCACAGCCTTGAAATTAAAAGTTCCACTAAAGACACACAAACAAATTACTTAATTGCCAACACAGTTTTGTTTTCATCATAGGAGTTTCAGAACCAGAAGCAATTTAGGGCATAGACGCTATAATCAAAAACTCTAGCAAGAAATCATTGAGGGGAGCAAACAAGGATTCACAACCACATCAGTGCTTAATGCAATCTCAACCTAGAGTTGTTTGATTTTGGAAACAACAGAAGAATTTAAATGAAAGCAGTTTTCTTCTCTTTCTCCCTCTCACTTTCAGTGAGAGAGAATTATTTCAACTTGTAATGCCAACAAAGTGAATTATAGCCCAAATGAACAACGGCAATTAGAAACCTAAGCTTAAAGCAGCTGGTTTTACCCTCTCAACAAGAAACACACCTGAAGTTGACAGCCTGGAACAGTCCTGCTGCCAAAGATCATCCTGCCTGATGGCCCAGAAAAAGTAGTAAGGGAAAAAGCCCTACAGCATGACTGTCTGGAAAGCAAAAAAACAATCTGAAGGTACTTGAGATCACTGTGGAGGAGAGATTCCAAAACTGAGACAGTCTCAGATCATTCTCCCAGAACCCCACTGAAGGGGTCTTGCATGCATCTCCATCCGACTGTGACTGCACAATGAAATACTGCCTCTTTTCCTCACCTTCATCCTCTTCTCCAGCCTTTCTTGTTTTTCCTTTGCTTTCTCTTTCTCCAGGTTTTTATTCTTGGCCAAGATGATGGACTTATTTTGTGGAATCTTTTTGTTGAGCACTTTTGCCATGGCATCTGCCCAGCCTGCACTTGTGCCAGCTTTGGAGCTTGTTGCCTCTTCAACCTCATTGCCAAGGGCTGCTGTTTCATCTTCATCATCACCATCCACAGCTTCACCTCCTGATGAGTAGCTGTCCTCTGGAAGCCCGGAGCTTAACTCAGAATCTAGGGGTAAAAAAGGGAATAGAAAAAATGTATGAGGAGTTCTGTTTCTAGTAAGGATGCATGACTAGCATAATTTGTTCCATACGTAAATGTTATTCGAGTTCAGGGCCATGTACTGCTTGCTGTCATTGAATTAAGTGAATTCCTCAAGCAGGCATACACCACCATAATGAATTTATTAGAAAGCATCCAGTATAAGTGCTTGCTCATCTCACTGATGATTTGAAGTGATTTAAGAGGTTGGGTAAAAGGGAGAAGGCAGCGTTGGATATTTATTATTAGATTAATGAATAATTTGATGTTTAGTAGTGGCAATTTCAGGGAAAAAAATGCATTTTCTGGTTCAACAACTGTAATGTATAAATGCATACACACACATATGCACATGTACACATAAGCTGCAACAGTGACATCTAGTGCTTAAATGCAAACAGCCACATGGGTGAACATGGGGGGGGATGCGTTTCTTGTATGAAAGCAACATCTGCTCACAGAAAATAATGCCAGCAAAACCCCCCTTATTACCTAAGTCTAATGAACACAAGAGGGGAGACTGTTTTGTGAAATACAGAATCAAGACAGTTACCAGGTAGCTCAAAAAAACCCAGAGGCACTGAGCTTTTCTGGTCCAAGTAACTGCTCAGGTTCTCAACATACAAATAAAACACACCCAAATTAAAGTTTCTTTACCCTATGCCCTCCTCAAAACAAAACACGAAGGTAAAATGCTGAAATTTGGAATCAAACACCAGCAAGACAGGAGAGAGACAGCTATTAATGATATTCCCTATTAATCAACTGCCTATTTAATTACTTGACAAACATACACTCTGTTGCCAGACTAACTCATTACTCTGCTTTCTCCATGTGCCTTTTCAAACCAGCAAAATACCCTAAAGAAGCATCAAAACAGTGGCATAAACCAATTTAAAACAAAGCCTCTAATGACCAGGCACATTTAGAGCTTTGGAAAGCATTTAGTTACCAAAAATGGAAATAAACAAGACTATATATTTACCAAACCACTGCATGTAAAGTAGGTGCATCGCCACATTCCATTGTCTATATGTGAACTAATTTATCTAGTTTTCACCCCTAAACCTTGTCCGTGCTAGAATATTGCTATATCGATTTTAAACAAGGAATTAACCCCCACTTATGACTTTTTATACATACAGTAGCTAACACCTACCAAAAGCCTAAACCAGAATTCCACACACTGTTTAGGATCAACTTCCGCAGTCAGCCATAAAGATCCATCAGACTTATAAAAACAAAAACTGCAAAAGCATGTGTTAAGTCTGCTTTATCTAACACTTTCTATTAATCAAATAACAGGATAATACCAACATTTTGTTTTCAACAATTACAAAAAAATGAACAAGGCTTCAACAACCTGTCACAGCTTACTCTTTAATACAACATCATGAGATAAAGTAGAGGTATTTCAAAGTAACTTAATACTAAATTACATTTATCAGAAAGAAGACCTGGCACTCTTCCAATTGCAAAGATTGAAGCCCAGCATAGATTTACTATAGTAAGCCTTAATTGGGAGGAGGGGAATATACATACATCCTCGTACTTTATTCTGTCAACCTTGCTCAATGACTCTGGTGTAGACACATGCAGTTAAAAACAGCAATAACTCAAAAACGAGCTGTGAAAGAAGCTCCCATGCAAAGCTTCCCCTTGGGTTCAGTTTTGACCCTCAAACCAAACAGAACCACTGCACTGGCTTGGTTCCTCCCAGAATAAAGGAAGGAAAAAACTACAATTACATTATGTAATTAAGAAGCAATCACAACTAGCTAGGCATATTCCCACAACACATGGAAAGGCAAGAATGAGTGGAGAACCATGTGATACAGGACAGAACATGAAAGTGCTTGTGCTCTCCCGGCGGATTACTGTAGTAGGTGTATCCCAAAGCTTTCCCCTGGAGCAGAGAGCAGATCCCCGCCTCGTACAGACGGAGTCAGGCACACACAGAGCGCCCTCGCACCAAGGAGCTCGCCCAGCTCTACCCAACCGTGTCGTACTTCCTCCCCTCCAAAGAAAAGAGGTGCTACACGGCAGTGAAAGCTATTTTGGTGGGCCCAGAGAAAGAACGAGTCGCTGTTGGTACTCCCAAGGCTAAAGGAGGGGAAAGAAGCTCCGAAACACTCAGGGCAAGACAAGACTAGGGCCGCATACCACCCCACCAGCACCACGGAGCCCAGCCTGCAGAGCCTCAGGGCACCCCGTTGCCTGCACGGCACCGCGAAGGTGCTTCGCCAGGCTGCTAGGCAGAGGCCATAGCTCCCGCTTCCCACGCCAGCACTATGCCAAGGCTCCGGAGGGGCTCCGGCCCACCAGCGGGCCCGGAAGGAACAGAGAGAAGTGGCAGCCAGGCCGAACCCACGACAGGGGCCAAGAGGCCTCAGAAGCCCGTCCGAGCAGAGAGGGACCCAACCGCCCTCCCGCTGGGTTACCACTGTCCGCCTGCTCCCCCTCAGCCGCCTCGTCTCCACGTGGGGCCGCTACGGCAGCCGCCATCTTCACCATGGTCCGCCCACTATCGCGTTCCAACCCTACCCCACCGAGACTCTGCGTTCCGGCTCCAAAGGTTCCGGCCAGGAGGGCAACAGCGGCGGCTTCCGGTGGGAGGAGCGCGCCCGTGGAAGCGGGGAGGAGCTTTAGCGGGCAAAGCGGGGTTTGATAGGGGTTGTAGCTGAACACCCCGCAGAAGTCAATACCTGCTGAAGCAGGGGTGGTTGTCCGGCTTCTCCTCGCTGTCAGGTATGGATTGGCGTTGGGCTGTTGCTCCTTCCAGACTCTGCGAGCCTTCTCCTCCCTTGGAGGCCTTTCGGCCTCTGGCACGTTTTGGGGTCCCCCCACCCAGGCACGGGGACGTGGCCTCGGGTGTTTGTGTCATAGAATCGACTAGGTGGGAAAAGACCTTTAAGATCATCAGATCCAACCGCTCCCCAGCACTACTAAGGCTACCACTAACTGAGGGCTCATCTACAATGGTGTGCGAACACTTCCAGGAACGGTGACTCCACTGCCCTGGGCAGCCTTCCTAGTGCCTGAGCACCCTTTGGGGAAGGAACTGTTCCTTATCTCTGTCTAAACCTCTCTGGGTGCAGCTTGAGGTCATTACCTCATGTTCTATTGCTTGTTACTTGGGAGAAAAGATCAACCCCCACCTCGCTATAACCTCCTTTTAGGTAGTTGTAGAGAGCAATACAGTTGCCCTTGTTTATTCTGTGGGATTTAGGCTGGAGAAGAGACTAAACAACTGTAGCTCCCTCAGCTGCTCCTCATCAGACCTGTGCTCCAGAGAAGCCCTGTGACTGTCTCAGCTAAAATGTGGAGGGGGCTCCAGCAAAAGCTGAAACCCAGCCAAGCTCAGGCTGGTTATTCTGTTCTACTTTGGGGAGCCACTGTGAACATGCAGTGATAAAAACACATTGGTGGTGTATTTGCTGCAGTTTGAGTGGTGGGAAGAAGAATTTGAAGTCTCACATTCATAGTGCTGATGTCCTCAAGAATACTTGGACAAGCTTTCAAACATTACTTCAAGGTCCGAAAGGTGGGAGGTTTTCAACATGGGGAGGAATGAAAAAGTGAAATTATCTTTTGTTGGCTTTTCACTCAGCCAGATTATTAAAAATATATATATATAATAATAAACATTTACTGCATCCTCATATAGATTTACCATTTTTGCACTGAGGTCACATACTGCTTTTAATACTTTTTTTTCCTACACTAGAGATGTTCTCTGAGGTTACTCTCAATCTTTAAGGTCACACTGCACCACTTAATATCTGAAGAAGGGATGATCTCAGACCTCCTTGGATGCTAAAAGGCACATGGGCTACAGATAGGTGGCTGGGTCATGAACCTGCTGTAAACAATTCTGCTTTACTTCTGTGTGTCCAAGGGGATATGTTCCACCACAGAATGGGCTGGGATGTTAACCTCCACGTGGCAATTACTGTATCCACCTAAATTACACTGATATAATCCTTAGCATGAGTAAAGACCCAGAACACTGACTGTGCTTTACATTCTTTTACAGATTTTTGATACTAAGAGTTTAAGATGCTAGGAATTTCTGCAAAGTCCTGTTCAATTGATGAATTGAAATCCCTTTCTGTTAATGGTGGTTTTTTTTAGCACTGGGTGTTCAGAAAAGAAAACTATCCTCCACGTATAGGAAAAGAAGAAAAAGAAAAGAAAAATCATAGAATCATAGAATAGTTAGGGTTGGAAAGGACCTTATGATCATCGAAAAAAAAATAAAAATCTTAGGTTAGAGAATTTCTTATCTGTGTAACGCCACATTTCTGTCACTTCACAGCTATTAAATGGACACACAGATTTTTAAGGCCAGACTCTACGAGTCATCCAATTACTCACTTTGATGCATCTGCCAGAGCTACGTCTTGAAAAAAGCACCACCTAGAACACCAAAACCGTAAAAGAAGCAAATTTTCTTAACTTCTTACCTAAAAGCACTCAAATAAAGCCTTAGTCATCAAGAACTGCTGTTACTGTAACAATTAAATGTGCTGTAGACAGAAGCTCCAGGATTCCTTGGAGCCCCAAAGGTACAGTGCAGGTAACCTTGGACATTGAAAAGCATGTCTATGGAGATGAGTGTTGCTAGTAATGTATCTGAGGTTTGCCCAAAACACTTCCTGGCTTAGGTCATAGTCATTAAGCATGATCATATGGATGAAGCACCTCATCCCTCTGCACCTTCTTTGGCACCTTAGAGAGCCTGTATGCATAAACATGTATTAAAAGAAGGAATGGTCACTCATGTTGTAAATGAGGTGCAAGACAATGCTGTACGTAGATACTAATGATCTCAGATTGGTGGTTTGAGTTTAAATGACTTTGTTGGGTTTTAATTCTCAATTATGGTGGTGCATCGGGGAAAAAATAACAAACAAGCCAATCCTCCCCCAAAACCAAACCCCCCCAAAAAATAAAAGAAAAAAATAAAAATAAAAACAAGGAAAAGAAAAATAAAAATTAAAAAAGAAAAAGTAAAGAAAAAAAAAAAACACCCCAAAAAACCTACATGATAAAAATGTTCCACATGGCATATTCGTCACTATTTTGCAGGCTTTAAAATCATTAAAATGCTACTTTTTACACCTGTATTTTTGTAACTAAGTACTTAATTTGTTGTTGCTACCCTGAAGTCAGTGACCCATGTCTTTGTACTTTTGACACTCCTTTTTTTTTTGCTGTCCTTAAGGATAGCAAATTCCTTTTGCTACCTCAGTATCAGGTGTAAAAATTAGAAGTTGCAGAAAGGTCAGAAAAGAGCCACAGATACTGTTACATGGCTGGTTTCCTGGTTTCACAAGGAAAGGAGCTATTAGGAAAGACTTTCAGTCTAATTCATCACAAGCAAAGAGGAAAATATGGGCCTCTGCTATCATCTGCAGAGTAAGAAGGAAACCATAAACATCCCCATGATGTTTGATGGAGAAGCCTAAGCTTTACAGGAGACATAATTCCTAGTGTTTTACACTGTAAGGCTCAACTCCTAGGATGTCTGCCAATAATAAGCACTAACCATTTGATCAAGTCTGCTATGTTGCATCACCATTTGTTTGGCACGATTCGTCTCTGAATCGCACTGCATTGGAAAGGATGCTGCTAGAAGGACTGCATAGACGAAAAGCTCTTCCAGCACAGCAGTTACAGTCCTTATTACCTAGTACACACACCTTATTGAACATGTCTTACTCTTCGTAGCGTATTTGTCTCAGAAGTATGTCAAAATCTTCAGCTTAAGTCCTGTCATGGGTTCCAATAAATGGCAGTTCTGAACCTTCTTCTCTCAGACTGAATTAACAGGTTACATCTCTGATAACATACTTCTCCCCACAAGCATTATCCCAAAGCATTTGTCAGCAATTTTTTTGCCAAACCTCATTTCAAATGACTGGCATTGCCTCTCATCACTCTGGTCTGAATGTTTTTCTGTATTGAAATTGTGGTCTAAGGAGCACTGGAGGTAGAGCCACCCTACAAAATCTTTCCAGTGCAGGCAAAGCAGCAGTTACCTCTCACTTTGTCACTGTCCGCGGTGCCTGAAGATCAGCAGAGGCACAAGCTGGCTTTCTGCCTGTACAGGTCTGTAGTAAAACCATGGCTAATGAGACAGTGCATGAAATTGATCTGTGGATGCAGCAGAGCCAACATCTGAAAACCAGGGTGTGAAAAGGATGGCGCAGGAATTTGCAATCCTAACTTCTATCCTGTTAAGTTTTTAAATGTGTTAATTATTTTTTGGATTAATGTTTAAATATCTACAGTACTGGAACACAGCCCGGTTGATGTGGTTACTGTATATTCCTCATTACAAAAATAGCAGCAGCAAAATGAAGACAAAACTTTCCTTTGGTTTCTCTTTGGAGTGGTACAGGTCCTCTGTCCTGGTCTGTTCTAGAGTTACAGTTCCAATGAAGGCTGAATCCCAAGCCAGTATGTAAAGTTCAAAATCTTTGCCACTTTTGTAAATCACGTTCACAGCCTGATACCTGCACTAAAAAAGAACAATAACACCACATAGAAGATGAGTGTAATAAAACTTTCCAGTGCTCCAAGATTTAAACATGTTTATTCTCATTCCCATTTCTTTGGTTTAGCTGATACAATATTTCCCCCTACAACTTTTCAGGGTATTTGCAGATGAATGAAGTAAATCACAGGAGTAAATCACAGAACAGTGCACTGGCATATAATAACTTCTGCTCTAATCTCATATTCAATAAAACTGATATAAACTGACTTTCAATAAATCATACTATAATACTGTGGTCCTCTGTAAATATTTTGTCTCATGAAAGTTCTGATCCAGCTCCCAGCAAGGTCAGGTGGAAACTTCCTTTATCTTTACATGGGGAATTCATTTGGCCTCTGAGCTTCACAACCAGTGAAGTAAATCTTCATCTTTTTAGGAGAGGGACAGAGGGGCAAATACAACATTTTCAAACCTTTATGCCTGTATTTGTGAACATAAACATGTTTTTAGACTGAATACTTGTACAATTGTTAGCTACCCAATCAATGAAACCCATAGAAAACCCAGGAAGAACAAGTTTCATGTCCCTCAAAGAAAAAAAAAAAGGGATTTGGTTCTGAGGCTGTCATGGGCTGAAAAATGATGCTAAAAAGAAACTGAAAGCTTGCCCATTGAATGCAGCAGGTTATCACACTGTGTTTGTGATTTGCTGTTTTCTTAACTTCAAGTTTGCAACTACCTTTATTATTTGACACAATTTATTTTGCATGTAATTATTGATTCTTATGTATTAGATTTCAACCAGTACCATGGCGCCATTTGACATACAGTTTTCTGATTTAAAGGATTTGTCATGTTGAGCAGTAATTATTGTTTTCTCCCAAATCAATATGAGAAAATGAAAGAGAGATAAAAGGGCTTAATGGTAGCCAAATCTTATATTCCTTCCTGTTTCTTCTTCACTAATTCCATTCATTCATTCAGGCTCAGTAACCATTCTTAGTACTATTTTTCATAGGAGTGAATTATGGTAGAGATTAGTTGACATAATAGCATTCAAAACATGGACTAGTAACTAGAATCGTAGGAATTCATGGCAGATTTTCTCCATTTTATCAATAGCTGCATTGCAATAGCTGAATTTATCTGAGCCTTTTTTTCCTCTTTTGCTCAGTTTCAATGAGCAAATGAGAAACAGAGCCTGTGCCCGAATAGGTTGTTTCATGTCCTATATGGACTGTAAATGTGTAAGGACTTGTGAAGGAGGGCACGTGGGAGAACAAAACAGTCAATGAATATTTTAAGGTCTTTCAGGTTTTCAAGGTTTCTTCCTTTTTTTTTTTCATTTACGTTATTGTCATATTCATCATATCTGATAATTTTATGGAATTCTCAGAAATGGTTAGAAAAGAGAAGAAAAAGAACTTGCAAATATGAAAAAGCAGAAAAGCTTAGCGAGTCGCCTCCTGTTCTCTGAAAAGTACAGAAGAGGCTGTGGCTTGAGCCTGCCTGAAACAGAAAATAATCCAAATGCGTAATATCCATATCTTAATAAAAGCTTCCAATTGTGACAAAAGTACCAGAATATTGATTAATAGGCAGGGGCAGTTCCTGTAAATTCTGACAATGGAAACTTCTCACCAGTTATAAAGCAACAAACTGCAGACACAGGTAATTCTTTAAGATGATTAATTAGAAGATGGGTCATTTAGTGCTATAAAAATAGTCTCAGGAAGTTTATATATGCTTTTGTTTAAAAGGTTTATCTGTTACCCACATCTTTTAGAATTATGCCAAATTATTACATCAAATTGTAAAATCTTTCTGAATCTACTTATTTTTAACAGTCTTTACAAAATCAAGTGAAACCTCACTGCAGTGATTTCCCATCAGCCATAAAAGTAATTATAAAAAAGAGATGCAGAAGCACTAGTCAAAAACAGTATTGTAGCTACAAAGCAAAAACTTCGTTGGGATAATTGATGAGGATATGATAATACGCTTGTACAATGGTGTAAGAGCCAAAGAAGGATTTCACTCTAGCTTAAAAATGTCATGATGGATTTTATTTCACTGCAAAACAGGGAAATTCTGGGGGCTAGCTAGAGTTGACCTTTGCTTTCAAACTTGTTTGCACAAGAACAGCAACTGCATCTATTTTTACACTTCATTTAATGCCAGATTTTGATACTCCTCCCCTTAATAGCACCTGGTTGCATAAGTTAGCTTGCACCACTCAGTAAAAAAAAAAAAAAACAACAAACCACCAAATCTGATTTCAAAAAGCTTCTAAATCCCTATTCAGCAAGGCTTGCTTACACGTTAGAACTCTCAGCACATGAGCTCTCTCCATTAGTACTCCTGATCTTGAACCATGTGCTCCCTAAGCATGTGTGTAATTACCTTGATGAAGCCTGAATACAGAAGGTTTTATGCACCTGAGCTGTAGCTGGGATGTGCTACTTGCACCTGAGTGCTGATGAAAAGCCATCATTCTCATATCAGCAAATCTGCTGTAAAATGATTTGTTTTTTTTTCTCCTGACAGCTGAAGAGCAATGGGAATTGGTTTACAGCTGATCTGTTATACTCTCAGATTTTAAAGTAATACTATGTTTTGAAGAACGTGAACTTTGCTGGTAGTAAAGCTCACTTTACTAGTAGCAATGTGTTTAAAGAACACTGTCGTGGTTTAATCCTGTTGTCACTAGGGTTGGTGTAGCTGCTGTATTTGGAGTTGAAGTAGCTGCATTGTCTGTTGCTTTTCCATCAGATCCAGAGTCAGTTTTTTCCCTTTGAAGGTGCTGGATAGTGTTGAACAGGGCTCCGTAAGCACAGGCCAAGCCCCAGCACGTTGCCATGATTTGTCCCTCTCTGGTATGACCAGGATGACAGCACACCTCATTTAAGTGTTTTACTGATTTTTCTGGATTTTGCACTTGTTCAGTGGTGAAGTTTCAAAGCACTGGAGGGGCATCCAGTACTCTTGGAACTGACTGCCCCAGGATGGAAACACAGCCCTACCATCTGCCATGGACTGATCCAGACTGCACTGGAACAGGGGCAAGCTCCAGAACACCTGCAATACATCGATGACATTATCGTATGGGGCGATACAGCGGAAGAAGTCTTTGAGAAAGGGAGGAAAATAACCCAAATCCTGCTGAAAGCCGGTTTTGCCATAAAACGGAGTAAGGTCAAGGGACCTGCACAGGAGATACAATTTTGGGGAATAAAATGGCAAGATGGATGTCACCAGATCCCCACAGATGTGATCAACAAACAACAGCAATGTCTGCACCAACTAATAAGAAAGAAACACAAGCTTTCTTGGGTGTTGTGGGGTTCTGGAAGGTAAACATCCCAAATTACAAGTTGATTGTAAGCCCCCTTTATCATGTGACCCGGAAGAAGAATGATTTTAAATGGGGCCCTGAGCACCAACAAGCCTTTGAGCAAATTAAACAAGAGATGGTTCATGCAGGAGCCCTTGGACCAGTCTGGACCAGGCCAGATGTTAAAAATGTACTGTACACCGCAGCCGGGGAGACTGGTCCTACCTGGAGCCTCTGGCAGAAAGCTCCAGGGGACACTCGAGGTCAAGCCTCGGCTTTTGGAGTCAGGAATACAGAGGATCTGAGGCCATCTATACCCCAACTGAAAAAGAGATACTGGCAGCCTATGAAGGGGTTCGAGCTGCTTCGGAAGTGATTGGCACTGAAGCACAGCTCCTCCTGGCACCCCGGCTGCCCGTGCTGGGTTGGATGTTGAAAGGCAGAGTCTCCTCTACACATCATGCAGCCAATGCTACATGGAGTAAGTGGGCTGCACTAACTACAAAGTGAGCTCCAACAGGGTATCCGAGTCATCCAGGAATTCTAGAAGTCACCATGAACTGGCCAGAGGGCAAAGGTTTTGGAATGTCACCAGAGGAGGAGGTGATGCGTGCTGAAGAGGCCCCACCATATAATAAACTGTCAGAAAGTGAAAAGCAGTATGCCCTGTTTACTGATGGGTCCGGCCGTATTGTTGGAAAGCATCAGAGATGGAAGGCAGCTGTATGGAGTCCTCAATGACAAGTTACAGAAACTGCTGAAGGAGAGAGTGAATTGAGTCAGTTTGCCGAGGTGAGAGCCACCCAGCTGGCCTTGGATATTGCTGAACGAGAAAAGTGGCCAGTACTTCATCTCTATACTGACTCGTGTGGTGGCAAATGCCCTGTGGGGGTGGTTGCAGCAATGGAAGCAGAGCAACTGGCAACACAGAGGTAAACCCATCTGGGCTGCTGCACCGTGGCAAGATATCGCCGCCCAGGTGCAGAACGTGGTGGTGAAGGTACGCCATGTAGATGCTCATGTACCCATGAGTTGGGCCACTGAGGAACACCAGAACAACCAACAAGTGGATAAAGCTGCTAAGATTGAAGTGGCTCACATGGACTTAGACTGGCAACATAAGGGTGAATTATTTTCACCCATGACACTTCAGGCCCATGACACTTCAGGCCATCAGGGCAGAGATGCAACACACAGATGGGCTCGTGATCGAGGGGTGGACTTAACAATGGACACTATCGGCCAGGTTATTCATGAGCGTGAAACGTGCTGCAATTAAGCAAGCCAAACAGTTAAAGCCTCTTTGGTACGGAGGACAATGGCTGAAGTACAAATATGGGGAGGCCTGGCAGATTGATTATATCACACTCCCACCAACCCACCAAGGCAAGCACCATGTGCTTACCATGGTGGAAGCAAACACCGCATGGCTGGAAACATACGCTGTGCCCCACACCACTGCCCGGAACACTATCCTGGGCCTTGAGAAACAGATTTTGTGGCAACACGGTACCCCAGAGAGAATTGAGTCAGACAATGGGACTCATTTCCAGAACAGAATTATAAACATTTGGGCCAAAGAGCATGGCATTGAGTGGGTATATCACATCCCCTACCATGCACCAGCCTCTGGGAAAATCGAACGGTACAGTGGGCTGTTAGAAACTTCACTGAGAGCAATGGGTGGTGGGACTTTCAAACATTGGGATACACATTTACCAAAGGCCACCTGGTTGGTCAACACCAGAGGATCTGCCAGCAGGGCTGGCCCAGCCAGTCAGAACTTTTACATACTGTAGAAGGGGACGAAGTTCCTGTGGTGCACATAAAGAATTTGCTGGGGAAGACAGTCTGGGTTATTCCTGCTTCAGGTGCATGAGTGGGTTTGCTTTTGCTCGAGGACCCAGATATACTTGGTGGGTAATGCGGGAAGATGGAGAAGTCCGATGTGTACCTCAAGGGGATTTGATTTTAGGGGAAAACAGCCAATGAACTCGATTGTATGCTATTGCCTGCTATGTAGCACTTTTATAGCCCACCAACTAGATGTCTTCAGGTCACCAGCAACTGGCCCCGACTTCCCTCTGACCATCATCCCGACAAAGAATGAACTTTGATGAAACCAGATGAGCTCAGCAGTGACCAGACGAGTTCTGCAGTGCCATCAGCAGGAAGCAATCAAGCACTCTACACCGTCTCTCCAGCTCTGAAAGACTATTACAAGAGATGGAGCCTGACATCATGGACCGGGTGAACTCAGCAGCTTTATAGGGATTGGTCCATGCACTAAGAAATGATATCTCTCTCTTTGTATGTGTGTGGATATGAAGGGGCTACGGAACTGATGGACAGGGGCAGAGCAGTTGATGTCATCTACCTGGACTTGTGTAAAGCCTTTGACACTGTCTCACATGACATCCTTCTCTCTTAGTTGGAGAGACATCAATTTGATAGGTGGACCACTCGGTGGATAAAGAACTGGCTGGATGGCCGCATGCAAAGAGTAGTGCTCAGGGGCTCAATGTCCAGCTGGAGACCAGTAAAGAGTGGTGTCCCCCAGGGATCGGTGTTGGGACTGGTCTTGTTCAACATCTTTGTGGGTGACATGGACAGTGGGATTGAGTGCGCCCTCAGCAAGTTTGCCGATGACACCAAGCTGTGTGGTTCGGTTGATAAGTTGGAGGGAAGGAATGCCATCCAGAGGGACCTTGACACGCTTGTGAGGTGGGCTGATGCCAACCTGATGAAGTTCAACCATGCTAAATGCAAAGTCCTCCACCTGGGTGGGAGCAATGCCAGGCACAGCTACAGGTTGCGCGGGGAGGAGATTGAGAGCAGCCCTGCAGAGAAGGACTTGGGGGTGTGGGTTGATGAAAAAATGACCATGAGCCGGCAGTGTGCGCTTGCAGCCCAGAAGGCCAACCGTATCCTGGGCTGCATCAATAGGAGTGTGACCAGCAGGTCGAGGGAGGTGATCCTGCCCCTCTACTCTGCTCTCGTGAGACCTCACTTGGAGTATTGTGTGCAGTTCTGGTGTCCTCAACATAAAAAGGACATGGAACTGTTAGAACAAGTGCACAGGACGGCCACGAGGATGATCAGGGGACTGAAGCACCTCCCATTTGAAGACAGGATGAGAAAATTGGGGCTGTTAAGCCTGTAGAAGAGAAGGCTGCGTGGAGACCTCAGAGCAGCCTTCCAGTACCTGAAGGGGGCCTATAGGGATGCTGGGGAGGGACTCTTCCTTAGGGACTGTAGTGAGAGGACAAGGGGCAATGGGTTTAAACTTAAACAGGGGAGGTTTAGATTGGATCTGAGGAAGAAATTCTTTACTGTGAGGGTGGTGGGGCCCTGCATGGGTTGCCCAGGGAGGTTGTGGATACTTCATCCCTGGCGGCGTTCAAGGTGGGGTTGGACATAGCCTTGGATGGCATGGTTTAGTGGGAGGTGTCCCTGCCCATGGCAGGGGGGGTTGGAACTCGATGGTCTTGAGGTCCTTTCCAACCCTTACTATTCTATGATTCTATGATTCTATGATTCTATGATATGTATATATATATATCTGAGATAAGAGTGATGGTATATTGAAAAATGTGGGATCTGAGCATGACATTAATGGTATGGAATAAAGGGTGGATGCTGTCCTGGGTTCAGCAGCAGCAGTAATTTTTCTCCTTCTTAGTAGCTGGTGCAGTGTTATGTTTTTAACTTTCAGCCTGGGAACAGTGCTGATAACACCGATGTTTTTAGTTGCTGCTCAGTGATGTTTAGTCTGACCAAGGACTTTCTGAGTCTTGTGCTCTGCCAGGGAGGAGGGGAAGCCAGGAGGAAGCAGGGACAGGACACCCGACCCAAACTGACCAAAGAGGCATTCCATACCACAGCACATTGTGCCCACTATATAAACAGGGGGCAGTTACCTGGAAGGATTAGATCACTGCTCAGGTCAGGCTGGGTGTTTATCGATGGGTGGTGAGCAGTTGTATTCTCTTCCCTTGTTATTTCCGTTATCATTATTATTATTGGTGGTAGCAGCAGTGGTTTGTGTTATACCTTAGTTCCTGGCTGTTCTTTTCTCAACCCGTGGGAGTAACATTCTTTCAATTCTCCTCCCCATCCCTCCAGGAGCAGGGGGGAGGAAAGGGGGAAGAGTGTACAAGCGGCCGCATTGTTCTGAGTTATGGCTGGGCTTAAACAACGAAGGTTCTTTGTGGAGCCCAACGTGGTGCACAAAGGGTTAAGATAAGAACACTTTCAACATAGGAAGCTAAACTTTGCATTTAGATGTATTGCTGCAAAGTTATTTGTTTCTAAAAATCAATTCCTCCTCCTCCACTCCTTCCTCTTCACAGTGGAGATCATCTGCAAATCTGGATCTAGCTAATACTCCTCCAGCTGAATGAGAACTTGTCTTACAACTGTAGTTAAGACTCAGACAAGCTGAGATCTATCAAGTCTTGCCATGCCTGGAATGTATTTAGAGGGACCTAAACTCTCTAGTGAGAAGAGTGTTATATAAGTTTAGAGATGGGGAAGTAAAGGGAAAGGAAAAGGTGGCTGTGTCAGGCAAGAAGCTCATACTGTTAAGTATGAGAGACTCACCATCCAACTCATTTTCATCAAGTTTCCTTTTCTCTATGTTCTTGCAACAGGCACCCTCCTAGGTAACATTAGGGCTATTTTTGAGAATCTTTTAGAAGGCCTTCATTTTTAATAGAAGTGGGTGAATTCCTGGTTCCCTTGAAGTCAGGGGCAGTTCTCTCACTATGTTCAGGGGAAATAAAATTTCATAGCATATTTTTATATGTATGGTAGCAAAAACATAGCTACTAATAATTAAGTTTATTTTCTTGCCTGTAAACCTCCAGTGATTTAACTTGATGATGGTATTACTAATAGATAAACCTGTTATGGTAAAATTACTCTTTCAGCTTCTATCTGAATACTGGCATTAACTAAACTTGAATCACTTGTTTATTGTTTTCCTCCAACCACAATAGAAATCATTATTGCAAAGGAACTCCCTGAATTATTGAGTAATCTTCCTGTAAATGAAATTACTGACTGGAACAAGGGGCTTGGATGAACCTGTTTGTCATCTTTCAGAGCAAACAGTGCTTAGGTCTACTTTGCTTTTCTGAGGTGCATCTTTTGTAGGGTAGGCTTTGCAAGCTTTACCCTCTTTGCAAGCAACCACCCAGCTCAGCAGTGCATTGTGCACAGCAATGACGCTTGA
Organism: Amazona ochrocephala; assembly: GCA_039720435.1. NCBI lineage: Eukaryota > Metazoa > Chordata > Aves > Psittaciformes > Psittacidae > Amazona > Amazona ochrocephala. The sequence goes on along the minus strand of CM077878.1, from coordinate 112,642,295 downwards.
CTTCTGTAAAACCTTTAGTGTCAGGGTTGTGTGGTCTTTTGGGCCATTTCCATGAGGTTACATTTAAGCCTCATCACTGCATTGTTTATGAAGGTCTATAATGTTATTCTCTTCTCAGGTACTTCATCTGAATCTGTAGAGAAGCTGGATTGCTTGATTTAGTATTGTTCTGTTTTGTTGCTATGAATTTGGATGTGTGGAATGGACCTAAGGAGATAATTGAAAGAATGCAAAGCCAGAGAATAAGCTTTCCTTTTAATTTCAACAGCAGTTAGTCCTATAATTGTCCTCGTGTTTGCTTTCAGAGTGAGTCCTATTGAGTAAATCAGGCTTATGGGGCTGCTCAGGCTCCTGTCCAGGTGAGTCTCCCCTTCTCATTTGCTCTGCAGGAATGCATCTGCTGGGAGCTACCATGGCGAAAGCAGGAAAACCAACTTGGCTTTCAATATCAGAACAAAAACATTTAGCTAGCCTGAGATTTATAGTCTCTACTCTGAGGTTAGTCATCAGAGTAGAGGGTTGGCGGTGATCTTGACCAGTAAAGAGAAAGACTGCTACCTTTTGTGTAAGAATAATTTTTCAGGTTGCCTATCTTCATTTCTGGTTTTAAATGTTGCATTGCTGCCCCTGAAGAAGAAAAAGGTGGGAGGGAAAATGGGAGGAAAAGGGATATATATTCTTTTTTTGGTGGAGGAGGGAAGAGGAAGGGAAGGAAGGGTATTGTTGGTTGGGCTTGAGGAAGGGGGGTTCATTCTTTGGAGATAATCTTCACTCTCTCAAACTGATTTTTGAGGTGTGAAGATTCACAGTTCTAGGAAGAGTGAAAGTAGGATCTCTGTGTGTGCATTATTGCTTAAAACCAGACCCAAGCCTTTTACTGCTGCTGATAGTAATAAAAACCCACACGCACATCTGTCTGAGAAGACTAATGTGGATCCCACATATATGTGCAAGTTTCTAATGAAGCTCTTTCTACCTGTAGGAGAAAATGTTTCTGTTTATCTTTAATAGAAATCCATTGCATGTAGCTATGTAATGGAATCTCTCATTTTTTACTTGCATCTGTTAGCTTCTTATTGCAAATAGGGCTCTAAATCTTACTTTAGAAATGAGTATTGCACTATGTCAGTGCATGTGCAAAGGAAGCTATTAATAATGTTCATTATGAAAACCTGATCATAAGTGTTTTTAGTCCATTAGCCATTCAGCTTTATTTATGTCCTCTTTCAGGAAGAATTTGAAGCCAGAATTCAAAAGATGAAGTTTGGAAAAAGAGCCACACATGAGGTCATAAAATGCTGGCATATTCAGGATGCTAGAAAATTCTGTTCTTTCTTCAAGGTTTTTGATAACCTTTGGAAAGAGGAATAAGTATTCATAGAATCATAGAATCATAGAATAGTTAGGGTTGGAAAGGACCTTAAGATCATCTAGTTTCAACCCCTCCGCCATGCGCAGGGACACTTCCCACTAAACCATGCCATCCAAGGCTATGTCCAACCTGGCCTTGAACACCGCCAGGGATGGAGCATTCACAACTTCCCTGGGCAGCCCATTCCAGGGCCTCACCACCCTTACAGTAAAGAATTTCTTCCTCATATCCAATCTAAACTTCCCCTGTTTAAGTTTAAACCCATTACCCCTTGTCCTCTCACCACAGTCCCTAAGGAAGAGTCCCTCCCCAGCATCCCTATAGGCCCCCTTCAGGTACTGGAAGGCTGCTCTGAGGTCTCCATGCAGCCTTCTCTTCTACAGGCTTAACAGCCCCAATTTTCTCATCCTGTCTTCATATGGGAGGTGCTTCAGTCCCCTGATCATCCTCGTGGCCGTCCTGTGCACTTGTTCTAACAGTTCCGTGTCCTTTTTATGTTGAGGACACCAGAACTGCACACAATACTCCAAGTGAGGTCTCACGAGAGCAGAGTAGAGGGGCAAGATCACCTCCCTCGACCTGCTGGTCATGCTCCTTTTGATGCAGCCCAGGATACGGTTGGCTTTCTGGGCTGCAAGCGCACACTGCCGGCTCATGTTCATTTTTTCATCAACCAACACTCCCAAGTCCTTCTCCACAGGGCTGCTCTGAATCTCTTCTCTGCCCAACCTGTAGCTGTGCCTGGGATTGCTCCGACCCAGGTGTAGGACCTTGCACTTGGCATGGTTAAACTTCATCAGGTTGGCATCAGCCCACCTCACAAGCATGTCAAGGTCCCTCTGGATGGCATTCCTTCCCTCCAATGTATCAACCGAACCACACAGCTACTGCTTTGCATCATTAAATTGCAGTGCTTTTAGGAGATAAAATTGTAGTGACCAAACCATTAGTAGTCTGCTAATTACGTGAAATTAGAATGTGTCATACTTCCCCAGGCCGTTTAAATGGACTATAGGTAGCAGCTCATACAAAGTCTTAGTCCCTTCCCCTCAAAGCTTACATAACTTTATTATTGAGTATTTGTCCTGCCTGACAATATGTGCAGTGCTCTGATCCCTCTTGGGATAGGAAACTTGTAAAATGAAGTACTGAAAAACGTGCAGTCAACTTCCCATCTTCATGGACTTACTCCATGCATTTGTTCCAGGTATTGCTGAGAAAAATTGGGCCCTAGCTCCAAAGTGTCTTTTGGTCCTATTTTGCAAAAGACACTCTAAGGAGTAAAATCTTACATTAAAAAAAGAAAAAAATCCTCATATTATGAGCTGGGTGAAAGCACAATCCTATTCAAAAAGAGTCCTTCTTTCTCAAATAACAACTTGATTTCGCTCCTGTTTCTTTTCCTTTCTAATATACTGTGGGATATGTATTATTTACAAATAGAAAACTGCTTGTAGTTGCTATTTTATCTGCAAATAAAATCACCTCACACAAAAGAATGTTTCTTACAGCTTGCTTGGAATATAGTTACTTAGTCAGCCTCCGAGATTTCTTGTGTATGTTTACTGTTTTAATGTATCCCTGAAGGTACAGCTTGATCCTGTTGCATTTAGAAGTTGTGAGTCTGGGATTTGAAATGTCATCAGAGGGGCTGCTTCCAATGCATCACTGCTGACATAGGTAGCAATGGCTGTGGCAGCCACTTTCAGGAGCTCCTGCTGGTCATATTTCACAAAAACCGCAGGAAAAGAGGCTGTGTGAGAAATAGGGCAGTGGAAGAAAGAAGTGGTCTTGGCTAATCTGTCTTCATCTTTGGTTAACATAGAGGCAAGTTGATTGTGTATAATACAAATTATGTCATGATGTATAGGGAGATTTCCCCCCCCCCCCCCATGATTTACATAAAAATGGAATGGTTAGTCTGATGTAATAATTTGGCATTCAGTGGTTTTTGATTGTGTAATGCTGAAAGGCTGAAGTGTTTTCTTGCATGAAGAATAGGTCGCTAACTTCTGAATTAATTTCTGTAGGAGACAATACGGGTGCAATGGTTTAAAGCTTAATTTCATTTCAAATTAACATGAAGACCAGCTCCTTGAGTCACCTAGTCTTTCTCTGTGGAATCATTTCTAATTGAATGTTAAGATCAAAGTTTAAGTTTATAAGAAAGAAAAACAAGTGCAGATAAATAGTTATTATCTGACATCCTTATGAAAATTCATGACCTGCCGCTTTATCAGAGACCTTTTAAGAATTCTAATTGTGAAGTATGCATAACTATTAAATGGCTCGAGTGCTTCAGTCTCTTGATAAGAAGCGAGTTAAATAATTGTCCTGTTTAACTTGTGCTTGTTAACCTTTAAGGTCAACTAGTTTGAACATACGTTTAATGAAATCCTGGAGCCAGAATTTATGATACTGCTGCTGAATGTTAAATTGGACAATTTACATAAGCAGGACATTAACCTTCTGAGCACTAAATAGCATTTTAGCACTTAGCCGCTGGGGACAATAAGGGACATGTTCTATATATTTGTGATTAGCTTGCCTGGAAACTCTCATGATGACCAATTGGCCTACCAAGTTTAGCAGCATAATTAAATGAATGGACTCAGCCTAAGTAAATTATCAGTGCTGTGTATAGTATATCATTATAGTCCTAAGGAAAAAAAAAAGAAAGATATGAATAATTTAATGTTACATTACTAATTTATCAATGCTAAGTGACTGTGAGGAGGCTCTTTGCAATTCGTTGTTTTAAATTTGATATTTGATTTACTGCCAGTGTGATTAAACTTGAACCCACTTCATTTCTTTATCAGAAATTTATGGTAACAGTAGATATTTCTTTTCTTTCTCAGGGTAATGAATGTTTTTTTCATTTTCTTCTACTTTGATGATAATAGCAAATACAAAGTATTACATATTGCCAAACTTGTAATTAAGCAATTTGTCATAACAAGGCATGTGTGCCATCTTTTGGCTGGCAGATCTTGTTGTAGATAAGGTCAGCAGACCTGGAATTATCACTGGTCTGAGCTGGAGGAGCAGAGCAGTAGCAGCTTAGGGTACGCTTTTCTCCCTGAGCTGAAAAATGGACAGAACATGGGTATTGTACCCATGCTCTGTCCACCCAACTGTGGCAAGTCAAGGCCACATATTACAAACAAACAATGTGAATTTTTTGGGGTAGGTGCTGTACTTATCAGTACTATTGCAGTGTATTCCGGGATGGTGCCTCTTTGTCTTGTGTTAGGTGCTGCACATGTAAATAAGAACTGTTTTGAAGGACAAGTTAGGACCTGAGCCGCTTCCCAAGGAAGGACCTGGTTGCTCTTGTTCAGATGCTTGAATTAGCTGTGAGATGCCTTCACATGGGTGTTATCCGTGGTCATGGCTCCTCAGGGGATCACACCTTGTAGGAGCCACGGCGTCACACAGCTGCCTTGTGTGTGAATGCTGCACCTCCAACTCAGCATCTCTACCTGAGAGGTTAACCTCCATCAACAGAGGTAGGAATGGGACTTGTGTTCAGGGAACTGGAGCTAAACAGGAGAGGATGGAGCTGACTATCCCACACAACATCCTTGTCTCTAAGTTGGAGAGACATCAATTTGATAGATGGACCACTCAGTGCATAAAGAACTGGCTGGATGGCCGCATGCAAAGAGTTGTGCTCAATGGTTCAATGTCCAGCTGGAGACCAGTAACAAGTGGTGTCCCTCAGGGATCGGTGTTGGGACCGGTCTTGTTCAACATCAAGTCCTCGACAAGGCCTGCCCAGGAGCCTGCAGCTCCGTGGAGGCGAGAGGCTGACTCAGAGGGGGCGGCGTCAGGAGGACCGGCGGCAGACCTGACTGGTTAAAAACCTGCCCCAGGGAGCGCGAGCGACCCAGAGCACGGCAAACAGGGCGGGCTCAAAGCAGTTTGCGCGGGCAGGCGAGCGGGGTGGTGAGCGGGATGGTGAACACTCACCGTACGGGCAAGGCTCGGCCTGGGAGCTCTGCTCTGGCTGTGCCGGTGGTGGCCAGCGTAGGCACCCAGATGGAGCCGACAGGAAGGGAGGCTGTAGTGCAGAGCTCGGGGTATCCTAAGGGAAGGGTGAGCAATGGGCAGGGCTGCACTCTGTGCTCCCTGGTGGAGGTCCTCCTGCAGCAGGTGGCTGAACTGCAGGAAGCTGTTACCAGGCTGAAAGGTGTCAGGGAAGCTGAGGGGGAGCAGCGCTGCTTGCTCCAGGACCAGGTTGTGCAGGGGCCTCAAGTGTCTACTGTTGCCCATGCAGGAAAGGAGGCTGCTAACCCAGGAAGCTGGGAAAAGGTAACAGAAAAAAACAACAAAAAAAGGAGGAAGAGGGCAATTAAAAGCAAGGGGCTTCCTCCTACATCTGTTGTCCCCACCCAGAACCACTTTGCTATCCTGCAGGGGGCCGATGAGCAACAGCGCTCCCACCAGGCGCAACCATCTGGTGCACTGGTAAAGAAGGTCACTACTGGTGCTGCCCGGAAAAAGCGGCGGACCATAGTAGTAGGGGACTCTAATCTGAAAGGCACAGAGGCACCCATCTGCCGGCCTGACCCAGGCTCAAGGGAGGTGTGTTGCCTACCAGGGGCTCGGATCAGGGATGTGGCTGAGAAGCTGCCTGCTCTAGTCGGTCCCACTGACTATTACCCACTCCTGGTAATACATGTGGGTGCTACTGATATAGATAGCAGTAGCCCAGAGACCATAAAGAAGGACTACAGAGCTCTGGGAGAGGTGGTTAGGGGCTCTGGAGCTCAGATTGTCTTTTCGTCAATTCTCCAGGATACAGGGCAGGACCTTGAAAAGGCTAGGAGGATTGGGCAGGTTAATAAATGGTTAGAAGGGTGGTGCTATAGTCAGGGGTTTGGGTACCTTGACCATGGGACTCAATATAGTAGGCCAGGTCTACTGGGGCTGGTGGAGCTGGTCTGACAAAGAAGGGGAAGAGTGGATTTGGTAGGAGGCTTGCCAGACTGGTCAAGGATGCTTTAAACTAGATGTGTTGGGGGAGGGGGGCATCATTCCATCCCAACACACCCAGTCGGTTGGTAGCACCTATAGTAAACATTTGGAGCAATGTAGGGATATTCCAGCTGCTCCAGCCAATGACCTGACTTCAACTGGATCTAAGCTCAAATGCCTCTACACAAATGCCCGTAGTATGGGGAACAAACAAGAGGAATTAGAGATGTGTGCACATCTACAGGGGTATGATATCATAGGCATCACAGAAACATGGTGGGATGGCACCTATGACTGGTGTGTTGGAATGGAAGGTTACCGGCTCTTTAGGAAAGACAGGCCCGGCAGACGGGGAGGGGGAGTTGCTATTTATGTTAGGGATAGGCTAGAGAGTATGGAACTCTGTCTGGGGACAGGTGAGCAGTCGAGAGAGAGTTTGTGGGTCAGGGTTAAAGGGAGAACAGTGATGGGTGATATTATTGTGGGGATCTGTTACAGACCGCCTGACCAAGGGGACTTGCTGGACGAAGCGCTCCATAGGCAGATAGGAGCAGCCTCACGCTCGCAGGCCCTTGTTCTCATGGGAGACTTCAACCACCCTGATATCTGTTGGAGGGACGGTACGGCCCGGCACAAGCAATCCAGAAGGTTCCTCGATTGTGTGGAAGACAACTTCCTTCTGCAAGTAATAGAGGAGCCGACAAGGAGAGGTGCCATGCTTGACCTCGTCCTCACCAACAGGGAAGGGATGGTTGGGAACGTAACGCTCCAGGGCAGCCTTGATTGCAGCGATCATGAGATGGTTGAGTTTGAGATCCTCAGGACAGTGAGAAGAGCGTGCAGCAAGCTCACTGCCCTGGACTTCAAGAGAGCAGACTTTGGCCTCTTCAGGAACCTGCTCAGTAAGGTTCCATGGGATACAGCCCTAGAGGGCAGGGGGGCCCAAGACTGTTGGTTGATATTCAAGGCTCACCTGCTGCAAGCTCAGGAGCGATGCATCCCAACTAGAAGGAAGTTTAGCAGGAGGGCCAGGAGACCTCCTTGGATGGATAAGGAGCTGCTGAGCAAAATTCGAAGGAAAAAAGAGGCTTATAAAAGGTGGAAGCAAGGTCAGGCGGCCTGGGAAGAATACAGGGATGTTGTCCAGGAAGCTAGGGACCAGGTTAGGAAAGCTAAGGCCCACTTAGAATTAAACTTGGCTAGGGATGTTAAGGATAACAGGAAGGGATTTTATAGGTACATTGCAAATAAAAGACAGGTTAGGGACAATGTGGGTCCTCTCCAGAAGCTATCGGGAGAACTGGCTACCCTGGATTTGGAGAAGGCTGAGGTTCTTAATGACTTCTTTGCCTCAGTCTTTACGGGCAAATGCTCTGACCACACCACCCAAGTCTTGGAAGGCAGACGCAGGGACGGTGAGGGTGGGGACCCTGGGCCCACGGTGGGAGAGGATCTTGTTCGGGACCACCTTAGGAACCTGAATGTATACAAGTCCATGGGACCGGATGAAATCCATCTGCAGGTCCTGAAGGAGCTGGCAAATGAAGTTGCTAAGCCACTGTCCATCATATTTGAAAAATCATGGCAGTCAGGTGAAGTTCCCGATGACTGGGAAAAGGGAAATATAACCCCCATTTTTTAAGAAGGGGAAAATGGATGAGCCAGGGAATTACAGACCAGTCAGTCTCACTCTGTGCCTGGCAAAATCTTGGAGCAGATTCTCCTGGAAGGCATGCTAAGGCACATGAAAAGCAACAAGGTGGTTGGTGACAGCCAGCATGGCTTCACTAAGGGGAAATCCTGCCTGACCAATCTGGTGACCTTCTATGAAGGGCTACGGAACTGATGGACAGGGGCAGAGCAGTTGATGTCATCTACCTGGACTTGTGTAAAGCCTTTGACACTGTCTCACATGACATCCTTCTCTCTTAGTTGGAGAGACATCAATTTGATAGGTGGAGCACTCGGTGGATAAAGAACTGGCTGGATGGCCGCATGCAAAGAGTAGTGCTCAATGGCTCAGTGTCCAGCTGGAGACCAGTAATGAGTGGTGTCCCCCAGGGATCGGTGTTGGGACCGGTCTTGTTCAACATCTTTGTGGGTGACATGGACAGTGGGATTGAGTGCGCCCTCAGCAAGTTTGCCGATGACACCAAGCTGTGTGGTTCGGTTGATATATTGGAGGGAAGGAATGCCATCCAGAGGGACCTTGACACGCTTGTGAGGTGGGCTGATGCCAACCTGATGAAGTTTAACCATGCTAAATGCAAAGTCCTCCACCTGGGTGGGAGCAATGCCAGGCACAGCTACAGATTGGGCGGGGAGGAGATTCAGAGCAGCCCTGCAGAGAAAGACTTGGGGGTGTTGGTCAATGAGAAACTGAACATGAGCTGATTTCAATGTGCGCTTGCAGCCCAGAAAGCCAACTGTATCCTGCGCTACGTCAAAAGGAGTGTGACCAGCAGGTCGAGGGAGGTGATCCTGCCCCTCTACTCTGCTCTTGTGAGACCTCGCTTGGAGTATTGTGTGCAGTTCTGGTGTCCTCAACATAAAAAGGACATGGGACTGTTGGAACAAGTGCAGAGGAGGGCCATGAGGATGATCAGGGGACTGGAGCACCTCCCGTATGAAGACAGGCTGAGAAAATTGGGACTGTTAAGCCTGCAGAAGAGAAGGCTGCGTGGAGACCTCAGAGCAGCCTTCCAGTATCTGAAGGGGGCTTATAGGGATGCTGGGGAGGGACTCTTCATGAGGAACTGTGGTGAGAGGACAAGGGGTAATGGGTTCAAACTTAAACAGGGGAAGTTTAGATTGAATATAAGGAGGAAATTCTTTACTGTAAGGGTGGTGGGGCCCTGGAATGGGTTGCCCAGGGAAGTTGTGAATGCTCCATCGCTGGCAGTGTTCAAGGCCAGGTTGGACAGAGGCTTGGGTGTCATGGTTTAGTGGGAGGTGTCCCTGCGCATGGCAGGGGAGTTGGAACTAGATGATCTTAAGGTCCTTTCCAACCCTAACTATTCTATGATTCTATGACTGACACTTGACAATTGCATGTACTGCCTGTGGACTGAGAAAGTGTAATTTTTGTATGTATTGCCACTGGTAAAATACTTGCATTGCAGCCTTATAAAGAAGGACAGTGACTTAGAGGACTCTTCACTGATCAAAAAAATCAGGGCAGTAATGGGCATATGGTAAATAACTTGTGGATGTTTCAAAACAGAGAGAAAATAGCCCCAAGAAGATGGGAAGTTGGGAAGATGTGACAGCATGGCTGCCCTTCCCTTATGAGGAGTGAAGGAGGCTGCTGAGCTCCACTCTGCCCCATGGGCTTTGCTGAGGGTGCTGGAGAGGCTGAGCATTGCCAAGCCCAAGCTGCGTGTGTGTGCTGGTGATGCTGGGGAAGAAGCGCTCAATCTATGATTTTTCTGGCATTTCCATGTCCTACATCAAGTTCTGTATTGACCAGTTTTATTCACCTGTAGAGAAAGAATAAGAGTACAGAGTATGAGTTTAGTCATCTTGTTGATGTGCCAGAGGAGTGTAAATTTAACCCAATGGTGAATTTACTGCTGGATGGCAAGGGAGGAAATCTGTGAACCCTGATCTTTGACAGAGTGCCTGTCCTTACAGATGTAGTTCTGGTTTCTTCATGGGCTGGAATTATTCCTAAGGATATAATCCTGCCCTTGAAGCTTTTCTTGAATTTGCAACTACTTCTTGATTTGAAGTAGAAGAGATCAGACATACCGGGAAGCTTGTGGCTGGTTAGGAAATTTTAGTGCTTTAGAATAGCTTAACAAACCCCTGTGTTTTCAATAGGCTAGACAAATATATTGGTTTTGGATGCCAGGCCTCTTAGCCCTTTCCTGGCTAGCTGATGCCTGCCAGACTTTTCAGTCTCACTTACTGATTATGCCATAATTAGAAACAGTAGTAAAACAGTTGAACAGGAAAAAAGACTTGAAACCATCAACAAATTTATTAATATGCCTGGTCATATAATCCTGAGGATTATTCAAGTTGTGATCTGGCAACTGTAGACACTTGGTAGACCTAAGAACCAATTTGAGGGTATTGTATGTGTTTTGAGAAGGTGGTTTGTCTGAAAAGAAAGCTCTCTCAATTGCTGATTTTTCTTTACAGATAAACTTGGATGACCCAAGTTTAGGGCCCTGTTGTGGCAGAGAAGCTCACGTAGAGTTGAGCAAGTCCCTGAGTTTGGGTGCATTAGCTTCTGAGTCCAAGTCCTGCCATATGCAAAATGTAGGTAATTCAAATAATTCTGTGAAGATGAATGCAGCAGGCCTGTGAGCTACTCTGGTGCTGCAGTAATGAAAGCTTTATAAGTAATTCCCCTTTTTAGTAAGTAGTAAAACTCAATGGAAAAAATTTAACTTTGGTGACAAAGAGGTTTCTGCTTGCTGCATAATACATACACTTGCATCTGAGCTGAGAGGAAAAAGGAAGAGAAACAAAGTCATGCACCAGTTCTTTTTAGCCCCAGAAACTCAAACAGTTAAAAAAAGATGCATTATTGGCACAGCATGCAGTTAGTTTTCTGCTTCATTTTCATGGCATGAGAGCTTTCAATTGGCCATCACTGGGATTACAAGGTGCACGGTCTTCAGAAACAATTTGAAATGAGCTGTTCTATACATGACAATCATCTTTCCCCTCTCCTGATCCTCCTCCTGGATATTTGTCATCTGGGACATTTCTCTATACATTGTCAGAACAGTTCTGTTACTTCCCAAGTGTTGCCCTTGCAGCTGCTTTTCTTTTGGTCATATTTAGTGGCCTGAAATACCAGAGAGACTGGTGAGGGCTGTTAACTGGTATTAAAACTAGGATTTTTAATGTTGTGATCACAGACAATTGGATAACACTGGTGAGATTAAGTCTTGTTTGAATCGGGAACAGATGAAAGAAGTGGTGAGTTCAGGTAATACAGCTTGTACAGATGGAAAAAATTAAGGTGATGGTAACCCACAGATAGCACAAATCCAAATGGGAAAAGATGGATCTTTTTAAAAAGGCTCAGTGGTTATCTATTACTTAACTTCATCATCTTTATTCATGGCAAGATTAATTTATACCTCTTCTGTTTCTTTTCACATTGTTCAAATCCAATGTAATCAGACAGCTATGTGGGTTTGGGGTCTGATTTCCATCCAAATGAATTTAGCCTTTCAGTTTTTCTCTTTCAGCAAGCCAATAAAATCTCCTGCTTCCCCTCAGTCATTAAATACAGTCTTATTTTTGGATGCTTTATCTTGTTTCCACTACACTGGAAAACTTGTTTTCTGGTTCAGTTGTCTTTTTGCTCCCCTCTCTCAGGGAATGGTTTAATTCTTTTCAAGCAGACAGTCCCTCTTAGGGAAGTAAACTGACACAGAACTGTGAACGTTGCAGTGGGTGATACTGAGGATGAATAGAATAAGTACACTACCTCCCCCAACCCTTTTAATATGTGACCTGGTTAAATAGACTTTTCCATCATTAGACCACTTCCCATAAGTCATGGTGCAAAGTTTTGCTCAAGTCTTAAGCTATTTGCAAGTATTTAACTTTTATAATTTTAAAAATGCAACAGATTTATCAGGTGATTACATCAGGGGAGAGACTTTTCATCACACCTTTAAAATTGCCTGCACTAATTTACACCTGCAGGAAGCTGCACTTTTAAAATTACTGGCATTACTTTGTCTTCTCTTTCATATGCATTTTAGTTTCCCTGTTTAATGAAACATCCAGTTCTCTAAATATCCTTCAGCTTCTATTTAAGCATGCTAATGGCAATATATATGCGGAAACCGATGTACATGTACAGTGATTGTGTGTTACTGGAAGCCATAGAGTCTGTCTCTGCATTTTTCTCTCTTCCCCTTATTTTCTCTTATTAAAAGGTTGAATATACTATTGTAGTCAACAGCTGTATGGAATTACATGGTTTAAGCTTAAAAAAATCTAGTCTTCTGAACTGAACTAATTGATGTAGCACCCTGACAGGCTGTTTGAAGAGATGTAAAAATGGTTTCAGCCAAGCTGTGAGACATCTTCCCATTAAACAGCTGTTATCTTTTGAGGAAAAAGACAGACATTTCTCTGGCATGTTGTCCATACAGACATTTGTAAATATAATCCCTTCTGTTACTTTGGTAAGTCAATCACGCTAACAGGTACTAGTTATTCAGTGGCTGCCTTGGGCTAAATAGAGCAAGTGACAAAAACACTTTTAGGCTGTCATGTGTTAATGTAAAATGCCCCCAGACCCCAATGCTTATTGATCTTCATCTAGTTGACTAATGCTTTTCCCATGCTGTTACATATTGGTAAATTAAAGAAGCCTTCCAGACAGTTCTGTCAACAGTTTACTGCAATGCACCTCATTAATGAGGTTGAGCTGTCACATGTGTGTAATTTAATCCTATTGAATTATCACTCAAAAATTCTCAAATACGAGGCCTTTATAAAGTAAGAAAGAAGGTTTTCTAGGAATACTGTCTCATTATAAATTGATAAGATGTGAAGCATGCAAAGGGAAAACCCCCGAGTCGCTTTTTACGCTCATAGTAAGACTTGTGAGAGCTCTTTTACTGCATCTTGTGTTTTAGGGAACTGCATAGAGCATTTCTTTTGAGCATTTGTTTTTCATATCCATAACAAAGCCGGTAGGCTGAGCGCTGTGGTTAAGATGGAATATTGTTTCTTGCCCTTAAACAGAAAAAGAGGGGAGAAGAAAATAATAAGGAACTAAAAGCACAAAGATGGACTTCAGTTGGTATCATAGGAAATCATAGGCATGTAATGCTCCTTTTAGAGAACACCAAGCATTTTGAAATCTTTGGAATCAGTTCTGTGTTGTTTGACCAATGCACATATGATTTAATCCATGAAGTACGTGTCTGTGTGGGTGCCTGTGGTCTTTAATCACACTCTGTTCCTACTAACATCACAGAAATGGGCCCCATCTGCGGACGGAACATGGTATGCTTGGGAAAGCTCAAAACTAGCATTTCTGTAAAACTGTTATTTAAACAGAGCTCTTCCTTAACTTACCACTTTAATAATGCTTTTGTTAGAAATAGGTTGGGAGGACTTAGGGAAGAGTTTCCAACAAGAATGAGATATCAGGGTAAGATCCGCCACATGATGACTTTTCCTGGGCTGTGGTGGAAGTTCAGAGGCCAGCTACACTTCCTACACCCTATGCATATGGATGTGCTCAAAACACTAGATAATCAGATTCATAGCAGAAACTGAAAAGAATCATGGACACTTCACAGGAATGGTCTTTAGACCGTATGCAACAGGGTAATGGTTTCTCATTCACCGCAGCAATTGCTCCCAAGCAAAGGACTGGTGTGATGAAGTGTGGGTTCTGCGTGCGTATATGTCCACTGTTGATGAAGAGGAAGGGGAAATGGAACAGTGTCTCAGCACCTCACCTTTCTGGAAATATCCCAAAAGACTTCTGCCGTGGTGGGGGAAAGCTCATCTATGCACAGTCCTCTCCCCACTGAAGGTCACCTGGGAGTCTCTGTGGAGCACGTCCTCCGTGCTTGGGGCCAGCCCTACCTAGTTTCCTCTCCTGGTAGCCGTGCTGGCTTTACATATTTAATGAGATTTTATGGGTTTAGGCATTGTAAATTATATTCACTTTCTCAGACCTCTAAGACCTTCCTCCACCTACCCTCCCTTACCTGTCAAGTTTCACTGGGTATGCTTTAAATTCTGGAGAGGAGAATACTGACTTTGCATAACATAAATGAAAGAGCTAGAAAGCGTTACACTTTCATACAACTTACACGGAAAACCCCAAGATTCTGTCCTTGAGGGGAGACAGCAAAGCAGCAAGTGTGCAGAGAAACAACAGCTTTGGGTTTGTGTAGGCAGGGAGTAACGTTTGATATACTCCTCATCAGGAAAGGAAAGCTCTTCCACTTTGCAGGTAGCGGTTAGGCAAGGCTAGATTTTGTGAAACTAAGAGTCCTTGCCCTAATCCTACACAGGAAAGGTTGTACATGTTTGTGGGAAGTTTGTATTCAAAGTAAAATAAATGCAGCTATTTTTCCTTTGGACTTCTATACTTATAACTCATTCCTCAGTGAAGCAAACACTTTCTTTCACTGGGAGTGTCAAACATTTCTACTGCAACAAGAGCTGCTACAGAAAAAGTATTTTCAATAATGAAAACGCAGTGTTGCTTCTTGTATATGTAGCTGAACACAGCAGCTGAGCAAAATAGACTACTACTGAGAATGTGTAACCTATATGGAAGGGTTTCTTTTTCAGTTACTATACTGGTGGTAAAGAAAGATTGAGACTGGTCAGTGGGGTTATCAGCAGAAAACTAATCACTTCCTTGCCACTCCTAAGACATTGCCACAAATGCAGTCAACTGGTCTTTCATTGCTCTGTATGAGACAATTGTCTGATCAAAGTACGCCTAATGATTTGAAACACTTCCTTGCAAGTGAATATGGCTTCACTTTTCTGAATGATAAAACAGGAATAAAACAAAAGGGTCATATGGGTTCTGGCAGAGGCCAAGGCATATGCTGAAAGAGAGTGTCTCCATTGTCTCAGATCATGCTTACTACTTTGGATTCATGAACAAATTGTACATGTGATTCTGAATTCATACAGAGAATGGCAGGAAAAATAAGCTGAAGTTAAATACAAATCCGTAGGGACCATGGGTAGGTAGGAAGTATGCAACTGCTTTTCAGTAGGAACTCTCCGCCTGACATAAAAAGTAATTCTAGGGTTAAACAGAGTTCTTCAAAGACACCAGACCCTGATTCCTTCTCCCATGGTAATCCTTCATCCTGTGGCCACCAGGGCCTGAAGTTCAGGTTCATATAAGAGATGTTCTTTTCAGGTGGAGTTTTGGGTTGTTGGTTGGTTGGTTGGTTTTTGGTGTTTTTGTGATGTTCATTCTATGTTTCCAGGAAAAAAGAAAAAAAAGGTTTAATGCTACTAATACTACTGTACCTTCTTAGTTTGGTTTTAATTCTGCCAAGAATTAAATTAACATGATGCTAAGTATGTGGAGTTCCAAACTGGTATTTCTTTTCTGAGCTTGGAACTAGCAGTAAGTTGCTTTCTAGCTCTGGCCACAAAACCATTCTTTAAAAGAAGAAAAAAAACCCATTGCATAACAGCTTGCCAAAATGTACCTAGAAAAGCCCAGAAATTGAAAGCCACTGAATCTCATTTTTAGTGTCAGAGCTAAAGAATACTGAAGTGTAAAAATGTGTGCCTGTTTCTGTATTGTCTTTCTTGACTTTTCTTCAAACATTTCAAATCCTGAGCTAATAGTGTGACTTTAAATTCTTTTAAGAAATAAATACTTTGAAAAATCTCAGACATTTATTATTCAAACCATGTGTATCTTTCTGATACAAGTCTTCTTCATTGTCTGTTTTCTTTATAGTTCTGTGTGTTCTATCTATGTTTTCTTATGATCTAAATGAAGAATAAAACTATATGTGTAGCTTTACTGGTCTTTGCTTTCATAGGTAGGTGTATCAAGATGATAGTGGGTTTCATCACTTTAGGAACTTTCTGCTTCCTAAAGGAAAAGCACAAGCAAATGTAAGTGTTGTAAGAGTGGGAAGGAGATGTTACTATCCATAGGAAATGAGATGGAAACCAGATACTCTTCTGAAAAAGGTGAGGTATTGATCTCTGGGTTTGAAATATTTTATTCTTAATTCATATGTTTTCTGGAGGTAAATTTGGAATCCTTCCCAGTGATTAGATGTACAATAGGTTCATAGGTAATTTACCAGCCAATTCCCAAGCTAAGTTACTGAACTGCTTACATTTTGTACAATCGAAGAAAAAATAGCATATATAAGATTCTGGTTGAAAGTTTGAAGCTCAGTGCCTACAGCTCTAGTCTGGTCACCATGTTCTGTTTCTAGTTATATTAGCAGAAAACTACCTCATCAATTCAATCAGTTCCTCACAGAAAGTCCATTGAAGTCAATGGAAAGATTCCATTTACCTCAAGAAAATTTACATTAATCTTTTCTATGGGAACATCTCATCTTCCTTTTTTCCATGTTTGGAGTTTTTTTGTTTAATTTCAGTGTTGTAACTCGTTGTCGCTAGCAGAGTGCTATTTGTGTCCTTTCTCTCACAAATAGTTTGCCAGTTCTCAGGCATGGGATGTGTTTATAACATTACAGAGCTCTGTTTCTTGGTTTGGTGGGGTTTTTAAATATTACTTAGAAATGTGGGTTTGAATATCTGAAATTCCTATGGCTCCTGAGTGCAGTGTGCTTTGTTTCCAGCTCCACTTTGTACTTGCTACTACTTTGCAGGTAGCTTAGAGCTAAAGTATAAGGTATAGGTTCAAATCACATTGCATATGCTATCTGTTATGTTCTAAAGCATCTGATGATGCTGGAAAACTGGAAGTCTCGTTATGTGATTACCCTGTAATTTGTACAAAGTTGCATTACTGCCCTTTCTCAGAAAATTAAAATGGGGTTTAATCTTCATCCAACACCCCTCCAGCTTCAGCTGCTGGATGGATGCTGGAAAGTTGCTGATTGGGTTTTTATGTTTCAATTGCTATTTAGGGTGTAATTGGATGACATCGAAAGTCTTGCTGTTGAAAGGGATCAGCTCAGTTTGCTGTGCAACCAGAAAACTTTTTCCTTGCCAAGTTAGTTGTTAGTGGGCAATGTAGGATAATGTGAGAAGAAATAGCCTCAAGAACCTTCAATTCTTTGTGCATAATTCTGGTTCCCTTAACAGCATTTTAGTAAAATAGAGGCATGCTGAAATGGTAACTCTCTAATGGTGTTCTCCATTTGCCTTTTTAAGAACTGCCCAAAGAATAGATAGCCTTGTCTTTTTCTCTGCGTGTATCTACTACAGTTTCTTCTAGAAACATTTCTGTGGTGGTCCTCTCTGGCAAGGTTTTTGTCTAGGCTACAAAATGTAAATGCACAATATGGTACCATCTTTGGGCTATCAGGGAAGCACTTCTAAAGTCCTATCTCATGGATTAGCTGCTGCAAGCATCAAATAAGGTGCAGTGCCTCTTACCCCTTCCGCCATATCATATAATGAGGCACAAAGAAGTTGTAATTAATTTAAATGAGGTGCAGCCTAAAAAAATCTCAAGGACAGCTTATTAGGAATGTCCATATACCAGCATAATCCTGTAATAAGCCATCTGCAGTAAGTCTCAACAGTTATAAGGAGCCAGACTGCCCAGGCTTCTCACAGGGGTCTATTAGCCCCTGAAAAGTATCATTCTAATACAACTGTGCTGGTTTCATTACCTAACTTGGTTTATTCCAGTCTTGCTTGGTTTTTTTCACATTTTATGTTGTACAGGTTGTCCTGGGTTCAAGCAGTAGCAGTCATTTTTCTTCTTCTTAGCAGCTGGTGCAGTGCTGTGGTTTTGACTTTCAGCCTGGGAACAGCGCAGATAACACCAATGTTTTTAGTTGCTGCTCAGTAATGTTTAGTCTGGCCAAGGACTTTCTGAGTCTCATGCTCTCCCAGCGAGGAAGGGAAGCCGGGAGGAAGCAGAGACAGGACACCTGACCCAAACTGACCAAAGAGGTATTCCATACCACAGCACATCATGCCCAGTATATAAACAGGGGGCAGTTACCTGGAAGGGTAAGATCACTGCTCGGTCGGGCTGCGTATCGGTCGGTGGGTGGTGAGCGGTTGTATTCTCTTGCTTTGTTGTTTCCCTTATCATTATTATTATTGGTGGTAGCAGCAGTGGTTTGTGTTATACCTTAGTTACTGGACTGTTCTTATCTCAGCCCATGGGAGTTCCATTCTTTCGATTCTCCTCCCCATCTCTCCGGGAGTGGGAGAAGGAAGAAGGGGAGGGAGTGAGAGAGCGGCTGCATGGTTCTGGGTTACCCGCTGGGCTTAAAACATGACACAGATGTACCCAGTGGAAAAGAAGCAACCAACTGAACAAGAAAGCCCCCATGTTATGTGTTCACCAGGAACCTGTCTAGGAGCAGCAGGAGCAGGCTGCTTCCCAAGGGCAGATGAGGCAGGAGGCAAGGATAACAAGGAAAGTCCAGACAGGGAGTTCTTGGCCCCACCGTATCTGAACAAGAGGAGCAGACCAAGTCCAACAACAGCAACCAGGGTCAACCAACAGTCCAAGTAAGACTGTGGTTCCAATGTAAGTCCAAGGACAAGCCAGGGCAACATAAAGGCATAAAAGGCTGGTCAGGGCAATTAGAGCCTGTTGGCACACTGGTGGTGCTGACATGACCATCTGTCCTGACTGTTTAGATATGTGGTTTCTTACATCATGCATGAGATGTAAAATTGTGTGGGTGTCAGTGATGAGGAGGACACCGACGAATACCTTACCGCATCATTGCCTGCCCTCACACAGGAGGCATGGGGAAAGCATAGAGAAGTAGACCTCTACTCCCTGTGGTGTGCTTAGCTGAGACTGTAAGCAGAGTAACTTCTAGATTGTCTAATTTACATCTGGACAGGGACTAAGGCAGTTTGAAAATTAAAAGAGCATAACCACAATCCTGATGGCCTCACCGTTTTCCTTTATCAAACAGATCTTGGCAAAGGAAATAATCTGTCCTATCTTCTTGTAAAGGGCAGGTTTAAAAAGGCTCTGGCTTTTGCTTTCTCATGACTGGACTGAGTAGACATTGAAGAAAGACTTTTATTTCTAGCATAGTCTAAGTCCATGAGGAACCCCAAATACTTGGGATCAAAGCAGTACAGTAATACTCTTCAGTTCTTCACTGGGTTTGCTCTTGTTTTTCTCCTTCGTTTTTATGCTCATGAAAAGCGCTAGGTTGACAGGCTTGGAAATGAACTTCCCTCTTTATCCAGCTGTCCTGACTATGTGCTACTTCCCTAAGGGACCACTTTTAAGGGGACTGGATGGTAGGTTGATTCCCACATTATGCTTCTCTGCCAGTAGCTAACTGCCTGTGAGTAGATGACCTAGTTCTGTCTGTGAAGGTGATGGGATTTTGGTGGGCCAAACTCCTGGGTGCAGAAAGTTGAGCTTTTAGTAATTACCTTAATCTGTAGATCACGTACTTATTTGGTGAAGTATAGAGAGAAATCTTTGTACATACAGGCATAAAATATATATACTCTTAAATGCCATATACTTGCTTTGCCTTATACTACTATTTGCTCTGTGGGCACAGCCCATGGAATTATTATCTTTGCAGCTATTTTGCAGTCATGGCATTATTATTACCATGCAGGAATGGGAAAAATATTATCTTTTTTTGTGTCAGTTTTCATTAAATTGCCAACATTTTCATACAAAAGCAAAGATTGGAGACTGTCAAGCACTTCACACATTTCTGTCAATGCTGGGTGAACATGAGGGGTTTGGGCTGGATTTTTATAGATACAGAACTGTGAAAAATGATTCTTTTTAAACTATAAACAATTTCTGTATAAAATACAGTACGTTAATCCTACTGCAGCTTAATGTAACTATACCTGAATTTGATAATTTCTTTAAATCCTGAAATCGGTTGGTTCTGGGTTACTTTTCAATGACATTTAGCAGTTACACTTAAAAATACAGAAGAATGCATTATAAGTTTTACCCAAAATGATTATGGCAGTCATTTGAATAAAATACAGATTTTGCAAGCTGTAAAGCATATCATTATACTATATACTGGTCTAACTAAGGTTTGGTTCACAAACTACAGTGCTCTAACCAAGTCATTAAATCTATCTAAAAAGGCCTCATTTGAGAAGCAATAAAATTTTTAATCATTTTATTATTAAAAGAGTGTTTAATATGTAGCTAATTAAATGCCAAAGGCAGGTTATCTGAGTTTAACCTTCAAAAAGAAAATGATGTATCAAAGTCTGCCTCTGGCATCATGGGATAGAAATGTCATCCTCATAATCATTGCGTGACAACTAGCTGGTGGCCTTTTCTAGAGCTATAGTTAAATTACCTGATTAAATTAATAGCCATTTAGATGTTTTAGGAACTGCACAGACCTATACTAAATGAAAATTAGGTCCATTACATTTCCTGAGTGGGCTAGATAGACCCTAAAATAAAACACGTATGCCATTGTCCACATTACTTAGATTAAGCAATTAAAACCCCTTTCTTAAAAGCTACTAATTTTCCATAACGTGCCAAGAACTAGGTTTATGCTAATGATCAGAGTTTTGCTCTGTTTTCCCCCCACCTTCCTTCTTTATTTTATTAGTAAAAAAATCCCAGGGACTTGTGTGTGCTTGTTAAACACATCTCAAATATGCAAGTGCATTGTGTATTGTGCTGCACTGACTTCTCTTAATCTGATCTCCTGGGAGAGCAGTAAAGGATGATGCTAAGTGTTCAAAGTCCCACCAAAATTAAGACGGTCTTCTCTCCTCAAGCTGGAGTCTTTCAGCATTGGGCTTTGTCTCCATGACAAGAAAATGCTTGTCTGGTGCAGATGGGTGGAATGACAGGTGAAGAGCACAATGCATGTTCTTTCTGTGCCAGATAGAATGCTTTCAGCCAAGGGAGAGTGACTTAAGGCTCCAGAAAGGATGTTTCTCTTGCCTTAATATTCTGCTTGGGAGGGAAAGGAGGGAGGGGAAAGTGTGTTTATTTTGGTTAAGGTCTGGATGGTTATTTACAAATGTCTTGATTTGTGTGCAGTGTTCAGTTGGAAGCAGTTTTCTCATTGCTGTGCAAGTTTGGCTTGGGGTAATAGTAACTAGAGCAGGGGTTGGGAATTCCTATGGAGGGGTCTAAGCTCAGCTGTAACACCAGTAAATTGCTGTAGCTGTGATTCTGCATCCTTGAAAGGGCTAAGCAGCCTTAATATCCTCAGGATATGGTCTCCAGAAAGCACCTGGACAGATGTTCACCCATCTGTAATGCAAGCATGGCTATTCATACTCTAATGGGAAGACTACCATAAGGTTTATAATTCATCTCTGAACTCTTTGAGACCAGCTCTGTATAAAGGATCTTTTTCAAAACCAGACTCTCTCTGAGTGGAGCTATCTGTTTAATAGATAAAGTCAGTACATTCAGTAAGTGAAAAGCATTCATTAACCTGGTCTGTCTTAGCACATTAGATAAAACTGATTTATACACTAGGTTTTCAAGTTATACACTTTTTACTGGATTAAATGGATGGATGCCCCTCAAAAGGAAACCCAACAAACAACCCCACTCCCAAACCAGAAAAACATGAAACAACAAACTGCTTCTTATTTTACATTTATTTCCAGCAGTGTTTTCAGACTTAGTAAAATGAGACATGAGACAATCTCATGGAAGAGAAGATCTCATAGAAGCTATGGTTTAATAAAACCTTATTTAACATTTCATTTTTCTGTAACAATTCGGCAATAACATGATGTTTATAAACATCCCTGCAGTTTTAAATACTGCTTGTCTTTTTGTTTGTGGAGTTTGCATTTAACTCGCTGTGTAAATCCAGTTGCTTACCAGTGATGCATCAATAAGATAAAAAAGTTCCTGCAGAAGTGTTTAACTTTGTGATAAATTGCATGTATCAGGTGGTTAGATGTTCATGAGGTAATATTAATAGTTGTGCAAAATACCAGCACCAGGTTTACTTGAAATTTAAGCTTAGATGAAGCTTAGGGACTTCCTGAAGAATACATTGCTTTTGAATCAGTATGTCTCCACCACTGGAGGGCAAAGGACAAGAGAATCTGCTCTGTCAACAAGTGGACTCTCATTGACTGCTGAATCATATTAAGACTGTACGCAGTTAAAAACACATACTTAGAGGCACCCTCAGTATTTACAGAATGTCTTTTTGTATCTAGCCTCAGAAAACAAAAACAAAGCACCCCAAATCCCAGTTCTTTTTTTTGAAGTGAATTTGGTTTGCCATATAAGTGCTGTTGTATTTAAAGGGTACTGAAGTTGCCATTCAGTAAATTGGGGTGGTTACTGGGAGAGAGGTGTAGGATAATGTCGTGGTTTAGGTCCAGTCAGCCATGTAGCTCACTTGCTCACTCCCCTCCCCTTTTCCTCCCCCATCTCCCAGAGAGATGGGGAGGAGAATCGAAAGAATGTAACTCCCATGGGCTGAGATAAGAACAGTCCAGTAACTAAGGTATAGCACAAACCACTGCTGCTATCATCAATAATAATAATGATAAGGGAAATAACAAGGCAAGAGAATACCACCTCTCACCACCCACCGACCGATACCCAGCCCGACTGAACAGTGATCTAACCCTTCCAGGTAACTGCCCCCAGTTTTTGCGTCCTGGGCATGACCTGCTGTGGCATGGAATACCTCTTTGGTCAGTTTGGGTCAGGTGTCCTGTCTCTGCTTCCTCCCGGCTTCCCCTCCTCGCTGGGAGAGCATGAGACTCAGAAAGTCCTTGGTCAGACTAAACATTACTGAGCAGCAACTAAAAACATCGGTGTTATCAGTGCTGTTCCCAGGCTGAAAGTCAAAAACACAGCTCTGCACCAGCTGCTAAGAAGGAGTAAATGACTGCTACTGCTGAACTCAGGATAGATAAGGAATAGACTTGGACTGGGAGTGGATTTGTAGAAGAAAGAGTGACTCTCTTATTTTAAATACTTCATCACAGGGTGCCCAGAGAAGCTGTGGCTGCCCCATTCCTGGCAGCGTTCAAGGCCAATTGGATGGGGCTTGGAGCAACCTGGTCTAGTGAAAGGTGTTCCTGCCCCTGGTGAGGGTTTGATACTGGAGGATCTTAAGGTCCTTTCCAGCCCAAATCATTCTATGATTCTGTCTTAAACTATCTTCCCTTATTTCAATTTGTTTAGCACCAAAGGTTTGTTGCTGTTACTGGTTTTGTTGGGTTTTTTTGTGAGTACCAATGTGTGTTTGTTTTAATGAATAACAACATGACCCATACCCCTTGGATAATCTTTAGGAGCCCTTGGAGTAAAAACAGATTTTTATAGGGATGATCGAAGTGTTCAAAGCAAGGGTGAGCTCCACCAAAGAAAGTGAGCTCCAGAGCTCCTTAGAGCCCCACAGCATGTCACTGGAGTCTCCTGAAGATGTTTCCTCAGTGTTGGCTCTGAGCAAGGACATGCATCCTTCGTCAATGCTTGCAGCATAACCCCTCATCTCTCAGTACTGCTGTGGTTTTACCTCTCCTCATAGAAGCATAAAAACCAACATGTTGAAGGTGAAGTTAAATAACATCTGCCACATTACCAGACCTTTTCATTTCATGGGTATCCCTACATGCTTTGTAGTATTTCCTCATTGAATGAGAAGAGGAGGCATTGCCCCAGCACTGCCTGCCCCAATGGGGCAGCATTGTGGGGATGAGGGTGAAGAGAGGGGCTGTGTGTGCCTGAAGTAGCTGGGATCGGCACTCAGGTGATGGTCTTAAGTGGGCAGCATGTAATTCACATAGCTGGGATTTGGCAAAGGCTCTGTCATAGTCTGATTTGAAGTGGGAATGATCTAATATTTTAGTTCTTGGAGAAGACGGAGCTGCTGGATAGGGTAGAAGTTTCGGGGAAGCTGCTATTTTGAGCTTTAGAAGCATTATATGGGGATTAGAAGTTATCCCCATATTGATCAGTGGATTTATGCTGGTAATCCCCATATTAGCATCAGCATAAACTGCTTGCATAAATGTTGCCCCGTGGCGTGTAGGGAGGTGAAAATCACTGAACTGCTCTGATGCTGCTGCAGGGGGTGTACCCTGAAACACCAGCAGCAGGGTGTGCTGGCCTTAAGAGTTGCTGAGAAAAGTTCATGGGATGAAGATTTACTGTACAGAGCCAACTGAAACTATCATAAAATAGCAGGTTTATAATTACAAGATGTCTTTTATCTGGAGAGTCCAATACTCCAGTTCACAACTCTTTTGTGGGAACAAAAAATTCAGAAGGGTTATACAGGCTGAAACTGTGTTCGAATTAGTTACTAGTATTTCTTTGGGGCAGTTCCCACTGCCTTAAATTGGATTTAAAGATGATAGCGATAACTCGTCTAAAATTCTTCAGAAGTTTCTCTCTTTAGTGAAGAAGTATATCCCTTTGCTACATTGAGTTTTGCCATATAAAGTAAACCATCCCACTGGCTTCATTTGAGCTAAGATGATGGAATTAAGCAGCAAAGCATTATTCTGGCTAGGAAAATATGCTTTAAGCTGTAAAATATTAATAATAAACACAAATCAGTGTGGTTTTACTGCTAGATCATGATTTCATCAATGGGATGTTTGATTTGTTAAGCAATGCAAGCCACCACAACTCGTGAGTTAAGTACTGGAAAGAAATGCTCATGGAAAGGGAACAGTGACAGACCTGTTAAAAATACAATTTCTGAATAAGAATGGGAAGGCAAAGGGTGCAATTTAATGTTTAGAATATGAGTGGAGGTCACTTACTACCAGCAGAGTACTGAAAATGCTGAAATAAAAACGTAAGTAATTTTTAAGTGTAATTACAGTGATTTTTATTAAAGCATCTTGCTTTCAAAGCCAATTAATCGTTGACAGACTTGCCTTTTCAGTGCTAGTCTACTGAATGTGCCTGTTTTTTTCCTCTGTTAAGAGAGAAAACAAATAAAAATCATACACACACAGTTTAGATACCTGTATCTTTTTTTTTTTTCCATCCATATAGTTATGGAATTTGCAGTATTGTAGCAGAGATCTGAATTTCTCCATGGTGTAAGATCAGGTCTTCTAAGTGTTGAGTGCTGACTAAATCCCTTTAAGTTCATAAGAAGGGATGAGTGTACTCAGCATACTCTAACCCAGCTTGTGGATTTTCACTGAGGTGGTCCTGGGAGAGTTCATACAATGTGAGAGCATGGGAGCTACTGAAAGGGTGGTAAGCTGGGAGCTGTGTGTGATAGGAACCGTGTGGCCATACTGAAGACTTCCTAAGTGCAGATCTGTGTTCCCAATTGATGTAGATTTTTGAGGAGCTAGCATTACGCAGCAGAGGTGTCCATATAGGAATGGAGCACTCAGAGATGCTACTGAAGGACAGGCTGTGCCATCTGGTTCTTGAGTTACTGGGGTTTTTCTTTAGATACTGGACATGGGCAGTTTCTTTCACTGTTTCACAGAAATAAGAAATTACGTTTTCTTTAAACATGGCATTTGCCAGCTGCCTGCATTGTGCCTTTAAACACTAGCTGGGAGATAAATATGCATTACCTGTTGCCATTTTTTATAATAGTATATTTATCATTTCTATTATTTATGTTTCTGGCTTGCAGTGTGGGTGCAAATGTGTTAAATACTGTTAGGACCTGTCTGGTTTAGCATCTGTGGAATATCATCACCCCTCCAAGGCTAAGCCTGCAGCTGAAGTGTTTAAGAATTTATATGGCCATTCTTTTTCTCTCTCTGTTGCATTAGCAGGAGGAAAAAAAAAGCAATAATGAAACGCATAACCCACATCCACAGAAAATATCAGCTGCCTATTTATGATTATGATTCACAGTTCGGTCACTAGAAATATACTGCTCTGCAAGTTTATGCCTTTAGCGGTTATTTGTTAATGGTAACCCTTGCACACATTTTCCTGCAAGTCTTGGATTTCAGGAGAAAATGTGTCCTTCAAACAAGTTATTTCTCTGAGGGATCTTTCTGTAGGTGGGTTCCTCTCTGTATTAACTACTCATAATATTTTCTGTTATCATCTTGTCAGGGTTCAATTCATTACTGCATTCATTATTCAATTTGTTGGGCCATGAGCATCTGAATAATTGGAAAAAGCACAAGTAATATAAATTATAGTGTCTCCATGAAATCCCAGTTTTAGGGTTTATGGCTTGACTGTAAGAAATCTCTCTCTGTTGAAATTTGGCATATGAGGTCTCATGTTTGAAGCAGAATCTTATCAGTGTGGTGGGTTTTAATATCTCTATTGTTGCCCACTTAAGAACTCGGCTGCCTCAGTGTATTGAATCATGGACTCTTTTAACAGTTTATCTGGTTTTTAATTACTGTTGCCATCTCAGTGATGTGGACTAGGGACAGATAAATAAATTAATTCATTTTGAGGTTAATAAGCCCTTTACTGCAGTTAATGGAAAGACTTGTCTTTTTCCTTTCACTAGAAATAGTATAGCTCTCCTATACTAAAACCAAAGAAGTTCCTATACAGAAATACAAGCTGACATTTAGCTGTTATTTTGACTAAGTACAGTATGTCTTACTCAAATGGGGGTTTTACTTCTATGTTTAGCTCTCATGTTTTGATTTGGAGTACTATCTGATTTCTACTCTCTGGATAAATTATATTAAATTACATCACATTTACTTTAAGAGAACAACTATTTAATTTCTAAAACCATGAATACCTCATAGAACTACATTCTTCTCTTGATTATGCTGCTGAAAGATCAATAGAATTGCAGCAGGATAGTCTGTATTCCTTGTTTCTAAGTTTTAAAGATTGCCTGTGTTTAGATTATAGGCCAAATCTGGGAAGATAGGCCAGAAGCAGTGAATCTGCTCTCTATGTTTAGCTGATATTAAGGCCACAAAATGATTTTTAATTTATCCCTGTGCTGATTATTGGTAGCCTCGTATGCTTCTTCATGGATAACTGTTGTATCATCTAATTTTGCTATTATAATACAGAAGAGTTTATAGTCATGTTGTTGGGAAGCTACAAAGCATCAAGAGCAATGTCGTGGTGAAGTCTGCTGTGTCAACACATACATTAGCACATCAACCATATTCTTTGGTTTGGCCATAGCCTTTTGTGGAAGGCAAGAGAAGGATGTTTTCTCGAGAAGGTGGTCCAGGGCTCACTCTCAGAGCTGGTGTCTTTGTTGTCCTGTGCTCCTCTGGCTTTGGCCTGACAGGGTGCAAGGCTTTTTAGATTCTGAGACTATCAGCCCCTTTCTGTGCCTCAGGTACCTGGCCAGAGGTTTGAAGATATTTGGTCTTGTACCCTTTGCAGCATTCTTTGTACCCTGCTCTTTGTATGACCACTTCAGCCCTTCACTGTGCTCTGGGTCTTCTATGCTTCTCCTTGAGGGCGTTTCACAGAGCAAACAGCTACCTAGAGCTGTCTGCAATTTGCTATTGACAAAATAATTCACTTAGAAAAAGTAAAAACGGAATTCCATAACAATTTTTAGAATCTGACCCTCTCCACAAAGCTGAAATGGAAACCCCTATATTGAGTCTTTTCAGTAATGCTGTGGCAGAAGGGGACCGGCCCCATGGCTCTGGCTGCCAAGGATACTTTTATTTCTCCAAGAGCTTCAGGAGGAGCATTCACAGGGGTGGCTCCATGGGAAGCCCAGATCTGCCAGCACAGTTGTGTGTTGCCTTCACAGCTGCAATGGTGATGCTGCACCTGAAGGAGGACTGAAAGCCAAGAAGTGCGAGGGCTCTCCTGGAAGCAGGAAAATCATCTGGGATCTTAGTGAGATCTGGGAGTTTGGGTTTTGGTCCACATCTAGGCATGCATTGACCTTGTTGATGATTGCAGTACTACTTTTCTGTGTACTATTTGCACAAATTATCTGGGTCTTTGTACTAGGCAGGAATGAGGACATTTATTCCCTAAGATAAGGGATTTCTGCATGTTTTTCAGTGAAAATGAAATAGGAGGGAGTTTTAGACCCTCTAGATCTACATATTTGTGTGGTACAAAAAAAGCAGTATTGTTTCTACCTGCATCTGAAACCCTCATGGTCATCTTGATGGCATGTCTGTTCGGATATGCAGTTGCTGGGTCCTACAGATTGCAGGGAATATCATCAGCACTGTTGATTATTGAGAAATAAAGCAAAAATATGTCAGATTTTGATGGAGAACTCAGACATGTGGTGCGTGTCTGTCTGAGCCCCAACTTCAGCTACACCACTATTCCCATGTTACTTGGAGATGGTGGCACAGCGCCATAGAGATGTTCCAGCATAGACATACCCCAGAAGCTGTTTTCTGATGTTACTCTTATATTGAGCACCCATAAGGGAAGAAGAGAGATTTTGGCAGGAGTGGGAAGGACCATTAGGGCATATGCCATTGCAGTAGGAGGGGGATCGGGAGTCTCCTATGCCACTGATGTCCCTATTGTGGGATCTGTGGGGTACATGGAGGAGGTGGCTTCTTCTGGAAGGGATGACAGAAGAAGTATCTGAAAGCCCCTGGAAGGCGATGGCTGTTGAAGGGGGGTTCTGGCTACTTGGAACCAAAGCAAGTTGCTTAGAGAGCGAACTTCCGGTGCTCAGTGAAGGAGACATGGAGAGCTAAAAGGGTTTGGATCTGTGGAGGTGCAGGTGGACACTGTGGTGGGGAGCAAGCAAATGCCAACACACCGTGGAGCTGGGGAGAACAGGCAGCATCAGAACTGGAGGGGAATGGGAGGAGGGAGGTCAATGAGCAGCGGAGAGGGTAAAAGGTTAGGGGTGAAGTGTGCAACATCCTACTTGCTTTATTTTCTATCCTTCTATTGACAATCTTATTTCTCAGCCATTATTTAATGGGCGGTTTGAGTAACAAGACTGATTAGGTGTAGGAAACACAGTGATTAAAGCTGCAGGATGCAGCTTTAGGAAAATCTGCCCACTCATATTTTTTATATCAAAGTAGATAGCATCTGATTTAATGACATTTGCTAATAAACTAAGGTCTTTAATTTGAAAATTATTTTTCTTGCTGGCTTTCCATACTTTCAAAAGCAAACCTGGGCTCTTTGAAGTGCAGCAAACAGTTTTATTATCAACCTACTGCATATCCCATTCCACATTGACAAAATCTAGCTTGGATCTGCAAATAAATGGGTGGTTTTGAGACATAAATGGCTTTTTATTTATGTTTAGGAGTGAACAAAATGGGATTTCTGATAGAAACACATTCTCGTCTTTAGAAGTGGGGGAGGTGCCTTTGTGCCACAATACTACTCAGAGCGTAGGATCATATTTAATAAAGAGATATTCAGTTTGCTATTGGAAAAAAGATTGGTGCAGGAAGATATAAAAGCTACTTAGATATTTCCATAGAACTTTTGCATAAATCTTGTATCCATAACCTGATCTAGTGGCATAAATATTAGCAGCTTGTTTCTATTTCACCTGCTGTAGAACCACTGCTGTCCTACAGCAATAACCAGCAAGGGAATAGAGCTATTTGCTGCTGTCATAAATAAGACGGGGTGTCACAGCTGTTTTCATTTGACTGAGCAGTAATGGAGTTAATTATACTTCCAGTCTCTTTGTTTTTGATCTCTGTTTCCAAAGTCATCTAAGCTTCTTGAATCCCTGCAATATTTTTAACCCTTTTCTACTCACCTGGCTTAAGAATTTTCTTTCATTTGGCGGACATTCCATTGTTATAATACTTTCTGGATTTTATCCATACTTTTATTATTAGTTACATTTTATTATTACATGAAAACCACTACAATAAATAAATAAATTTATACTGAACCACATAACAGAACATGGTCTGTCTTGAATACCAGACACATAGACTTACATTTTATTAGAAAATAAATCTGTTTTCCTCTCTAGCAATTCAGATAACTTGCTTTAAGAACAACATAATAAAGCTATACTTTGATCCAATTAACTGTATGGCTTAAAGAATGCATGCAATTAGGGAAGTCAAAAGGACAGCCAGACTTGCACAAATAGGGAAAAAGCAATTCATACTTAGGAACACCAATCCATAAAGCTGCTAGAGTGGTATGTTGGGCAAAACATATTGTATGAAAACCTTTTGCATTTTCCCTTTTTTTTCTTTTAATTTTAAAATATAACATTAGTAGATAAGAATAAAGTGAAATTTTTGTTTATAGGCTCTAATGGCAGTATCTTGAATGTGGGGCCAAGTTTTGCTCAGATAATAAGTAAGTCTGTAGTCACACAAAGAAATACTGATATTGAAATGTCTGCGATGGAGGTTCTGATTTTGAGCCAGCTTTATAAAGTTACTTTTATAGTTTATAGGAGCTGTGCACTGATTGTGTATGGCAATCATACTGGACAACTATCTGCGTATCTTCAGGCTTATAAATATGTTTTGAGATCTGCCTCCAGTGATTTGCAATGAAGTGACAAAATGAAATGTGAGAGCAGCAAGTACTTCGACTATAATTCTCTAATATAAATAGTGTATAATTGTTAAGTCTCAGAAATACCCTTGAGATAGTGAGCAAGGAGGTAGCTTTAACAGTCAGACTTAAATATAATTGCTAATACACACCTAAAAATTCAAAGTTACTTGAAACTGAGTGTGACAAAAAACATTCAGTGATATGTGCGAGCATAGAAAGTCTGTGATAAGTAGCCTTGCTCTTAGTGTATTTACCTAGTTCTCAAATCCAGTTGCCATACTGTTATTGTAGCATTACAGAACTCAAGATTATGTATTATTTGATCCTATTGTTTACTCTTTTGACAAATAATTAAGAGAGCAAACAGGATGATGAGTTCCTTTGAAGGGACTGCTCAGGAGTGCATTCATTGAGATGTTGCGTATCTGATCAGAGCTCTTGTGGATGGGGAGCGGCTGTGACACCATTAAATGTCCTCATAGACCACAAAACCAGCTTTGGGAGGGGAGATTGTTGTTCTTTAATGACTTGATACTAGTTCAAGTGAGAAGTCAAAGTTTCCTTTTGCTACTGCCAAAACCTTCAATCAGCCCCACACATGCCCCTTACTCCCCAAATATATCTATACATGGTGATGGAAACTTGGTGTAAATTGTAGGATGGTGGCAAGAAGTTTGCCCTTTGTTGAAAGGCAGGGAGAACGTTGGGTTTGGTTGGTTGTTTTGTTTTAGTTTTGTTTTGTTTTTAAACCAGGCTGAATTTAAAATCCAGTTTGCATTGCGAGGTGTGTAAAAACTCTGGTCTCAGCCAAAGGATTTAGCCAAGCTACAGCCTTTGCTACAGAAGGTCAAATCTTTCACTCTGAAGTCTTTCAGACTCTGAACCCAGTTTGCATATCGAGCTCTCAGAACTATTTTCAACTACCAAGGGCATCTGAGCATGAAGAACACGTTTCTTGATGTCTTTAGTTACAAATTGGCACACAGATGGGCTGCAGTAGCACGATGGGGAGGGGGCTCACATCTTGAATCCGCTCTGTTTATTACCCAGGAAGTTTTGATCAAGTTTATGGTGTTAAAGACTCCAACATATCAACTCCATTGTGGAACAGGACAAGCTATTGTAAATATGAACCATCAAAGCATTAGCCATTTCAATGAAATGAAGCAAATCAATTGTTTTTTATAAAGGTGCCTTTCAGATCTCCTTTTTCAGGTTCTGAGATCCCTTATCAAGTTCAGCGTTATTAAATGTTGGACTATGGACTGCAAGAGTAATTTTTTAGGACTTCTAAAGGGTCACTTTGCTGCTAACATGCTTGTCTCTGCATTTATTTTACTTGACCTAAACAGAGTTACTCACACACATGCAAATACGCATAAACCAGAATTAATTCTGTTGCATATAATACTTGCTTGAGCCTTAATTCAGCAAAGTATTTGAGGACTTAAGGAAAATTAAAGATATGTTCGAATGCTTTTGTAAGATGGGATTAATATTTCCAGTGAAATGCATCCATCAAAGTGATCTGGTTAGGATTCTTGCTGGTTTTCTGCAAGAAAGAATTACTGTCTATACTGGGGGAATAGATTTTTTCTTTGTGGTGCATCATATGCTCACCTTTGTAGACAGCTTTATCTCCAGATGAGTGGGATGGTTTCTGGTTTTGGGGTGTTCATTAGCTTCTTGAGGGATGCTGCAGAAATGCTGTGTCTATGTTCTCTGTACTGGGGCAATACTGATTATGTGTACAGGATGGAGAATACTCCATTCCTTCTGCCCTTTCTCTACTCAGGGCAATGGAATTAATAATGGAAGCTTGTTAATGTTGCATATGCAGCTTTTGTCCTAATAATTTTAGGTAATTTCTACAGAAGAAATTTCCAGTGAAATGTAAGTATTCCTTAACTTCAAGCATGAGATGTCCATCTCAAAGCACATGCTTAAATATAAGTAGGAGATTAAATGCCTTCATAGGCTGGGGTCAGTGTTTCCAGCCTTTCCACTCTGCTTGTAATCAAAGACGCCTGATATTACTTTAGCATATGCTTTCTTTAACATGCCAAAGCACTGAGCTGCCGTGTTTCAGAGAAACAAGAGCCTAGAATAAATTATCATCTTCTAGTAAAAAATAGAAATTGCTCTTCAGAATTACATTGGCTCAGCTCTGTTATGCCTAATATATGTTCCAACACTAGTGACAGGTTTAAGATCTGGTATTTGTGATACTTAAGAGCTAAAACCATATGATTTATACCTCTGGAAAGACTCTATTTCTAGCTTTCTAATGGGACAAACAGAAGTTTCACCTAGCCCAGGAATGTCCAGAGTCATTGCAGCTTAAGGCTGTGATGTGCTTTTAAGTGCAAAAGTAATTCTGGGTCACTTTAAAACACGATTTTAAAGAAGAATTATATCTTTACCAACTTAAAACTGAACATGGGAACAATTTAGTAAGGTGGATTTTTTTGGACACAATCTCTGTAATGTCATACATGCCTACTTTCCAAAGCATGCAGGAAAACAGAGCTTACTGTAAACTGCTTGATTGCTTTACTTTCTTCCCAGACTCAGCTCAGTGAACTAACAATGTTATAAAGTTGGTGAGAGAGGAGACCTTTATTGTGCCCCAGTGATTGAATAATTCCAATTTTTCCACTTTCATGTGAACCTAATCCTGCTTTCCAGACTGATATTCCTATAGAGTAATCAGTCAGGAAGGAGGATAAGCTGGGTCTGTTTTCTCTAACTTCTTTTGAGCAAAATCCTCTCAAAGGACAGAGGAAATTCTCTTCCCCAGTTTTAAACTGTGTATTTGAATAGTGAGCGTCTCTCTAAAAGAGGTAATAGTAGTGCTATTCTAACATAAACATAAATCTACTTTTTCCTACAAATTAAAGCTTCAAAAATTATTAATGTATTCTTGCTGAATACTGATATCCTCTTATTCTTCCCCCACATTTTTCCTTTCTCTTTATAACTCCCTAAATTATAAGGGAATTAAAAGTCCATTAGATAGTATACATTAACATATGCTATTATGGTTCTAGCTAGTAAGCGTGGGCAGAAGCTCCTGTGTGATCTGATTTTTTCCATTACTGTGGTTTGAAGGCAAAACATAAAATTGTTTAATATGTTTTACTATTTAAAAAAACACAACATACTAAACTTCTGAGATATGGCATGTGACCTAAAGTAGGTAAAGAAAATGCTTATTTCTAAATTATGGTCCACACAAAAAGCCTGGTTCATCCCATGCAATATCATGACTACAATGTCAGGTGTTTCCAGACCATGTCTATAGGATACCTTCTCCAAAGGAGTCTCAATTTTTAAGTAGAGATAGTTGCCACAGGTTTGAAACCAAAAATAATGATTTTTACTTGCATTGCTTTTACTTCCTACCTGCCTTGATTCTGACAGATAAGCCTCTAGGAGCAAGTGCCTATAGCCTCTGTATTCTTATGTCCTTGTCTGAATTGGTTACCCTTGATATATCCTAGTTTAGCCACATGTGCGATGGCCTCTCTACCTCATGAGATGGAAATTAGACATTATATTTAATAATAACTATAAAGAGAGGTTTTGTCAAATTTGTGATGTTTAATTGGAAACTATGACCCCTATACAAAATATCACATGTGGTGATGCTACATTTTTCTACCAGTTTTAAAGACTTTTCTCACACTGCCACAGATTTAGTGGGAAATACCAGACACAAATCTTCACAGTCAAAGAAATTTACTTACAGTTGCCTTCTCTATTATTATTGATAGCAGATTTATATATCTGTGATCAGGGAAGTAGTCATCTGAATGCAGTCATAGATGATTTTAAATTAAACATAAAGTTTAAGAAAATTCTGGCTAAATGTCATCAAGATACATCATACCAAGCTGTCTGAGAGGGTAAAGGGCACACTGTGAGCTAGATGAAGGGCAAAAGCAGAGCCAGAGTCCACATGCTCCAGCAGTGAGGTTACAGGTGCTTAGGGACAGCTGGAAGAGCCATCTGGGATGAAATGGGAGTCTGTAGCTCTGAAGTAAAGGATGGTTGCTCTTCTTGAGTGACTAACTCCTTCCCTGCCCTTCCCTCTGTCTGGACTCTGGGTTGTTGCTGCTCCTACTCTTACCTGAGCCTTTACACACTCCCTAATCTCTGCCTAGGAGAAGCTCTGTGTGCATCTGCTCCATTCTTTCTACCCATTCCCTATTAACCAGAGTCATGGGGTCCTGAGCAGAGGGTAAATTTTTTTCCTCCCCAGAATCCAGCTCTGATTTACAGCTATCATTTCTGTATTAACCATAAAAGGAAAACAATATATTTAAAATCAATGCTTAAATGTGAATCAAAATTGAATATATGGAATACAGGGAATATTTATAGCTGTTTTCTTTGTATTTTGGGATAAATATAGCCTTTCATGAAAAATGCAGTGCTGACCCAAATTCCATTGTTTCCCCTGCAACACATACATTAAGCAGTCCTAAGTGGATAATGGGAAAGAACAATAATAAGGATAAGGATAGGTTACAGAAACAATTAGGTAAGGAATAACGCATGACAGGTAATCCAGTCATAAATTTATAGGCATGCTGCTCTCTCCTCAGGAGCCCTGTGAGACACAGGGCCAAAGGCCAAATACATTCCCAAGGAATGTGTACTGAATCACATGCCTGCGGACTGCATGTTATTATTAGAACTGTAAAATGTTATTGCTGATTTTTATATATCACACTGTGTGGTTAATTTAAAAATGTGGCTGGGCAATGTATTGTGTGTTTGGGATGTCTATTTCCATTACCATTTTCTTTGATTATTTTAAAATGTGGTGTTGCGTTTAATTCTTTTTAAATGTATTTTTTAAACCACAAGAGGACTGTCAATGAGGCTTAGAAAGCTCTCAGTACCTCAGCTTTGTTCTGGCATTTTGGCTTCATGCTCATCCACTGAACAGTAAATGTTTGTTTTCAGGCTTATTTTCCCCAACCCAGCATTCTTCTTTCTCCTGAAGCTGAATCAGTGCTGGGTAAGGAAATAGAGTCAAAGCAGTTTAAAACTAGCAGTGAGAGCAGTGAGCTGACACACAGAGCTGTGCATGTCTTTTACAGACACGCTGATCACGCCTTAACCCATCTTACCTGCACCAGCTCAAAGGAGCCCTGGGTTATAAACTTTATACTGGGATACTGATGATTTCCTCTTGAATGTTGCTGGCAAATGAGAAGTGAGCAAACACATTTTGTGCTACCCAGGGCTTTCAGTCCAGAAATCAGAGTTTCACAGTGTTTTCAGGGAGGCTAATAGCTTTTTCTCCCACCTTTGAATTGCTGCAGAATGTCTGCATCTGAAAGCTTTTATAGAAGCAGAAAAGCTGTTTTGGATTACTAAAAGAAGCAGCTCTGATGAATTACTTAAAATATTCCTCCCTAAAAAGTAAGACCCACCCTCCTCCTGCTGTTCTAGGGAGCAATTCTGAGATATAATAAAATAGCTGTAATATACATGTTTTGTTATTTCAAACAGTGAAATGACATAAACTGAAGTCCAGGACAATGGCTTTGTGTTCATCTCCTTTGCACCTATGTAAATCAGGAGGAACCCTGATAGTTGTAGTGCAGAAGAATTGGTTTTAGAGTGTCTGGTGTTTCTCTGAGAGCAAAAGCTCCCATTTCCCCTCTCCTGCAGGTCCATGCTATTTTGCATCCATCTGTGGGAGTCACAAGGACTTTTGGGTTTGGTTTTTTTAAAGAAAACTCAAATATTTAAAGGAACTGATAAAGGTGTTCGGGGAGGGGAAGAAATAAAGTTCTAAATATTAAAAAGAAATTCACTAGACCTGAACCTGCATGTACTGGGCAAGTAAGGTGTAGGCTGACTCATTTATGGACAATCCCCCAATCTCTACATATAATTATACATAAGATTAATCTTATGTACGTGTATTTTTTACAGTAATTATTTTTTTACAATAACATTAAATTATTTTCTTACTGTAAAAAACATTCAAGCTGAATACTAAGTCACTTTTCTCACTTATGCCTCTTCTTTACTCTTTTGTGCATCAGTGCACCACACTTAACATGCCTTGTTAACAAAAGAACAATTTCAGTTTGGTTTTTCCCTCTATTTCGTCTTTCAATTTCTCTCCTTTCCAAGCATTAGAATGAGAATAAGTGGCACAGCCATACCATAGAAAG